>CM073594.1:60578841-61823008 GCA_037074705.1 Zhengitettix transpicula | reverse complement strand
TGTAATTTTCATGTTAAAAAATAAAATAAAAACTTACATCTAAATAACCTCTTAACAAATTCAGTACAACTAAAATCATGTTACCTGATTCTTCCACAGAGACTCGATTACTGTATTACATGTAGTTTCCTATCATAGAACTACTGAACTCTATTGTTATTTTAACCAAAAATATAATTTTGTGATGACTATGAACAAAGAATAAACTTTTTTACTGCAACATCAATGTTACTTTTTGCCCTTCTTTACAGTCTTTGTACAAAATTTAGTCTTAGAGCTTCATAATTCCCATTGTAAAAGTGGGAAATGAATGCGTAATAGTTCACTAAAGGAAGACAAATTTATTTTTGAGTAATTCTCAAAATAAAAATTTTAAAATATATGTATGCATTTCCACTAATAAATGTAGGCAGATGTTTTATTAGAATTTTTTTACAATGAGTTTTTATTTAAAGAAAAAATAGATGATTTTTTAATATTTACAATAAATAGAGTTATTTACAACATTCTTAACTTTTAATACTACAACAGCACAACTAAACACCAATGGTCTGAAATTATTTAACAGAGGAAAGATCCACTCAAGTTTTAATTTATATAAAGTACTAAATAAGATATTGAAAATTTATTCTAAATACAATGAATCACAAGATCCACATCGATTTTCAAAAAGTGAAAGAAAGAAAACTGGAATATGTAACTCAGTCTCAATACCGCTCATCTAATTCCAACAGCATGATTAAAATATTATCACCAACTTCTGATATAAATATTTTTAAATGAGAAGTAAAAGCATTGTTACTTAATGATCTTAAAAAAAACCAAATGTACATGCATGAGGTAACTATACAATTGCTGTTTAAAAGTTTGTGGGGCTGCTTATGCAACAGTAACATTCTAAAATGGAAGATAGATGTAATCAATTACAGTTAAAATTTTGTATATCAGAATTAAACCAGTTATGTGGTATCTAAACTGTATTTAATATTGATATACTAAATTAAATTCTTTAGGAAACAAATGAATTTTGTCAGACATAAAAAATTGATAAATGTTAATATTTTTGTACATTGAGCCAGAACAATGTAATTCAACACTGTAGTTCTGAAATCTAGGTAGTTGTATTTATGATTCAATGGTATGCTTACGAGATAACAAGTTTTCCACTGTGAGTTTTGGTAAGATGCCGAGGAAAACAGCTGTCATCTTCATGACACAATGTCAAAAGATATTACAGTCACCCAGTAAACCTCACAGAGATAACAAGAGGAATTTTGGTTTATTATAATCATTGGTAAGTATGAAGTAACAAGCAATATAAAATGTAGAACACACTGTTATCAGTGAACTATCTGATCTAATAATGAAACATCCAACAACAACTATAAATACAACTTACCTAGGGCCTTGCTTTTCCAGTGTGAGACATTTGGACAATCAAAGTCAAGTAACAATTGAGAGATTCACTATACACAATTAAAGCTTTTGGAAACCTGAGAAAACTCAGTGGTATAAAATTTTAATATAACAGTAAATATTGATGTTTGAAAATTAAAATAAGGGGTCAAACATTTTAATGTAGCATTTTTGACAGTTTGGTGCAGCCCCTATCATGATCAACATGCTTGCTAAAATATATTTAGTGAATTGTGAAATAAAAAAATGTATAAAACAGAGATATTTGTCAAAGATTCATAAATTATTGCATATTTCCATCAGTTTGATGAATAATTAGAAATCTTACAAAAATAGTTTGCACCTACATAAATGGAAAGACATTCACAGTAGGCCTTTAATAAGTCTTGTTGATAGCTTCTCATATTTACAATCTACCTCTCACAAACATGTCAACTCTACAATTCATAACAATAACAATAATTGGCCAAAACAGCTTCTAATTTAATGTAGTATAATACTAACTATTCAACTTGGGATATATTCTGAAATAAACTATCATATCACCGGCTCCATAGTGATTCTAATATTGTCACGATGATTGAGAAAAATTTTATATTTGAACTGTGTATTAAGGACATTTTTCCTTACTAGGAAGACAGCATATAATAAATTAAGAATAGTAGTTAAAAGAGTAATTGGAAGGCAATCAATATGCATATATCACTTGGAAATGTATTAAGTACAGAATATTATTAAAATCCAATATTCAATGAAATTTGTGAATATAAGAAAATACGAGGTTGCATAAGTATTAACTAACAATGGAATGTCAACATACATATTTACAACGTACATATTTAACGGCATGATATAAAAATACTGTTCCGATGAATCACACGCCCGCAAGATGCGAACGTTCACCTGATTTATGATCGAATAAAAACTTTGGTGAAGCCCGAGGGGTCATCTGGCGTGAGACTTTACCATACTGATGTATTTTATTCTTAAGGCCTATGGAAATAGAGGGATATCAAGAGATAACACCACATTCTAAAATTTAGTCACATAAAATATGAAGGAATGTTAACAGTGTTGGGAAAGTTTTACATAAAAGTTTATATGCACACAGTATCTAAATGTGATCACGAGTCATGCAAACATTTCTAAAACACCACCTACAGCTTGCATTTAAAACTTATGCATCTCCGATACAGTACGAAGAGCAACTATGAACACAATTTGCACCTGTAATTAGAGACCACAATTTGTTCCACATCCGGAAACGGTGTCATGGAGGTGGAGGGGTGTTTTGTCAGAAGAATATAACTTCTTCCTCTGCTGCATGAGGAGCTGTAGCAGAAGGACTTTGGGGGCTCCCAACAGAATCGGGGCTCTTAACACGATATCTTTCTGGTAACTTTGGGTAAGTATTGGTTCGATCTGCTTTGTTTCTTTGAGCAGTTTCAGGTGGTGTGATATTTTGCATCATGGCTGGGCTGCTTCCCGTACGAGTGTGGCTGGGAATCAGCTGATCTTCCAGTCTCATGGGTGGGCTAAAACTGCCAGACCCGAGACGCTGGTATCCAGAGCTCGTGCGTCTTACTTCCGGAGCCTGACTCAGCTTATAAGGTAGTATCTGTTGAACACTGCTGCTACTCCCTGTAGCTCCACCTGTCAGTTTTGTAGCCAACTTATATGGCAACTGCTGTTTTACCTGAACACTTTGTGCAACTTTTTGCTGATTTGTTGCACTGATCAGATTGAGGGGTAAAGATGACTTAGAATTATTGCTTTTCCGTTTTGAGTCCATCTTTCGTCGAGATTCTGATATTGGAGGAGATGAGGAACAGTCTCCACTACCTGCCGAGTTTTGATCATCAGGAGACCTGTTGATAAGGATTCCTTGGCTGGTAAAAGTTTCTTCATGAGGTAAAGTGGTGACGACAGGTAAATTGGGGCTAATTAATATACCCTGACTTGTCAGCACTTCCATCTTTCTATACAACTTCTCGCGTTGTTGTGTTACATCATCTCTCTCAGCTCGAACTTGTTCCTGAAAATAAATGTATTTTATCAATTTAAGCTTAAATAAATAACCTTTACATTTGGAATAAAATTTAGCAGAGTGAATTTACTGAAAATGGCAGTAAACAAAATCACCTGATTAATGTAATGCATGTAGAATAAATGGTTTTTTAAAATTAAAACAGGATAAGGAAAATTGGTATTTTTAATTAATTATAATATGCATCCTTTAACACAGTTTAATTTTTAAAAGACACTACCTGCAAGCGAAGCAATTCCACTTTCTTTTCTTCAATTTCCTTTTCTTCTACTTCTTTCTCACGTTGCCATACTTCTTTTTCATGTGTTAACCTATCTTGAAGATTTCGTAATTCTTCCAACTGTTGGTTGTGCCGGTACATTGGTCGACGATCTTTTCCATCATCTTGCATCAGTTGATGTTTGCAAGCTGACAGTTGAGCCTGAAGACTGAATACAAAAGGCATGTAAAACTGAGTCTTTCCTCAGCCTGCATCAAGAGACAGAAAAAGCTGAGTGGAAAAATAATGAAAGATATTAATAATTTATAGAGATCATTCAGTATACTGAAGTGTTTTGTCTTTATTACCAACACCATATGCACAAGATAAACACACATATGAGCCAATTGTCATGAATATACAGAGAGGCAAGGCAACCATCTCCTTTTTCTTATAAGAACAGAATTTAATTTGTTATAATAAAATAAGGTTACTTTTCTTCATCACTTAACTATTATCAGTAACAATAAAAAATTAAAACAAAAATATTCTTCTATAAAACAGGAAAGAAAAAAATAAATGTCTAAAGTTTAATAGTATCCATCCACTAAAAGTTTGACAAAATTGTACTAAGACATTACTCAAAGATAAATAATTTCAATAAATAGTTCTCGGAATTTACACGGGTTTTGCATATTTATATTTAGACGCAACGTTTTGACGACTGAAAGCACTGTCGTCATCTTCTAGGCGATAGAAGATGATGACAGTGCTTTCAGTTGTCAAAACGTTGCGTCTAAATATAAATATGCAAAACCCGTGTGAATTCCGAGAACTATTTATTGAACAACTTCACTGGGAAAGACTTCAATCTTTGATAAAATAATTTGCTCACCAATTAGAACATTACTAAGTTATTTTGAGTTATAAAACTCTTACCTGTTTATGGTTGTCATTTGTTGATGAATGATAGACAGCAGCTTATAGAAGTAATGAGATAATTGAACTGCTGCCATTTGCTGATCCTGGCTCAATGCTGTTATTGCAGATACATCGGAAGAGTTGTCACAAACATTAGCAGGAAGGACTAAGGGAGGAACAGCATGGCGCCAGGGTGAATGCTCCTGTAAAATAGCAAACCAATATAAGTTACATAAACAGAACTAATAACAGTTTTTACCATGATTTTAGTAAATATCAGAGGTGATCATATTTTTATATTTATTTAATGCTAACCTCTGCCTTGAAGGAAGCATTGAATACCTTAGAAATTTATAAATGAAACCCTGGTTTAATAGTTTCTAGGTGAAGTTTCCTTTATACTATTTTGATGGCAATCATTTCACTTAGCCTCTGAATACAAACAATGAGACAGTAAATATCATTTCACCAACTGCAAGTGAAAAAGTCTGTTTCCTCCCACCGTCAACAAGGGGTACTGTGTGTGCATAACTTGTATTACAAATTATTACAGTTTATATTGTCAAATTAAAAATCAGTATGTCATCATTTAGGTTTACATTTATTGGTAACTATTTCCACCTGTTTAGTTATATAACATTTGAAATAATTTCAAAATAGAGTTTTAAACTGAGCTCAGGTGAATGTTCATATGAAGAGTAAAGTACATTACCTGATTAAGCTTTGGTGACATCACTTCACCCTTGATTCCTGGGTTCAATTCAGATTCTGGTGTCATTGAGGGTGTGGAATTATTAGAATGATCACGGCTTTCCTTCTGTTGTAACTTTTTCAAGACTCCTGCAATGTTTAAGTTTGCAAATTTAGATTCCAAGCATGATATAAAATTTTATCCACATTAATGATATTATCAATAACTGTGTTATTTGTTGTGCTATACATTGAAATGGTGTTTAATTCAAATGTGAAATTGTAAATAATAAAGGAATATTAGGAAAGTTAACATTTTATTGAATATACTAAAATTATTATAATATTTTGATTATTTCCTCATGAAGGATGACTTTTTCAAACCAGGCACAATCTTTCTTTAACAACATAAGAGTAATGAACAGCTTGGACAAGCTTCCAATTCCCAACTGGCAGAACTCACATTTTAACCATAATCATAATAAGTTTACATATTTAATCTTAAACATAATTGGAAGAAGTGATCTACATATCAGCAAGCAGGGTTGTCCAGGTCCTAGTCATTTTAAAGTTTTGTATTTGTTCTGACAAATATCTAAATGACCCTGCAACTGTATAAAAGAAAGAATCCAACATTTTGAACATTAAAAGTAAACTTGTTTCATCTTCAGAGGAACACTACTTAAAGAAATAAAAGTACTGAATTCCATTTATTCCATAGAGTCAACAATGGGGGTTCTCTTCTGACTGAGGAAATTTGTGATTTGCCTTTAAATTTAGAGTGTTTGTAGTGAAAGGGACAGGCTTTCTTTCATTTCTTTAAGGAATGTTAAGACTTCTGTTTCCAGTTCTGAATCTTAATTAATTTTCTCTGAAGATAACCAGAGTTTATTTTTAATATTCAATATGTTGGAATCTTTTTTCAATATTCCACTTGCCTAATTGCATGTGTTTTAGTCAATGACACACCTGATAGCATCATTAGTAAATGTTATATAAAATATTTATTGTTGGTGAGTGAGGGTAGTTGGAGAAAGTTGAGAGCAGAAAGGGGAAGTTTCAAGTGTAAAGTGGAAGGAGTACATAAGCTTATACCCACTACTCATGGATCTTTTATTTCTAAAAAAAAACAGCTTAACACAGAATATAACAGAGTAAAAAATTAATTATTTGTAACCAAATACAGTAGAAGTGTAAGTAATAGTGACTACACTGTTAAAATAGAGTGGAATAGCTGATGATACTTAATAACAAATAATTTAAATAAATAATAAACTTTTGATTAAGAATTTCTAGTTGAAGTGATATTTACCTTTATTAAGAATCAAAGGTATCTGTTCTTTATTTGCATTGTCGAAACCTCCAAACGTTTCTGCTCTCTTTGGCAATGTTGGTGAGATGTATGCTTCGCTTTGATGTTCTCCAACTGAGCTCACACTTCTTGAGAGATTTGTGCCCGAGGCACAGAGAGAGTTCGCTAGCTGATTGACTTCCTGCATAAAAATTAAATGCATTACAATTTCTCAAACTATCTTCCAGCAACATTAATTAAAGGAAAGCAAATTGAGGATGAAATGTTGTAATATTGTGCTGGAATTGTTCTCAGGTTTCTAACCAGCTACTAAACATAATGTTTTGTTGGCTTGCACTGTTGACATCTTGGCAAATCTTCATGCTACTTGGTTGGAAACCTGAGAATAGTTCCAGCAGCTTATTCACTGGAAAACCCTATGGAAATTAATGTCATAATATTGTAATTATTTGTTGTTTTAGCTGATTAATACACTTTTTTCTTGTCAAATTATTTTTTGGTTTATTTACTTAAGGAAACAATCATCAAAAGTAGTGTGTTTTCCACCACTTAAAATATATTAATAAGAAAAAACTATGCTGTCTTTATCTTATAAATATGATTAAATTAGTTATTGATTTAAATTATAATATTATATATAAATAATAATATTAATTTTCTTTACAATTGGGAACCACAATAATTACATTTAATTACTCTAAAACAATAAGCATTTTAAGGCAAATTAAAAAATATATATAAATCATAATATTAATTTTCTTTACAATTGGGAACCACGATAATTACATTTAATTACTCTAAAACAATAAGCATTTTAAGGCAAATTTAATAGATGTAAAGGTCACAATTTGTAGAAACCTAGTGTGTGTTCCTGGTGTTTCCAAAGACGAGATAAATCAATAGTATTGTGGATAAGAAATTACAATCTGTATTTATGAAGATACACAACCATATGAAAAGTTCAAAATAAACCTAAGCAACATAAAAGGAAGTGTTACACAAAACTGAGGCACTCTATAGATGGATACTCATACTGGAATTATTGGTATGACAATGAAGGACCTTTAAATCCTATAAATTATTTATTCAAAACGTTCATAGTACATTAATGTAAATATATAATTTATTCTCAAACACATACAAAAACTAATGTAAAAATACTAATAAAGTTGATGCCCTGAAAAAGTACGATAGTTTGTACCTGTACAGCAGACAAAACTTCTTGCCAAATGCTGGTATTATCAGCATCCTCCGCCACTAAACTGGTATAATTTGGAGGATTCAATACATTGTCAACTCCGGCAGCTGCAAGAAGCTTCTGTTGTAGAGCCATTTTTTCTTCCAGAATCTGAGCTTGTTCAACATCCTTCTGCCGAAGCAATCCTAGAAATGAAACAATTTTGAAACATATTTTAGATTTTTACATCTTTTCTCTACATCTTCCACAACATCAAAGTGCAAACTTCTACACATACATGCACAAGGTCACTTCTTAATTTGTGTTTTAGTTATTGCACATTAAAGAACAATTTATATTATAAAAATTGTCAATGTTAAAATTCCAATTTTAGAATATTTTGCTAATTTTCAGTAAAAAAGTGCACATTATGAAAGCCTTTATATATCATTATATATTTATGTAACAAAGGACATAATATGTTTAATAAGGTATTCCACATGCAACTAAATTGAACTAAGCTTTACTGTTTTACCACATTGAGTACATAGAAATTAAAATCTCTATTACTTTACATTTTATTATTTGCAATAAATTTGAGATGACAAGTACAAATTTAAATTATATTTAGTTGATTTTAAGAAATGCATTTGACAAAATATATTAAAACAATGAGTTCCTAAAATAACATTAGCTAGTTAGTTATGGGAGAACAGTTCGTAATCTTCTGCTACCACATTTAAGCCTTGAAGCAGAAATTACAAAATTAATTAAAATGTGACAGTTTGACAAGCACCTGCACTGTTATCTTACAGGTAAAGGTGACAACACTGCAGATGGTTGTTGACATGTCACAGTTTAATTACTTATGTACCCCGAGTAGAAATTTAAGAACTTTACCATCAGCAACTACACTGGGAAAACCTTCAATCAATAATTTTAAAGTCATATTATGACAATAGAGAGACCTAAATTTAATCATAGTGGTTAAAAAAATTGTTTAATTTTGTTATCTTGAGAATATTGTACTTCAGCTTGTGATAATTCTGCATGTAATATTTGCAATACATTTTCATTTCTTCTTAAGACATTTAAGAAGCAACTTGAAAATTGGAAGAATTCGTCATAAAGTAAATAAAATTATTGACAAGTGCTTGAGCATATTTATATTTTCGAACTTAAATTTTAAAAGTACTTTTGAAAGACTATTCACTTGCACATGAAGCTATAGTAAAATAAAGAGTACTAAAACTAATATTTAGAATTTTCATGCCAGTATAATCACTTTAAATTTAATTTAAAGAGTGTATTAATACATGCTTTCAATTTAGGAGTATTAAATAATTTAGACACTAGTTGGATACAGGTTTTATCTGAAAAAAATTTCATTGTTCTTGTACAGTCACTATTGTAAACAGATAAAAATAATAAAACTAAAAATGACCATTTTACAGACAAACGTAAAATAAAAAAAACACCTAAGTGTACTTAAATTTAAAAGTCATACGTTTTTCACCATTAGAAAAAGACGCTTATCCATGTTGAAATGTCTGGCACTTTTAAATTTTCTTAGTTGTTGATCTATTTTTGTTTGTCTGTACAAAAGTCACTTTTAGTTTTATTATATTGACAGTTTTTGAAAAGCACTAATGTTAATATTGTATAAGGAAGCAGGTACAACTCCAAGGGATGTAGTTACAGGTAAAAAATTATTTAAAAAACTGGTAACTTCTCTGTTTTAGTGAGAATTTGTCCCACAATACTATTTTATCTCTAAGGTAAGCTTTTCCTTTCACTTGTTACCCTCAAGGTTCATCCTAAATTATGTTTTTTTCTATTAAAACACTGTTTACTGTGGAGTACATAATATCCATCAAAATAAATTTATGTTCAATCTAGAAATTTTAAAGAGAGGGCTGATAAAATTCCATAAAAAAACTGTCAATATTGAAAGCATAACTATTAATTCTTTTTCAGCCTGTTTAAAATAGATCATACAAACAATACCCATGATTAAATCTTTCAACAAACAGACACATCTATCAAATTCAAAAATTAACATGCACTATTACAACACAGGCATTCAACCTAAACAAATAGAAGGTAAATACCATTATTACCTTCAAATCCTACAGAGCTGCCTTTAATATTTAACAAGGAAATAAATTGTAATTATAGGTAGAAATAAGTGACAACATTAATATTATAAAAACAGTTTTTAAGTGAAGACTTTTGTACTGAGATTTATTCATAACCATTTTGACATAAAAATGAAATAAGAATGAAGATTAGTGACACATTTATAAATTATAAAGTAAAGATCATGTTCAATATTTGCTTTCATTTAATAGAATAGGTTTAAGCAAAATGTATGAATCTTGATGCTATTACAAAATAGCACGTCTTACAGAATCTTTTATAAATAACAACATTTATGTAGGCAAATTGCTTCTAATAATTAGAACACTCAGGACTGTTTGGTTTTAATTATGATTTTTAATACATTAATGACACTCAGATAACTACATCTTCTTATTCTTCTATTCCACAACTCAACCTGAGTATTGAAAGCAACTGTAAATCATTCCATATATAACAAAACTTGATTGGACTGTTGATAAAAAAAATTGGGTTTCCAGGTCTGCATTTATAACCTCATTTTAAAATAAATTTCTGACTACATTACAGTCCTACTAGGCACTATAAAAGACAGTTATGGCATAAACACTACAGTTTCATCTAGTTGTGGAAATGTAAAACGATTACAGACAAAAATTACATAACAAAACCGGGTCATAAACATATTTTGCTTCATTAATAATACCTCATTTTTACTGAATGTTTGTCAGTAAGATTGGTTCAAATTATTTATAAGTATGAAATTTCACAAATATAATAATTTTGAAACATGTGGATAAATTTATAAAATGATTTTACTTCTTCCTGAAATTTATATTAATATAAAATGCAGCCCATGCAGGATGTCCAAAATACAAGGTATTTAATTATTCTTGAATGACACACATGCATTTGAATTTGGAAGAATTGTTTTATGTTTTAAGGTAACTGTACCAGCATAATGTATTTGGTATGAATAAAATGTCAGGGAACAGTAATTGAGCACATGCTAGGAATAAGACTCATCATATGTAAAAATATAGTAAAAAATCTGAATGAAATATTTCTGAACCAAATTTAGTTTTAGTTAAGTATTTTTGTAATTAGAATGATATAACACATGTAACATTTAATAACTAAAATTGTCAAAACAGTAGACAGTATCACGCTTTCATTTGCAAAACACGTTTACATTTCACATTATAAATAAATAAAAAATATGTAATGGCTTTCTATGTTACTCAATATTTTTCAAGGTTTTGAGTCAAAATTAGTACTAATAAGCTATATTTGAACTGAATATGCATTAGTTGTTGATATTTAACTTGTATTCTTGTACCAGTAATGATTATTTCCTAGAATAATTGTAAACCATCCTTATCCTTTCAAACATTAAATAGAAATAAAATTTTGAATGTTAATTTCAAGATTATATCACTATATCACTTAACATCTAAGATATTTAGTAAAAGAATTTGGAAATTTTATGTATATACATTTGTTGGTATCAGTATACTTCCAAAATTTCATGATTCCAGCTGAGTGAGAATAGAAACTGGCAATGATATTTACTGTGAGGAAATAGATACATAAAAAAATTCCAGCAAATTTCCACTCACCCTCAGCTATATTTATTAAAATGAAGTTTTGAATAATTTTTATTTTTTCAAATTATGAAAACTCACAATAATTAGGAAATTATTAGGAATCTTGACAATAAAGGACTATCAAAGCATAAATCATTCTGTTCTTCAATTAGTTGCTAGTGTTTTATGGAATTATGAGAACCTTTACATTCAAACAGTTAGTGACGCTCATGCTTACACTTAGATCATGTTTCTAAAAAATTTCTTTAATGTGCAATAACAGCTCTCTCCCATGATCAGAAAATACAGTAACATTAATTTAGCTAACTTCAACAATTATTCAATGGAAATCACACACACAAGTAAGAAATTATATTTTCTTTATTTATAAATTAGCTTTATAATCTGCAAGAAAACTTTTATTTATTTTAACAGTTAAATCTAATAGAAAATCTATGAATAATTTTTGTATGTTCAAAAAACAGAAGGCACATTTAAAATGAGATTGTTATGTCCAAAGCTTATTTAATTTGAAATCTGTGTTTTAGTACTTTATAATCTACATAATGGAAATAAGGCAATATTAACATTAATTTAAGAAAATTCAATAATCAATTATTGAAACAAAAAAAAAAGGAATGACTATAGGTATTATTATAATTTTGAACAAGGAAAAGAATCTGCTACAGGAATTTAACACAAGAGCCTCATAATCAAGTTATATTATTTGCATTCAAAGTTTTAGGTAACTTAATTAATAGAATCCTATTTCTTTCTAGAGGTTCATTTCTACTGTTATAAATTTAAGTAAGAAACAATTGATCATAATTAAATGTAATACAAATACTACTCAAATGTGGATGAAAATTTATTTGCCATATGACAAATTAAAAAGTACACAAACATACCAACTATTTGTCGAATTTGATTTTGCTTCGCTTCAAATAATTTTTGCTTTTCTTCAGAGCTGAGTACAACTCCTTCATCATCATCTTCTTGGCAATTCTGAACTGCAGCTCTGTAAAACAATTCTATGTGTATAATGATGCACTGCTAAAATGTGGTGAAAAACAAAAATTAAATAAATATTAAATTCCACTATATTTATTCACAGAAACACTAAAATGTTACTGGAAAACCAACATTCAAAATCTACAGGAAACATAAATAGTAGGAAGAGTGGCAGAGATAATGTACTAAAATATTATAAACCACAACAAGGAAGACCAAAAATGTGGAGCATTAAGTTAAAGGAAACTAAGGAGATTAGGTAAGCAATGAAAATAATTAAAAGTATAATAATGAAGAAGTTACCTAATTGCACGAATCCAAACTTGCTTATCTTTTGGTTTGTGAACTTTCAACTCAAACATTTCAGGCTCTGATGGGTTTGATGATATGAGATATATGCCTCTTGAATCTTGACCAGCCTTTTCCCTGACAAGAAGTTTTTGGAGGGAAACTACTCCTGCCTGTTAAGAAACAAATTTTGATGTGATTAAAACATATAATAGATTCTTTAATGTAAACTGAAAGATGTCACTTACTTTATTGTCAGGTGTGAAAAAAGAGTATTTATTGTTGTTCTCCAACAAAAAGAAGAGAACATCTGACAAAACAATAACCAAAACAAGTTGCATTTTACTTCTTCCTTGCATGAGCATTGCAACTCCCTCAAACCTGAAAAAGTTTAATATTATGTTTCAACACAACAATCTCTGTCTGTTATATATCATGATAAATAATAATGAACCATAGAAGGAGAATTTATAAACAGAAAATCAAGTATGAACCATTAAAATAAATATCCATTTTTAAAGTTATTGTTGATAAGAATTTATAAAATCATAATAAAATTACTAAATGAGTATCTTTATATTCTTAGTTTTCTGCAAATGTTTAAGTTTTGTCCTTAAAACACTTTATTTTTTTCAAATTCATGCAGGTAGAGTTTTACCAAACATTATCACATCATTTTGAATCATATTGATCACCTTCCTTACTTTTATGAACATGAAAAGTAAAATTATTTCCACTATGTTTTGTAAATTATTTTTAATCTTAAAGAGAGTAATGGAAGAAAAATCACAGAAAATGATTTCACAGGCTAACCTTAACCGTCTATTCTCCAACAGAATATCAGACTTTTTGAACTTGTTTGTACGATGAATTGTGAATGACTTGGCTTCTATTCTATTGTAAATTTCTAGTTTACGATCTTCTTTTTCTTTCTCTGCTACTTGGGCATCAACTTCAACTAAAATTTCCTGAAAACAGAATCAACATATTTAACTGTCATCATCAGAGAATCAAATGAAGAACTTCAGCTTTTCATTGATAAAACTGAGCTTTCTTATTGAAACACGTCAGGAAACAAAAGCAGTTATCTGAATATTCTCAGGAAGGATAAAATTAAAGTTAACTTTCATTTCATTGCACAGCAAAAAAAACTTATTTTTTATTGTGGAACATATGTGAATATTGTATTTTGATAAAGGTATTAATCATATTGACCTAAAAATAAGGTTACATTATTTTGTGAATAAAATAGTTAATAGTAAAAAAATACCTTCACAAGAGCTAAAGCTCTAGTTAAACTATCCTGTTCAGATTTATTTTCTTTGGCTGTTTTAATAAGAGGTTCTATGAGCAAAGGATATTTTGTAAGTCTTTGTGTTACAAAGAGAATACATTCAGGTATGCCCTTTTTCTTCAGCAAAGGATTAGCTTGACAATGCCGCACAAATTCAGCAAAACGCCTGTCGTGAAGATAATTTTTATAGATATTGACAGCATCCCTGTGTCGACTACAAAATTCACCATATGCTGCTTTCAATTTTTCTGCAGATGTGCCAGAAAACTGATCTAGTAAAATATCACTAATTGTATTAACTATGGGTGACTCCCTTTGACGTTGTCGTAATTGTTGCAGAAAGCTTAAGTGAATTTCTGTCAGGTCTAACAAACATGGAAACATACGTTCCAAGTCATTGCCAAGCTGAAAGTGTTTCTGGAGTCCTTCAACAAATACCTGAAATAAAACAAAGGGATTAACTTCTAGAGTATGTGTAATAAAGTTCCAAAGTGTTTTAATCAATTAAAAATATAAAATTAATCAAGTTTTCTAATGTATACTATATCTAAAGATAAATAAATGTGTATGCAAGTATTTTACATGAATTTTGAATTTATGAATATTTTAATATTATTGATGCTTATTTAGTATCAGATGAAATTAAAATATAAAATGTCTGTCACATAAAATTAAGTATTAACAGAAAAGATACAAACAAGATGCATTAATAGCACAATATTAAATTGTAAGAATCTGTCAATTTAGCCCAAGGTAAAAGTAAAAATAAATTTAAATACTTACCAGTGTATTAAATATGGCAAAATTATACATAAACAAATTCACTGCATTTTAAATTGACAGATATAACAGTAGCATAAGAACACAATACACTTAAGTTTTGTTTAAAATACTCTCCTAATAACTTCTAAGAACATAAATGAGATACTAAGTAAACTCAAATCTAAGAAAATAACATAGTGTTTCCCTTACCTTTTGCATTACTCTTAAAGTGAGACAGTGATGTTTTTCAGTCAGTATAAACTCATATATATGTTCCTGTCTTTTTATTTCCTTCTCTTTCAGTTTCTTTGTTACCTGAGGATTAAAACATTTAATTATTTGTTAGAACATAAATTGTAAGATAAAAATTTTATAGAGAAAAACTTGTCTCATTTCACAATTTTCTTTTTAACAAGTAAAACTTTTGAAATAATTTTATAGAAATGCATCTGTACCTCCTTTCCTACAGTTGGAGTCCACGAGTCAGGTTCCTCATCTTGCAGCCCAAGGTATGGATCAGTTTCTAAATCATTTGCAGTGATTTGACCTATCAAAAATTATAAAATTTCCTTAGTAAAGATGTGACAGTTCTAGTCATTTATTGCCCTTTGTCATTTAATAATGATATTTTATATTTGTTAAGTTAAAAATAAATAAAATAATAAAATTGATGCTTAACACATTCAAAATGTCTTGTGATATATAATAAAATATCATCATGAAATTCAGTAACAAGTTCTGAAATATTATGTACAGCAGATTTATAGTTTTTCCCATGACAGATTAAAATATATTATAAATATTTTTTGTAATAAGTGTACCATATAGGTAAAATAATTTAAATGTTTAATAGATATGTCATGGACACAACTTTATTTTCAAAAAAAATATTTGATAATGAAATTTTTTTTATAGAATTTAAAACATTTTCATACAAAATTGCTGATTAGACTTGCTCTGGTATAAGAAGAAACAATTGGGATTTGTCTGGAATTAACATTCCCAGGTTTATGATTCAAAATTGTGCAGCAAATGAAGGAGGAAATATATTAAAAGATAAAGAAGGTTTTGTGCACATGAAAAGCTTTACAATATGTAAAAAATGTTACCAGACATATAAAATAAACATAAAGTATTAAACAGTATAATATGAGCTCCTGAGAGAATGATTAGGTAATGGAGCAATTTGCTTACAAATGTGGTAGCTTTCTCTTATAGGAAACAGTGTATTTACATAGAACCTTGGTGAGTGTGTTCAGCTGTGTGAAATGTTTTACGTCTTTGTGAAGTTCACCAAAGTTTCAATAAAAACAGTGGAGATGTGAAGTTTCTTAGATATAACCTGTCTTTTGTATTAAATTATTAAGTATATGCAGATATATTATATTCATTATCAATATAGAATTTTCTTTTGTTTTGGTTTTTCCCTCTGTGGAATACTAATATATCTAATCTAATTATTGTAATTTATTAAATTTTGCTGAAACATATCTTATCTTTGTTTTATCATCTCAATTAAATAATGATATATCCTGAAATGATATCAATACCTAGCTAACTTTAAGCACTCCTTATTTATTGAAAATGGCATAGTGAATAAAAAAATATGTTTAAGAAAAAGAATACATTGTTTTGGTTCTTTCCCCTACCAATTCTTTTGTTGATCACAATATTTTGAAGTCATAAATAAATAAAAGATTTTATACATACGATAAATTTAAATAACTTACATTTAATGCATAGAACTAAGTAAAATTGTTAATAGTGTGTATGTTAGGATAGATAAGCAGTTTTAAAAAAAACATAACAAAGTAGCAAATAAACAGGCAGAATTAAGTGACAGGTACTTCAGGTGTCTTAACTTACCTTCATCCAAGAATTCAAACTGCACCAATGGTAATTCTTCTGAATAACTGTAAGAAAGTTAAACTTCAATGAGTAAAAAGAAGTGTCTTACAGAAGAGCCACAAACTTAATTATTTCTTGTTACTATTAATTGAAAATATTCTACATTAAAATTTTATTTTAATTTTAGAATTAGTTAATGTGTATTTGGTTTTTCATAAAGTACTCACTTATATTCATGATGTCCTGAGTCACCTTCCCTTTCTTCATTTATAATTTGACTGAAAAATTAAACAATATTATAATTTGGGCCCAAACCAATTTATAGTGCTGTAATTTGGAAACATTAAGCCATTTGCTTAGTTCCTATTTTTTTAAATCAATCTTACCTTAGTTTGAAAAAATATTGTTACAAATTTGACAATTATTTATTTGTAGTGAAATATGGTATTTTAAGAGAATATTCTAAAACTTTCACTTTATTATTCTCATGAACAAAATTTAAGAATTATCAAATTTAATTAGCAAGTGGTGCATTCAAGTTGGTATTTAATTAAATTATTAAATCATTTTATCATCATGATGGAGTATACCAATACATATATCAAAAAACTTAATAAAAGTGTTTTGCAATGATTTTTAACTACATTATGTAAACTGATAATGTATGGAAACTAAATCACAATATATTATTGTTTCACCATTAATTATATTTGTTATAAATGCTGTTAAGAACCAATCTAATGAATCTATTTTACATTCACCAAATATGATTTAAAGATCAATAAATAAATTTCTAAAAAGATATGAAGAAAATAATACTTAAAACTGATTGAGTTACAGTCAACTATATTATTATCAATGTACTTGAAGGCAGCACCCCTTCACAAATGTTTTAATTTTTATCAGTTCTCCAATTCCATGCCATTATTGAAAAACATTTGAGAAAACAAGCAGAAAGGAAATGAAATGAAGCAGAAGCAACAAGACAGAAGAAAAAAGCCAACAATCCTAACAGCACAAAGAGAAAAGAAGACAGAGCAGACAGACTGGTAGACAGACTGCAGCCTAAACCACAGGACTGGCTCAGCTGCAAAAGACTTCCTCTGCACTCAGATGAGACAGAGATGTACAATTATAAACACAAGACAAGTGTCAAAGGTCTTGCACTACTTAATTAGAACCCAAAGCAACTCATATTTGTAGGCAATTAAACAATCATGGCAAAAATCATTCTGCCACTAAATCTTATTTTCCAGCACAATAATTTTTGTAAACAAATTATATTCAATATACTGAAATCAAATACAAGAATGACTAATTCAAAAAAAATTAGAGGGCTATGCTTATAAGTTGTCCTTGCAAACAGGCAACTTTCAGTTTGATTAATTGGGTAAGAAGTCTATAGACAATTGTCATTCCATTTTTAGTATTAATTTTATTAGCTGAACAATTATACAGAAATGAGAAATTCAAAATTAAGTATCCTGGTTCTCAATTTACCACAAACCTCATAAATATTATTTTATCACCACATTAATTGTGTTTTATTGTAGCACAAGCCCTTTGCTGTAGAACAATAGCACAAAACCCATCTTGGATTACATTCGTATAAAGAAAAATAATAAAAACAAGTACAGAATTAGAAAATTTTACTTCTAGTTTCTATATTAACAAGATTTCAACAGAATGTACTCATGCTTCTTAAAACTTTAACATGTATAGTAGATTACATATCCAATGTGGGTAATGTGCCAGATTTCAAGATGACAAATGTAGCAGAACAGAATGACATGACCCCTGACTTACTTCACTCCCAGCTTGGTGGCGACGCGTCTCCATGGAGAGTAGCAGCCAACAGTCCTCCTAGTAGGGGAGTGTGCGTGCGGGTCAGAGTGAGCAAGGGTGGAAAGCAACAGATTAGCAAGGGGCACTCGGCCAAAGCCCAGCGGCCATCGGGATTTACCATAGCCAGCACAACACATGCTTCAAAATTCTCCCATACCACAAATTGTTCCATAGCCACAATATAAGTGCAGCCTGGGTGGGGCTACCAAATTATTTCTTTGTTAAACATTCTGAGAACACAAGTTTGTTTGCCAAGAAGTTGTTTTAACTAAATGATTAAAACTTATCATTCATATTCCTGAAATACCCTAGTTTGTAACAGTTCCATGTTTTCCTTATTGGGAAAAAACTCTCTATGACATTGTCATATAGGTTTAAATTATAAAAAGAGAATATATGATTGACAATTTTACTGGATATCTAAACCTGTTGTTATGATATTGGCTATCATAATTGGAACCGGCAACAAAAGCAAGAGTTTTTAAATCACAAAACAATATAAACACTCTATTAGGTACATAAATATTTAAAATTTCCCAGCTTGATATTTGTTATACCCTATACTTGATTTACAAGCCATCAACAACAGCCAGAAGACATTACACAAACTTATTGTACATTTGTAATTATATCATCATCCTTAAATACCATCAAGGTTCAATAATCATGAAATCACTACACAATTTATCACTTATATGAATTTCGCACAATTATAAGACTCTTAGTTATCTTGCAAATACAAATATTGCAATGTAGTACCATAAAATGTATTGTGTGTTCATTAAAAGTGCAGCTGGACAGTAATGAGAGCTCTTGAATGAATAAAAATTTCAGTGAGTATTGATATTTTCAAAAAGAAGTCCATAAATAATTAGATTGCATTAACTTTAACAAAAGTGATTTATATGAAGAAACAACATGAGTGAAATGAGTAATTAGTAATGATAGTAAATTATAATTAAAATTGACAACAATAATAAATCACCTTTAAAATGATTGATTAAGTGTTACAGATTCTTTACTTATGATAATGATGAACTATTTTACATTCTTTTGCTATGATAGATTCAACTGTTAATTGGTTTCTGTGATGAACATACACGACTACTTACTTTCACGTAAGATGATGAAGTAAATAATACATCATCTGAGCTGATAAATATTGATTTTTACTGAAGACATGATGGGAGGAGTTTCATTTTAAGCTTTTTAAATTATTTATAGTAATTAATATTCAATGAACTCAGATGTTTGAACAAATTTGCTATGAATGTGGAAAAAACTATCCTATATTTTATTTCATAATTATTTGTTAATAAAAAATTTCAATAATATCACCATCTGCAAGTTTATAAGGAATGCATGAAAGAAAACAACCAAAAATTACACTTGAAGACAATGTAAATTAAATATAGATATCCATAAAAAAAGATATACTGCAGAACATCATAGATAAATGAGTAGATAAAGTGGAAATGACAGTTATCAGCCAATAAAGACATTTTGCATAACTTAATGTTAAATTCGAAATTATTAAATTTGTTGGCCAATAACAGAGTGAGATACATATTTCACACTGGAAAAATCACGAACTATGACAATAATACAATTAAATACAAACTAATAGTCAATATTTTCCTTGCACTTATAAGACTTTGCCATTTGTGATGGGGAAAATTTTTGTATGAAATTCTTAAAAGCTTCTATTTCCAAAGCCTATAATAATGACATTGCAAATTTGAGAAAAATCTAGAAAATATGATGAAACTGCATGAACAACATAAATTTTTCCAATGAATAATTGGCTTCCATTACAATATAAAAGATAACTTAAAACAAGAGCATTAGTACAAGCAGGCTTCATGCACTGTTATGCAAAAATAAATCAAATGAAACAATCTCATTTCATAGAGTTGAATTAAATTAAAAAAACAATTGCAACACATTTCAATGAATCTATACTCACAAACACTAGTAACCTGTCCACAAGTGCATTGGTGATGTTAACATCTGCTTTAAGCAATAATATAGCTATGTTGCTTATAAGTACTGGGAATATTGAAAACTCTGAACTATTTAAATTTTTCACAAAAGTGTATTTTTCTTAAGAAGGAAAATTATCTTAACAGACTACATATTAAATATCTTCACTTTTTTCAACTCTGACAGTTATTTATATTAATAAAACTACTGCACATAGCCTTTAAAATCTATCTGGCAAGATGGTTAAGGTATCTGTGTACTGAGCAGAATATGTGGGTTCAAGTCCCGCCTGGGTCAAATATTTTCAGTCTTTCCTTCTTCTTCCATCCTTCTCTCTGCTGTGAACATATGCTTTTCTATGTGCATAATTCTTCGCCTGAGCATATGAATTCACATAAAGTGCAATCCTCCTATTTCTCCTATTTATTTCTATCCTTCCTCACTATCCAAGTTTGAATATATATATATATATATATATATATATATATATATATATATATATATATATCTTAGATATAACAACAATTAACTGAGAAAAGGTCATGGGACATTGCATAAAGAATATCTACAATGACATTTGACTCTCACATACTAGTAACTAAGAATTTAGTTATGTTGAGTGATGATAGATGGAAACTTTGAAAGGCTAACAGGATGAGAGAACATAATGTTATAGTCAAAGTTTATTGGTACTAGCTACACTCATTCTGACACCTTATTTATACACACAAACAAAACAAAAGTAGAATCTAAGACTGATTGTAAAGATAAATACTTCCAAAAGCAAAAAGTAGAAGAAGGACACACATTTAAATTACAACAGCAAAAATTATCAATTCAACAAATCGACGTGATTTTTCTGTTTCTGTAGTCTCCATAATGTGTTTTGCTGTCTCCATATTATATATATTATAATATATATTATATAATATTATTATAATATTATTATATATTATAATATTATTATATATTATAATATTATTATATATTATAATATTATTATATATTATAATATATATATATTACACAAAATACCATGGAAGAAAGACAAGTTTATTGTAGGACTATTGTGACAACAGTGAATCAAACAGACTGACCAATCAACTTGATGCCTATTCATCAATTCAACAAACAAATTGAGATAGGTAGCAAACCAACAATGAATTGATGAATAACAAAAATAATAAGACTGGCAATCAACTATGTTGAATTAAAGTAAATATTTAGATCTTTACAATATCAGATATATAAAACAATTTAGTATCACATCTATGAAATGAAATGGCTGACACAAACTGGCAGCAGAATCAAACTTTTGCAAATACTCATACTTTTAAACATTCCATTATAACACAAAATAGCTCAAACATAAGCACATATATTTACTTTCTAATATTAATTCACAATTGAAATAATTCAGGCAAGCACACTTAAAATTGATATTCCATTTAACAAAGAATGTTTATCCGAAAAAAAACAGGTCTTCATATTGAGTTGCACTGAAATTTACTGTTATGAAAGAATGAAGTCTAGACAGACAGTTTTAATTCAACTGACCAGGTGGTATTATTTAACTGATTTTACAGCATTTTTATGTATTTCAAAACATGAAAAGTGATTTTAATTGACTATGTACCTTCCAATTTTATACAAGCTAATATGTATATACATATGTGAATATTTTGATAATTGTGTTTAATTGTGACAGAAACAATGAAATTAAATGACATACAATTCTGCATTTGGAAGGAGCTAGGAGCAATCATATGCAATATATTTTCACAATTAATAAAAATACAACAATTTAACTTATGAATATCATCTAACATTAGATTTTTTATTTTACAATGGCCTATGCAACAAAAAAAATTCTAAACATTATTATTTTTGGATTAACTATTGAAACTTTACTATATTATTATATATTTTTAGTTTGAGATGAGACATTAAAAATTAAATATATTTTCTCATATATGTCGTGAAATATAAAATATTTAAATTATGTAATGTTGGTTATATATTAATAAATGTACCAATTATTTATTAACCAAGGAATTAAAAATTTTAGCAAATGTTAAAAGATATTTAAGCAGTCTTCATTCACATATTGTTCAATATTCTTATTGTGTATTTATTAACAAAACTGTTATATACAGTTTACTTATATAATGAACACAATGAAACCAATGTTAACTGATATGAGAGCTCAATTGTCACAACAAATTTAATAATAATGATCAACAAACAAAATATGTACATACAAACACATGCATTTAAAGAAATGCTTAACAATAAAACTAATATTAAGATGAATACATAAATAATTTTTAAACATTAAAAAATGAAATAAGAGAGTTAGAGAGAGACTTTACCAAACCAAAATTGCAATTTTAAGTTTAATGGATATTGACCACCATTCCCCCCACACACATTTTCTTACACCTGCCATCACCCCTCTAGAATAGGCATTATTAAGCTATTTCACAGTTTGTTGTGGAATGGATAAAGAATGAAACAATAGTTAATAAAAAAGTTGGCAACAAATATAGGATGGATATAAGAAAGAGACTGAAGAATTAGCCAACATATTTAATTAAGAAGCTTTGTCTAAAAGGAGAAGAGTGCACCACTGCTCTGAATTAATTAACCAAATTCTTGTTGATTAAAGTTTGAAATATCCTATCATTTCTTATCTATTTTCCTGTTCACATGATGAATTTTTTTAAATCATTTTTCAAATTTATCAATTAATTTTACAAGAACAAAGCAAAGAGCAGAAAATTATTTTTTCAGATGCAATCACATTTATTATGATGATTCCAATTTTACTGTATGTAATAAATTAAGAGTATTGCAATAGATTTCAAGAATGAACCAATAAACAGTTAAAATAATTGAGAATGAAATGCTAAATCAAAACATAAAATACAATAGCAGAAATTTGAGACCACAATGTCTAACATTTTTCTACGTAAGGCAAACAAGCAATAATTACATACTCATTAATACATAAATTAGTAATACAATTCCATTAGACATATAATATCTAATGAATTGTATTACATTTAAGGAAATGCCAATAATAATTTTAAAAATTCTACAATTTGCTTTGGAAACAAATTTTTCACTTTGCTTCACATATTCAAAGAAAAACGTGGCCATAAGAAGTAAGTAAATTTTAATTAATTTAAGCTCTCAGAGAACTTCTTGTATTTTAATTTTGTTTACTTTCATAATATTAATTATCAGATTATATTTTAAATGAATGATTTCTTCAAACAAAAAAATCCAATACTTTGACATAATACTATATTATAGTTGACTTTGAGTTATTAGCAAAAACTTAATTAAATAATATGAGAAAATTAATCTACAGTATTCCTAGGGAGATGTTAGAAAGTCAAATTAATATGACATATAACTTAGAAGCACAATGTCAAAAGATTCTGTTAATTGCATATAAATTCAAAAGAAAATTAAAACACAGAATATTACAACCAGTGAAATGTTAACAGTACATAAATATTTTTCAAGTTTTTTAAATTTTTTGTTAAACTTTTTCTTCATTAATTTTAAAATTTAAATGCAAAAAACTTTTATACTGTATTATGTACTTAAGTTTATTAGTTTTAGAATCATAATCTGATCTAGGTAAGAATATTAGTATATATTTTTTTATTAATATTAAAGGAAATGATTGGTTTATTTCATAATAAGTATTATTTGAATATTTCATTCTCTGTTGTACAATGCAGAGTACAAAGAATATAGAATTGGCATAATTGGGAAAGAAAAAAATAAATGAAGATAAATGGGTAAGAAGTAATTTGTATGCAATACATCAAGATAGTTTTCTCTCTTGGGAGTATATTAAAATATATTTTTGTATGTCTATAAACTTTTACATTTTTCACAGAGAACTGATGCAGTCTCATCCCTTAATGTGATCAGAATATCTTACTTTTTTAAACAGCAGATATCTTCTAACGCTTCCTATCCATTTGCTTCATTACCTATCTGACTTCTATAATTTTTATTAAATGTGCACTTACACTCCACATTTTACAACATGCAATGAATATCCAAATAATACCTATTGATCTAGTACTGATATTGTACTTAATAACAACATAAATTACAAGAGACAAAGCTGCTGAAGCGTTCCATGGTCATTGTTGTATCAAATTTAAGAATAATTTTTTTATCTTTTTGGTCATTTTTCATTCCAGCACGTTTGCAGACATTTTGCCTGATAATTCCAAACAATGCTTGTAGATATCAAGTGAAACTTTGGCAAACACATCAATAAGTACATGGGATACTAAAGACAACTTTGTCTGTGAGGAAATATTAAAATACATCATTTGAAAGAGTAAAAATAAATTAGTCCTTCAAATTAAAAAATTATGAAATAAACTGACCTATTACTAGATGTGTGATTATGTCCCTGAGATGAAGAAGACCCACGCTTGTTACTGGATTGTTTTGTTGAGGGAATTACGGTAGGAAAACTTGAACCCTTTGAATTATTCTGTGGAAACAAGTAATTTTTTTTATACAATTACTTGAATCATTACATGAAAAATAATATTAATGTGCTTTTTGTTTGCGCCCATACAAAGGACATTAGTAAATTCAACGACAGAGTACTCAGGGACAGGCAGAACATAGCATACCTTAAAGGTATCTATGGTCAACATTTAGACTTGGTTTGCCATTGTGTTATTAAACCATATTAAATATTAAGAATTTACTGTCAAAATTATCCATTTGTTTTTCTAACGAATAAAATTTAATATGGAAATAAATTGAGCAACTTTGGTTAGTAAGACATAAAGCAGATCATACCTTTGACAATTTTGACTTGTGACAGTCAGCTATATGATCTTTACAAGAATTCTGATGTACTGTAGTTGAACAACCTAGGGAAAAAATATTAACAAATTAATTGACAGAATATTATTCCATAAAAGTAAATTTATTAAAAAAAACATTTCTTGGTAGAAGGTTAAAATTATTATCAAAAACATTATGAATTATATAATATGGAATATTATAAAATAACATTTCAGTCTATCATTTCCCATCAATGAGGGGAAAAAATTATTAAAAGATATATCACTTTAATCTCAAAATTTAATTTGGTTCTTTGATTGGGACAAAAATTATTTTATGCACAATTACTAAAATATTTTATTTAATGACTATATAGTTAATCCTTTTGGAAGATCTGATAACAAAAAGTCTTTTGAGAAGGCAACACAAAGAGGAAATATTCTGTTGAAAAGTCTCTTAGTATCTCCACTGGTTCAGCTTTATCTTGTTACTGCCTCTTAAGAAATTAAAAATAGAAAAAAAAACAGAAAATTGAGGAGGAAAAAAATTAAAAGTCACATTTAGAAGTGATCATAGTAAAAATGGAGAATTTAATACAGATTACTTCCATCCCAGTGGAAATTAAATTCAAAGTGAGCATAATTCACAAACTGATTGAAAAATTTTAATTTAGTGAGGAATTTTCTGATTCCCTAATGTATAGTACAAGAGAAACACTAAACAACAAAACTTTTAAAGCTTAGACAAAAACAAACAGAAGAAAACTTACTCTCACAATGTAATGAAGGCTTATTGGATAATGGTTTTGAGCACCAGTCACAAGAATATGATGAACTAAAATTGGCTGCAACCCATTGATGGGCAGCTTTTTTAGTTTTGTCCTGTAACAGAAAGTATTTAAATGTTGATAACTTTATTACAAAAGCACTTATTAAGATACACATTATATGTATACATAAAATAAGGATAATGTGAAATAATTTATATGTATCGGGAAGACAGAGTGAACAGCTTTCTTCAAACTGAAGAATTATTTTGCAATGCCAGACAGGATTTTTTAACTTTAAATTTATCAAAATATGAGTATATCATTCTTTCTATATTGCATATATTTAACAATATTACCTTCTTCTTCCTAAAGAAAATGCTGCCCCGTTTCCGCCGTTTTCCTGAATGATGATCATATTCAACTCTGTAAACAAAATATAATATTCAAAATAATATTACAATAAATCTTGTTTTTTTTAAAAAAAAAAATGAAAAAACTAAAAAAAAATTGTCAACAATGAGTAAATGTTTTACACTACAAAATTTATTGGTTGTTGTTACATTAAGACAGGGTTTTGTTGATCTGGATGATGTCATCAAGCCAGAAATTGGTTACGTATTGAAATATCTTTCGGTTTGTTTCATTACCATAAGGATGCATATTGAATTAATATATTGGAAGGGGAGGAGGGGATGTTGCACCTACAGACAGCACAGAGGACATATAACATACAGAAAATATAATTTAATATAATTATTAATAAAGAAACACTATATATTCTACTTATACTTTTTTCTTTAAAAAATTAATTTTATGCTAGAAATATAATTAATTAATTTCTTTTCATGTGCAATATAGTGTTGGGATAAACAAATACCCAGACAATGATGGAAATAAACTAATATAGACAAATAAATAGTTGTGTGCAATGTTTGTCTACTTTTTGAAAACAATTATATTAGTTTTACCTGATACATATATTTGTCATATACTTTGAACTTGACAGAAAGTAATATATAATAAGATTAATGTTTTGTGAAGAATATAGAAAGTATTTACAGTTTTAAATTACTAAAGTAATATTTTACAAGAATTAATTAAATTCAAATGACTTATTTTATGTTTTCTGCAAAGTTTTCTTACAAAGCAAAGAGAAACAAAAAAAAACAGATTAATTTTATTTAAGAGGCCAGTTTCAATAGAAGACATTAACATTTGAAATGGAAAATAAAGGAGAACTAAAATTGAAGTTATAATACACTTGTCTTTGGTGCCTAAAAAGACAACATTGATATTGAAATCTACCAATATACGCACACATATTTGTAATATTAAAGAATTATAATTGTAAGAATTAAAGAAAAACATTAATTCAAGTGCCAAAAAAAGTTATCAAAGTGTAAACAGTAAATTGAAAAATAAATTGATAAATATATTTAAACATATATAACTGATCAGATCAAATACTTTGAACTTTGTGCATTTTGTATTTAATGAACAAAAATAGTATTTTTATCACTGACACAGGAATCTTTTATGAACATTCTATGTAGTTTTAAGAAAATATTTACAAAATGAACATGGAATATAACATTACATTTTTAAAAAATGTTTCTGAAAAACTAATACATGAAGAAAAGAATTATTATATATGTATCACAAGATGTAAAATAAAGAGTGGCAGAACAGGAACTGCAAATTTAGATTTGGTACAATTTTTAGCAGTCAAATGCACAATATTTTTAATTGGTGAATTATCTATTCCGCCTGAACCATTTATTATTTCAGAATGTGCCAAAAGGATTAAAATTTATTATAAAAATAGGAATAACTACAGCAATGTAGTTTATTATTATAAAATTAGTGTTCTTTTACCACAACTTAATTTGTCAAAATTCAACTCAGTGAAGTATTTAATTAAAAAATTTAAAGAAAGTAGTTGTTTAAAACAAGAAAATACCAATTTTCTGTTGTCCATTTCATTGTCAAGAATTTATTGATGCTGTTGGAGATAGTATTTCAGTAAAGCAGTTTGACTCGTCATTGATGACTATAATTTCCAAACATGTTCCTTACAATGAATATTGTGACAACATTTGATTCTAAGAATACATCTGCTAAACATCAACATCTGTCATACATTTGTGAACTGGTGTTTTGAACATGCTGAAAAAATTAATTTTTCATGATAATTCTTTTTGGTGACAAAAGCACTGAAAGGCCATACAGATAAGTAAAATTTCTCAATATGAACAACAGAAAATCCACGGAGTTAATAAAACAATCACTTAATATCAAGAATGTTTTCTGGACTACGTAATTTCAGAGTGTAGAAATTCAAATTAGGCACTACAATCATGTGACTTATTCTCTTCAGCTTCATTTTATTTTATAGTTATACCATCATCTGCAAACGATTGGAATGTCAAGTTATGGAAAAAAGTAATAACCAGTAATAGGAGCTGAGATATATTTTTAGCCCATATCATTAATTTTCCACACAAATTTTCACTGATTACATTGCTCCAATAATAACTAACATTTTAACAAATTAGATTATATCATATATTCAATATTGTTCTTGTGTACCACCCTTTATTTTAATGAAAATCTATAATACAATAGGAAACTTACTCTGTCAAAAATTCATCCAATGCAATCTGGATGTTTGGAGCAACTAAATGATTCCCTGCAGGCAAAACTTCCTCTTCTGTTTCACTCTCAGTTCCGCTGGGACGCAGGCAACTGATGTACAAACACAGTATTCAAGCAAAGCTAAGCACATTCAAAGCATACATCATGCACACTTATGGCAATGCACATTAGGCAAAAACATTCTCTGTGCTCTAATAACTTTGTAAATATAAAAATATTAACAACATGCACAAAATTTGTAGTCTTATTTGGTTCTTATCCTGTGTTCTACAATTTCTTAATAACAATAAATTTCAGGCTATTAAATTAAATTACTGCACTTCAGTTCTTGAATAGATTTTAGACTAGACACATAAATAATGGTTTGAAAAAAATATGAAAACTATATAATTAATTGTATCAGTAATACGTCAGCACTTAGCTGTAATTTCCTAGTATTATACCATCATTAGGTTAAATTTTTATTCAATTTTCTTTTACATTATTCTTACAGAAAAAGTCAGTTTATTTGAAATAATATTATTCTGAATAAAATAGTCTATTCAGACATACTCAATTTTCCTGGGCCCTTATTTCTCTAATGTGAACAATGTACATAATTATTTCATAGAAATAGCATTTTTTAAATGTTGGCAAACCATTTTTCTACCAAAGAACTTGTGCTGAATTGGAAAAAAAAACATTCTTGTGATATGAAATCTACATCACATTCTGCAAAAATATATGCAAGTACTGTAATTTATAAGTGCTGAATATTTTCAATTGGTACATGTGATAAATGGAAAAACATCACACGTTAGAAAATACAGAGTACAAATTGTTGTGCAATGCAGATAAAATAGCAAATTTTTACTAGATATTAAAGATTATATTTAATGTGACCATGCAAAATTATCCCTCTTAAACTGGCTATCTTTTGTGATCCCATTATAAAAAAATGTTCATGGGAAATAAATGAACAATTAGCTTTTGAATTTTAACAAAGACAAAATAAATCAGCAATAGTATATTTGATCTGTAAATAAAAAACTCCAAAAGTTTTAAAATCCTTTGTAATAATTCAAAGCAGTCATAGTAATTTATGAAATTCTCATGCTCTAACTGCAATGAAGAACATTATAGCTTCTCATAAGCGCTGATTCACAGCTGAAAATTTTAATATGACATTGATTCAAAACGTTTTTCTTTGATATTTTGCACAAAGCATCAAATCATTGACTATGCTAATTAATTTGAAAAACTAAAAAAGCATTAAGACTTTAAACTAACATTGAATTAAAAAAATTGAGAGCTTTCTATTAACCACAATTTAAAAAATATATGTTACATTTACATTATATATTTAAAAATATAATTCTATGCTGTGTAGCACAATGAAACATAACTTACTAGCTGCTCACTCACAAAAAAAAAGTAATATCACAATTAGTTTTAGCATGTTAGCCAATATGCAGCAACATCATATAGTACAATGCATTTTCATTACAATAAAAATATAATCTCATTTTAGAGGGCGAAAGAATTATGAAACTATAGTTCAGAAACATATTCAAGATTATCTTTTCTACAAACCTCAAGTTTTTAGCTTTATTTTAATACATATTTTCACAGAAAAAATGGACCAGTATGCACACAAACATTACTAGAACCTATTACACATAAATAATTATTGCATTTCTGAAATTAATATAATTCATAATAATCAGATTTTACAGTTGAAAATTGTATATTAAAAATTTTTTAATTGTATATTAAAACTTAATATGTGTTTCTTAAACATATAAAAACACCATAAGTGAAGTAAATGTGATCTTTCATGTGAAATGAGTAGTTTCTGACTTACACAGGAATGGCAGGTGTGCTGTCCACTGCAACTTCATTAGCCATATCACGCACAGCAATAATAGAGGGTGTTGATACAGATTTCTGCAAAGGAAGCCTTGCTGGCAGTAATCTAAGATTCTCCACCTCCCGTTTGGCTACAACTTTGCTGAAGTCATTCTAAAATAAACATTTAACAACAATGAACTATTTTAATAACTCATCTTAAAATTATGAATGAATCTGCTAAATAAATCATTGTAAGGTGTTATAGGCTGGATTATTGTATCTTTTGGTATTTTAACTGAAATTATAGCAATCATGAGATAAAAGATAGCATATTTATGCCAAAGAAACTTGACTAGTCAATATGTACACAGTAAATCATTTAAATAAGACACTAAATTTACTAATAATTTCTAAAGCAGTAATAGGCATCATATTTGTAATTATAAGTTATTTTATTTAATTGTACATAAATAAAAAGTGCCTTATCCATAATTAGAATACAAGAAATATAAAATTAACAAAACATAGTCATATTTGGCATACATATTTACAGATGATATGTGTCTTTTGTTTTATTATATACTAGCTGGAGCCCAATGTTGCCTGGGTTGTCATAATTAAACTTATCAACATCCATAACCCTGGATTTGACTCCAATATTGTTTGTTTTTACATTATGTTGCCATCATTAATTTTAGCAACCTCTATAACCCCAGATTCAACTCAAACTTGGCTGTTTTCATGTTATTTTTTTTGTTACACCCCCTCCACCTTGACCACACCCATAAGGGTGCTACCCTCCCATGCCACAAAAACATCTGGAGAAACACTATCAATGTCACTGACCCAAAAAATATCTGACACAATTATTAGTTTGAGCATGTTTGTAAATTTCCACCCCTGCAGCAGGAGGTGGTAGATGTGTCTTACCCCCACAGTGTTTGTTTGTGGTTCAAAAGGAACACATGTACAAAATTTGTTCAAATTTGTAGCACATTTGTAGATTTGTATGTGGAACATAGACACGCAAACAAACAGTCTATTTTATTTACTAGAATATAACAAAATGTCATACTGAAACTAGGAAGAAATATTTAAATGTCTGGTTATGTTTAAGATTTAAACTTAATGTGAGATAAAATCTACCAACTCATGGGAGACTCAGGTAGTTCTAACAGCCTTTTTTGTTGCATGGAAAATAAATCTTGTCCTTTGATTAGTTAGAAGGGATAATGGTTTCAACTTTCATTCATTACAGATGATTGTTAAACAAAGTAAAAGTAGTTCAAGAATATGACACAAAATTTAAGGTGTGTTCAAAAGCTAATGATTGTGAATAAGAATTCTACAACAACCAATCTATGAAATGTTTCATTTCTAGAACTGTTTGATAAATTTTTCAATTACAATTCCTGCAAGAACATGATAATTATGAAATAATTATTTAACACCATCTACTTTGAGTATGTATATTGTCAAGTAATCTTCAGAAAATAAGTTGGACTGAGCTTGGTATGATGAACATCAACATAACAATGTGTTCATAATGTCAATTCCATTAGCAGGGAATACGTTCCACAATCATCTCCAATCCTCAAAAAGTTTACGAAAATCCAAACCAAATCTTAATCCACTATAAATTCTATATCTCCCAATGATAATTATAATTGATGATTATAATACGCAATACATTCTCAAGTGATCTGCTGATGCTTCAATGTTTATCTTACAGTTATATCCAACTATTTGAAGAATAATTGCAGTATTTTTGAGAGTGTATTTAAGTCTATTTTTTTAGTATGTAATGTTTACTTTCTTCATGCTTGATGGACAGTAGGGAGGGATGGAAGTGGGGGGGGGGGAATTGGTTTAACAGAAATTGAGGGCCAGAATGCCTTTGAAAAAGTTCCTCCTATCTTAGATGGCAATACCGGCCTTCAATTTCTGTTGTCATATATTTTCTATCTCTGAATTGAGAAAAAAAGAAGAGATAGATATATAAAATGTTTCATCATGAGAACCAAATATTATTATAAATTAAATGCTGAATTCACACTTAAGTTTTCATGTTAATATTATGCTTTTAACATAACTAAATTAAAGAGTGCTGAGTGATAATACAATTGTTTCAAGTTAGAAAGTAGTCTTTATGAAAGTGAAAGTGACTAGGAATGATCAATTTTATTCTTGTGCTCACATTAAAAGTTGACCTGCAACAATCACATTTAAACTTAAATATAAAGATAATAAAAATATTTAATCTATTTGATAATAAATGAAATTATATGTTTATTAAAATCTTATTTTTCAATTATTATATACTCTAATTCCAGTGAACATAAGGTTGTACTGAAAACATATAGTAAAAATAAACTCAGTGATGTAACATTTGAAAAGAATAACTGTCTTGCATATTTTGAACTTCAGAAAAGATCAAAGCTATACCTGTAAATCTGCTTCATTGAGAGAATGAGTTGAGGCTCCCCCAGACCCCCGCGCTGTTCTACGACCTCCTGCTGGTCCTGTCAGTGACACTCCATCAGACGTCAGCAGACAAGTATTGCTAACTCCATCCACTCGATCCATAAACAGTTCATCAGGTTCAGAATCAACACTGCTCAGACTTAAGCTGCAACATGTGCCATAAAGTCAGGCTGATGGTCAACAAGATGAAGGCACAATTAAGTTAATAATATACTTTAATAAGTTATAAAGTCAACATAAACAGGAAAAATTATGTTAGAAGCAATAAATTATTAAATTTAGGAAAGTAGAATGGTTTTATTTAATATATTTTACACATATAAACATTACTACAGGAGTTTGGAAATGTTAAAATTCTACAATTAACTTTTCACCATTTTCTAAATACATTTTCATTAAATTTTTACTTTTTATAGATGAAATTTTAGATCATTTACATAATAACAAATAAATTAATATTTCCCATCTTGTATCAATACAAGCCTGATGGTAGCTTAATTAAAACAAACATTCCAAAATTATTTGTTATTAGAATAATGATTGGAACCTTGAAACCTAACATATTTGATTGTTACCTCTTCTGCATGTCTTTCTTCTTTTTATCATTTCCATTGGTTAAATCTTCTAATGCAGTCCAGCTGCGACGCCTTGGTATTTCTCCCCCACGATCATGGCACATTAACCAGTCTTTTGATTCTGCAAGATTTGAGAAAAGAAAACATATTTCAGTTAAACTTATATTATTATTGGTATTTATAAATTAGAACTCTCAATAATTGCATTTGAATTAAATGTAATGAAAATTTCAAAAGAAGAGAATTAAATTAATAATTTAATCAGTTTTACCTTTTCTTGGCATTACATCACAAAATCCCGGCATCATGAGAGATCCAAGAGGTACCGCTTGAGTGGGTGATGAATTAAGGGATGCTAGAAGATCTTGTTCTGATCCTGGCTCATTGTTCAAAGATGGACATGAAGCACTCAACCGAGAATATTGCATTAAGCCCAAGATCTGCCCCAAAATGAAAGAAAACTACATTGATCAATATGATATAATTACCAGTTGAAAATGGGATGGATCAAGGTGATTCAATTGTACAGGTGTTTGTATTGTTATGTTAAAAATAATACATTTCAAATACTTACATGAATATTAAATGGCTGTGTTGTGATGTCTCTCATTTGCTGTATACTGTCATGGATTTCATGCAGCTGTTGTAAGTTGTCCTCTGCAAAACAGAAACAGTACATTTTATTACAAATAATTTAATACATAGATTCTCAGTAAATAACCAGGAAGTGTTGAGAAACTGAATCAATGAATAATACTGACACATACATTTGATATGAGTAGTCACTGAGCATAATAGGACCTACAACTCAAATAATTTCTATAATTAAAATACATATCACTGTAATTGTTTATGAGAAATTAATGTAAATGGTGATGTGCTTATAAAGTTTCTGCAGTAGCAGCACCTGTTATAGGAATGTTTTATTACGAAATGAAACTTTTTGTGTTACCTAGCACAGGATACACTTTGGATCCTGGGGAATGCGGTGTCACACTGATGGTTGGAACTCCATGCTTGTTGGCTGCCATCCCTGATGCTGAAGATGATGACGGATCTTCAGACAAGTAGTCAGTGATCACATCCTCGTCACTGTCATCTGCACAGTCATCTGCAACAAAACACAAAATTTTTAAGTGCCCAAGTAATGTTAAAAAAATATAAGCATGAGCACTGTTGTACTACAATCATCAGGGTTTTTAAAAAAGTTCAGGCTCTTTGAGATTTGACACTGTTCATGGTAAATAAATCAACACATGGCTGTCATAAGTTTTGCGAAACCAAAATTATCTTTAAAACAGCAGCAAGTAGTTTTAAATAACATTCAGCATAATTTAAATACTGATGTCTGAATTGATAGAAGAATATTTCAATTATTTTTAATTGAGCCAAAGTGGAAAATTATAATGGCATTATTGGTACATTAAGTATGTGTAAAATGAAAAAATTAGTAAAAACTTGGCAGTCCATATGGTGACTTTCATTTCAAACTATGAATTGCTCTTTAATCAGAGTTTGGGTTGGAAATATAATTAATATATATCCATGAACATATCTCCCCACTAAATCAAGAATGTATCAAGTGAAAGTGGTGACCTCAATCTTTAATGTCATAAAACGGACTATGTACACAACTGTAAAAAAAAGCGTTTTTAAGAGTTATGTGCAATAAATTCAAAACCCTATACTCAATACTAAACAAAAACTCCCCAGTCTCTATCAGTACTAAACGACTACTATATCTTCCTCATCCAACCCATCTGGTCCTATGCCTGCCCTATCTGGGGTTCCACTGCCAAAACCCACACACAAAAGCTCCAAATTACCCAAAACAAAATCCTTTTCCCCATTACAATGCTTCATGGTTCCTAAGAAACTCCACAATCCACAAAGACATCCAAATCCCTACCATCAACACAACAAATCCATATCCTCCCTAATAAATAGTATCATAAATCACCCAAATCCGACCATAGAATACATTCATAGCCATCGCTCCCCGCCACCCTCAAACTGTCATCTGAAATGCAAACTCCCAATAAACTGCATATTTCCCCGTCAACACTCAGGCACATCCCAACAAACCCTTTTCCCATCAATCCCAATACAACCTCCCTGACCGATAACCCACCTATTCCACACGCTACTCAACACTCCAAACTTTCACAGTAATAACAAAACATCCATCTCATCAATATTTCGTATAATAATTTCTTCTTGTAGAATTACGTCTCCTTTTCCAAATTTCTCCTTTAACTTCCTTTTATGATCCAATATTTAGAGAGCAGAACTTATAATGCCTGACTTTCCTGCAAGCTCTCCAATTGTAATTTAAGTGAATTGGCACATTTCATGAACATGTTTTTTTAGGCTGATAGTTTAAAGAAATCTGAAACATTGCATACATATATAGCAGTAGAAGATAACAAAATAAGTATCGCATAAAATTTATAAGTTGTAAAAGACAGAAGTGCATTATTTGCAAGAATCTGGTAAATCTCGGCTCTTCCAGTCAGATAACGAGATTTGTGGAAGCAGATTACATCACGCTGAGATTCCCGTGTAGAGAGAATTCACGTAGAAATTGGATCGGCGTGAATTTCGGTATCGATTCGTGAGAAGAGCCGTACGTATTTTTGATTCGTCCCCGGACACGGTCTATTATGGCCTCTATTTATGATTTACCCCCAGCGATTTCGAAGGGTCACGCGAGGGTCGCTTGCACGAATGGATCATCCCAAAACCAGAAAGTGCATTCGAATTTCTTCGGTCAACAAACAATGAAGTATATTTGGAGAGATACTGACTGCGTTGGTTATCAGAATGTCACGAAACTGAAAAAAAAAAGTCTCCCTTGCGTCTGAACGGAACCAAGTAGGTACCGTGAATTTAATAGGCGTCTCTCCTGCTCGGAGCGAAGCGGGTTATTTGGTAATAAATAATAATAATAACAAGTCTCAAAACGTTCGGAGCGTGAATACGTTTCACTGACCAGGAGCGTAATTTTAACAATATGTATGCATTAATTCAAAACTGCGAGTCTGTATAATTTATATTTTACGTTTTTGTCAATTTTACACTTATAATTTATTGCATAAATTTTGCTTAGTCAAGTATATTACGTGAAGAAGCCCCAAAATTGGGGACGAAACGTCGTAATATTGTAAAAATTTTTTGTTTTGGTTGATTAATACAAATTTGATGTTTTTCTGTTTATTTATTATTAAGTGATAATTGCCAGACTATATTAAATAATAAAAAATAATCGATTGGACCACGAAGAGGAGGGTCAACATCCAATCTGACAGTGAAATCTCCCACGATGGGAATTTAACAAAAAAACTGATAATAATTAAAAATGAAGGTGAATAATGCTTCAAAAACTTTTTTTAAAAAAATAAAATGTACTGGTTTTTAAGCAGCGTTTCGTGGTAAAGAATATTTTCACAAGAGGAAAACAAGAGTAAATACGCTTGAGGAATGAACCGAGCCTATCTATATCTCAAGTTGAGGCTTCTTTCGTGGCCGGATATAAACTTTTGCAAAAACAAACAAAGTCTCAAGTTAGATACATAAAAAAATTGCTTCTACAGCCAAGGATATATGCTTTTTTTTTAAAAAAAACACGAAAAATCCTCTTCAATCTTATGTTGAGCGAAAGCTATAAAAAAAACTTTTCTTCTCACTGAATACGCGGATATCTGAATTTTTTTTAAATTTCAACATGGGAAATTATAGATGACTGCTGTTGTGCGCAAGGTGGAGACACACAAAATGCAAGAGCAACTGAATTTATAACATTTATTAGAATTCAAATGTATGTTTGATTTTATTATATGTAATTTACAGTACAAAAATGTAAATTTTCTTTATTTATGTTAAATGTTACTTTAAAATTTTAGAATCCTACCATAACTTCAATGTCATAAGACAATTTCTTAGATATTCTAAAGGCTTCTTTTATGTCTCATTAATATCGCCTGATGAAGGCCCAATGTCTATTTTGTAAACATATTTTCACTGTTAATATAATTATTTAACTTCAAAATATATTAAGTAATAATTTCCTCGCTTATTGGTTAAATATTTGTTTTCTTAATAATAATAATAACATATAATTAACGACCATTAATAGACATTTTTGTAAAATCCACACAAACAATTTTTTATTTAACAGCACAACAATTTCTGTACATAGTTGAGTTGTACCGTCTTGACGATAATAAAATTAATCAAGCTAAAGAAGATTTTAAACACATTATTTTATCATATTATGGAAAAGTATGGGAATATTTTTTTAAAAAAACTATTAACAAATTTTAAGATCATTTTTAAAATTCATAATGACTGAGTAGTCATTAAAATAAATAAAGATTTTTTTTAAAAAAAGAACCACAATGTTATATATAAAATTATATATATATATATATAATTATATATACATATAATTATACATAATAAGGCAAACTAAACTTGGTCTTGAAACTAGATTAAAAGAAAACTAAAACAATTACTAAACTTTAAATAATGCTATCACTATTCATAAATTAGATAAAAACCACGAATTTGATTGGAATAATTTTGAAATTTTAGACACTTATTGAAACTTAATTTATCAGAAATGTGACACATTAAAATACCTATAAACAAACTTAATTGACAAAACCACCAAGTGAAGCAAAATTTATAATACATAATTTTTTTAAACTATTATTGAGTTTAATCAGGTATTCCATTATCTTGAAGTAGAGAAAAATTGAGGAATAAAAGAAAAATAAAAGGAATGAAAATCCAAGAACAGTACAGAAAACAACTTTTATTGGGTAATAACACTTATGATGCTGTTTTTATGGCACTTCTGTCTGATGTTATGTCAATAGGGTACTGTTCGAAACATTGGCGTTTCTTTAACCTTACTTGTTTATTTCACACTGCCTCTCTCTCTTTCTATTTTTCTTGTTTCCTTTTTTTTTCTTCGCTTGGAGTACATATCTACATCTTCTTTCTGATCTTCCAGACAATCATTCTCGTCGTCTCTTTGACCTGCCTCTACCTTTCTGTTTTTTCTTGTTTCTTGGCTTTTCATTCCTTTTATTTTCCTTTTCTTTCTCAATTTTTGCAATTCAAAGACAATGGAATACCCGATTAATCTCAATAATAATATCTCGCCATTGCCAACAAATTTCAAAACCAGATAATTTTTTTAATATTTTTTGTATAAATTTGTTTTTTTTTTAAATGTAGACTTAACAAGTAATATTCACACCTAGACCGAGGTAACGATTATAATATCCTTTCAGACCACAGCCTGAAGAGGGGCCAAATATGTAAAGCAACGTTGTGCCGTTAAATAATAGTAATAATATTTTTCAAGTACAAAAATGTCTGTTTATAGTCGTTAATTGTGACTATAATGCTTCTTATATGTGGTCAAAGGTACTTGGAACACGGCAACGGAATGACCCGTATACACTAGTAGTTGTTTCAGGACAACAAAGACCACGCACTGTACGGGTTAACAGAATCAGCGGTGAGGGGCGCAGGAGGAACAGTCATGGACGATGGTGCAGGTCATCTGCAGCTCTTAATAGGTCACCGGGGGTGGTGTTTGCCTCTCTGTCCTATGAAGTCCACGCTCTCCAAAAATAGAAGCTGCAGATAATCTGACTGTAGCCTCTCTCCCTTCATAACTATTGACTTTCCGGCGGCGAAACGTTTCTCTGGAGCGGGCCGATTCCCCACTGGATACACACACACACACGTTCACAGAGAGATAGAGAACCCTTTCAGGAGAAATGAAAACCCCGCAACTTGTAATATAACGGTACAAATGCTGAAAAATTTCACAAATAACAGTAAAAATAATTAAAGCATTGAACAATTATCTTAAGAGCAACGTTCAAGGATTCTTTTTTCTGGCCAATCTGATTACGGACAAATAAAAATTGTGGCGTTCCACAAGAGTCTATTTTGGGACCATTTTTACATTTTATGTGCATGTAGTCTGTGAAACCAAACTATTTTAATTAAGAGGAAAGCAAGACGTTCTAAGAACAGCTCCATCCACACCTTCAATCTTTTGATACCCAGAAAAATAAATTTCATCGAATTTTGAAACTGTAGCATTTCAACAGGGAAGAAATATCGAATCGTAGGAGGCTTATTTGGAAAAGTGCGGCCATACATTTGTTTAATTTATTTTTTTTTGCCGCAGGAAATGATTAACAATCAGCGTAATTAAAAATGTGTGAAAGTCAAATATGGCGGTCTTTACTTAGTTACTTTATTTATTATCAGGATGGATGGTCGACCGGACCGGCAATCGGTGATTTACAAACTAAGCCATCCCAGTCGACTCCAGGCCCGGTACGAGACTTCTCCGCCACTGCATAGCCAGAGACCGGCTTCACTGCATCACAGATTCTTCTCGGTCTAACTTTTAGAACTCAATGAAGATGGATATTGATGTGAATTGATTAACGGCACAATGGCTTAAAGGTAAAGCACCCACGTACCAAGCGGGAGACTCTGGTTCGATTCCCGATCCGGTCGAGATTTTTCCATCCTGATACTTTAATTCGATTTCATGGCCTGTATGGCTGAAATTTGATCGAAGCTCCTTCTGTTCTTAATCTATTTATTTAGGTGAATTAGTTACACACAGACTGGGTCTAGCGTCGAAGGTTCTCACCCTAGCGCCGGGCATAGGAACTTCTCGAGTATCCCATTATTAATTCCGCAGTTTCGACTTCTCGATGACAGGGAAACGGCACAGGGACTATCCACCTCGCTACAAACACCTACGGTCTTGGGAGGTCAACTTTACGAACTTCCCCCAGATTTTTCACGAAGATTTCCTTCAACCAGAATTTTTTTCTCACCTCCGACACGTTTAATTCAATTAAAATGACCACGATTGTCCAAGAAAATCTATTTAGTCTCTCCTTCTTTCAGCCCCTCCATTTTAACGGGAAATTCGTTGCCCGAGTTTGAGAGTTTTATTGGTATTTGCAAATTTCCTCTTTCCAGGTGAGCCGAGGTTTCGCCAATATCTCCTGCATCCCTTCTTCGCCGGTGGAGGTTTCGTAACGCTCGGCTGCACACGTTCTGTCTGCAATTTCCCTCTGTTTCGTCTCACGTGGGAGATAAAAACCAAAGCGCCCCGTGTTTCTGGATCCGTCGGGCTAAATTATGCATGTGCTGTTGGTTTCTTCACGTAAAAATAGAAGGCACGACCTCCTGTCGGCAGGTAACGGTACCAAAAATAAAATTATAATCTCCTGAAAACACAGAACCCGTGATACTCGCGGTTATGCGTTACTTTGATATTAAATATTCACGATAATTTTGCGAGCGTTGGATGCTGCCGAGGCACATAAAAAGTAAATATGTGTTCAGTGAACTGAAACTGTTTCAGAAGACGAAGAGTAAACCTCAAGAGACGTCACAGATTATGTTAAATCTATAGTACTTGTATGGCATATAAGGAAAATAATGTAAGATTCATCCAACGGGATTTACATTAAGATTCAAAATATAACACTACGTCGAAATTAATTAAATTTACATAACAATAATAATGAGCAGTCAAAAAATGTTTAATATGACATGTCAGTACGCGGAATATCTTTGCTTCTAATTACAACAGAAAAACCAAAGATGAGATAATAAAAATCGATAATTGAAGACATAATAGAAAACATTACGACTGTCAATAAATAATTGAATTTAACAACGAAATTCTAATATATAATGATATAACATGTGGGAGCTGTAATATATTCATACAGAAAAACGTCGATTATAAATATAAAAAATATAGATTTAACGTCTGATTCTTAGCTATTATTCTAGCTCATAATAAATGTCTCGAAAGTAAGTCCGATTAATTTATATGAATTGAATATAAATATATAACTTAATTTGTCTGCAATTCTGTGCTGATATTTTCCCCAAATTAAATACTTAACATTTCTGACGTTTGAAATTAATTTTATAACTATAAGAAAAATTATGTAAATTAAATAAATTAGCACATAAAATCAGAAAAATTTGGATATTCAATACAATTAAATTAATAATTTTCTTCTCACGGAATTATAATAAAAGAGAAATACCACGTTTCATCCCAACTTTAGGACGTCGTCATGTAGTACATTAGAACGGAGACCTTTAATTAATATACCCGAAAAATCCCTTCATGATATCGTTGAGGTTAAATTTTGATTCAATTCACCGGTTGCAAAACAAACATATTGAAAATATTAAATAAATCATTTTTTTTACAATGCACCGGTCACTCGTAACAAGTTAAATCCTAAATGTCCACAATTTTTTTTTGTTTTTCATGGAAATATCGATATTAGACACAGAATCGTAATTAAATTAAAATCATTGCAATAATAAAAAGACACGACGTTTCATCACTAATTTTTGTGAAATCTTCAGGCGTAAATTTCAGTTAAATGAAAAATTTGTAATTTTAAAATTTCAGGTAAATAAAACTTTAGACACACGGTAATTTGTCAAACATAATTTCTAAATTATTTAAAGAAGTCAGTTAAATATAATTCTGGATATTTTTTTAAAAAAGAAAAACTCATTTGCCTTCTCCGTACGAATTATAACGTAATATATAACATAATTAATCCTTCAAGATTGTTGTGATGTATGTCAGTAATTATTATATAGAATTGGTCGTAATTGATATATTCTCATCTTTTCCTTGTGGTGTTCCTAAAATAAATTCGTCCAGAAGTACAATTTTGGTTCCCTCGGGGCCCCTCGACGCGCGTTTCCGTAGTTTCACTGTAAATTGTTCGCGGAAGCAAAATTAATTTTACGTTTTTGCGTTTCTTGGACGAAGTTGCCTTTGACTGGAGTGAGCGAGTCGCGTTTCCAAATAATTTCCATAGTCGTGGTATAAATAGATAAAGTTTCCCCTTGGGAAAGGAGTGGGGGGGGGGGAGAAGTTTGGGGGAGGCCAAGAGAGGAACTGCGAAATTGCGAAATACCGATGTCAAGAGTTCGCCACTGACGAAATGGAAAAGCAATTGACGTCGGTCGCAACAGGCTGCGCAATGGCCACAGCACTCGCACTCGACTCGCTTGCATATCGATTCGCATCGTCGACCTCAAGCAAAGCCTGGCGTCTAATACCCCGTCGAATACAATCTGTTAATTGACACGTTCAGGGTGGAGATTAACAACTCACCTCGGCATCTTGGCGTCCCAAATAGAAGCTACCCCCGGATCGTTCGCTTTACTGTTCCCGGATGACAGATCAGACCGCGATTGGCGAAAGAATACCATAATTTTTTTTAAAAAAAATTGAAAACACCAGAAAATGTTGGCTTATAGATTTACAAACATTTTTCTTCTATTAAAAGCACTGCGTACCTGTAGTTTTAAGTAATAACGATGTCATAAAGGCGCTAATGGAACTGTTGTAGATAAGACAGCTCCAGACCTGCGACGGCGAGGAAGCAACCCAGATTATCTACTACTGGAATTTTTTAAATTATCTTCTTTACTCCCCAATAAAAAAAACTATGAATCTACTATTACTAAGACTGATAAAACCCCGCAACAAGCAACGTCGCTCGCATCTCGACGATAATTCCTAATCGGATTAATCGACACCGATACGATTACTGAAAAAATATATATAAAAAATACGTTGGTATTAAATAATGAAGCAGTAAAAAAACAGGTGATAATAGTAAATACCTCTGAACGTTTCTGGAAACTTTGAGGCTTTCTTCATGTCTTGAGATTAGACAGACATTACCCGAACAAAAGCAGATTTATTACTATAAAAGCAAAGAATTACCTGAACAACAAGAGATCACAATTAATGCAATTAATATAAAAATAATAATTAAAAACTGAAACTTTATCCCACTTGTATTAAATACAATTATTGGGAATTGGCCGAAAGTCAGAATTATTTTATAAAAATTAGCGATTTACAACTAACAAACACGCATAACAATGAGAAAGTCAGCCAAATACAGTCGAAAGAAGTGATAAATACCACACAACGTTTCTGGAAGCCTTTCTTCACTGATTAGTTTTTTAACAGTTGTGTCTCTCTCGGATCTTACATATTTTCTGCACCTGAAGAAAGGAATAAGGCTTCCAGAAACGGTGTGTGGTATTTATATGATCACTTCTTTTGTCTGTATTTGGCAAAGCTCAAAATTTGGCTATTGAGTTTTGTCAACTGATTAGTGCAGTTGTGTCTCTCTCGGCTATTAAATACTTTCTGCACCTGAAGAAAGGAACAAGGCTTCCAGAAACGTTGTGTAGTATTTATATTATTGCTTCTTTTGTCTGTATTTGGCTATCTTAATTATTATTCATTTTCAATCAGACGGAAATTTTTCATTTAAACACGCATAACTTTTCATCCGTTTGTTCAGGGCCTCTTCAGACGTATATAATTAAATAAAAAATTGAAATATGTTGCAAATTTGAATAAAAATTTATATACCCTCCGTCGGCTTCCAAATCCTGCAAAAAATTACAACATATTTTACTCATATTACATCTGAAGGGGGGCCCTAAACAAAGGAAAAAATACTTTATGTAATTTAATTAATTATAAATTTGAATGTTTATGAATTTATTCTGACTTTTTCCCAATTTCCACTAATTATAATTTACAAATCGCTGCTATGAAACTCAGAAATGTCTATGACGCCTTGTTGTTAAACTAACAGTTTGCTTGAATTATAGTAACATCACTGCTCTTGCAGACGTCGTCTGGATTGTATAAAATGTAGTTGGAAAACTCTAAATAATTTCATCCGTAGACCTGAAGAAACTATATTGAGATTATGTTGAGTATGAACAAACCTTTAAAATACAAGTGTTTTTGATTTTGTTGCAATTCAAAAGTTGGTAGAACTGTCAATTTGTCTTTTAGTTAGTAAAAAAATGTCGTTATTAATTGTATGTTCTGTTACTGTCATAGTTTTTGTAATTTTAGTGATGTTAAATAAAAATAAATTCAATACATTCGTTTTCGAAATCTAACAGAAACAATCAAAGCTTGAAGAAACGATGTGAGGTATTTTTTTTATGAGTTACTCTGACTTCTGTAAATAAATGAAAAATAAACGTCAGCCAAGTAAGTCAGACATTTATTAGAAAAAAAATTAAAACTTTAAGATACTGTGCATGGCTTTAAAAAAATAATGGGATTGATAACTATCGTATAAATTCCTCTGTTTGAAAATGTTTATTGCTAAAACGTATCAAGAGACTTTGTTCAGCAGCTTTAGGCATTTTTTTTAGCCGTTTTCAACGTACAGACTTTTACTATAAAGTTACAATTTTTTTATCAGACGAATGTATGTTGAATTACAGTATTTAGATAATTTTATTAAATGATCGAAAAAAAGCGACTTCTTTCGGAAAAAAATCGTAGCAACCAAGAAGGAAATTGCCGTCTTTTACTCGATATCATAATCAACGTAAGATACCTCTTTTTTCTGCTGAAGATTTTCTTTTAAAAAATTATTTTGATGTTTGGGAATTCCGGGGTTAATTTTTTTCGGGCCGTCAGCAGAATGTGGGGTAAGGTAAGAACCAGGCGGTGAGAGGAAGTCGTGGAGACAGGAAAGGTATTACACGTGAATGGGCAATAATCTGACACTAGATCCGGTTATTCTGGTGGTGGTGGTGTGGGTCCTCGGCTACCACTCAACCAAGTAGATCCACGTTACGACTTCCTCCCTCAACATCGGAAGAAACGAACTTGCTATTTCTCGCGCAATGTGTACGAATGAAGACAGTTTCTAGTACAATCGCGGTGTCGACTCTGGACAAAAATCGTGGATGCTTTTTAAGCTGTCATAATTTATGATCAACTTGTCCCTCATGTAAATTACAGGTCAACTTGCTATTCCATATAAAATTACTAGTAGGATAAAAAAGACAACGAGCTTCATTTTACTTTTATTTGTGTGTGTTGCCGTGGGTAAGGTGAAAGGGGGGTAGCGGTGACAATCGGCGGGCGGTTCGCCTGGTAATGGAGTGGCAACTGGAAATGCTGACAATTTCCTGCAACAGGTGCCAAGAGAGAGAGATTAGATTACAAGCTCCCCTCGCTGCCGTCAGGAGACTATCAAACCCAAGGTAGAACAATAATGTGACGTCAATCTAGTAACCTACAAACACGGGAGACTATACAAGAATATCTTCTTGATCCAACTGACGTTCACATCTCCATACAAAAAAAAACCTGTAAAGTATTCTGTGAGACTCTTAGCCGTGCTCGTTAATTACAGCATCCAACAAAGTAATACAGTAATCAATTAAACTTGTATAGCATACAGTTCATTTACAGACAGACGAGCAAAAATTTCGCGGTGACTAAATCTTTACAAATCAAACGGTAACGCGATGAACTTTTTAAGGGGGCTAAACTTCCAAAATCTGTATTTTCTCAAGAGTGAGCGTTTTAGAGGAAAGTTAAAAAAAACCGTAGCAGTCTTTCTCCGTGAACTAATCAGAACCGAGCTGGTACGTCACTGGCCGATGGAGTACCAATGAAAAACTGTCACGTCAACTCTACATGCAATGCTACACTAAGCTACAATTAACTAAATAACCACTCAATGAGGGTTTAAAAAGCACTCACTGGGTATTGCATATTAAAATAAAAGCCAAATTGCATTCTGATAATTTTAATCGTAGATTATGAAATATAAAAGGCCTGTGTTGAAGGAATAGTAAGTAGCCAAATAACAGACAAAAAATAAGTGATAAAATATTGTAGACATCAACAATTTGTAATGTACGTTTTATTTAAATTTTTTATTTTAATTATTGACGGCGTAACTTTGCGTAAGACGCTCAGAACTTTGGTGAATGGAACAGTGTGTTGTGGGAGCTGGACGAGTGTGTTGTTGGAGGGCCTGATGAATGTAGTCATGGCAGAGTGTTTTGAGAGACTGACCGGTCTGGTCATGTCTAGATGGAATAGGCCTATAGTTGGAGACCCGCAGAGGATTCTCGTAAATAATCAGGAATTCAGCGAAGTATAGGCTGAATATCATCACCTTATGTATTAAAGATTTTCTACAGCAAAACTGAATGTGGCAATACGTACGACAGTAAAGTTCGTGAAACAGTAAAGAAGAAAGGTGCCGAAAGGGTTATGCGGTGAAACTATATAGTAATCAATGCCTGTCAATAAAATATTGTTCTATTAAAATTAAAATAAGCACGAGTGCACAAACCAGAGCAGCTCTGAATAAAAAATGGTATGTAGACACGTAATTTTTAAACCTTTACGTAAATACCATTTACCGCCAGATATCTATAGCTTTGTCAGATTTTTCTAGATTTATCAGATTTTTTTTAGATTTTTTGTGTTAAGATATTTTTTAGAAAATTTTGTTTCTGAAAATTATTTTCGTATTTTTCTTTTGTAACTTTGATGAAAATGTGCATACCACATAATTTGTCTCCAACGTGTGGACACTTTGTTAACTTTTCTAATAATTTCCTTTTATATTTTGTATACTACATAATTTGGCGCTACAACGTGGTGCTCATTTTCCTTTGCTCAAATTGAATACCACAATATACACCACACAACAACGTTCCTTCAATCCTTGTTGCTTTCGTCATGTTACTCTAAAAACACTAGAGACTCCAGCACAACCGCACGGAAAAAAAATATTTGTATGGTATCGAACTCATCCATTCTTATCTAAATGAAGTAAAATAAATTAGTTTTTAAAAAAACATCGGCACAGAAGACTGACCGTTTAACAACCTTTGTCGCCGAAATATCCATAATGATGACGGTTCTACGTTTATTCAAGGGGAATGCTTTTATTGTCTAATTCTACTATAAATTTATGCGTCGAAATAAATGGGTTTCTTGTCTCCCTGTCTGGTTCCACATTTCTTTTAATTTATTTCAACTCCGTTTAGGAAGAACAGACGATTCTGTAAAAATTTGAGCTGCGACAAAATTTATTAGGTTTATACTAAAAATCTATAGGAGAAATATAACCTAAGTAAAGTAATTCACTTCTTTAACAAAAGTGATCTTTTTATTTAAAAAAAACTACGTCAGTACGTCAGAAAGTTATTGGAAGAACATATAGATTACATTATGTCGACAGAGATTATTCAAATTGAGAAAATTTTTTGTTTTCACACATAATGATTATTGATACCTCACGTAAAATACTGTAAACTTCCTTTCATTGTTTTATTTAATTTGTGCATACCACATAATTTGTCTCCAACGTATATATATATATATATTTATTTATTTATTCTTTTCAGAGAAAGATAATGTACCTTCAAAATTATTTTAATTCGCTGGAAGCTCGGCGTTGCCCGGGTTGTCATATATAAATAACCCCAATTTGACTCCAATATTGGTTGCTTTAGCCTATACCTAAATACCTAAATGTGCTCACCTCCCTTGCCGAAAGGGGTTAAACTAATGGACCCCAAAAAAGTTTCTTTTGACATATCGGTCGTTTTAACGCGACTGAAAATTTCCAATCTCTCGCCTGTGTGTTTAACAGAAATTTGACTGTCATAATTAAACTCAGCGACATCCATAACCCCAGATTTGACTCCAATCTCGGCTGTTTCCGCGTTATTTTCTTGTAACGCCCCGCCACCCCTACCCCTAACCGTGCTCCCCTCCCATGCCAAAAGGGGTTGAAATTATACACAAACAACATCGGTATAAATACTATCAATCTCTTTGACGCCGACTAATAATTATCCGACGCAAATGACGGCCGTTTGTGCATGTTTGAAAATTTCCACCCCCCTTCTGGGAATGATTGATGTGTCTTACCCCCACAGTGTTTGCTTCGTGGTTGCCAGGAACACGCGTACAAGATTTGGTGTAAATTTGTATGCGGAAAATACATACATACACTCTGTTTTATTTATCAAAAGATTTATTCGCTTCATCATTATTGTTTTTTTACAAAAAGAGCGTTATTATTTCCATCTTTACGTTGTCCTTTGGCAAAACTCAACCGCCCAAAAATAAATATTCATCTTGCTTGGAATGCAAGAATTGGTCGCACAATCTGAATTCTAATCGTGTGGGGGTGGGGGGGGGGAGATGGGGAGGGGCGAGTGGTATAGATTAGAGCAGGATGGAAGCCTGTAGAGAGAGGGCAATCAGTGGAGCAGCGCTGATCGATACCAAACAAACATCAAAGTGGCCACGACCGCCCACCAGAAACTAGGGGAAAAAACCATGCATGTTGTACCGATTCGTATTACAACCACACACACACACACACACACACAAACAGTTATTCTCCCTCCTGTGATGTGGTGTTCATAAAACACCGGCAAATTTCCGATTCTGTTTACTTTATTATGCGTCATGTTTAGCAAGTAAAAACCTGGCACTCAATGCCACCATATGAAAGTCCTAGGATTTTCGGGGAATCGGGGTCAATGTCGTACGCCAAAGTCCGAGTGTGTCGCCGAGTACTGAAGTGTCCCACAGGTACAGATAAAGTCTTTTTATTCTACCCAAAAAAAAGTGTAATTTGGACTATGTTTTGACGTATGTTCTAGGATATGTATCCATTTAAAAATCGTAAATAAATAATAATGTACATAATTAACTGTCCCGTTGCACAAAAAAGGTAGGTGGAATATATCTTGCATTCCCAATTCATTACTTTAGTTATCGCAAACTGTTCCCGGTTCAGTAACACACACAAGTACCCTTAGATAAAAATTTCGCGTCCTTTAACCCAATATTTCAGTTATCGTAGTTACAATTACCTCTCATCAATAGAACTGATAAATAAATAATCCGGTCAATGGGTCACAAACAATTTAATAAATAAAAAAATAACACAACGTTTCTTTCCCTTTTCTTTGGAACTTCCTCAGCTGTATTAGTAGTAAATAGAAAATTTGGTATGGTATGGACGAATTCAACAAGAATGAATATCTAAAAATTTGAAGAAAACAATTTTTATAAGAACATCATATTACAACACAATTATGTGAACAGAAAACAAAAAATACAATTTATTTCCTGTAATTATTTTTTAAATTAATACGGTTAATTATCATTTATTGAAATTACGAAATAATACTGGAAAATAAAATACAAGTTTTTATATTTATATTCTCTTAATTGTATTAATTTCTGACAAATTTGTTGCCCCTGTACCCCCCCCCCCTTCCTTATATAAACCCGAAAAAGGATTTATTTCTATATTAATCTTTAGTCAAGAAGTGATATAACCAAAATCTAACTGTTCCTAGTTTCGTACATACTTTCGGCCGATAGTGCATTCATTGAACATCTATAAAATACATTGAATTACATTGCATCAATCCCAACAAACATACCTCGGAATTTCTTTACGAATAGAATACTTAAATATACTCATTGAGTATTGCAGGATATAATTGTCCCTCAGTCTTCAGACATTACGAAACATTAAATTGATGAAATTGTTAGCTAGATTCACAATGTAAAACAAATAGTCGCCATATTGGAGTTATTAATATGTCACGAAAATTAACTCACATTTTCCGCAAGTATTTCGTATTGTTTTTTATCATCATTCTATTGAGTATTACTGGATAAAATTGTACTTTTTATTTAATAAAAATATTTCTGCTTCATTTCATTACGGAAAAAGGACCTATTTCCTTTATTCGTCGCGTAGTAACGTCTCTCTATCACGTGACGTCATGGTCTCTTGACGGGCAGTAATTTAACACTTAATGATCAAGTTTTTTTAATTATAATTATTTTCACATTTATGCTAGGAGTTTCTTAACCCTACAGTACCGTTTCTCGTGTTTTGAAGAATATGTGTACCGATTTTTGTTGCAATCTGTCCAAGCGTTTAAATTTGTATAGAAATTGACGTAAATACATACATACAAATATACAACCTTTTTTATTATGTAGAAGATACACAATCTTTTCTAACCAATTGGCTGATTTTCTGTTTATTTATTAAAAATTGTTTGCTTTAATTTTTTATATATTGATAGTTGCAGAATTAATCTTATCAAAGTTTTCTATTCTATACTTGTGCACATGAGGATGTATAGAAATTAACGTAAATACATACAAACAAATATTCATCCTATTTTATTATGTAGAAGATACACAATCTTTTCCGACAAATTGGCTGATTTTATGTTTATTTATTAAAAATTGTTTTCTTTAAATTTTTATATATTGATAGTTGCAGAATTAATCTTAGCAAAGTTTTCTATTCTATACTTGTGCACATGAGGATGTTCCAAAGAAAATGGGAATAAAACATGTTGGCCGGTTTATTAACTTATATTACAACGTGCCCCCTTATGATCTTTTTAAAAAATACGGTAAAAATTAATTATCAAAACAGAAGATTAATTTAAACTGCGCCTTAATAAACAAGCAAGTACATTTTATATTAAAATACAGCGGTAAATAGCTAATTAAATAAAAAATATTCCAAGACTGCAACGGACGACACTTCGTCTTAATTAGTCTTATTGATTATTCAACTGTTTTCATATGTTACATTTTTTTTCTGTAACAGACTCGACACATTTCCATACACCACGATTCAAAAATAATTATTCAAAAGTATAAGAAGATATCACAAGGTTATATTTGATTAATAATTTATTTAATTGTTTTTTTTTGTCCGGAGACCGTCTCTGCTGCTGTAGTACCTTTATTTGCACCTTTCACGAGTATTAACACAGTTTTTCCAAGTTTCCATTCTTTTCCCTTAAAGTCGCTCTTTTTCTTCCCCCTTTTTTTTTTCACTGCACGACGTAACGTAACCTTCTATCCGCCCGAGGAGGTCTTTAATAAAACTTGGTTCTTCTGGAAAAAGCACAGAGCGCGTCTCGCTGTAAGGCATTTCGTTACGTGTCGCCATTAATCTTTTTTTTAGGATAAGTTGCAAACAATCGCTGCGAAACATGTTACTTTTTAAAAACTTTGTCGTCGAATCTGCAGCAAGCTGGAAGGGAGTAAAAAAAATAACCAGGTTTCTCCCCCTGTTTCTTTTTCTCCGTCGTTTCTTAAGTTTGTCAACTGGTAAAATCCGTTGTTTATTGAGTGAGGCCTACTTGAGTCCAGTTTCAGTGACATTTTTCTCCGTAAAATTTAGTTTTCCTTGAAGCTTGCAGCGAGAATACTAGAGTCGTATTGAAATTTCCGGATAAGTTACTTATTTTATACTTGGTGAAAGTAATAACAAGGGTTTATTTCCTTTAAATAATGGAGGATTTGGTCTACGGTGAGAAAGGCCTTTCTGGCATTTACCGTTTCACGCCAACAGATGTATGCCGAGAAGAGGCACCCGATGACGTCAACGATGCCTATCATCTTTGACGTCGTGCGTGACCTTTCACAGAGTGTGTGTATGTGTGCGAAGCGCAAGTAATAGTCCATTTGTGAGCTAGAAGCATCTCGTGCAATTTCTTTTCCAGAGGTTCCTGTTTGATGTCACTATAACTTGTTCCCCAGTTGTGAAATAACGCGCCCTTACGACCTGGCGTTTTCGCCATAACTGTGTTTTACACTTGTTTCAGCTGCCGTCTCCCCCAACCCTTTCCGAAGGGTATTACTTTTTCTTCTTCTTTTCCCGACGGAGTATTTCTTTGTCACGCTCTGAAAGCATCGTTCAACTTTAGCGACGTAAGGAGCTCAGTTTTAACAGGTCGACATTTTGCAAGGTTACCAATAAAAAAAGAAACGTCGTCGATTCCGTACGTCAAATTTAATTTCATGACGTGCGTTTCTCTCCCAGACTTGTAGTCGATGTAATAACATAATGCAGTGTTTAAGAAGAAAACGAATAAAAGAATAATATCGCAATACGTAAAACAACCGAGAAACGTATCCCTTTCATATTATATTATTACGTGACCTAATTATTAGGACTTAACGAAAGAGAAACTCGAATGTAAATTATTTACAGGTCTAAATATTTAATAATATTGATCAGAAATGCTTATTTAAAAGTCAAGGTCTTGGTGAAATTTAATTTACGAGACAGAGAAGACTCTTACGGGTAGCTCATATGGATAGAGCAACTAACAGTCTTAACAAGTGGTCCCAGTTACCGTCGGGTATTTTCCATCTTACTTCTTTAATTCAATTTCATCAAGCTGAGATTCGAATATCAGAAAGAAAAAGCAGGAACCTGAATGACAAAATAAATTTTACGGACCTTCCACACCCTTACTAATACAGATGAATATCACGGCTCGAGATAAACATTCAATTTTTTTTTTAAAAAAAAACTAAATTTTAATGCAAGTTTAAATAGAATAAATAAATTATCTAATTAATTCAGACTAATTTGATTATAATACCCTGAAATAAAATTTCATGAAAAAAATAAAGCAAAAAGGAGTACAATGTTTCGACGTTGCTTTGGAACCTCAAACTATATTAAATAAAAAATAAAACGGAGATCTAAATTAAATCTATTCAATACACAAAATACTCATCGTTACCTTGTTGCAGTAAATTATCAACAAAATTAATACAAACAATTAAAATTCTATAATGAAAATAATTTCAATAATCAAATATACCATTTTAATTCCATTATAAAGAAATTAAAATTACATTTATAAGTCCAATAGTAAAATTAATTAAGTGTAACATTTTTTTATTGAAATGAAAATTTTATGTTGAGAGTAATTTCAATTAACAAAATGGATCTTAATTAATGACTTATAATGAAATAAAAATTATATTTATAATTGAAATACTAACATTTTTTAATATTGAAATTTTAATTTATTGAATTAATTCTATTTATAATTGCTTACGATAAGGTCATTAAGAGTTTTTATTGTATTCTATAGATGTAATTTATTCCATTGATTTAATGCATGTCACCTTTTTATTTTTTTGATGAGGACTTAAAAGTTGCGTTGCATTCCAATGATTTTGTTTGTTCATAGGTTTTAATTCTCTCATACAATTGTATTAGGCCTATAATCAAATTGTTTTGAATTTATTGGATAAATATGAATTTAAGTAATAGAGTTTGTGTAAATTCCGAACGCGGTTAAATGAAGCATAATTGGCTTTGCAAAGCTTTGCCTGTTATTTCAGCGGCACAGAGACAAAGGTGAGCGCCGTTCTTCCTTCGTTTCTCCATTTTGAGAATCCTCGTTTCAAATGCACAATCACGGAGGTGGAAATTCACCACCCGGAATTCGCAGAGTACACCAAGAAATGCAGAGTTTTCATGTCAACACCACGGCCCCGTCGTTACGTTGAGCGCATTATTCGCCATCCGATTTATCCCCCCCCCCCACCCCACCCCCAAAATGTCGTTTGTCGATTCGTCTTCATACAAGAAATATGACTTTGTATACTTTCTACACGAGGAATTTTCATAAAGCCAGCGAGATTTTCTCGCTGGAGAGACGGAGAGGGCTGCCTTTGGGGATGCCTTCTTCTCTCTCTGCTTTTTTGAACTAAGGTTCCCACAAGCCGAGTCAGCTCGGCCTGTTTTGAGAGGTGTATGTTCCGGGGTCGTAGACCTTGGTCATATGGTAGGACTTATTCGCTGTTCCATTGGAACAGTCGGCCATCTGCCTCCTACACTGGTCGAAGCACGGAGAAGGGAATGCTGCGTCCCCACAGCAATCCCCTCTCCCGCCATCGGAAGACCGTGGGACAAATACCCAATGCCCGACCTGATGCAGGTCTTCTCGGGTTTGTCCTGCATCACTTTTAGGCGAATGCCGGGTAGAATTCTTAAACCATAGCCCGTGGGCCCTAGTTAACCCTTGGCTACCTCCCTCTACCCTTCCGCATCCCCCCTTTCAAATCCCTTCCTATGCTATTAAACTGGAGTTGAAACCACGTGAATTACCCTCATTGTAGCAATTACAGTAAAAGAATGATGAGGCACAATTTAGGATTTGAATTTATGTTCAAAAGTGATGATGCTGGTGATAAAATAGAAGAGAAGAAAAAAAATAAATTTCTCAGACAAACCTTATATAATATTTAAATGATGTTATAAAAGATGTCCAGTTATTTGATTAAAGCTGAAAGAACTAGTCAAAACACAACATGGACCAAACGGTCAATGCAACTCTACAAAGTAGACGAATGTGTAATAAATCGCGTATTTAAGTAATGGAAACAGTTTAGGAAGAAATTATAAAAGTCTCGACTTTTAATATTGGCTTAAGAACTAGAAAGTTGTCAGTGGTCACAAATACGGCGCCGGCGAAGGGACCTGGATCTAGTCAAACTGGCTTCATGAGGACTTGAGAATTTTGGAAAAGAGATTCGTTGGCTGTTGATTGAAAATTCCGGAAATCTAATGTCTTTCTAAATAAATAACCAATTAATGATGTTGTCTCGCGCAGGTATTACTAAATATTCCAGAGAGCACTGGAGGATGCTACCTATGGGGATGCCTATTCCAATTGGAATAGTCGGCCAGTTGCCTCCTAAACTGGTCGAGGCACGGAGAAGGGATTGCTGCGTCCCCACAGCAAACTCCTCTCCCGCTATCAGAAGGGCGTGGGACAAGTACCCATTGCCCGACCTACCTGATGTAGGTTTTTCTAGGGTTTGTCCTGCATTTCTTTTAGGCGAATGTCGGGGGCCCTAGTAACACTTGGCTACCGTCCTCCACCCTTCCGCATCCCCCCTTTCAAATCCGTTTCCTATGCTATAAGAGGGGAGTTGCCACTATGTGGATTACCCTATACATACCCTGTCTACACAAAAAAAAAATTGGGGATGCCTTCACATCTCTCTGGTTTTTTGAAATAAGGTTCCCACATGCCGAGGCACCTCGGCCTGTTTTGAGAGGTGTATGTTCCGGGGTCGCAGACCTTGGGCATACGGTAAGGGTTGTCCGCTATTCCTATTGGAACAAGTACCCAATGCCCGACCTACCTGATGCAGATTTTTCTAGGGGTTTCCGTGCATCATTTTAAGGCGAATGCCGGGTAGGATCCTTAAACCATAGCCTGGGGGCCCTAGTTAACCCTTGGCTACCTTCCGCATCCCCCCTTTCAAATCTCTTTCCTATGCCATAAGAGGCGAGTTGCCACTATGTGGCCTGTCTACACCTACAAAAAAAAAATTAAAATCTAATAGAAAATCAACGCAGAATCCATTTAATTTAAATGTCGTTGCAACGCACTTAACATCTAACAGTATTCCGTGACAGTCTTGCGTTTCGTTTCCGTGACACGGTTAATAACGTTGACGACTCTGCACGCGTGTATTGATTGCCGTGAAGCGTCCATATTGTTTGTGTGAGGCCTGTGTTGGTATGCTGAGAGGTATTGTGTCTGTGTAAGGTAAGGCGATGGAGTGACAGGTGCGGCAGGAAGAGCGTCAGAGGCGACAAAGCCCTCGCTGCTGCTTGTATCGGCAGCCTCACACGCCATTGACACCTGTCCTCCGCCTCCGACGCTCTATCTACGCTAAAGCCTAAATTATAACACTTTGACCTGCTCACCAGAGGAAAATTCATTTCATACACCAAAAAAAAGTTGACTAAAACACGTCTATTCGTTAATGAGATTATAACAGCGAGGCATTGAGATTTCCTCGGGATATTCTCATATAATTATTCTTAGTTGATTGGCATGTATGACGTACGTACAGAAGTCTCTCTCCTTCACGGGGGATAATTTTATCGGATCCGTGTCGCGGCAGATCTGAACAATTTTCGGCTGTTCTTTTACATGCTCCCGCCCCCGCCACAGCCACCCACAAGATTCAATTTGGCTCACCCCCGCCGTAGGAACCCCCGCAACTCCATTAACTCAAGCGATACACGTAAATAGGTTAGCTTCCTTCGGATTTGCCACTTTACATTTCTCACGACGAGACGCAGATAAATCACAAAAGTACGCCAACCTAATAAACACAAAAGACGGCCGCCCCGGGAAAAGTAAAATCACTTTTACAGTCGCAATAATTTATTACAAGCGTTTTATTCGAGCAGGTTATAGTTTAATATAGTGAATTGTTATCAAGGCAAGCATCTGTGTTTTAAAAGTTCGAAGGGAGAGAAGCAGCTTACACTGATCCTCACTATAGAAATATTGATATCCGTACTACTCATTGTTTCAAGATAGTGAATGACTGAGTTATTTTTGGAGATGTTATCTGTGTATAATTTCAACCACTTACAGCATGGGAAAGGAGCACTCTTAGGGGTAGGGGTGGACGGGAGGTACAAGAAGATAAAGCGGAAACAACCGATTTTGGAGTCGAAATCAGGGTTATTGATGTCGCTGAGTTTAATTATGACATTCAACTTTTTGTTTAACCCACCGTAGCGGGGGTGGAAATATTCGAACATGTATTAACGGCCGATATATTCGTAGAAATAAACTTTTTCGGTGGTGAGCACATTTTGGAATAGGGGTCAAGTTGCGTTACATAAAAATAACGCCAAAGCTAAGGAGATTGGAGTGAAATTATGGTTATATTACAACCCAGCTAGTTATAAATAAAATTGAAAAACTTATGACTTGTATTAACAAGTTTTAATTTAAATAGGTTTTTTTGTCTTTGTACAATTATACTATAAATCTTATCATTTGTAACTACAAATTTTTTTATGAAAATACCCGAAGAAAAAGGTGTTGAAACGTCGTTACAATATAAATGAAAAGGTCATAAATTGTTTTATGACTTATATTAATATTAATACAATTAATGTGTCAGAAGTTATTAATTAAAATTTACATTTATAGCAATACTACAAAAATGTGATGAAGGACCGCTTCAGTTGTAAATATTTATCAAAATATGAATTGAATTGATATAATCCATTTAACAGAAAATTTTGACTTCTTCCAACAACTTGCATGGTCGAAAACTAAAGACGATAGAAAAATCCCGTTTTTGTTTTCTGTGTAATATTGCAATTCTAAATATAAATTTCCGGCCTGCTGTGGTGTAGTGGTCAGCGTCATTGCCTCACATCACACAGGTCCCGGGTTCGAATACCAGCGAGGGCTTCGATGTTGTGTTTGTTTTTCCACTACCATCAACAGACAATCTTTCACTGGAGTTTACTGCCAACGTCAGTAAAAAGAAGGACATCTCTGTTCCTAAGCCAGCACGTTGACCTACATTGTTAATTAAAATATAGATAGAAAAAATATATATTATAGATGCCATTTAGTGTAATGTAATGCAGAAGTATGTGAAACGTGACACGTCGATATTTTATGTTGTAAAAATCGATATGATGGTTTAAGAATTACAATTCAATTTTATTTTGGTTTCTGTCTTACAGATAATAATGGCCAATTAAGCCGAAATCTTAAATAAAACACAAATAAATACGATAAAAAATCACTGCGACTACTGCATAAAAGGTATTTTCTTGTAAATAAATGATAGCACAATCTTGATATTATAATAATAACATAGTTCGGATATTTAGACTGTCATCCTTCACCTGACGATTTCTTACTTGATGCGAAAATCAAACTACCCCTGCCTGACGACGACAATCTTCAATACGGATCGAGAAGCTGGTCAGTACTGAAATAAATTATAATCAAATGCAATATTCTAAGTTAAGATTTTTTTCTTCTGTTGCGAAGAAAATTCTAAGCCAATCCAATTTTAATGAAACCAATCTAAGGATCCGTCTATCTGAAAGACATCCTCGGAGATCGTAAAAGCGCAGCCTATTAACGCGATGGTTGTGGTTCGCAGCGCCTCCTAATTATTATTCTCGCGAATACAGGATCCCGTAAGGTCAAAGGGCGAGACTCAGGCACACTTTTGAACGCTTCGGCTCGAGTCTTTTCAAACAGGGCAGATTAAAACGGATTCTTAATAATATTCACTCACTCACGGAGCAGCCAACTGAAAACAGAAAATGTTCTTCGGATTTTTAATTATTTAGACAAGAGAGATTTTCTATATAATTTTCTATAATTATTTCACCCCTGCTTTATCAGTCGAAAATTAAACCCTTGTACTAAATTATCAAACAAGTAATTATTCAGATAAACACCATAATTATAAAAAAGTAAAATAAAAAATTCACCTCTACATTCACACACGTATCGGGAGGAGAATTTCTTGACACGAGCCTTGTTGACTTTATTTTACAGTCAGAGAAGTTACCCTCCTAAGCTCCGCATTACACAATCACCGACAGTAACTTCGTCAGGCCATCACCTTGACATTTACAGTCTTTATGTCCCGTGCCTTGTCTATCTTAATGGGTCCTTGTCCTAACTCTTATATTCCCTTGATGCCATTTTCCAGACCTGGCTTGTTTATAAATTTTGACACGCGTAGATATTATACTGTCCCACCAGTTATCATCCTTGGTGCGTCCTGCTCGTGTAGGCACGTCAGGAAGTTGTGCGGAAAACTGTGCTTAAAGGTGGAGACACGCTGGTATCACGTCACGTGATTGAAGAGTGTCTGCAACCTCAATCGCACACGTGACGTGGTTCACCGCCAAGAAACAGCCTGCTTTGACAAGTGACAGCAGAGCATTTTTCTTAAATTTCCCAGACTACATCTGTGTACATATCAGCCGCACATTACTTCCAGGAAAAGTAAATCTAAGACCGTTAAAAAATACCCAAGTATTGTTTCCGTTTGAAGCAGCCCGCAAGTCTAAAACATGAGACAGTAACGTATAATATAAAATATTATACAGATTCTGTTTTATTTATAAGAATAATACTGTATTCTACTATTGAAGTCTTATATTACAACCATATATATGTACACACGTGTGTGTGACTCTCAATCTATCTATATAATAAAAAAGGATGTATATATGTATGTATGTATGTATTTACGTTGTATTTACGTTGTTCTTTATCGCGTGGACAGAATGCAACAAAAATTGGTACACATATTCTTCAAAATACGAGAAACGGTACTGTGAGGGTGAGAAACGCCTAGCATACATGTGGAAAGAATTATAATTAAAAACCGTGATCATTAAATATTAAATTACTGCGCGCCAAGAGACAATGACGTCACGCGAGAGAAAGACGTTACTACGCAACGAACAAAGGAAATATTTCCTTTATTAGGAATGAAATAAAGCAGAAATATTTTCTTTAAATAAAAAGTATAATTTTATACAGCAATACTCCATCGAATGGTAATAAAGAAGAATACGAATTACTTTACCATCCTTGCGGAAAATGTAAGTTAATTTTCGCGCTATATTAGTTGTGAGTCTAGCTAACAATTTCATCAATGTAATATTTCGTAATGTATGAAGACTGAGTGACGATTATATCCTGAAATACTCAAGGAATATATTTAAGTATTCAATTAAATACTTTTTCGAGTTTATATAAATAAGTACACGAGCAACGCCGGGCACCCAAGCTAGTATTATATAAAAATTTAATTCCACGTACTTAATATATGCGCGACTTATTTGGCGTTATTAAATAACAATAAAATAACCTGACTGAGATAGTATTCAGGCTGATAAATTTTTTATTCAATCAAATAATTAAATTAAATGTGAAAAAGTAGGATTGACAGATTTCAAATTCAGCCAAATAATAACTCGTGTATTTCTCTTTCTTTCATTTTAAATGTATTTTCGTAAATTGTAGATGATTTTTTAAAATAGAGCGTTGAAAAGAGAATTCAATTGTGTACCAGTGAACATTTTGGAGATAAAAGGAGTTATACCTTCATAATTAATGTATTATTAACAATAAATAATAATGCTTAAGGTAAGTAAAATAATTTTGTTTAATTGGAAAAAAGTGACTAGGGATCTTCAAGCGCCTTTGATAACGTTTAAAACACGATATAGATTGAAAAATGTGACATGGCGTGACACCAGATCACAGCTACGTGACAGCTTGTGATGACCCGTGACATAGCAGTGACGTGACGTTCCGTGATACAAGTGTCTCTGGGCCATAAGACAACATTGGCAGGCAGTATCGCACTCTTTGGGGACTTCACGTTAAATCACGTGACAGTACGTGACGTCATGGAAGTGGGTCTCCACCTTACGAAGGTTCAGGGACAACGTTCGGAGATTCGTATAAACAGAAGAACTTCTGTACCTCATTACTGAATGAGAAATAGCTTCACGGTGAGAGTCAACAGGACTTCAAATTTCTACCAACAAAAGTAGAATAGTTGTTTTTGGGGAAAAACTTCGTCGCCTTCCAGTTATCAGGAGCAATGGAAAAACCATACCAGCGGTGGAAGAAGCAGATTATCTAGGAGTATTTATGGATGACAAGCTAAACTTATCCAGATCACTCCAAAGAGGGGAATTAGACATTCAAAAGGTCATAACACTAGCAAACAAACATGAACTACCTCTCAAAACAAAGTGGATATACTACATTTTAATATTTACTCCTATGGTTTCATATGGCTCAGAGGCATATGCTCAAAGATTTGGAAAAGTGGCATTCCAAATAATCTGCAATAAACATGAAGGGAGGGTACTAAGGAGAATAATTAGATCAAACAGAACAACAGCTACAGAATAATTGCTGTAATCTGTCTCAAGCCCCCACTTGAGCTTGCCATTCGAAGAGAAGCAGAAAGAAGATGCTTAGGGTGGAGCATGTGCGATAGTCATTCAGATACTAGGACTACATGGGGAGGTTATAAATAAAGAATTAACCAAGAAAGGTATAGAATACTGGGTTAAGTGTGGAAAGGACAGATATCTGAATGAAATAGCACCTACAGTGGAAGAGAGGGAATGATGAAAAGGGGTACCTGGTCCTTCCAACCATTATCTACATAGGTTTGGCAGGATTACTTCCCCAGTGTGTTCAAAGTACAACGAAACTGAAACGTCCACACATGTCTTGAGCTGCCACCAAGCGTTTGAAGATCTGAACATAAAAAATAACAGTGACATTGTGATGTATCTTGAAGATCAGGAAAAATTCATGTTACGAGAGACAGCGGTGAAAATATGTGAGGAGCTGAGAAAAGAAGAAGAGCTACACACATACAGACTTTAGGAGAAGTAGGCTTAATGCCTCATGCAAGTTTTTTAGTGAGGTGAAAATCTCACACAAACCCCTTGGAGTTCTATGCTAGGAAACTCGGTGCCCTGAGCTGACGCAACGTAAGCCGAGGAGGGTAGTGAAAAGAAGAGTGGTCGCTATAACCCTCCTGGAGAAACCAGCAGTCAAAAGGTTTATTTATTCTGCCTGGCCGGAGTGCTAAATTAAATCTGTAAGGGAAAAGTGTAGCAAAAGAAAACGGCATACAACATATGTAAATAAAATTTTTATATATATATATATATATTTATATTGTGGTAATTAAAAGGCAATTAATAAATAATTAAAAACATTTTGGACTTGAATTGTTAGCGGCAAAAACAAATTACACAAAAGAATAGACAATAATAACAGGTCTAAAGCATTGTAGGACTGTAAGTGCGCTGAAGGGAGCATATAAATCAGTCGGCGATGAAGGACGACAGAAAGCGGTCGTTACAGAAAGAGACCAGACGTTTTCAAAGTATTGAAAAATAAAGTTGTTAAGTAGAGGCAGAGTGCACCATTCACCCGGATATTGCTGCGCAAAGATTTCGGAGTGTTCCAGTTTATGCCAGATAACTGTGAACAATCGCCGTGGATGAACTATATGAATTACCGCAAATTGGCATAATCGCGGAATAAGTCGTCTTCGAGATATAGCCAACACTTGCTAAACCAACAGTGACGTGTAGAGTCAGTGAAAAGAAAGGCCTGTTTTTAGAAAGTTGAGTGTGTGTAAATGTTGCTGAAAGAGTTAAAATTGCCCTGGTACCACAGAAACTGTAAGTCATAAATCCATTCAATTATTATTGTAAACCTTTAATTAAAGATAAAATCGTCAGATTTAGTTTTTTTTGAATATTGTAAATATTGTGTATTTGTATAGATTCACAGATTTGATTGTTTAGAAAAAAAATAACTTTTATTTATTTAAAGGCCCAGTTGAAGACCCTGAGAGAGAGAGAGTAAAAATTTTTGATTGTACGTGGTAAATTTTGTAAAAATTTAATGAATAACTAATTTTTGTAACTTGAAATCTTTGTGCATCTAATAAATTAATGTGTTTGTTTAGTTAACTAAAAATTTTATTTACTAACATTATTCCATTTAAAAGTTAAAATAATTTAAATTGGCACCTCAACATGAGGTTAATCATATTTAAATTTGTTTTATTTAGTGAAATATCACAAATTGGGGTCGTCAACATGTGGCATATTTTGATTTTGTTTATTTAAAGTTCTTTAATTTGTAGTAACACTACAATATACTTGCAAAGTCGGTAAGGTATTTGCAAGGACAAAAAAGTACTGACGGAATCTATCTTCTATATAATAAAAAAGGATGTATATTTGTATGTATGTATGTATGTATGTATGTATGTATTTACGTTGTTCTTTATACAAATTTTATCGCGTGGACAGAATGCAACAAAAATTGGTATACGTATCCTGCCAAAATCGAGAACCGGTACTGTGGGGGTGACAAACCCATAGCATAAAGGTGGAAAGAATTATAATTAAAAACCGTGATCATTAAATATTAAATTACTGCGCGCCAAGAGACAATGACGTCACGCGAGAGAAAGACGTTACTACGCAACGAACAAAGGAAATATCTCCTTTATTAGGAATGAAATAAAGCAGAAATATTTTTTTAAATAAAAAGTATAATTTTATACAGCAATATTCCATCGAATGATAATAAAGAAGAATACGAATTACTTTACCATCCTTGGGGAAAATGTAAGTTAATTTTCGCGCTGTATTAGTTCTGAGTCTAGCTAACAATTTCATCAATGTAATATTTCGTAATGTATGAAGACTGAGTGACGATTATATCCTGAAATACTCAAGGAATTGTCCTCAGCATTTTGGAGGAATTGTATGGGTTTGAATAAATGAGTACGAAAAAGGTAGGAGTAAGGTAAGTGGCGGCTTCTCTGATCGACGTCTAGGCTGTGACGTCAATTCAGTTAGGTAAAAGGATTGTCTATAAGAGCATATAAAATGTTTAACTTAAGAAAAAAGTCGGCGGTGCATAATAACGTAAAACGTTCTCGTTGTGATGTAAATGAAGAGACACCAGAGGTTGTATTATCTTTGGAAATTGGGCCGCATTTCCAGAGGATTGATAAAGACATCGGCTTTCCAATTAACCCCGGAGTTTAATTGTGAGGAGGATGAAGGCTCTTTTTTTTACAGCAGGGACGACGACACGGGGACAATGGACGACGTAACGCGGTGAATGCATTTCACAGAAGCGGGACGCTTTGAGACGCTTGACAAGCAGTTCGCGGTGCGGTGAGGGAGGGAGACCCACCCGCATGTCCCTCTGAAAGCAGCAACCTCTGTGAAAGTTGTCCTGGCCACTTGCACACATGACGTCACAGACTGCAGCGTCGCGTTACTCGAGCTGCGCATTTCAATTACTAAATCTTAATCCTCTAGTGCACAGTGTAGCAACATAACTTTCATATCACCCCAGAGACATCTGTTGGTTTCGAAGAGAGCTAAATTGTGATGCAGATATGAAGGAAATGTAAAATTTTGGGCATCAACGGTCAGGTTAAAACATGGCTGTGAGTCAACCCCTTAAGCCAGATTTTTCTACCCGCCGGTCAACTTCAGAATATTTATTTTCTGTAGTTTTTGTTAATGATTTTCTCAAGAAAGAAAACTTAAGCGTCATTCTCAGGGTATTCTAATAATTATCCAGTTAATGTGAATTATTGATATATCAGTCCTAATTATATCTATGTTGAATATGTGCAACACCATGAGCTAAATTGACTTTGGTCACGTTTTGGTTATTTTTCCCCTATTTTATTCACAAAAAAATACATTAACAACTTTAGTTTAAAAAATATCAAAATTCATGCACTAAAGACGGACTTCCACTTCATAATTTGAGTCTTACAAAATCTCTCACCCTGATGGTTTTACAAACCCGTATATCACGTCCTTATTTGTGGACTGTGATCGTGAACGGGACAGGTTTTTTTTTCACGTATTACAACTGAATTACAGTGACCATACTTTAGTTTATTATATTTTAAAGCTTTCGAAATATCTATGAGCTTAAGAGAATGTTTCGTACTTGGTTCTTTATTCGAGGCTTTACGTTTCACTGCCTGCTCCTTGATCCAAGCGCACAGTTGAAGTGATTTTTAGCTGTTCGCTTTACTCGTACGATAAATAATGTGTAACGCCGGCTCTCTGAATTCCGTATTTGAATTTAGCAGAGCGACCGTCTATTTCCGGCCAGTTCTATTATTTGTCGATACGCGTGCGCCGTTGCGGATTCCACCTCCACCACCACCCCCCAACCCCACCCCACTTGCAATCAGATAACTCGTTTTAATGGGGAATGCATCGAACACGCTAATTAGTTTTCCTTGCCTTGCGGTGCGCCGCGATTAAAATTAATTGCGGGCTGCATTTCCACGCCAATCCTCGTCTCCGGCGGGGGCGGGAAGCGACAAATTGACCGGAACCGACGAATTCCACCCACAATCATCATCATCTCAGACTCCTTCCGGGGGCTTTGGCTTCTTCATTTTTTTACAACGAAACCTCGTCCATCGGAGTGGACTTGATGACATGCAATACATCCCATAATATTTTCCAATATCTTTCTCTCCTCACCAGCGATTGTAATTACGTCCTCATTCAAACTGTATCAGTCCACTTTATATTCTCCACTCTCAGCTAAATATCATGTGGAGGTAGTAAATAATATATCATCAGACAATTGCACATTTTAGGGAGACTATCAAGGCACGAGACTGCAAATAAAAAAAGCAATATACGTTTGTAGACGTGTAAGACTGATTTTTGCTTTGAACAGGAAATCCAGAAAACACCATCCCAAGAGAGAGAGAAATTTCCGCAGTGTGTATACGATCTGACCTTTGTGCACGATAACCACGAAAACCGTTGGACCAGCAAAGTTAATTACGTGCAAACTACACCAGATTTTTTTTTTTTAAAAAAAAAGCAAAGCTGGTTATCCCCGTAACGGAAATCCGTCGTCTTTTCCTTCTCGGGCGCGGTTTTCTGAACCCTCCTCCCCCAGCAACAATTAGCGAGACGGTTTCGCGGTTGGATCTCGAGAGACGTTGATGAGTTCCGCGGTGGGTGTCCACGCAATTTAGCGCGCGCATACTCGCCTTATTGGAATCCGTTTAATTTGGACGCGGATCATAAGAATACAGAGAGAAAGGGCAGGCCAGCCTCGCTCGACAGATACTATTTATCCGATTTAATCAATACCGTTATTGGGAATAGTTTGCCAGGGGAGGGAAAGCAGCAACGACGGGATCAGCTCGTTGATTTTGAGCGCTGAACGAGGGCAGCACCAGAAGCACCAACCTATAACTCATCGATTTTCTTTGGCCATCGCGATAATGGATGTGAATTGTCGTGATGAAACAACACTTTCTTTTCCTCATCATTCAAACGCAGCAATAACTTCACGTAATACTCGCCGTTGACTGCTTTTTTTCCTTTTTGAAGATAAACAAAGATTAGATCCAGGTGCATTCAAAAAAACTGACGCCATGTCCTTGCCGTCAGTCACCACTCTTCACCTGCTTTGGAGCTAATTCTCCTCTTTTGAGTCCGTTGTTTTGACTGATCCTTCGTCTCAGGTGTGAAGTGATGGACCCACGTTTCAACTACGGCTTTATCACTGTGGAACATCGCCAAACACTCGCCTGAAACACCTCCATGACGTTGTTATCGTTCCATTGTAAGCACACGCAAGAACCATTGCTTTCTCACGTCCAAATTTTCAGGCAATATGTAATGTACAGCACTTCTTGAAAGGCTGATCTTGTCTGCTAGCTCGCGCACTTTCCGTCGACGACCATTTTGTGGATTTTCGTCACCATTTCTGGTGTGGTGAAATAATTTGGTCGATAACTGCGATGTTCACTCCCCCACCCAATATTTTATTGTTGTGAAAGTAGGAGCAGTTCCCCCAGAGTAGGTTCTAGCTCTACTTAGATTTTGCCTAGTCTGAGACCATTCAAATGAAAGTATAGTATCACTTAAACTTAACCAATTTTTTTCCATGTTTAAAAATTCTCTGACAGCATTCACCAAACAATGTTGCGTCTCTAAGTGTAGACTACTGTTGTTGTTCGAATAATCCGCCATCTATACGTCTGATTTGGTAGTGCTGCGAATATCTTCGTACTGTGTGTATATTTTTTGTTTATATATAAAGTGAAATAAGAAAAATTGCGTGTTCTTGCCTACGTACGTATTGATTAACCGACGAGACGATTTTTCTGTACGCACAATGGCGGATGGTCGAGTGACGGTTGGAACTCCGCAGACAGGAGTCACCTGCCGCCCTCATGCATGGAGGGACACATAGGGGCTTTCCACCAACATCTGTCGGTCAGTCCAACTCTCGTACTGCGAAACGCAACATAAAAAAGAGATACTTCACCATTACACTCAACCGCCTGAAAGCTTTCGACCGTCCGCGCCATACCTCTTTTGTGTCCAACCACGAGAACACCGTAAATCTGATCTGAAAATAACATCGCAGTGGTCAATATCATGGTCATGACAGAGCTACAACTGCGGAATATTACGCCAAAGGTCTCCAACCTCCGATTCTGAGCACCGTTTAATTAATGAACCTCGTCTACCACGCGCTCGTGTCGGCTCAAACAAACAAATTAGCGTGTACGTTTGCTTCCTTGTTTGTTTGTCTGTTTGTTCCGAAATCACACAGAAATTTACACTGACTTCCGTGGACACTTTGATCAAATATCACGTCCGCCAAACGACCCAATAATTTCAGGAAATAATAGTAATGGTTGAATTGCGACACGGGACACGTTTTTTTTTTTTTTAAAAAAACGTACTTTTACCTCAAATGTGGCACCAATAAGCTCATCGTAGAAATGCTGCTTTCTCACAACGAATTTTGGACCAGAGCGTGGACTAAAAAAAACTCCGACTTCATTTCATATCACAATAACGAGTGAAAAAGTGCATACTAATTCATATACTTTTTAGTGGTGAAATCACCGAGATTTTGACCTTAATTTGTTTGCAAGTTTATTAATGCGAACTTTTTTTTAGAATTTAATTTACTATTAAAATCCTAAGAATTTTGAACTGTCAACTTTGCAAATTTTATCATCATGTTATCCTATTTCTGAAGGCTTCAGTGGCACATTATTGTGAACGGATTCGCTGCGTATTCTGATCAGCACAACCAAGCTTAATACTATTATATAAATAAGTTTGTACAGTCAATGCAGAATCAAATATCAAGTGTCGATAAATAAAAAAAATTATCTAGAGACTGTATACGGTTACGATCATTAGTTTCATTACTTTTAAAACTTTAACATCACCAAACTTTTGTAATACGGAAAAGAACTTGTATATATGTATTCTTCATAAAAAAAAGTATTATCAATGTAAATAAATTAAAAGAAAAATGGTAACTACTTACGTGAAAATATCGTCTTAAATCTTTTAAAATTTCCCGTGGACGGTTGCTTGGTTGGTTCTTCCACGAACAATCTTCTTTCCTAACTAAAGGTTCAACCACGTTCACAATTAAAGTGTTTCAAGTGGAAGAAAAAATATCACCGTGGTGGGAAAATTAAGAAAAACAACCGGGCAGTGGTTTGTGTGTGTGTGTGACTGCGTCCTTCCTCTCCAAGTAACTGACTAGTCCACCAGACTTGATTTCTATCTGCACTGCAAGTTTCCCACTCGATGAAGTTGCGGAAGATTTTAGTTAGTCCTTTGTGCGGAGAAACCTACACACACAACAACAAAAACAACGCGTAGAATTTCTCAGAATGCTTAAAAACCCGCGACGTGAGTTACGAGTGACTCGTTTTATCTATTTTTGAGCACATTCCAAAAGATTGAAAAGCAGCGGAAACCATGAGCTGCAACTCTTGTGAACAACAACATTTTTGCTTCTTAGTGTTTCGCGAGATATTAATTTTTTTTACAACCTTTTTACAACGTCTTTCAAACGTTTGTGTTTTCTCTTTGACTGGCGCAAATAAACTCCTTCACCACTGCCGCTATGATTTGTTGCACATGTTTTCTCATAAACGAGATGGCACGGACCACGGCAACTCCTCCGTGTGTTCCTAACAAAAGTTGTTCGGTATTTTTCGAACGTTGCCAGGATACCGAAATATTGAGGCATTCTTCTGGTGTCATGCCAACGTTAAAAAATTTAAATCTTCTGAGTGATGCGATGAAACCTGAGTCCACGGGCGTGACTTGTCTCTTCGTCAACGACTCCCAAAAAGACGGCAGTCAAATTTTAAACCCTCTTTACAACAACAAGTTGTCAACGAAGGAACGGTCAAACAATATTCAGCCACTTACTTTGGGAGTCCAAAACTGTTACTGATTTCGTAAAGCAAGGATGATGTGTGAAAACAACATGGATGGATCAAGCGTCACAGCGAAAGTCCCAACTTCTTATGCATTGCCCTCTCATGAAACTTCCTTCATGCAACTAACCTTATTTTTGCCCTAATTAATTTTTATGTTATTAAATGGTCACCTTAAGTGTGAAAAAACAAGGTAAACCTAATTACTCAGTCTAAGATTATCAAGTGTTATAGCGTCTTCCATCATCTCCCTTCAAGTCGCCTTCTTCCACGAACCCCTGGAACTCCATCTTTCGATGATGTCGTGCAGTAATCAATTTCTCCTTTGGATGTGTCCGATTTAGTTCACCTTTCTCTTGACAACTGTAGTCAAGATGGATCTGTTTCTCCTGATTTACTCTTCTTAGAAAACCTTCATTATTTATCACATCTGTTCTCTTAATTTTCCAATTCTCCGATACCACCACATTTCAAAACATTCCCGGCATTTGTTCTCCATCTCTTTCTTAATCTCAGTCTTTCTGATCCACGAACAAAGCCCTGCTCCAGACTTTATCAGATTCATCCAGATTCAAAATTCTAGATCAGATTTTGGCTGTCTTTTCTTGCTTAATTATTGCCTCGGTCATGGCAGTGATACTTGACCATATTTCCTGCAACATGTAGCCAACGTTCGTCAATATGAGGAAGAATAAATTACGGCAGTCATCGTTGTAGGAATTTCTCCTATACAATTATGTTCAAAAGAGAGAAAAAGAACTCAAACAGCTACAGAAAAACAAAATAATAAATCTTGGCCCAGGACTTCTTTCATCCCGTTCTCGTACCTTCGAGTTCTCTCTATGGCGTGTAATGAATGGTCTCAGGTAGACATATTTTTTTCAAATTAAAGTTGTAGTACATAGATTATCTTCGATCCTCAAATATGTGCAGTTAACCTTTTATTAACAAAATTGAGGATCTGGTCAACCACCACGATTACCTAGGTTACCTTTTTATGCCTTATTTCCGCAGAGTCGAGCCTTCCTCTTTTACGACTGACATTGTTTTTAACCCAACCTACTTGAATTAAAAGCCAGTTGCAGCGTCACGCATGCACCAGGGACGTCGACCTTAATTTTTTCCAGAACGTGGGCATTACGGTTATTTCCCGGCTCGAAACGTCGTCGTCGGAGAGGAAGAGAAAGAAACCCGACCGATCCAAAGAACAACTGATATAATTCCAACCCCATCACTTTTCAACACAACTGTCAATCTACAAGGCAGAGAATCTGTCTGACTGTAAGTAATTTTTAATCTCCAACAAGACTTTCTGTTCGAATTTCCTACACTGTCATAATATTTTCCCCCAATTTAAAGCAATATCAGATCAGAATAATCTTATTTGAGAAAGTTTTCCGGGATGACAGATTGTCAGCAGTGTTTTCATGCCACTTAATATGATAACCGAGAATGAAATAGCAAAAAAACAGACGAAGATGAGATGTGAAAAATTAAATACCCACAATACACTATTTTAATCGTTGTTTCTTTCCTCAGGTTTGCAGTGCTTTTTTCCCCCAAAAGCTCCTACGAACTTTACTTCTATACCTGAAGAAACGTTGTGACTATTAAATTTTTATCTTAATAACTTGGTCATTTTATTTAATTGTTAATTTTAAACTAATAAATATTTTTAGGTCTGATAAATTATAAAGAAATCATGTTTCCACATAGAAAATTACCCGTATTCGAAATAAAACCTACTGGGCGCGGAAATGACGTCACAGACTTCTACGGCAAATGCGTCGTATCATAAACACACTTGATAAATGGCTAACCCACAATGTAATCTATGAAATTTAATATCAGGATTGTTCTCAGCGTTTTACTGTGGGGGAAACAAAACCAAACGTATTTTAGAAACAGTGACTAGGTTTCTCTCGGATATTCAACGCCTTCATATGATATTATTTTAATGTCTTCATGTTTGTGTCTTGTTACCTATGATGGTATATTTTGTATTGTTTATCTAGGTTGCGAGGAATTTTTTAAAATTTCCAATATTGGTAAAACTCTCTGCCCGTTGTAAAACTAAATTTTAAAATGCCCTAATTTCGGTCCCTCATATTTGAAATAAGCCACACTCCGGCTATCATGGCGTCCGTCGTATGTGCAAGTACCGTTGAGGAGGATCCAATTAATGCAAAGACACGCGCACTTTACGTGACTCAATTACAGTATGAAATTCTTAAGGCGCAAAAGAATGACGTTCTCGCGTGGTCCCAACTCGTAAGGACTAAAGAATTATGTATACGAGCTTCCACCAGAGTTAATTAACATAGATATCTATAAATGAATAATTCATACTTGCATATAAATCTAATTAAAACGATATTTGAAATCTCAAAAAACGTTCTTCACTACACGCAAAGAAGAAAAAAAATGAAAATATTAAAAATGTCGTGATTGGGGAAATAATAATAATTAGTGGACATATATGAAGAGTTGACGAAAAGATGTTCATATTAAGAACATTACTGGACCCTTTCGTACTGAGCAGTTTAAAGAGAATGGAAATACCCGCACGCAACAGCGTTCACAAGGTACTATTTTGGGACAATTTTTACGAATCCATATTATACAAATTATTTACCAGCAGTTGTTAATACGTTGTTGGCATCTTACGCTTTTTAATGGCGATAAACCTCATGATGTCAACGCAACCAACCTTTGGTTTCCCGTTAATGTCGTATCAGTTAATAGTAAAAAAAAAGATAAATATTACATTAAATTTGTAACCAATGACTGGATTGGATCTAGACGACTCGAAAATCTGTGGATCTAAGGAAAGAAACGCAAAAAAAAAATAATTAGGAAATAAGAAGGGAATTATTCAACTGCTCTGAACGCAAGGCTGTAACCACTCGGCTACACCGTATTTTTAGATTCACGAGTCAGTCAAAATACTGAAGTTCAAAGCAGCGGACATAGGGGTTCGATTCCCGACTTCTTCGAAAAAATTTTTGAACTGATTTGATAAATAAAAATGATCCCCAAGCTGCATTAATAGTGAAGAAAATAAAAATATTACATGCAATTTGTAACCCATGACTGGATTGGATCTAGAAAATTAGATATACAAATCTGTGATAAATAATATTTTTGAAAGAGAGGAAGCCGAAGGCTAGGACTAAATAGAGAGTTCAACTTTCCAAAAATAAGTGTCCATGGAAATATCGTAAGACAGAATGCGTTATAATATTAAAAATAATTTTACCACCTTCTACTCTACTATTAAATTATATTTTTCTTCACGTCACTTGACGTCAATTATATGGTTCTTATACGGTAGTAACGAAACATTTTGAAGAAAACTACAAAATTCTGGACACTGTATCTCAAAATACATTAATATTTACGCGGGCGTAAAAAGAAATAAAAAAAATAATTAATTAACTAAAATAAACTCGGCAGTAAAAAGAAGCCAAAAAAAACACGAACCCGCCGAGCACATATTTGTAAGAATCGAAACACGACGAGTACAAAAGAACTGGACGACTGAATTATCCAGTTTTAAGAGTAGCAGTTACCATTGTGTTCAATTATATTTAATTAAAAACATCGGCCGCAACGTGTGTGCAAAGCGCATCGTGGAAATTCATGTTAAATCTACATTTCATGTAATTAATTATTACGAATTTATCATTTCATTGAAATTTACACCTGAAGAAGTCCAAAACTTTAGGGATGAAACGCCGTGTCTGTTTTATTATAATGTTATTCAAAAAATAAATACTTGAAGACACCAAATATTGGACGATAAAATTTATCAGCCCTTTCCGTGATCGACCTGTGTAATTAGCAAATAAATGAATATTTTAGTATGTTACTACACTCTCGCCTAAGGGAGAGTGAATTCTGAAGAACGATTATTTTGCTATATTTTTTTTTCCAAGGTTGGACAGTGACCAATTGTCTGTTTGGATTTGCCTTCACTCGTCTTTCTGTCCAAAAAAAGAACTCAATTAAATCATGATTGAGGGTGTAACTAGACCCCAAGAAGTAATTATTTATTTATTCGATTGTTTCTTCTTTTTACTATGAAGGCGTGTCATGGAATTGCACTATATCGGATTCTTGGTCAAAGTTGATCGTCGGTGTTGATCTTGTGTGGGATTGCGGGGTCCCTTCCTGACTCGGATGTCCCAGTACGTGGGAGGACCCACCCTCGTAAAGCTCACTAAACGCCCGGAACTGAGGGATCGATTTACGGGAGAAGCGCGTGGGCGGAAGTGCGTGGGCGGAGGGCGTTTATCCACTTAGCCCACTCCAACGAGGAACCCCACTATTAACAGAAAGCCAGCGGCAGAGACACGGAGGTCTGTCTTCCCGTCTGTCTGCTTTCGCTTTGGAAATTCCCAGGTAAGATCGTGACGAGATTACGACTGTGCAAGACAAGAAATAAATATAAGAGATACGTATACATATCACAGTGCTCCAAGTGCGTTAAGTTTTAGGTTATAAGTGGCACGGAAGCCATCATATTAAAAAAAAAATTTGGGTTCGACTAATTGAAGATCTTGGCACTTTATACAATAAAATTAATACAACAATTCAACGTCATTGAAGAAATTATAATCCGAAAAATTAACTGTTGTCAACTATTATGTTAATCTGAAAAAAGGCCTAAATTACGGACGAAACATAGTGCTTTTCTTTATGTATTGACTTCAATGCAACCATTGGAGTAAATATTTAATATTAAACTAGTTCTGACTTATTGGGCCATTATATCAGTTTATTTTGTTAATATACCTTCAAATGAAATACCCAATTTTAAGGATATAATTTACTTGTATCTGCATAATTGAGTTTAAAGTAGTTCGTTTTTAAGAAAAAAATTGACAATTTTAGCTCGTATAATTAAAAAAAAATTCAAACCGATTAACATAATACTTAATTTAATTTATGAAAAGTTGAAGAATGACTATGGCAAATTTTTCCGGAAGGAACAGGGGGGGAAAAAATTTAATCAGTCGTAATAATACCTTTTGAAACAATGAGCTGTAAAGTATTTTTAGATACGCTAAAAACCTATGTAGCTATATTACATAAATATCACAATTATAAATCTGTGATATTAAACTTATAATCCTTTAATAATTAATTTTTGAGACATTTTTCGATTTTTTTTATAAATTGGCAAGTCCCTGATATACAAAAATAATAAAACTAAAATTAGTTATAAGAATTTTTAAACAATGTCAGCAACAAACAATTAATTTCTAAATCCGTACCTGGAAGTGTATAGTGTATTGACCTATAAATTTTTTATTGCATTTAGCAGCCTGAAAATTAAATTTTTATCGAAAGCGTGACGATAAAACGCCAGTAAAATATCAAAGTGTGACTTCAGAAGCGAATCGTATACGGGTAAGTCGAACAAGAGAAGAGAAAATGACCTCCTGTGGTGTCGTAGAGGTCCCGGGTTCGAATTCCGGCGAGGACAGGGACGGTGTTTGTGTATTTGAGTCCCTTTCGATGGAAACGAACAAAGAAATACAACAAAGTTGCTAATGATTGGTGAGACTATAAGTAATAATATAATTAAAAAGAGCAAAATTTCAGTCTATTAAGGCAGATTACAGTGAGAAAGTTTCAGTTTTCTTTTGAGAGCTCGTATTAAATAAGTTTTAGAAAATTGTTCCCCTCACCCCTCCACTTTGTGTGGACCAATATTCTTTTTCTATCTAGAGATTAATAGTAGAAGTTCCGTTGCTAGTTTAAAAAAGGGCAATTTCTTCAAGACTCCTCCATCAAGCTGTCGAATAATCCAAAAAATATACATAATAATGGAGGATTACTAACTTATAGGGAATCCTCGTAACGATTTTTTTTGGAGAGAACCGTGAGTATATATATTTTTTAGATTAATTAGAGAACTCTGGGGAGAAAACCAAGAGATTTAGAAGAAATTACCAATAATAAGCTTCTGTCGTCGGCAGCCTCGGAGTACGAAGAATCTCTACTTCACCACCACTCTGCCCACACAAAAAGTTGGGAAAACTCCTACCAGATTTTACGTTTCAATCTCCCGACGCCTATTCACCCGTGGAAACTATTATTTTATTGGTGTCAATTTCCTCCATCTCTTGACAACTGTAATTGACGACGGATATAAACCCCTCGTGACCCGAATCCCAGGTGACATATTCGAAGTATAACGACCTACCAGTCACCGACATGATGTTTGTTTTTAATTCGAAGCCCTGTTGTGTTCACGGATTTCCCACCCCAGAAGCTTCTTGCGACTTTGCTGTAAGCGTCTTAGCACCCAGTGTCTGCGCTTCCTCTACACGAATTTTGAAAACAACGAGAAACCGTCAGGAAACCCCATGAATAAAAAAACCCACATTTTCGGCTATAAATATAAATTTATAAAATTAAACATTGCCTGAAAATTTATAAATATCATGATTTTATGGTCAATGATGTCAAAGAAATGTGTTAAATCGATTAAGAAAAATTACATTTACATTAGTAAAGAGGTCAAAAACAGAGAATTAAATTATAATTTAGTTAATACTTATATTTATCTGATATCAATGTAATTATAGATGTATGAACACAGCCAAATTGGTTAGAAAAAATTTATTAACACAAAAATCAACACAATGTGCATTGGAGGCAAGAGCGGAAGAAATTTTGACATTTCATGCAAATAATCTCTCTGACGTCATCCAGTGGATAATAATACTTCACTGCGGCGAAAGAAAACAAACGGCAAGAACAAACCAACGGCCGATCCCCAAATATCACAGCCTAAAAAAAGTTGAGCATGGGAGAGAAATCATTTCTCTTTTGTTTTGGTAAATAAAAAAATCCAACCTTCGAATTACCTTTTCGAAGGGGACATTAACGAAGAAATTACCTTTTATTTAATATATTTCCATATATTTGACGAAGTTCGTAGAAGACACTTGTCAAGATTTACCCAATGATGATCAAATACCAGATCACTCGTCTGGTTTTGAAGGTAAATTCGAAAAATTTACCTCGAACCAGACAAATTTTATTCCGGCTTTAAACTGGCTGTAAACCAAACGGAAAAAAGGAACAGCGTAGCAGGACGAAGAAAACTATTAGATCAAGAGTGATGAATATCTCGTTCCACACTATTCAGATCTTTCTTGGGCCTTCCGCCACTAAATCACTTGGTTCCAACATATCTTCTTACAGTCACCACGCAAGCCTTCAGAGTGATAAAAAAATATAACTACATTTGAAATGCTGGAAAAAACCGGGGTTGTTGCAACTGTAAGGGCAAGGGGAATCGCCGCAATCCAACTTAGCCAACACTGGAAACAAAAATTCCCGCTTTCCGTGCGAGTGTGTATGTAAGTGTACGTACGTATGTGATTGGACTTTCTCTCAACCTTCATAACAGAACAACAACAGCAACACGAGCCGGTTTAGAAAGCGAATAAATCGGGTTCGTTTCCCGCCGAATGCGCGCCGTTCTGTCGCGGTGATTAGTTAGTTGTCGGGAAATTAACGTCACACACGGACCGAGATTAATTTAATCGCCGCAAACGGATTTCCCCCATTTATGTTCACCAATCGTAACAAAACCAAGCCTCTGATTTTTGTTTTCAATATGCAGTAAAGGGCGTGCCAGTGATTCTTTTCCTAAGAATAAAGGACTAGTCAAATTTTGCTTCAAACTAATGATCTCAGATTCTTGTAACACTCGGGGGACAGAAAAATAACTCTTCCTCATGTCACGTTCCTGCTAATACAGTAAGTACTTATAACAGCGAATGAACCGGTCCGAAACGGAAAAGACTGAAGGAAGAGAAAAATAATCGGGTAGCGGCTTCTTCGTTCTGTCAAAGGGCTTCAGAATCTAGACAATTCCAAAGAAAACAGGGGACGGGTTCATTCGTAAAATATAATAACGTAAGTTGGGATACTTAGATATGAAATTTATTGAAAAAGGGGGTTTGGTTCTATCTCTTCTTGCATTCTTATTTCATCTCTGTACTTGGCTCTTTTCTAACATGGCCCCCGAAATACGTGACTCATGTAAATATATGTTTATATAATCTACACATGGTCAGTTTGCCCGGTGACAGACACATGGAATCACAATAAATAAAATGCATTATAACGCCAGTATTCCAATTATAAAAAATATAAATAAAAAGAATAATATTAATTCAAGATCAATTTTGAAACGAAAGATACATAAATATAAGAATAATATTGTTCTGGCCTTAAAAAGAAAATAGTGGAATTATACATTAAAATACTTGGCAAAATAATAGGTCTACTATGTGGGAAAAGATGGTGTAGGAGGCAATGACATGTACTCAGTATATGTAAGGAGCTATGAGTCACCAGGATTATACGATAATCAAGACTGAGATGGGCAGGACACGTGGGAAACGGTGATACCAAAAAAAGAGACACTGAATGGACGTTCTGGCGGACTAATAACAAGAGGTAGGCCAAAAACTGGGTGGCTGGATGAAGTGGAGAGTGATATACATAAAATGAGGTACAGGAAGGAGTTGGTGGAGAAGGATAGTGGAAGAAGCCAAGGTTCACCAGAGACTGAAGAACAAGACACAAAACTATATAGACACATCATTTTAGATTATTGTTTACGGAAAACTGAGGATATTCAAGGATCAGGATGGAAAAAAATCTTGACCAAACCAGGAATCGAACCCAGGACCTCCAGTGGTGCTCTGAGCCACGCTGAGATATAAACACCATGGCTATTATTACAAAAAAAAATCAAAAGGCTGAGAACCCCAAGAAAATAATTACTAGACTTCACTTCCATCACGATATTTACCAGAACCATCCGATTGTAGCAAAACGTTTCCTCTTACAAAGTCAATTTTTTTAGAGACAAAAAAACGCTTCACTTGTAATTTTTTTTCATTTCCGGATTTTCCATCCAATTTTACGTTAAAAGAATTAATGTGTCAGTCTAGACTACTTGTAATAAATTTAATTCTGGTGAAGAGTGTTCAAGCTGGGAAAAAAAATTCTCTCTCCAAATGATATTTTAGCTCCATATCTCAGACACCCTTCCCAAATGAAATTATGCTTGTCTTCTGCGGTTTCAATTTCCTACGTTTTGCGATATTTCCGTTTCCGGTGACGTAGGAGTCTCGACGCCCTTTGGCAACTCTGCACTTCATTATTCCCCTCCCTCCTTTTACGTGATTTATATTCCTTCGTGTCATGCTTTAGCAGAAAATTTGAGTGAGTTGATGATGGCAAAATGACTGCCCGACTTCATCGTCATATAATTCTTTATTTTTTATCTTTTATCTTCTATAATTCCCCGTCATTTCATTTGCCTTCCCTGCATTATTCAAACTGTACCATATGAGAAAAGACAGATGTAGTGTTTGAGTACAGGGAAAAGAAAAGGAGAAAACTATCCAGTCTGAATGAATGAAAGAAAAGCAACACTTGATGGGAACTGGGACAAAAGATTAAAGTCTCATTTTCTCACTCCCGAGTCGCTGCCGCAATATAAACCCGCCTTTCGTATTTTATAAATTCTACTGTGTTTCGGAGGGTACGGGAAAAAAACTCTCTTCGAATTCCCACCCAGAGCGTCAATGACCTGGTCGGTTCCGTCAAATATTAGAAAGGCGGCTGTTTCACCCATTTCCCACTTTTCCTATTTTCCGTTCCATTCCAACGAGCCAGACGTGGGAAAACAGATAAACAAAATATTTTGCTCCATTTTCTTTGCTGTGCTTCCACATATTCGGGAACGGCGACTCCATAGTTGGTCGCGGCAGCCGCGACGACTTCTTTGGTCCCGATCCAAGGAACTCCGATGACGTCATTATGCGCGCAAAATCCCCAAGGTTGCGATTCTGAGACTAGTTCAAGATCACTTCCCTCCAAAAAAAAACCCCCTTTCCCTCCTTCGGATCGCATCAGACATAACCAAGATATAACTTAACACTTTCCGACCTGTCAACGCCCATTTTAACATGAATTGTTAAGTCGATAAAATCGTGCCCGGCGTCACTATAGTAAACCTACGTGAAATTTAGTGGTTCTCAGAGATAAGTTGGTGACAGTATCGTCATTGAAAATTTCAATCAGGACCATGAAATTTCATTACCAGTCAGCCTGAAGCGAATTGATATTTATCTGACATTAAATATTAAAAGATCAGGATAGAAAAAATTCGACAGGGCCGGGAACCGAACCCAGGACGTAGCGCTCTTGCCACCTGAGTCGATTCCCGCTTTCTTCGTCCATTCCAGTCGAACCTGTGTACAGGTCCACCTACACAATGGATGATGAAAGCTCGCAACCTGGATAGCACAGATCCGTCAGAGATTTTTCCATCATGAACATTTAATTCAGTTTTTTTTAAGAGCTGAGCTTCGATTAAAATAAATGTGTCAGAAAAATAGTAAATAAATATGAATACAAAATATTTATTAGTTTATGTCTCTTCTATTGAGACGAAGTCCCAAAATCGCGACGAAACAGTGTGTTTATATTTTGTATTAATTTTTTCTAACCTATTGACTAATATTTTTATTTTAGTTTTTTAGCAAAGTCCGAACCCTATAATACGTGTTCATGATCTGAAAGTATCAGGTTTAGCTTATATTTATACTGTATATTTATTACCAGTTCATACAAAAAAAATACCTCTCAGTAGAGACGCTGACGTCCAGTAAGTTGTGACCGTAATTTTTACCCCTCATGTCAAGATAAAGAGCCAATGGGTCAATAATATCAGTCGTAACACAATCTACAACCTTGTTTACTGCAGATAAAACATTGAATCACCTCTTTTTCAACAAACACCGTCCTTTCGAAACGTCTACGACTTTGTGGAGGAGGCGCGTTAATGGTCCGTAATCTCCTCCTCGGCAGTAGCAAACATATAACACTCTCTCCCATAAATAAGATATTAGCCAACTCGACATTTTACGCTAGTCTCTTCTTGGGGCCAGTTTGCAGAGGCAGACGAGCGCACCCCTGAGGCTTGGCTAATTCCAGACGGGAGAAGAGATCTCCACCAACCTTACAAGCGCCTCCATAATGACGTCACTCTGCTGCGGGGTCACACAATCGCCAACATCGGTAACTGCCCGGCTCTAACAAACAATTCTTATTATATATATTGCATGGGCTTACCGATGAAAGACTGCTGCCATGATTTGGAATTGAAATTTGATGACAATGAAGGATTTAATATAGTGTAGGTCCGCTTTTAAGAATAAATAAATATGTAAAAAAAATAGAGGAATTTTCCAGTCCAGGAATAAGCTTTCAGAAACATCAGGCTGTAAAGGTCATGGATAAGTTGAATTAGGTCATGGAAGAACTGTGATTCGTAAATTGTAGGTGAGCGCATTAGGTTTAATAGGTGGAGGAATATCCCACCGGATCTGAAGTCGACAGGGATAGATCAGTGGTAGAGCGTCCAGCCGATTCGATTCTTGGTCCGGTCGACATTTTTCTATCCTCATACTTTAATTTAAAAGAATAGAGTGAATAGATATATTCACTATGCCACATCACTACCAACGTCAATTCACACAGGCTTCAAAATCACAAGAGTGGCTCAGAAGCGTATCTCACCACATGCACAGTGGACCAGACCTTCAGATGTTGCGTAATTAAAGTGGTCGCAAAGTTTAACCATTTGTATGTAGGTGAAATTTTTTTTTCCCCCAGCGCGTGTCAAAATAATACGAGAAAACTTGTATGCTAAGACTCGGGCTCTTAATTATGAGGATCTGACGTAATTCGTGTGAAGACTCATATATGACCTAATCTTTCCGCTCCTGATACCGGAAGTGCTTGTGAAGGAACCAAACATCCTGCTGTAACGTTATACAGGAAGAAGAAGAAAGCTTGGAGCCAAGAAACAATTCAAAATTTTAACCCAATGTTCTACTAATACTCGAAGGAAAAGACAGAAAAATATCAACTTTACACTAAGACTAAAATTATCTGACTATTTTATTAAGACTATTATATAAATTTTTTACCTACAATCAGCAACAGTCACAAAGTAATTTCTTTATCATTTATTAAGCGACTTTTCGACATTATTAATTCTTGTTGGCCTTGTTAATATTGTAATGGCCACACGTCTGCAGTTAAATTAGGTCATGGAAGAACTGTGCAATGTCCATGAAAGAATAAAAAATATCTGGACTTGAAAGGAAAGAAGATCGCGCCACGTCACTACCGACGCCATTGTCTACGGACAATACATGATGTGTCACAGTATAACATCAATTGTTTTCAAAAAAAATCCTAATAAGGCCCTTTTGGTTTTCCGAGAATTATAATGGTTTTTATATTTATATACATAATATTTTTCAGAAAAATATAACCGAAAGCTCTCGTAATAAATATTATTTAGAAGAAATACTACTTTGTGACTGTTAAAGATAGTTATGAATGTCAATATAATAATAATAATAATAATAGGGTATGTAATATTCGTTGGTCGAAAATAATTCCGTCTTTTACTCATATTTAATTTAAAAAATTGATATATGAATAAAAATAAATTTAAATATTTCTATTCAACAATGTATTGAGTTATACAACAAACTATATATTATAAATAGCATAAAATTATTTCCAGATAAATTAATTTTATTCTTCTTTGAATAACGTTCATAGAAATATTTATTTTTGTAATTACTTAATGCTGATAAACTCCTGAATTTGTTTCAAAATTTAGACAGAAAACATGTGATAAATGTAATTGAAAAGTCAGTAAAATCAGAAAAATATTGGCCGTTTCAGTTTTGTTAGACTGGAAAAATTTGTTTAAAATATTTGTTTCTTTTTATATGGACACTAACAATTTTGTTTTCATTTTTTTTCTTAAATTACACGAAAAGTTGATTCTGAAAAATAACTGTAGTGTTGTGGGATTGTAAATATTAAATTCAATCAGGAAATATTATCATCAACTTTTTGGCTACATATTTTCTTCCTTCCGTTTATTGAGAATGCCCAGGGATGGGATAGTGATATGACGTCATTATGGTGAGAATCGAGCATCAACATCAATCACCAATTTTTTTTTGGGATCTTCGTTTACCGTCCCACCGGGATTCCAGAAGGCAAACGTCATCTGCAGTATTGTTACTGAAGGCTTCTGCGTAAACGAGCAACTGTTATCGTACCATAAAACGAAGATAACAACCAGCTGTTGCCGTGCCAAGGAGACTACGAACTAGAACAGTGTCAAAGTCAGTGCCAAAACCTACTCGAAACAGCTACAGAAGAATTTATATATATATATATATATATATATATATATTTTAATAAACTGGCGAAACCCTGAAAGAGATCGTCAGTGAGTCGGTATTAGATTATCTTAACCCCACAAAGGATTGTCGGCTGGTACAAGGACATCAACAACTTCCACTACAACTTTTATTTGATTTTACTGATTTTAGCAAAAAAATGGGGGGGGGGGGGGTTAGTCCTCAATTAAAAGTCCTCAACAATCAGCGTCAATGAAAGCTCCAATTGTAAAATCCGAGCCACAATCCTCTTCGTTATCTCATTTACACGATCACAACAGTTGCAACGGGGGATGAACGGAGCAAGCTGCTGCTGGATTAAAAGGAGACCATGGGGGGAAATCTCCCCCCCCCTCCCACATCCAGAGAGAACAACGAATCAGATAAGGAAGCGGCCGGCAAAGTTGCGTCAACTTTAATAATAGTAAGAGAGAGAGAAGAGCATTGTTCGAGCGCGTTGCCGCGTATTGATTGCAACGAAGCTGAGCTGGGCCCGTTCGCTCTGGAGCAAGCAACAAGTCGTCAGCTCAACTCCACCCTCACGTCACTCCTTCAAACTTCTCAATTGGTCCACAGCTAATGAGCAGCTGATTCCATCCACTCCGCCTGCCAGTATCGGCTTCTGAGAAACGTCTCATACTAATTTGCTCAATGCTCGAGTTCGGAGACGTTGTAAAGTCGGCCGTGAGTTGAACGTTATTGACACAAGTGTTATTGTGAATACGCCTGCCTCCGTCAACTGACGCTAATAGCTGTTAATTTTTGGGACACTTCTCCTCGTGTGGGGGTGAAGCAGCAATATATAAATTTTCTCGGAGTAAATGGAACAGGAGGTGCTGTCGAGAGACGACGGACCTGTTAGATGGGATAATCATCGGCAATTAAAATAAAGGCAACGTGCATTGAGTGGGATCTGATAAATGGACACTCGCTGATGAGAATTAAAAAAAAATTGCGTAATGATAAACGAAACAGATACTGGCCTGGGAGACAAAGACTCCAGAAAATGTCTTAAAATCTAAGCCAATTGAAGCCTAACTTCAGGTTTCCAGAGTTCATCGCTGTATTCACAACGAAGTCAGCTTAATCTTCGCCATGCTTCTATTTATAAATATAAAAAACTATTTACGATCGGTATTTTGCTATGTCATCAGCAACTATATCTGTCTTTTATTCAACAAGATGTAATTAACTTGTGTACTGTATTTCATTTAATTAAATACTATTACTGTTCCGATTGAGAACGACGGACCCCGAAATAACATTTATTAACTTTTTCTTTTATTCAAATGGTGATGTTGAAAAATACCAAATTGTCCTTATTCTGTTTTTAATATAAAATACTCGCGTATTTAAATATGAATTCGGATCTACTGCCATTTTCAACTGGAACACAATAGTAGCACAATTTAAAAACTTTTTTTTAAAAAAAGAGAAATGAATAAAAAACTGTTTTTTTCCGATCGTCCTATTGTCAATACAGTTCGGGCAATTTTTTACTCGGCGTCAATTAAAATTAATTTTACGTTGGTTACTTTTTCGGAAAAAATACAAGAGTGTTTTATAATAAAGGATAATTTGGTATTTTTCAATAATTATAATACACGGCCTTTCACAGAAGACATAATGTTTGTCAAAATGGTGTGTAAATATTTTAAAATTATAATAATAATAATAATCAGTAAGAATATTTTAAAATAATAGTATTTAATTGTATTTTATAACCTTCCTACACCATTAAAAATGTTTTTTTTATATATAAAATTAAAAAGGTCAGGGACTGTTTACAAGCCTTGCCTCAACAGTGGACCAGAACTCATTGGTGTGAATCAACAGGTCTTAAGCACGGCCTTCTAAATCTCACGGTTCACTGATATAAGAGAATCGATGACGTGCCCCAAATTGTGCACGAAGGAGTCATTAAAATTTGCAAGGAAAAAAAAAGAAAAATACAATCTAAGCACCGCAGGTAAAAAAGGAATGGACAGGGGTAAGTAAATAAAAGGAAGTGTAAGGTTAATTACCCTGGGGTTTTTGAGGAGACTAAATACATTTAGAATTTTTTTTATTTGTTTAAGAAGTATGAGAGTCTTCCATGAATGAGGTATAGCTGGTCAATCCTATATCTCTGGTCTACCCCCGCTACAATTACAGGGGCAGTGGACCACTGAGCATCTTATCTTGATACGACTTGCTATATCTCGTGACCAAAACAAAAGTGAAAAGAACCAAATCTATGTCACGGTATACTTAAAAGTTTAATAAATGCACGGTTAAATACCTCTAACACGGACCGAACACATTGAAAAATCAAACTAAGAATAAATTATATCAATAATACCAATTTCAGTTCTCCAAATTTTTTATTTGCATAAATTATAAACGTCAAAAAATACCATATCACAACATTCTAGCATGGTCATCTGTTTAATAATCCTAAAAAAAAACTATATATGCGTCAGTTGTAAATATTTCCTACATACAATTAATATTTTTGAAATGTATTACTTCAATCCCTGTAAAATAATTCGACGTTAAAGACCTGGATTATTTTTACCTCAATATTCAGTTTCGAAAGTTGTAACTTAAAAGGACCAAGCCAGTTCTCATCGAACGTCTCGAAACGAATTTACAGATCTCTCTCTTTTTAACCCTACAATTTACTTTTAAAAATAAAAAAAGTTCAATTTCACGAAGCTATTGACGTCGTAAATGACGTATTTGTGTATCAGTAACCAAAGTAGATCAAATCACTGGAACGATCAAGAGACGTGAATCTGGATACTATAGCATGATGTATCAGGCCACTCGACTGACGTCTTCTACTGTCACATATTTTCCTCACAGTTTTACCAACTGCCTAGTGTTTCCTCTACAACGAGACTAATTTATGCAAATTTTTGCACTTTTTTTGCAGTATTTAAATGCAAGACCCAATTTTTCTGCGTCGTATCGACCGTGAAAAGGTAACGTCGATCCGAAATAGAAACCACCCCCTCTTGAAATGTCACGGCTGCCAACTGTCCACCCCCGCCCCACCCCCCCTCCAAAAACCAGCCGCTAATAACGACTTAATGGGCTGCCTTTCAAAACGTGTTAAATATTCAGGCGCACGGGGACTCTAATCCCAGCAGCTCATTACATCCTAACGGAGGGCGAGGTTTCACCATTCACTCACTCACCAACGGCACTCTGTTCCCTCGGGTAAGGTTTACACTGGGCAATCTATCTATATATACGTGCAAAAACACTCTTAGAGACAAGGAGAGGCTAAACGTGGTACAAAAACACTGTGGGACAACCCGTAGCACCTCTAGGACGGGGGAAGTGACGCGTAAAAGTAATGCGAAAATTAAACATTTTAGATAATGCACGGAACCGTTTTCCGTTTCAGTCCAATTTAAACCCCTTTCGTCGTGATAAAAGGGTGTGCCTACGCGGTTAATATAAAATATCCCAAATTGGTGTCGAATCATCTTATTTTTCGGGCTCTGTAAGAAGCGGAGTGACGTTCCCAACGGCGAGTCAAAGTTGAACCACTATTCAATAAAAAGACGCAGCGATTAATCTCGAATTCATACTTTTCTGGGTCATCTGATGTTGGAACAGCCATATTCCACACTTCTTCAGCTTCCCTCCCACTCAGGTATAATTACTCTTCGTCCCTCGTTGGTCAGCCACACCGCACGGAGTCAGTAAATTGAACAAATAAAATTAGCTAAAAATGGACTTTTTGTATTATAATAAGGATGAAACAATATGTGTTATTCAAAATAATATAAATGATGAAATACTAAGCCTTGAGTCAGAAAATTATGTTTATTAACAGAATAAACGTCGTTTCGCCCTCTTTTAGGCTGTCTTCGGGTTAAATAATTTTGTATATGAATGAAGCAAAACAATATATAGGCAAAGTTTCGCTGCCTTGCCCTAATGTGGTTACAACAGGCAAGACACGATTAATATACATTATTAAATCTGAAGAGATCTGAAAAGAGGACGAAAAGTCGTTTAATGTTTTGTTAATAAACACAATTTTCTGACATAAGATCGTTTGTTTATTTTTATATTTTTAATTATAATCAAACTACGTGTTTGGTGAATGATCCCTCGTTTAATCAACCAACTCTCCTTCCTAGTTCCCGACGCACAATACGGTTTTCACCCAAAACATTCCTGATCCCATCTCCCTCTCCAAACTCATTAACAACTCCCTCCAACAACGCAAATCCCGCATGACCACATTTATAGATATTCAAAAAGCTTTCTACATAATCCATCACCCTTCCCTTCTATCAAAAATCAAAGACTACCTACACGACACCCACTATAGAATACTCCTCAACTACCTCTCAGACAGAACCTTCTCCATTAAAATAAATAATCACATCTCCCAACCCCACCCCATCGCAAGGAAGTGTTCCTATACAACATCATCTCCCACGATGTCCCACAACACCCCTCCACTAGCACAATCTTCTTCGCAGACGACATTGCCATCTCCTCTCTCACCTCCAATATGCAACATCTTCAATCAGCAGTCACCAACCTAGAGCAGTGGTCCAAACAATGGCGAATCAGCATCAATCCCACCAAATCAGTAACCGTCCCATTCACACTAACCAAAAACCCTCCTCACCACATCCCACTCTATCTAAACAACTCACAAATACCCACAAAAACAGAAACTACCTACCTAGGACTCCTCTTTGATTCAAAGCTCTCATGGAAACCGCACTACACCTCCTCTACAAAATAAACCTTAAATTCAGAACTCTATATCCCCTTCTAAACTGAAAAGCCCCACTCAACATCAGCACAAAACGCTTTTTATACCTCTACATAACACAACCCACCTGGTCCTACGCCTCATCCATATGGGGAGAAACAGCCAAAACCCAAACAAAATGTAACCCTTTGCACCACTACTAACTCTCCCTAGAAACCCCACGACATTGAACTTCCCAAACTCAACCCCTAATCCGTAAAATCAAAATCATCTTCAACTATCCTAACACCACGATTCAGTAATTCCATTACAACCCTACCCTACCACTACACGTTGCCTCAAAATAAAACGCCCTATCGATGTCATCCTTCCCCCATAACACTCAGGCACCTCCTAACCCACCCCATCATCACTCCCACAGACCCCACCCAACCCATTCCATCCAACCTATCAATTTCAATAATCACCAGTGAACCCTCATACCCCCACAATGTATGCCCCTCAGATAAACAAATTTAAGGAAACAAAAATAAATTGCAAAATTAGGTTAATTACTGGACCAACTAATAATCTCAGGATAAAAGTTTTGTAATAAATAAATATATTAAAAAATCTGTGCACCTCGCAGGTCCCTGAAAGCGATGAATTAGACAACAATCTATTGCATTGTACAACACTTATTTGTTCTCGGTATAAACCCCCGTAGAATATTATCATCTCTGTATCAATGTACTTTACGACGGAGCCAGTTCAGAGTCGCTAGATTAACGCGACAAATCTCCCAAGTAAGCGAGCGCTTGTAAGCCTGTATTAATTAACAGATTCGCGGTTCCTTTCAGGGGATGGCTTCTGTAAACTAACCCGCGAAACAGCTTCTTGCCGCGGAGGCGTTAATTAGTCCCCGGTCTCGCGTTGTAATTGAATAACAGATACTGGCACAAGAATGGGGCGGGCTTGTCCTCGTCCAGGTTCTTCCCGGGCCTCGAAACAATGGTCGCAAACGACATCCTCAGAGGTTCCGCGTCTCGAGTGGCCCCCGCCCAAAGTAATCAGCAGAAATGAAAAGACGCCGAAAATAGCGCGGTGGGGGAAGAAGATCTGATTGAAAGGCTTCGTATTGAGAAGAGGATACATGGATGAGATACAGATGACGAGGGGAGGAATATAAGGTAGGAACGGCCTTGGCGGAGAAAGATTCTTTGGAGAAACGGTGCTCGACATTTACTATCAAGCAAGTAAAGAGCGGACTCAGAACTTCAAAAAAACCTTTCATGCGAAAAAAAGAGACGAATTAAAAAGGCAACGGAAACAAAGATTTCCTTTGACAGTCTCGAAGGCAAAGAAATCTTGGTAATTTCACTTTGGCTGAAATTTCGTAGAATTACATGCGCAGGTAAGGAGCATGGGGTGGGCTATTTTGAAATTCTCAGAAGGGTAGGATAGGAAAAATAATTAAATACGTATCGGCAGAAAACAGTCGCAAATTGTCGTAATATACAACAATTCTCTTAAGTTCCAAGAGATCAAACCGCCATAAATGGTATCCATGATTGCGCGTTCGTAGGTTTCTTGTGGAAGGGGGATTAGGAGTTTGAAAAGTTGATAACCTGTCGCGGCGTCGCCAACTCTCACTTTAAGGTAAATCAGCCGTTCTCCATATTAATTATATATCCTTGATTTAGGAGTAAGAAATTACCAGATTAACAAAGCAAAACTTCGGCAAAAGCCATCCTACTTCAACAAGCACCGCACGTCTGATATTACGCGCGTTATATTACCAAAATAAACATAAAGCACAAGTAAGATCCAACTGGCAGTGACCTACTCTAAGCGCATGGCGCTATAGCACGAGTCAAGAAGGAAGGCGGCTGGGATAAATTAAGGGAGGGGACGCAAGTCCGACGTTGCCACGATGCGCACACGACATCGATCTTACGAAGACAAGTTCTAGACGACAACTGATGCTGATTTGAACATGCGTGCAAAGACACTAAGCTGGGCCGTCATCGTACATGTCGCCGACTTTAGGCATTTCAAAAGTTTCCCCCAGCTGTACGTATATTTGTATACGAAACTGAAAGATGTACTCGGTAAAAGATAGACATAAAGACGATGTTCCAAATATTTGAACTGTATATAGCGTTTCCCCCACCCCAACTTCTACTCCCAACGACTACTCCACTACCAACCCGCATCCCTGCAGTGCCACCATTTTACATTTCTCTATGGAACATCAAATATAAATCATAATAGTCTGCTGGACTCGCCGCGGGATTTGCCGAGGGAACTTTTTAAATAGTCATAACACGGAGTGAGAAAAAGGGGGTGCGTCTCACCCCCACACCCCATTTTTTTTGTTTCCCTTTGGTGGCAGTCACCTCCTCCTTTTCGCTCCCTCCGGAGAAAGAACCGTTGGTCTTTTGTCTCCAGCAGTCAAGCAGCTATTGTTTTGCTTCTGCAAAAGAGCCAGCGGGAAAAGATCTTCATGCACGTGCATCCCCCGTGGTCCCAAGGACGCTAATGAAACGTCTTCAGCACTCTGCGACACTTGTTATCGCAACAGTCAAATAATAATAGCACCCTTAAAAATTTGATTAAACGAATGATTTTTTTTTTAGGGCAACAGGTTACATGAGGGTGATCCTCATTTGGCAACTCCCCTTTAATAGCATAGGAAGGGATTTGAAAGGGGGGATGTGGAAGGGTAAAACTTGGGGTCTTGGATATGAGCCAATATTCCAATATAGGGACGAGAGAAACCGACTAGCTTGTGTACAACATATTAACGAAGGTTTGCCGGCGTGATGTTTGGGATCGATCTGATCATCGGGGAAACTTCGTGTTATGTAATGCGTTAAGGAGGTTATGGGGATTATGAGAAGAACGGATATTTAGGAAGTATGTAGAGCCAGTTGGTGGGTTGGGGTTCGAGTTAGGTACTTCCGGAGTGATTTAGAGGGAGGATGATATCAATTGGGAGTTTACGTTTGAGTCTGCGGTATTCTAGAGGAGGGAGCGGGTTGTTGTAGAAGAGCTCAATGGTTGGATTTGGGTGGTTGATGGAACTATTTATTAGGAATTTGGTAGATTTATGAATTATGGTATGAACTATGGGAATTTCAAGGTCTTTGTGGATAACCGAGTTGCGTAAGTACCAGGGGGAATTTGAAATTAAATGGAGAATTTTGTTTGGTTTGGTTTGTATTTTGTTGGAGTGGGAATAGGCAGTGGATCCCCTCGTGGCATATGAGTAGGGCCATAAAGGGGCGGATTATGAGAGAGAGAGAAGTCTTTTGGTGCTAAGGTATATGTTGAAGAGAGGGAAAAGTTGTTTTATTTTGTTTTTGATTCTGGAGGTAATGTGGGTTATGTGAGATCTCCATGATAATTTGGAATTCATGGTGTAGTTTTTTGGATAGGTATTTTGGTGCCGTTCAGAGAGAAAGAGTGGTTGAGGGAATGTTTAGTTTGAAGGGTAAAGAGAATGATTGTGGTTTTGGAAGGGTTTATGCTGATTCTCCATTTTTTGGCCCAGCTTTCAATATCATTGAGGGCGATTTGTAGTTTTCTGGAGCCCGAGGTACGTCATGAAAGAGGTTGAAGAGGAAAGGGCCTAAGATGCTGTCTCGGAGGACGAAATAGGGAAGGAATTTGAAAGGGTATTGTAAAATTTGACAGAGAATGAGCGGTAAGATAGTAAGTATTCTGAAGAGGGAATCAATAAGTGGTTCTTTTATTTGGAAATTAAAGACAGGTGGTGTACTTTATCAAAAGCTTATTCTGTATCTATCTAAGAAGGCAGCAATGTACGAGTTATTGGTGTCGAAGGAACTGTTGATGTAGGATGTCACTGAGTAAAGTTGATGGGTGCAAGAGTGTTTGAGTCTGAAGCCGTGTTGAACTGGAGGATTGAGGTGGATTAATTCTTTTCCCAGGAGGGGAAGAAGGAGTCTTTCTGAGGACTGATGAAATGGAGACGTTGCCTAAGTAACGACCCGCGCAGAAAAGGCAAATACGGAGATGGAAGGTATTTAGAAGCGTCCAGTCCTTACTGGGCTTCTCACGGTATGCTGCTTTAATCGTAGATTGGGACAACAGAAGCCCGCAAATGGGATACTTCCCCCGCAACAGCCTCATGGAACTTAGGAAGCCCTTCATAATAATCTTCATCGTGGTCGTCAACTGAGGATTAACAATAGTAATAACGCTCACGTCAAGCTTCTGGCACCAGAAATAGTAAAATTATCCCGAAACATACTAAAAAAAATAGCTAACTAAATGAGAGCCAAAGACAAACTAGGGGTTAGCAATACAAATCGTGAGTTTCCGACAACAGTCTCACCTCCGATTGTCCAGTCGAGTTCTTACACAATACTGCACGGCCACACAGCGCGAATAACGTTGCTGAATATCCTGGTAAAAAGATAAATTTTATCTTTATAAATAGTAATGACCAAATAAGCAAGAAAATTATACATTTAATGATCAAAAGTGAGAAATTACAACTGATTGACTGTTGCAGATTACTTGCTGGACCGCACTTTAAGTTTCAATATTGTTATCTGATTTCAATTGTGATTAGTTGAACCAGACCGACCAGAGAAGCTCAAGATGGTAAGATTCTGGGTCCGGTCGATATTTTTCTATCCAAAATACGTTAAATTTAGTTCCTCAGCCCAGATAAGAGCTGATCTTGGGTTAAATGCATTTCTTCTTCTGAAGAGTCTCTTAATCACAAAAACGTTTTATTTTGTACAAAATAAATTTCTAAATCTTCCTGATTAAATTTTCTGAATAATTTGGCAATATCATTTAAGATTTTCCGATATTTGACAATAATCCTTATCATCAATAGAATAATCCTGATTTAACACCATCTGGATCTTTTCTTTTCCGCCAAAATTGTTTTTCATCTTCAAAAGCACTGGTGAAGGCTGCGAAGGCGATTATGGACGACAACCTGTCAAAAAATTGGTTCCCAGCTTGTCTTTGGAGGTGGGACGGGGACAAATAAATGTATTTCTTGCAATTGAGGATTACGTTGAGAGAAGTCCGTCAAATTTATGAGAATAGATGCTTGGTAGAACAGCATTGGGTAATTATTGTGGGTTCAAGCGGTGTTTCGTCACGGAAGTGGAGTATTTGCGATTCCTGCCGACTCGCTGTTTCCATTTAAAGGCAAAGCGATGTGTCTGACATTATTCTTCTTCCTCCTCACGTGTGACTTCAGCATAAGCCTTTAACTGGTGGCTTCAGCATTACGACCAAGTCTGTGCGTGTTTAAGCCATTACGACAGGAATTTTTACTACGGACTTCGCAATGCAATTGATTCGTTGGGTATTTGCTGATTTAATACAGATTACAATTCATTATCTTTTACAGCGATACAAAATTCATGAATTCCTCCCGATTTTATATCAAAATTCCAAGGAGTGATGACAAAGCACGCGGAAGGAAACAAACGCTGCACACACGAGTCTTTTTATGCCTAATAACGTAAATCTGATAATTAACATTAGTGGTAATACCATGAGAACATCAGTAAGTCACAGTATCGCTGGTATCACGCCAATATTCTGAATCTGGTTGGTTATTTTTCTTCACTAAAAAAATTCTCAAACGGTTATCCTGAGAGTTTATAAAACATTTTGTTATTTTGGAAGACATTACAGATTTTGAGAAAACGGAAGAAGGTGCCATAACGCTATTAGATGTTGACTGTCCTTTTGCTTTCAACCATCCTTCTGCGTGGTCTTCAAGTTGACGCTTCATTACTTCGTCTGTCACTTACTGTTAAATACATCGTAAATCCGTCAGGTTCATTCTCCTTGTCTCTGTGTCCTTCGGCGTTCTTTTTCTGTTGACTTTTCTCTCTCTCCCGTTTCATTACTCGTCAACCTCGTTAATCTTTCATTTTATGGTACTTCCTCCGTTTTTACTCAGATACCCTCACATTTCTAAACCTTTTTTTAAAAAATTTAACAGCACGACAACCTCCTGATGTGCTGGACCCTCCCAACTCCAACCCCCTTTCCATCGGCCATGAACAGGTTAACACCGAAATGTTGGCGTGTAATTGGCAACAATTTCGCTTCCGCTTTGGCAAATAAACAGCGATTAATTCCAGAGACAACTGTTGCTTTACTCCCTCCCTCAGCGGGGGACTTCGATCCCTACAGACCAATCAATCCAGCTTTTATCATCGTCAAAACATCGAAATTGAAGGGGGAACATGGCGAGTCAAACCTTTTTTTAACATGGTTTTGTCCTATAAAAACGACGTGGAAAAACTTTTTTTTTTAATTGTAGCTCCGAGATTTTATTATCATCAATGGAAATAGGATTTACCCATATTTTTCCTACCCCGACGCTCAATTAGTGAAACAATTCAGGGGTGGTTTTAATTTTACGGCATTCAGAAACAAAAATTTAACGTAAAATTTCATAAAGGAACGAAATATAACAATTATATTTCATACGGGAAAATAATAACAACACAATATTATTTGTCAACCGTGACTGAATCGACGAAAGATTCATTGATGGATTTTTAATTTTCCGATATACTTACGAAGAGAAAAAACAGATTTTCCCGACAACTTTGAAATGTTCCGAGAATGTGGAGTTAACTAGTAGACGTAGGTTTTCCCACGTGAAACCGATTTAATAAATAATTCTGGGCTTATCGCAACGTTTCCGCTATTATGATCATAACCGTCGTCAGGTAGACTCATTGTGTTATCATAAAAAAAAATTGCCCCAGTTGATAAATCGTTAATTACAATATATTTGGAGATATTTAACAATATTTTACTCTCGTGTTTTTTATTAATAAGATAAATCAATGACGATTACAACAAACGATTAAAATATTTTATTCAACACTAAGACGTTTCAGAACCATTTTGTTCCTTCATCTCATCAAGGTTGTTTGTGTTATGTTTCCACGGTAAAATAATTTTACCTTCTAAGTGCTGTAAAGAACACACAAATATAATATTTCAAATCACAAATTCATAAAACTTTTTTCTTGATAATTTGTATATTAGGAAAAACAAAAATATTTTTGCTCTTAGGAATAATGTAAAACAATATATTTGAAATCAAGTCATAAATTTTAAACATTCTTGTAATTTTAATAAAAAATGTTACCAATCATAAAGGAGGCATAAACTTTTTTCAATTAATTTACAATTTATACAATTTTTTTTTCAATTTTTTAAAATAATAATTATATCAAAATTTAAAAAATAATAGACTACAAATTTGACTTAATTTTAAGGTGTTATTGTGTGAATATAGTGTGCCTACAGCTGTCTTAATATGTAACATATTGTCTCTTCTTTAAACCACGTATGACAAAAAATATCCCGTTGCCATAGAAACAACATAAACAACCCTGAATACGTACAAAAAGTGTTGAAAAAAATACTTTTTAATTAACTGGGAAAAGGGCTGATTATGTAATTATATAATCTTTTTAATGTATCTCTTTAGTTTGTGATGTTGAAAGTACAAAAAGGTAATCCTAGAGTTGAATAAAATATTTTAATACGTCTGTAAAAAAATGTAGTTAATTTATAGAAAGGATAAAGATTTTGGTAAAATGAATGGTGAATTAAAAAACCTTAATTAATATAAATCAGGAGCTTTCGCCTTTATCGTAAGCCATATAATATTTTTTTGTTTTTACACCATTTATGAGCAAAAAAACTGTAACCATAGAAACACAACAAACAACTTGATGAAAGTATTAAAATGTACTGAAAATTTTTTGTGTTGAATAAGATACTTTTAAATTGTCTGTAAAAAAGATGGTTAATTTATTTAATTTATAGAAAATTATTTAAGAATTTTTAAATGTTTAGTTGACATTTTTTAAAAGAAAAAAATAATATAAAACATTTTCGTAAATTGTATTCCGAAAGCAAATTACAAAATCTGAGTGACGCGAAAATAAACATTTATAATTTAATCTGATAGGGAATTCCACCTTACTATATAAAGGCCAAACGTGTCCTGTAAATGACGCAGTGATAAATATCAACGTCACTATCAATTTCGAACTGCCACACTACTTTTACTCGAATGGTATTTTATAAACTGTGGGGTTTTCTGTTAAATTCAATTTTTTTTTTCTCGGAAGTTGGAAATACCCCCTTTTTACCGCCTTAAAACTTCCCTAATGAAACTAAAAGTTCCGTAGTTTTTCGACAAGAACTCTGGAGTTCTACAGAGTAACGATGAACCGGGTTCACACCTAAAAAAAAATACTTTGGCAACTTTTCGAGGTATTCAGATTATTTTTCGAAAAAATACCAAGAAATGTCCAATGCAGTCAATCGTTCGAAACTGGTTTAAAAACCCCGTAGTTGAAATTTTCTACTCGTCAATCGCTTCAAATTTACAAAGGTCAAGCAAAATGTCATCAACCAACCGCCACGTCAACCAAAGGAACTTAATCCATTGATTAAAATCAGGTACGGATAAGCAACGCATGTTTTTAATTGAACATAACCATAAAATTAAACGTCGTCGATATATTCCCAACATGAGGTTGACGGAGAATACGCTTTTTATATATAAGAAAAACAAGTCAACAGTGAATAATAAAAACTGGTTCAGCATTTATCCGCAATTCAAGCTTTATATTTTCCAGAATACGACTCAAGAGAAAGTATACATAATTTTTTTTTCTACAAGTTGGTTGAACCGAAAAGGCCACACGTCACGACCTAGACGAATGTTCACCACCTTGACCCATTCCAGAATCTGGCTTAACAGGCTAACTTGACCACTCTACACTTAATTCATCGTTAACGTAACGTTACTCAACCGGGGCGAAAATAGACAATACACATGTTTATTTTAACTGTCTGGAAAATAGCCGTGAAAAATCTTTGAACCAAGGAAAATTGTAAATAAATCGTGATTTGAGCCAAAGGACAGGATATATTTTTTTTATTAAATCAAAAAAAATGTATTGAGTTGATCGAGATGAATCCCGTTCTACAAACTGACTGAAGCAGAGGCCTCGACCACTCGACACTAAACGAGAAATCATCATCATCAGGCGTCATGAGCTGACCTAGATGAACAGCACGACCCATTTCAGTACGGAGACAAAAGATTTTAACAGTACATATTTACAAGTTAGTTGAAACTGTAAGTAACACATCTTGATCTGACCCTGGATTAACCATTTCCAGAATCTGAATAAACGTGACATTTAGCAATAAACGAAAGCTAACATTAGCCAACGTTCCAAGAGTCAGGGTGACGCGAAAATATAAATATCAAATAGTTTGACAACTGATGTTGCTCCGACAGCCTCGGCCCGTGCAGTTGTTAGGGAGAGCCTAGCACACACATCGGGACAGAGAAGTAATATAGGTAGATGTCGCTGGCGGGTACCTGCAGCTGCAGAGCACGTGGCGGCCTGGGGACAGTCGCACCCCGACTGCAAGAGCGACGCCCGGCGCCGTGACGCCTGGGGATCGATGCGATGGCGTCGGCGCGTGCGCAAAGACTTGCCGCGCCCGGACCACCGCGGCTCTTCTATCTTCCTCATTTCTCTAGCCCACCTACGTGTCCACACGTGGCTGCCGCGCTTTGGACAGCAGCAGTGTTTTCCGACACTATCATATTATAAAGGCCAAACGTGTCACGTAAAATAAACCACGATAAAAAAAGTTCCTGCGATCTCGCCAGAGCTCCTAAGAGGCCTCCGGATTGAGTTAATTTACAATATATTATTATGTTCTCTAAGAATGATACATATAGTGCCCTAAAACAATTAAGAAATTAGAAACAATTAATAGGAATGCTTCGTAAAAAACAATGGACAACTAAGCGAAAAACGCGGCCACGAGAGAAGGGACGTATAAAATGATAAATCTCAAACGCTTCTAACAGTAAAAGTCCAAAGATGAAAAAATATCCGACATTTATAAAATATAAATAAATATACTGCTTTGAATCACAAAATTATTATGTTTATTAACAACAATTAATTTTACGTTTCGTCCTCTTTTAGGACAGTTTTAATAATTTTGTATTTAATTCAATTTTAAGAGTTTCGGTTGCAACAGGCATGCATGAATTATATACAAAATTATTAAAACTGTCCAATCTGAAGAGAGCCTGAAATAGGACGAAACGTCGTAAAATTAATTTTTCTTAATAAACATGATAATTTTCTGACCCGTCGAGGTCGTATAATTTTATTTCTGAGTTTTCGGACGTCCGCGTCCTTAACACTCATTTTTCCAGAAGACGATCAGGATTTTCCCGAAGTTCAGACCTTTCGCCCGGATTTCATTGTATGCAATCTAATCCCTTTATATTCCCCCGTTTTTTCGTCTCAATGTCGCTCCGTTTTCGTGCTTGCTCGTATTATTTTATCCAAAAATTACTTTTTTTTACCTCGTTGTTTTTAATTTAATCCTGTTCCTTTCGATTAATATGATCACTTTTGCTTCATTTCATTCTTCTCGACCCCGTTTCTTATCACAGACTGTGGATTCCCCCAAGTAACGACTCCCACAAATGTCAACATGCCACTGAAAAACAAAAATTATTTCAGCTCGTATTTATCATCATTCTTCTACTTTGCATCTCTCTGATGCGTCAGCCCCCAAAAACTTCTTCACTCTTCACTGTTTCGCATTCAGTGACTCTTCCTTTAGGTCATAGGCCGACTAAAGTAAGTGTACGTGCACGAATACGTTGCCCTAACTCTCAATTTTCCTATTTCCTTTGTAGACTAACAGATATTTCTTACTGTTCCCGACTATTGAATCACCTTCTTCTTGTCGACGAGGTCAATTTTCCGCCTCAGTTCTCGTTCTTGGTTGCGTACCTTTACTTCCCGATATTTGAACCACCGACTTGAACTTCACCTCGACCAGAGACAACGAAATCCCCGTACAATGACGTCTCAGGAAAGAGTCAGCAAACCCGCGACAGTGGTCTCGGAGCACGAGCTCCTCTGATTGGCTCTGGTTCACTGAATGTATAAGCGACCAGGCCTGACCTCGAACGGCACTTCACCTAACGAAGATTATCCCAAAATTGGAACTGAGGTAGCTGCATATGCAGATAACAACGCAGTAGAGAAAGACCAAAACCTCTCAACTAGAAGACTACAAGAGCTGAGCACTGCAATAGCTGACTGTAATAAACAATGGCGGATAAAGCTGAGGGAATACCCAGATCGTATTCACAAATAAACAATCAAGAGACCAACTGGCATCGTGAAGTAGGTAGCATGACTCCAGACACCAAAATTACATGTAAAGAGCGTGATAAGAAGCAAAAAATATCCCCGAATTAAGCATAAAATATAGACAACCGTATTGCCGAATTCGAAGATACTCTTCTTCTTCTTTTATTGGCACTATAACCCAATGTGAGTTTTGGCCTTATTAACAATTTTTTCCATTCCGCCCTCTCCTGTGTCAGTCTCCGCCATCCTCTTACTTTCATGGTTTTTATATCCTTCTCGATGTCATCTACCCATCTTGTCCAGGGTCTCCCCCTTTTCCTCCTCCCAATTGGTTTCCAGTCCATAATCCGTCTTGGTGTTCTGCTTTCATCGATCCTAAAGTACGTGTTCTATCCAGGTCAAACTTCTGATCTTGATAAGCCTAACAATGTACTCGTTATTTATGACCTGCTCTAGTTCTCTGTTTGTTCTAATTCTCCATTCGTACATACAGGTCCGTATATCCATTGGAAGAAACTCCAAACTTTCAATTTCCACTGATTTACAACCAAATATTAAAACCAACGTGGCTTCAGATTTGGGGGCTGTACCCGTGAAACAAATATCAGGTGCATCCAAACGTTTCAGAATAAATTAATGAATGCTCCCTGGTATATCTGAAATACAGATCTCCATAAGGATCTCAGGATTCCAACAATAAAAGAAGAAATATAAAAGTATGCTGAGAAGCATGAAGCACATCAACACAGTGGTCCGAAAACTTCTGGAAAATCAGTACCGTACCAGACGATTGAAAAGAAGAAAACCCAGCTGATTTTGTGTAATGTGCAGTGTGCAAAAGCAGAGCACAGTGTGTGGAGTGAAGTGGGTGTCGTATTTTGAGCGGCCGTGTCCTGAGCGGACAACAGTCTACTCCTCAATCTTGGCCGCTAAGCGAGCAGGTACAGTTTTCCGAAGAGCAACTTTATCAGTCTTGGTTTTTTAACATTAAGTGAATGTAATACAAGTTTAATGTATAACATTTCTGAAACTTATCTAGATTTATAACTTCTCTATCTATAATATGGAAAGTGTTCCAATTGGTAGTGATTGTTTTAATTTAAATATGCTTAGAAATGATCAATTAAGATACAAATATTTTAACAGTTATATTTATCTGACGTCCTTAAATAAATGAAAACATCAACCTGTTTAGTTTTAAATTTATTATTAATTTAAATTTTTAAACATCATAATTGAAAAAATTCTCAAAGTTTAATCGCTAATTTATTATGACCTCTTCAGCAGGAGTTGTAAAGTCAATTAAATGATTTAAATTACAAAATCTGTGTTTCTAAAAATAACAAACAAAGCAATATTTTAGAAAAATGATAATATATAATAATTATTAAAGACTGATAAAGTCGGTCTTCGGAAAACTTTATACCTGCTCGCTCAGCGGTCAGGATTGAGATAGTGCCTGTTGTCCGCTCACGGCACGGCCGCTCAAAATACGGCGCCGTGAAGTGGACACAGACCAGTAAATTCTAAAAAGACAACATTTAATAGGCTATATCAACAAGTAAGTTAGTGGTTAGTCTTAAAAGACTAGTTTTAATGCCAGGCTCAATGAAGTTGTTATAAAAAAAACTGGTGGTGCTACCCATCGAAACATCGTGGCAAGCAAATGTCGATACCCGGTTGGAACTATTCATCAAATTAAACCCATGTTGTTCTATTTTAAAATCGAATCATTAAATAAAAATTCCAAACCATTGAGTAACAGTAAATTTTATTATAACACGGCCAAAGTGAATAATCAGTCTACATCACGCTGACAGCTGCCAGGACCAGTTGAACTGTACGGGAAGATTTCCATTGGCTGGGAAATTGTATCAAAGACCACACAAAACTTCGATGGCAGTTGAGTTTACAGGATGCATGTGTTTCCGCCCCGATTGGTCAGGCCACAGCGCCGATTACAGACAAGTTTTTTTTCTGCAAAATTCTTCATGACAAAGTCCACGTTTTTTGTCGGTTTTTTTCCCACTGAGCGAGGTTTCCCGTCAACAGTCCGAAGTAGTGACAAGCTGACTGATGTTTTAACTCTCTCCTTATCGTTTCCTCGTCGTGTAAAGCGCATGTTCACGGCGTCGCTTCCGTGTACTCGCACGGTTGGGTTTTTCCTCCTTGGACAGCCATCGTGGTATCTCACGGAAGCCTAACCAACACAAGTATTAGTTCCACTAAGCCGATCTCGCAGACAGGAACACGTTCAAAGCTCTCGCGGAATTGTCTCGATACAGCTTACAAGGGGCAAACAATATTGATTGAATCTTGACGACACGTCGTCGCCATTAACGTAGATTACACGAAAATATCAACATTGGCCAACGTAGAAAGAGGAGCTTTCGTTTACCGGACCGTCAATAAAACGGTTCTACCATCCGAGAAGAGTGATACTGGAGAAACTTCTAAGAAGAGTAAACCTACAACCACAATACTTGCGTCAATATATATTCTCCCGCGTATTCCACGTATCTGTCTCACGCATCATGAATTCTCTCCAAACCTTTCTGCTTCTTGCTCCTAACTCTATTCGAACACTTTATATTCCTCATTCCCTGCCACAGCCAATATCTTAAAACTTCTTTCTCAGTGTCCCGTGTCTCTAAACCATACAACACCACACTCCATACAAATCACTTTGGAAACATTTTCCCTTAATTCTAGTGAAACTTATCAGGCCTACCCATTTTTCCCAAATAGCGCTTTGTTCATTTATATTCTACTTCTTATCTCTTCTGCACGACACCCCTCTGGTATTAACTAAACTTCCTAAGTATTTCAATGATTTTTACTTGATCCAATATATTTCCCTCCAGTTGTATCTGTGCAATTCATTCTTCATTCCCTGAACTCATCACCTTCTTTTCGCACATGCTTCCTGCTACAATTCTGTCCATCATCATCTGTAATTTCCGAGATCTCTTTTAATGTTAGTTGTACTTATGTTTACTATGTGACTCCTATGAGAGCAATGAATAAGAAAGATAGCCAATTCAGACAAAAAAAGTGATAATATAAATACCCCACGTTTCTGGTATCCTTGTCCCGCTTGTCAGGTGTGAGGAAGAGCCTAGAGCGACACAACTGCAGTTGTCAGTTGACTAAACTCAAAAGACACAATTGCACTTGTCAGTTGACAAAACTCAAAAGCTTTTCAGTTTTGTCAACTGACAAGTGCAGTTGTGTCGCTCTAGGCTCTTCCTCGCGCCTGACGAAAGGTACAAGGATCTCAGAAACGCTGTGTGGTATTTATATTATCACTTTTTTGTTTGAGTTGGTTATCATTCTTATTCATTATTTTCAATCAACGGAAAATTTTTCATTTTATCTTATGAGAACAGTTATCAGAACTGCCATCTATACGCCACAGCCTGATTTTTTTTAATACTTTAAAAATAACATTAAATAAACTGTAACATTAGACTCTATATACTTGTTTCAGTGTTTTTTTTAACATTCAGAAATATTTTCGGAGCTGAGCAGACTACTGGAGCTGAAGGGCCGACTGAATGGACGATATCAACGGCGAACGATATTGGATTCCCCTAAAAGCTACACGAGAAAAAAGAAAAATTATCCGGCATAAAAATAGCCACGTGAATGGTGGTAAAAAATAAAACAGCTTTCCTTGGACAGTGCGGCGTAGAGAGAGGTTTATTGTTGGATGCGAAATCGATGGGCGCCAGGCAGTTGTTAGTAGTAGCATTTACGTATCATTTCCACGAGGCAAACTCGGAGCTCACGGTCAATAATTGCATTGGCAGGCAACCACTGTATACACTCCGGGAGAGAGTTCGCAAACACGATTAAAGTCACGAACGCGACAGGTAAGGCCACACCGGCGCCGCAGACGTGCGCTTCAAAACGACAACATCCATCAGCAACTCTCGTGAACCACTTCATCTTTAGTTGCTGTGGTCAACTTTTCAGGGTTGGAAAGAAACTTATTTACAGTAGCAATAATTTATTTGTCTGTTTTATTTGAGCTTTAGATTTAATTATCCAGTACCACCTGCAAAATAAAAATCCGAGTGAGGAAGTATTTTACCTCTGGAGTGAAACCAGAGCCCTTACATATATTTGTGAAAAACAGACAATTACAAAATGTCCGACCCTCAATTAAAGTACCTATGGAAGGCCTTTGACAAATGATGGCTGCAAATGGAAAATGTCACATATCACTGCAAAGTCTAAGACAGCATATGGCAAGAAAAAAGCCCTAATACAGGCAAATCTAATTTTGACTGTGGAAGAACCTGGTAAAGTGTCTGGAGCAGGGCTTTGTATGGATCAGAATCATGAAGAAAGAGGGATAAGAAATACATGGAAAGTTTTGAAATGTGGTGTTGGAGAATTTAAAAAATAAAAACGTGGATAGATATGGTAAAAATGAAGGAGGTTTAAGAAGAGTAAATGAGGGAGAAATGATCCATCTTGACTATGCAACATCTATGGAGTTTCAATGTCGTGGAATAAAAATAAAAGTGCAGCTACTAGACAACTCAAAGGGAGAAAGCTGAAGATATTTGGTGATGAAGGAAAAAAGCTTAAGGACAGGGTAAGGTGGGGAGGTAAATTTAAAGGCCAAGTCCAAGGATCTGCCATTACTAATGATGATAAGATAAAAAGTATCAATTTGTACAAAAACCTTTTTGCTGTGAAAAATTACAGTGACACATTTTAAGTACCTCTGCTGATTAGTGATGGCCTCAATAACACTTCACAATACAAAAATGTGAACTGGTCACAGGACTAGATGTTAGAAGCTTGACATGGAAAAACAACTTGTATTGTTACATATTGGTTTTAAGAGTAATTTTGTGAAGAATGATGGCCCAGATAAAAATTATGCTGTATTTAATTTTGTAAATTTTATAGCACCAGTGAGATGAAAAACTTGAGTTTAACAGGGATGATGAAAGAGGAGAAAATTTCAGAAATTAGAGACTGTTTGGCTTCAAAAGGTTATTTACTCATCCATAACAAGAGCCTTTAAAAATCAATTCATACAGTTTTACAACTTAGATGTGATTATGTATCAATGAGGAAAGAGTAAAATGTAATACCATATTGTGAAAATTAAAATCTGGAAACATAATATAATTTCCCATTAACAACCTACTATCATCACATAATAAACAAGTTAGATTATTATACTTCACCCTTAATTTAGGTGTTCATTAAATAGCTAGACTATTGACGGGAAAAACTTATATATTTTGTTTAATAGCCTTGCTGGTTATTATTAAGTTGTTGATGTGTAATATGTCTGTAGGACAACATGTTGGTAGAAGATAATTATGAATGACATTGATTATCATAAAATAATAGAGAATTCATTAATTAAATCAATTGAAAGATACTTCCAAACAATTTTCTATAACATTTTTTAAAAGATGTCATATCTAATGTAAGAAGTATGGTGCATTTAATAAAACATACTTAATCATACAAAACAGAAAATGATTCTCCCGTCAATTCTATTAATATTTCTTGTTTACAAACCAAGCAAAAACATTTAACCATAACTTCAATATGCAGATAGAAAATTTAAATGTAGCAATTTTAAGCTTTGAATTTCTTTGCAACTGAAACTCTTTCCCAATCAGAATTCAAGCAGTTGGGGAAGATCACACACACACCATTATGTAGATCAATACAGAAATTTGCTGCTACATTACAACCAAATAATGAGAAATTTGGGTACATTAAAGCAACCTAATTGCAAATGTAGTGGCCAAAATATAAGTTGTTGATACCATAAAAATAGGTTCCCATCATTGTCGACTTAATACTAATTACACAAAAAAATCTTTCTGTGCAACAAATTCTTATTATTATTTGTCATATATAAATGCTGGTAAGTCCTGACAATTGTAATAAAAATCACATGCTGTTTACAATTCCCAGGAAACGTAAATAAAAATATGTTACATACCAGAGGAGAAAGGAGCTCTTGATTCTTCAATGAGTTTCTCCATATCTTCCAAAACATTACATCAATCTAAAATAAATATAACTTCCATGAAAACTATTAGTTAACAGTCCAAGGCAAAATTACAACAATAAATGAACTAAATTACTTCGTGGAAATCAAATCAACAGTTTCCATTAAAGTTCTATTAAATTCCATTGTACTTCATTTTCCAGTGTTATTATTGAGATAGTTTAAACCACTGAAACAGGACTTTACAACTAAAACAATAAATTACACTATTATTCCTGATGTATACAATCCATAGAGCATTATTTACAACTCTGAATTTTAACAAGTATTTTCTGTACACTTTGCAAAACAAATTTAACTCTACAATTGTAGAGTTTAAATTTTGCAGAATTATTACTTCTACAGTGAACATATATTTTTTAATGCAATCATTAACAATATTAAATTCACAGAAAGAATATGACTGACCAAGTCACTGAAACATCACTAAACAATTATCATACTAGATTAGGAGACTGAGAACTACTGATCCTACATTTATACCAGAAAAGTCTATTTTCTTTACTACTAAATACTATGAATAACACTTAGGTGTAAGGAAAAAAAATCAGTGATTTACTAGTTTGATAATATTTTTAATGTTTTGATAATCAACTAAAAAATTCACTGAACAGAGACATAACACTGCGTCAATGTCAAAGCACTATGACATGAATTAGTGGAGTATGAATGTCAAAATACTTTTAACAGAATATATTTAAAAAGTTTTTATATGTATAGAGTTCTCAAGTTTCCAGTCAGATAACAACTGGAAACCTGAGAATTTACGTTGGGAAAACTTATGCTCTTTATTATACTATATTTACGGGAAGTTTTTATATGTTTATATTTATGAAATTAATATTTTTGCCATTATGTAAATAAGAGATATTTAATGAAAATACTGGTAACTCACATCAAATTATATAGTAGGTTTTATCATTTTAACTAATGTGAAAGCTACTTAATAAGGTAATATACATGCTGTTTTCAGAAATCATAAATCTTCAACCATACACATACAGATACAGATATAATTAGATTGTGACTTTTTTTATGTATATAATATGTTTCTCTCAGCATGAAAAAGAATATCTAATCAAACCCCCAATTTAATGAAGCATCACAGCCATAATGATCAAATACATTGTATTTTTCTGTTTGTATGTTTTTATGCTTTAACATAGACTATGAGCATTAAAATGCTGTAATATTTTGATGTTAGAAATAAATACTTTATCATTAATAGCTCATTTCCCTTAAGTAATATTTTGCATAAGAGTTGAAAACAAATTGAGGTAATATAAATGATTAGATAAATAAGAGGCAAAAATAAGTGGTAAATAAGTATCGCACAATGTTTATGAAATCCTTGTTGCCTTCACCAGGCGATTCAAGTAAAGGAAGAGCCATAAGAATGACACACCATACAAACCAGGTGCTGAACTCAAATGTAAAGCTACAACTTACAGCTCCTCCTTTACTAGTCACCTCAAAAATGATTGCAGAAACGTTGTATGGTATTTATTTAGCACTTATTCTTGTCTGTAATGTAGCTACTTATTTATCTAATTATTTTACTTTCAACACAGTCGTTTTATATTTTAAGTTAAGTAATATAAATTAAATTCAAAAGATAACAGTAAGATTATCAATTAAATAATTATTCTGATATAGAACGAAAGATTTAATTTCTGAAGAATAGCGAATTATTAAAATCAAATCTAGCATAGGGGTTTTTTTTCCCCTAAATGCTTACGCGACCTACAGGAGAGAAAAAATTCTACGAAAAATATTTATAAAGAAATTTCGGTTTTTCAATCATTAAAATTTTGTAAATGTTAGTCAAACGGTAAATAACGAATTTACAAAACGGTACAAATGTTTACCTATAATACACTTTCACAATGTGAAGTTGCAAACACTGACACTTTAAAAGTTTATTTATTTACGTGTGTTGACAGCAAGTGGTTCACAATGTCTCTCCACAATACGATTATACGGAAAGGAATAAATCAAATTATTGCTTACCAAATGAAACTAAATCCAAAACGGTGCCATATTTCCGAGGTAAAGAGGAATCTTCGCGCATTTAATATATTATTTTCCGTTTAGAAAGTACTGCCGTTGTACACTATGGCACTTGCTTCTGCCATTTTAGAAGGATGTGACGTTGCTCATAATTAGGGTCAATAGCGGGGATTTTAAATGAAGCGGATAAATGTTTCAGTAAGCCATAAAAATACATATATTCAAAAATCATTTACAAGGAAATCTCACACATTTATATCGTATAAAATACAATAATAAAGGAGTCATGATTTTTTTCTATTATTAATTACAAACATGCACATTACTAAAATGTTTAAGCTCATTATGTAAACGTTTTAATTGGAAAGGGGTAAAAAGAACTTGAAAGAATATTTTACATTAGCTGCTATTGCTTCTGCAGGTCGTCAGGACTGGCAATTGTATTGGGTTTAATTGAGCGTCACCTCCCTACCATTTTTCAATCCACCCGTGTACGTATATGCATCTATATAATAAATATAAAAATAAAACTATGGGTAAATACAGTCCTGAATAAAAATGTATTGTTCCATTAAGATGATTTGAAAATATATCCGAGCCAAGTTGAACTATGTACCTTCGTCTTATGCTCAAAAATTATATTTCTTGACATATCCAAAAAGTTATCCGTTTTATATTTTATGTTATGTTTTTCAAGTTATTTGTTAATAAACATTAATGTTGCATATCCCGAATCACACATTCACTTACTGTATATGTTGTTTTAAAAAATCCGTCTCTCATTTGACAACCCAAATAAGTAAGATGTTATTTTTCGAAATTATATTTCTTCGTATATTAATGTTTACTCAATATAATGACCACAAATGGGGGACATTCACTTCACGACAAATCGTACGTGTTTCTGTACCAATTAATGTTAGCAGCATCATTGAAATTCATCTTGGCCAGACACCTACAGAAACCAAAACGTCACCAACACTATTCTATTAATTTAATAATTCGGCATAAAAGAAAATAGATTATTTGTAATATTAATCAATATTATGTGTGTAGGATAAAATGGAGTTCGTCATAAGAAGAATCACAGTTTCTTGCTGTTATTTTCGACAATGGCAAAGCAATATAAAAATTAAAAAATAGTAGTGGCCAAACAAAACAGAAAAAAAAGGTTTAATTATCGGAACTTGAATAAGACTTTAAAATTATTGCTTTAAATTCACACCACCAAAAATATAGTTGCTTGCATAATTGGCGATCGATTACTTGTTGGCATACAGTTCAGACATTGACTTTTAAACATTATCTTATTGATTTTGATTATGAAATGTTGGAGCACTAATTAAATGTGCACATCTTTGATACTGGATGAAAGTTTCAGGAGTTGATATTTTCATTTCCGTAAAGATGTTCATTTTGAATCTAAAAACACAATATAATGATGAAATTTCAATTGAATGATCTTAGTTGAAAGGTCCACTAAGTAATGTACAATTATTTTAAATTCATGAAGCCGTCGTAACCACAGGACGATACTTATTTAGTGTAACATAAATTTGTAGGAAGAATTAGTAATTTCCCATTTTTGATTCTTGAATATTTTTTTTATCCATTACTATTTATTTAATATCATTAAAATTTCCCTGACAACATTAAATTTATAATGTATATTTCCCGTTATCGTTTCTGTGTAAAATAATTTCTGGTAGTTATGCAACATGAATTTAAGACTAACAAATAAAGCTTTATATTTTAAGTTCATAAACTATTAATATCTCGATTCCTTTTTCCAAAAAAACGATTGCTTGGAACAATTGTTTCTGACAACTTTGAAGTTCTGTTGCAAAATAACATTCGGTAACTAGTTAGTTGATTTAGAACTATAACAGTGGCATCAAGAAAACAAATGCGGTAAAATGTGTTTGGTAATAATTATAATAATGCTAAAAACGACCTTTAAACAAACAGATATTAAAATAAGGAACTTTAACTAATTAAATTTTAAAACGCTGGACGTATTTATCTAACGACGAATAACTTAAGACTGAAATTTGAACACGAAACTTTGTTTACTTGGTAATAATTACAACTTATATCTGTTAAAATTCAAATCAAATAAGATTTGAGTTACTATCTTTGCTCAGTTGGAGATTGATATCTTCGTAAACAAGTGAAAGAGCAAAATATGAGATTATGAGTACATACATCTATGGATCATTTAAATCTTCAAATAACCTCTAACTGTTCTACAAGAGGTTTACAGAATGAAAACTTTTAAAAATATCCTGTAATTAATATGTCCTATCTGAAAAAAGTAGTTCAAAAATTTAATAAGCCGTTGGCATCAGAAGTCCTTTCAAATTATATAGAACAATGTAACTTCCCTCCGTGGACGTCGTATTTCATAAAACAAAGCAGTATAATTAATGATCAGTGGGGATACTCCAATTTTAATTGGCAAGTTAGCAATGTCAACTATCACATACTTAGAACTGGTTGTTACCCTTACATAAAATATCACTGTTCCAAAAAACCCCATGAAAATTTGGATTTGGAGAATACATTGTTTGGATTGATCAAAATTGCAAATTTAGGTACGAGTGAATTATTGCGATTTTAGTTATGGCATTTCAAAACGTACAACATATGATATGCATACTAATCCTCATTGAAACAATTTAGACATCCTGGCTCTCATGACAGGCAAATAATATTATGTAACCCTGATCTATAAAATTCTGTATATGTCAATATATTAAAAATTACACTGTAACCATTGTCACCTCTGTAAAGCTAATACTCGGTCACTAAATTTTAGAATTATAAATATAATGTATGTAGCTCAATGTACAGATGTGTTCATCCATTAAATCAATTTAAACCTTTTAACATTCAGAAATTACTTGTAAGATTTTGACAGCTGTTGCTTTTTGTAGCCATGTAATTATTGTGAAGGTCCAATAATAATTTGGAGATAAATGATGCAACTACACTTTTAAATTAGACAAAATTACTTCAAATTTTTCTTTTCTTGTTTCAATACTGTTAACAAGTATTTCGTTACTATTACCATCTATTTTTGTACCCTATTTACATTCCTCCATAATTTGCCCTGTTGATAAATATATATAAATATACAGGTTTCATTTATAGCAATGAGAAAAATGCATAAAAATCAAATGGATTATATTTACATAAACATAGAATTATTATGTTAAGAATTAATTTCCAAATACTTCACAATTGCACCTTTTCACAATATTAATACTCTTGGTTAAGCGTATTTACATACCACAAACAACCAAATTACTCAATAACTGCTAATTTTTATTACAAAAGTTTAATGCTATTTAATTTTGTTTATTTATACTAATTACTACTGGAATTTTTGTTAATAGTATATCAGAATAGTAACATAATTGTAAGCACTTTGAAGTGCAACATGGTGTTGTGGAAATTAATAGTACTGAAGTTGAGAAGTTAAAATTATATATGCCTATAACTTTGCCTGTTAAAAATAAGTAATACAACAATCATAATAATATTACTTTATTTTAACAAGAAAACACTTTTATTAATTTAATAGCACCTTGAGATTATAACAAGAAGTATAGCTGCATGATTATGGATGTAATTAATAAGGCATTAAAACTGCTATATCAGGAATACTGGAAAGAAAGATGCAATAAACTTTTAAAAAAAATGTGGCTTCAGAAGTACTTAACAGTATAATGAAGTGAAGGAGAAAAACTAAATAAGCATGAATCTCAAAGCTTGCAGCTCCATTTGATGAGATAATAGGATAAAGATTGTACTGGAATAAAGCTACAGAAAAATGCAGTATTAAATACATGCATATGTTAGTACTTGCTCTTGTGCAATAAAACAATTGAATTTTCACTTGAAAAGCTTAAGTGAAATACATTAAACATATGAAGATTTACATTGCCTATAGAAGAAATTTTGTAAATAACTTCAATAGAAAGTTGTACTGTTAGTACACAAGTGCAATTAGTTGCAACAATTATATATTTGTGTTAAAATTCTCAGAATCATCTTAAGGATCACAAGATTACTTTTTAAGTATTATTCATTAACAATAATTAATTAATTATGCACACTAATTATAAGACAATTGCTTATGAGGAACATATACTCTACAGAACATTCCTTCTCTTTCTATATTACAAAAATCTTTGATACAAAATACTATTACTAGAGTTCACTATTAATAATAATCTATGATATTTGAACTAATATCATCGATCAATTGTTACAGGTCTTCCTTGTCTCTTTTATGGTCTTGCAGCCACTTTTCTCATAAAACACAAAGAAGTTGTACACACTGACAAAGGGCCTGTCTACATCTACTTCTTATATAAAGAAGATAAAGGTTCAATGTATTGATGTGGATTTCAGAGAAATCAACAGATTGTAAACATGTGTTTTTACCAATAGACTATTGTGTTAAAAGACCTTTTCTTTACAACTATACTAATGTATCCTCTATTGGCATCAAAAATAGTTACTTTTGTATTTGCATTTTTCCTGAAACAAATCAAATCAAATAATATTTGTAAAAACAATTAAATGGATTTACACTATTATGTCATAGAACATATTTGATACTTTAGACAAATAATTGGCCAAATAACGGACAAAATTAAGTGATTATATAAATACCACACAAAGTTTCTGCAATCTTGGTTGCTTTCATAAGGTGATTCACAAGTGCAAGAGCCATAAAAATGATAGACCACACAAACCAAGACTCTATGATCACTGGTTTGGATTTAGGAAGGTGCAGTCCTCGATGGATGCTGAATGGTAGTGGACACAGCAAACCAGGTAATACATGGCAAGAGATGGAAATGTGGTCCAAAGATATACTGTGCAGTTGTGACCCTGGATATCAAGAATGTGTTCAAATCAGTGAGGAGAGGCTGTATTCTGGATGCACTTGACTGTTCCACCTTATATCAGGGAGATAATTGCTGACTACATTAGTGATAGGACCCTGATATATGATACAGATGAGGGAACAAGATTGTATTACATCACAGGGAGAGTGTCACAGGGTTCAGTTCTTGGGTCCGTACCATGGAATGTTATGTACAATGACATGCTCCGTCTCCACTTACCATAGGAAGTGAAAGTAATAGGATATGCTGATGACATTGCTATCATTGTGGTTGCTAAGTACACAGAACAAGTGTACAAATATGTAATGATGCAATAAGGACCATAGCTACGTGGATGAAGTCGGTCAGACTGGAAATAGCTGGACAGAAGACGGAGGAAGTCCTCATCTCAAGAAGAAAGGTCAGGGAGACCATTAGCCTGGCAATTGACGGTTGCAACATAACATCCCAACCATCAATAAGATACTTGGGAATACAGCTTGATGATCATTTCATATTCAAGAAACACCTTCAAGTTGCAGGAGAAAAAGTGGCCAAGGTATGTGGTATTCTTTCATGACTAATGCCTCACATTGGCGGCCTAAAGCACAAAAGTGTTGTTTGTTGTTGGCGAATGTATTAACTTTGGTGTTGCTCCCATTTGTGCGTGTTCGACATCAACGAAGACGTACTGTCATAAGGCAGTTGCAGTGTACTAGACAATTACATTAAGAACAACATGCACTTTCTGTACTGTGTCTAATGACGCTGTATGTGTCGTAGCAGGAATGCCACCACGGGACAGTCTAACAATGGAGTGTCAGAGGAAAGCAGAAGGGGATAAGACTGCTCCTGTAACAACCAAGGAGGAGTGGCAACACCGCTGGACCGAGTCCTGAAAGAGACAATTGGTAGAAAGACATTATGGAGAAATGGACCATTATCTTAACAAAACCCCTAACAGGGCACGAATGTTTCTGCAATTACCTCAACAAGTTTAAGGTGCAGGGAGGATGAGGATGGGGAGCATTTGTTCTTTAAGTGCTTCCACTTCTATCATCAGAGAGCTGTATTTACTCAAGCAGTTAAAACACAGGTCACTCTGGAGAACTTAGTGGCAGTGATGCGGCGATTGGATACAAGTCCATGAAAGAGAAATAACTATGGCTGAGACTGCTACAGACAGTAGAAAAGGAATGAACCTGTACCTGGAATATGGTAGTAAATATGTACATTTGAAATATGTTAGATAGACATAGTTTGCAATTTGAGGGATGCCTTTGGCATAACAGCCCCCTGTGAAGTAATGCTTGATGGCAGTTCCATGGGGAGGTAGAGAAAGCAAAGTTCATTTGTGCGGTGTGTTGTTCTTATGTCCTTACCATTTGAGAATCACCTGATGAAAGCAATGAGGATTGCAGAAACATGAGGTATTTATATTATCACTTAATTTTGCCTGTTATTTGGTTAATTATTTATCTAATTAGTCTACTTTTACACAGATGTATTATATTTCAATATTTGATACTTTATTAAAAATAATAATTATTTTTTAGATATGAAAATTTTGATTATAATCCATTAATGTTCTATTTACTTAAATTAATTGGGGTTAATGTAAAATTAATTTTCTTAGGCTGTGTCAACAGGAAAAACAATTAAGTAAATAAATATGTTTAGTACTGTATTAAGTTTCGAGAGTAAGTTGTCACTAATATTCAATTAATTTCTGTGTGTATGTGGGCAATTCCTTAAAACTTGTACACACTCAAGTCCTTATAAAAAAATATTCTAAACTATACTAAAAAAAACTAAATATCATACAAAAGTTTTGTTAGTTCATCAAAATACATTTTGTTTTACTAAAGTTTAAATTTTTCATAATTATTTTGCCAACATATTGACACGTATAAAGAGTTCTCGGGTTTCCAGTCGGGTAACGTGATTAGTTAAACACAACGTTTCCATGGCTGACACCGCCATCTTTGTCAGTTCACCTGACCGGAAACCTGAGAACTCTTTCTACAGAATATACGTCGGGAAAACTTACGCTCTCTATTAACATATTTACATATTATTTTAAGAAATGTGATAAATGTTTCAAGTACTTACTCATTATAAATTATTATAGCTACTCCATTATCTGGTCTCTCAAAGGCTACACTTTTTATACCTCTAGCAATCAGAGGCTCAATGCCAATTCTCACTGAACCTTCAGGCAAGAACTTTGAAAAGTGGCCAAGTGCATAGAACATGGGTTGTTTGTAAAATTCATCAGCAGTAGTGTTAACAATGACTGCAGAATCAATGTGATTCTTGGCCCAATTGGGCCCACCTTTCAGATCAAGAGCCATATTCCAATCAACCCAACCGACCACCCAATGGGTCAGGTCCTGCAACAGAATGAATCAACATGTAATTACAAAAATAAAATGGTATTGAGAAACAAAATAATGTTTTTACAATTATTTAGATAGAACAATCTTCTTTGTTTGAAAATGCCTTACATAAAATTACTTATTAGAAGAATGATACCGAAATAATAATTGACAACTAATAAAGTAATATTTGTTGAGTTCATAAAATTAAAACATACCTGAATTATATCATCCATATATGATTCTCCTCTTGTCCAGGATCCTAATTTCACTTTAACAAAATCCCAAGGTTTATCACCTAAAATTCAATGATGTGTTACATTGAAAAGAGATTTGTAAAATTAGTTGAAAATCTGTTATTTATCATACAACACCAAGAGCTTTATAAATTAAGAGACCTATATTGTAGGAAAACAAACTTCATTGTCAAAAAGTTACATGGTTGTATTTGGCACAATATTGTAGGATGGTTGGAGTAGTTAGTCAGAATGTTAAAATAATAATAAATATATTTGGAATATGTAGCTAAGAAGAAAAAATTACAAAGAGATGGGATGGGGTGCTGACAGTTTTCAAAGGAAAGTCAAAGAGATCCTCTACCTAAAAATAAATAACAGAATATATTGTAATTTTTTTTACTTAAGCGTTACTCCTCACATAAAAATATAGCTTACCAACACTGGCTTCTGTAGATATTAAAAATTTGTTTGGATAATTGTCATGAGTATACTCCAATAGACTAGGAGGAAACATTGTGTCCCAATACCAGTGAACAGCTATACCATCTATGTAATTAGCTGCTTTCTTATCTGACATAAGCTAAAAATATAATAAACAAAGTTTTTTTAAAAAATAATTTGAAATAGTTAACAGAGTATTTGGTGATCACTACTTAATGAAGGAAAATAAAGCAACAACATACTTACAATGTTAACCCACCATGGCAACATAAATCTCTGATCGTCTATTGCCAACAGCTTTATGTTTTTATGTTGCGATTTGCGCAATGCTGGGCCAAAATTTTCAGCAATCCATGACCTTTGAGACTGAGGTGTCCACCCAAGAGAATTAAATCTATTGATAGGTATAATACCATTCACAGGTTCATTTCCTGTGGAAATGGCCCAAAATTCCAGTCCTTCCTTTTTGTACTCATCTAAAAATCTGTGTACAACAAAAATTAAAACAGTAACAAGGAAAGTAGTCTTCTTATACATATACATCTAACATTTACTCATTAAATTCAAAGCCAAGTAATATTTTAATGGGGAAAATAATGTGTTTTAAAATGTTGACACCAAGACTGTTCACAGTTAGAACAAATAATTGTATTATTAATGTATAAAATGTGCACTACAACTCGTACCTTACTAAATAATCAGCCCAGTACTGGTAATACTGTGACTTTAAAAATCCAAATCCAGAGTAATCATCATTTGTTTTAGTCCAGGGTGGGGAAGTCCATGCAGCTGAGATTAGTTTTATTTTATATTTACTCTGCTTTTGGGCTAATTTGATAAATGGTATCTGTAAACATAAAATGAAAAACCTTTGACAGATTTACAATACAAACTGACAGTTAAAATTAAAGATAAATGTTGATTAATTTCAAAATTGAACATTTTCTTTTTATATTGATCATCAGCTTTTTAATTACAAATTACACTGTAGATTTGTGGGAAAATTTTGTAATATATTTTTCTGATTGTGTTAAAATAAGACACACACTTTGAAAGTAAAATCTTCAAGAGTAAGGTTAAATTTCTTCAAGTCAATATCCTCTCTATCATCATTATAGGTGTAGGTGTGTGTAGAAAAATCACTTCCCGCAATTGGCACTCTGCCAATATTCAACTCTATGCCTCTTGGAGAAAAGTAAGAACTGAAACATGAATTACATTGTCCTCAAGTAATTACAATAATATGAGAGCTAAGATTAATCTTTTATAAATAATTTATTATGGAATGTACAAGTATTTAATTCAGTAAAATAAAGATCATACATTCAATATCACATAAAAGTTATGACTATTGGCTATCCTTGAAGCGTTTGTTAATTTCAAATTATGAAATTCCATAGTAATAACCAACCTTATGAAATTATCTTGTGTTTGTTGAGATAGAGATAAGACATTTATTCCTGCTGCATCAGTGAATGCAGTTCCAAATCCTTCTATCACTTGATACTTGACAGATCTGTCAACTTTCATCACAACACCTGAAAATATAATTTTATAAAAAGATTGCATAAAATTATGAAGACCTATAATATTGCTTCATAACTTACTGCTCTTGTTAGGAGAAGAATCAAAGTTGCCAATAGTTTCATTGAATCTCAAACCTTCTTTTGAACTTGTATACAAGAGATATTTACCAATAGGTAGAGAATTTATTGGCTCAAACGTATCACAATATGTAGAATTACACACACAAACTATTTTTCCAATGCCATAGCTTTTTGCTGCACAACCCAGCTGAGTAGCACCTGTTTCAAATGAAACAAGGTTAGAAAATATTAGAAAACACAAGTTTATAAAATTTTGGTGAGGGTCTACACCAAGACGGTATAGGTGTGACAATGACTAAAATCACAGTATATAAATTATTAATTTAGGATTTTTGATGCAGCAAGTAATGTGATATGAAGACTGGAATGAGAATTGTATTAAACTATTCATTTTCCTCATAAGTCATAGTAAAAATAGTGAGACAACAGTTACTATATGACTGGGTACATTTATATCTGTAAGAGTGCAGAGACTTTGGTTTTGTCACAAAGACAATTTGTTTTGATGATTTAAAATTTCTCATCCTATTTCTCTCTGATGGTTTCCGTTAAGTTCTATCTGATTCCACAACTCTCCCTTGGTTTGATTCAAATTTAGAAAACTGTCCCTTAGCCACATACATGAAACACAAAGGAAACCCTGACCATCAACCAATTTTTATTGTCAAATTATTTCAATCTACAAATTGGGTTTGTGTTTTATTTTTAATATATTTGGCAAAAAAAGAATCAATATCTTGAGACTTATAAGTTTGTGTAGTTAGAAAGCACGTCTACAGAATTGTTTATATAAAAAAATGACAATAAAAACTATTTCTTCATAAACTGACCAAATTATTTGGCACTCAATTTCAAAAATGATATTTTAATTTAAAGGAAAATACCGCCAAAATGAAACGTTAAGACGGAAGATTCGTCGAATCAAATCTGGATAAATTGTGCGCTAGCGGAATCTAAATTTAAAATCTTCAAGGCACAATCATAAAAATCTGCCAAGAACATCAACAAAATTAGGAAATTTCAACAAGCTATTTACACAACGTAATATAATATTTGCTATTTAGATTACTCACCAGTACTAGCGATAAAAGCTAACAGAATTAGAATTACATTCCATCCGACACTCTTCATTGTCTGTAAAAAAAAAAAATAAGTCCGTTACCGAATTATTGAAACCAAAATGACAACTGTGAATGAGCGGCTCAAGAGCACGTGTAATAAGATAAAAATTCTGATATTATCAAGTGACATCACAGACAACGTTGAGCTGACAAAGCCTTTCTAGAGACGCCTGATACGACACAAGGAAAGAATTACAAGGTTTCCTTTCACAGTCACAACAAACAACTGATAAAAAATATTTTTTCTGTTAAACGACAGCCGGCCGTATCTCACATACCAATTTCTAATTCTATGACAACAAGGAAGAGGTACCGATTGCGGCAAAGTTTTAATATTAAAATCGTGAAATTTTGAGAACGCTGGAAATTTTTGTTTTATGTTCTGCACTTCTAGTCAAAAACATAACATTCGATAGTCTATTCTTCCAGAATTTACATTAAATAGGAGTTTTAAAAAAGTGAAAACCCCCACAAATATACCAAACAAATGCTTTTAGATGTTTTTATCAGATGTTAACAATAATTATTATCATACCATCAATAATACAAGAAAAAGAAACAAAGAAATTAGGCTTTAACAATATTAGACCTGAAGATATATCATTGGGGTATATAATTTCGCTCATCGTCTCAAATAATAATCGCTAAACAAATACACAAACACAACAATGAATTTAAAATTAATGTTTAACAAATATTAGTTTCGTTTCTATGCATAACTGGAATACGCACCTATGGTCCTTCACACAAGTCGTAATCGTAATCAGCGCGGTAGGTTTCAATTTTCTACGGCAAGTTCTCCATAAATGAATGGTGGTTTGTTTATAAAGTGAAAGCTGACGCACCTGCACCGTGTGGCATTCGACGAAAACTGGTGGACTGTTTTAGAAATCTTCGCACGCAACGCGGGCATAGGAAAATGTCCCAGTTTCCGCAGATGTCACGGTTATATAGCGTGGATTTAGAAACAGCTAATTGCAATCGATATGTGTCACGTCCCAACTCCTGTGACACTCATTCAAGTATTGTCTCTACTGGCAAGGTCTGTCAATTTCCTTCTCCATTTTGCCCTGTCCTTAGCTGCTTCTTTTATAACCCAATATATTTTCTCTCTTTTAGCAACTGAATTGTTATTCTTTCACAACCTGAAACTCCATCTACATGTCCTTTGATGATCGCCCACAGTACACAATTTCTCATTAGGCAGTGTCCTATGCAGTTTGCCTTTCTCTTAAATTTTTTGTCAAGATCAATCTCTTCCACATTTTTCTCCTCTTATAACATCTACATTTTGTACTATATCAGTCTACTTTATTATTTCAATTCACAAAAATTCTATACTATGTAAATGCATCATTGGCTCAAACTCTTTACCCATCATTTCCAGACATGAAGGACACACGAGAGGGACTAATAACATTTACTGTAGACTGTAACAAGATGAAAATAAAATGTTTTGCATAGTTTTATAAAATGAGAGACAAATAGTGCAAAAATAAATTAGCTGTGCATGTATTAAAGTAAAAATGTTGGATAAGGAAGAAGGTAATTCCAAATAAATCTTCAGTTTGAACAAGTGTATTGGGATTATTTAAAACTTCAGACAGGATACAAAATAAAAATGTGGACATATTACAAGTAATTAGAAAACACATGTTCATTCTTATACAATATTTTTATTAAATTATCCATGTATACCACAGTTTTTACATATTACATTACAGATTGCTTCATAAATATCAAATCAGCCAAATGGTTATAAATCTTCAATTTCACCCCTGACTTGCACTTTCTGACTGAATCTTGCACAATCTTTGTAGTGACTTTTGAGCTGCTACATGAATCTTTGGATCCATCTTATCTGAAATTATAAATAGTTTTTATTTTTCAAAGTTCTTACCTAGAAGCAATGTAATGGAAAACTTCTTCATCTTACTTACAAATTTTGTGTTTTCCTTGAATTGGAAATCTAATGGGCAACTCAAATGGATTCTCACAGATGAAAACAAATGGTGAATCACTCTCACCATCACGATATTTTTCTTCATATTCTTCTTGAGGTAGGCAGTCAACTACATTTACACAACCCAACAGGCAGCTTGTTGGGTATGCACTGGGAAATTTGATTCTCTCTATTGAGTGAAAAAAAAAGCTATTTTCTAATGCTATTTCCATATTATGATAAACAAAATCAAGCAAATTCGAAGTTATAAATATAATTTTGATTACAATTCCGTTCTTTACAATATGTTTACATAGGAATAAACTGTTTTAGTGAATCCAGGAAATTTATGAGAGATCTATCACAATTCCTTGAATTATTAAGTTAATTTAACTTAAAATGTCATAAATTTATCCTTCTATTTTTTTGTTGAAATTAAAATTTTCATTTTTAAAACAATTATGCAATGCAATAGGACATTTTATAATTTTTAGGTTGACTTTTTATAATTAAGCTGCTACATGCTTGTCAGAAGAGGAGAAAAAGTTGAAATACAAATAGTAAATGCACTATTTAAAGAATGGAACAGTATTCAAACATTAATCTTAGTTAAATTTAATTGACAAATTATAGAACAGCTGTATGCTGTTTGTCGAAAACTGTTAAAATGATACGAAATAAAAAAGGAAGTGAACTATACCTCCAAGTAGAATTTCATATCGATGTTCAATGTCTTTAACATCTTGAGGTAGTGGGGGTTTTGCTGTTGCTGCAATCCACAAACGACCTCTGTGGGAAGTATACCATACTCTACCTTCATGCCTGAAAATATAGAAGTAACACTAGATTCCACCTTATATAGGTAGAGAAATCGCTCACGTTTTGAGAGAAAATATTTTTTTACTCAAATTAAAAATAATAGTAAACAGATACAATATTACAACTTACTTCTTGATTCCAGCTACTAGAAGAGATGCCCACGGTTGATGCATACTTAAGCATAAACCTTCATCGCTCATCTCTAAAAATTCTCTGTCTTGAATTCTATGTGGACCATCATTCTTCTTGTCTCCAAAATGATGTGGACCATCATTCTTCTTGTCTCCAAAATGATTTGGACCATATGCTGGGTCACTCATTTGAAAATATTGAAACTGGAAAGAAAATTTAATTACACATTTTTAGCAGAAGATGCTGTAAAATAATTTAAGATTATGCCAATTCAAGTTTCTTACAACAGGTTTGAAGTGAGAGAAGGTGGGATGAAAGTCTCCTTCACTGACATATTTTGTTGGATTATTAACTGATTCACTTATTTCCTTCAATATTTGGTCTTCAGCAGCAAGATATTCTTCAATGCCATTTTCTTCCACAAATGTTCGTCCTACAAAAGAAGATTCTCTTGTAAATTAAAAAATAATACATTGAATGTGTTAAAACCAAAAAGTTTGGGAAAAACTGATGAATGGATTGGATAAAAAAGGTGATCTATTCAATCACAAAATTGACACATAGATGTTTTTTGTTTACAAGCATGTGACACCATATTAAAAGAGTTTTCTAAGTAATTAGAATTTTTTTCTTTTGTTAGTATATTATTAAGATATTATTTTAGCTAATTTACCAGCAAAGTCCAGAGTTAATCTCCTGTCTGAACGAGGAGCGTGCCTTTTAGCCTTTAACTCTTTTTCATATTTTTGTAGCTTCTCTCTTTCCTCCTTAGACAACCAAACTGAATTTGATGTAAAGTAGTCACTTTCATCATCAATAACATGTGTTCGTCTTTGACTGGAATTAGAAAAATCAAGCTTAGTTCAGAACAAATTCTTCCACAATCTAAATGATTTTTAAAAATATATTAAGGAGGAAGTGTAATTATCCTCAATTAAACTATACATAATTTATTACATTATCCAGTACTTTTTCACAAAATGCAAAAAAAAAAATGGTAACTCCAAATTCATTACTTCTTAGTGTAAACTTTAATTTTTTTAAAACTTGAATTAATTACCTGGTTCTGTCATACTCCAGCAGACGATTCCTTTGTTCTACAGCATTTTCCCAATCCAGAGGTTTTTTCTGAACAAGTAACTTATTATATAGATGTTCTGCTTGTTTGGTTCCAACATCCAAAATCTGTTGTTCTTCTTGTGTACATACCTAACCCCAGTTACATAAAATATTCTCAATGTCTCTCGCAATAAGTGATGTATGAAAATTTCTAGCATATACGGAAGAACATTATAAAAAAAAGTCAAGCACAATGCGAAGATTTAATTCTTGTTTACAAATGTGACAAAAGGTTGTTTGGAAGGATGCATACACTTTTCAAAATTCAATTACTACAATAAAATTGGAGATAAATATAGGCCAATTATATATAGTGTCATAATTAAATGACTCACCAAGTTGTTGCAGAAAAGGCATGGACCGGAACCTTCCTGCTCACATACAACTCTCCCACACTTCAGACAGTTGTTAATAAGTCTGTGTTTGCTTGCTTGACAGTTGCATATATGTCGTCCTGGAAAATCATAATGATTTATTGAGTCAAACATTTTAAAGCTATAAAGAAGATAAACCACTTAAAACTATAAATACAAATGCAGCACTTGCATAATATTGCCAACACAATTAGCAAATGATTTACTCTATAATCCCAGTGAAGTAATATCTTGTTCGAAGACAGTCCAACAAATTTTTTTCAAATAAATATGACATAAAAAACATCACACTTTGAGATATAGAAAGATATGATGTTGAATCAGTAACAAGGATATATAATTAAATTTATCAGAATCTCACGTCTACAAAACATACATGCAAACTGTGCGATACACTTGCCTTTCAATAAAATAACATCCTTTGCTCGCCCTTCTTGGGAATACAAATTTATAAATTTGGTTTTCTTCTTCCCACTGTTTTCCTGAAATCAGTTGTAAAATAAAATGAAGGCTATTACTTAAATGGAAACAACTGTAATATATGAAAATACCAACCTTAGGGGTTTCACTAATTGTAGGAGTGTTATTTTCATCTTGAACTCGATTCCCTTTATTTCTATCCTTCTTCTTTTTCTCCGAAACTCTTGTAGAGACATAGCTGTCATCTTTATTTTGCTTTTTATAGCTCTGCACCCCTGGTATGTCTCCAAAGTCTAAAAATCAAATTAAATGTAAACTAAATGTAATAATTTTGCTTTTACAATTCAAAACATTTTTTGTAAGATACAGCAAGTTGTTCCAGTTGAAGAAGGGAGAAAATAGAGGGCAGCATTGTTGTCAGTTGATAACTCCCCCTTTGCAGAGAAACTGGAACCATTCTTAAAAACATTATATTCTCATGAACAGGATATACAGCAGCGGAAGGTCTTTTTATCACACCCTGTACTTATCATCTCTTAACTTTTATAGATGAATTCTTTGGTGCACCACATATCCTAAATGGAATACAATATATTTCCTTGTGTCAACGTTTTAAGTATAGATTTTACAGTACAAAGTTGCCATAACAAATGTTCATATTAAAGCTATCCCCCACTACAATTACAAGGCAGTGGGCTACTGCACAGCTTATCTTGACATGACTTTCTTTTTCTCATGACCTATACAAAAGAATGAATTCATAATACTATGTTTTCACACAGTTTATTTTTTTTTTCAAATATCCTTACATACAAAAGTAATTTGAACTTCCATAAAAATTTATTCAAACTATTTTACATTTTATAAAGTTATGTTTAGTCCCTCAGCTTATCAGAAGACCAGCCTGCTTGTTTAATTCCAAACATGTCGTTTAAATAAATTCTTCTCCAATAAAAAGCAAAAGTATTACATATTTTTGTACTCAATTAAATGATACATACTTCCTTGCTTCTTTTGCACCAATTCTGCATAAAACTGTAAATGATGTGGTTGATTGAGGTCTAACAATGTTCCCAAATATTCCTTAAGGTCACGTGGGTTTTCTATAGATAGAACATACCTGAAAAAAGTTTAAAATAAGATATTTATAAAAGCATCTCTCATAGAGTAAATATTTTATATTAAAATTTGTTAATTATATATAGTCTGACTTTTATCTCATTAGTCTCCCCCACAATGAATTCTGCTTCTGCTCTTAAACTTGAAATTATAAATATACAATGCTACAAGCTTGGCAAAATTAATATTTTGTGTTGAGTTTTTCAATTAGTTGTTTGGATGTATGTCTCCCGAATAGCCTAACTAAGAAATTACCTTTGTCTAGATGTAATCATATTTTTTTCCAAGCTATGCCTACAGTGGGTGCACAAAATAATATGAACAACTGACATATACACAATATTTATGTATTACTGAAGTGTTGAGCTACCATTTGCTTTTAGAACAGCTTCATTTCTTCGAGGAATAGATTCGTAGAGTGTCTGAAATGTTGTCCCATTCTTCTGTGATAAGATGAATTGCTTCAATGATGTTAGAGATGGAAATTTGTTCCTCACTCTCAGTTGTAAATCCCTGTAATGGTTCAATTACGTTGAGGTCTGGCAATTGTGATGCTCATGGAAGATGTTTGATGATAATGTGCCTCAAACCAAAACTGAACCTTTTTGGCTGTTTATAGGGCACAATATCATCTTGGAATATGGCAGTGTTTGGCAGAAATATGCTTGGCCAGAGTAAGATATGCATTTGCAGTAACCCGGCTAGTGATGTGAATAAGAGGACTAGCTGAATACCACAATATAGCCACCCAAATCATAACGGAACCTCCACCATGTTTGACTAGGAAACAGGCAGTCTGGATTGTAGGCTTGTTTTGGGGTGGTCCAAACATAAACCAGAATGTTTGTAGGAAACACTGATTCATTGGAGAATACCACATTCTTTGAATCATCAAGTGTCCAGGTTTTTACGATCGTGGCACAACTTCTTTCGTACCACAGAGATAGCTTTCATTATAAAGCCACAATCCTTTTTAATTTTCATGGGTCTCCGTCAGTTAACTTTGCGTTTCTCCCACTATTCCTCTTCACCGATGATGACTTACCGTGGATACTGTCGTTCATGAAATGTTAAATAGTTCAGTTGTTTTCATTACAGATGGTGCTGTTAACTGAACACCAACAATTTGCCCTCTTTCAAAGTCGGATAGATGACACATTTCACTGATCATATAAATATAATCTACAAGATTTGACATCTTATCTGTGCAGTATATACGAGAAGCATTATTTACAAAGAAGCAAAGTTGCCAACATGCAACAAAATGTACTATATTGCATGGTGTTCACATTATTTTATCCACCCCCTGTATATGCATTCTGACCCATTTTCTTAACTGATACAATATGAATATGCAGAAAATGATTTACAAATTCACAGAGATCTATCTCATCACACTTCCCCACTTTTGAAAAAACAAACACACCACCAGCCTCACAAGTGCAAAAACGTTTTAGGCTGATTCTACACAAATTGTGAGGATTGGTGTGAAAATACCCATCAAAAACAGATTTCCTCACACAATACACCCATCACTTATCCCATTGAAACCCTGCCAGACTGATGTCTTTAACATATGGCACTCTACCCTAAACAAACCAGGAACATACAGACTTCCAAACCTCCTGTCAGCAGCTTAATCAATAAATTGTTAAAAACTCCTGTTAGCAGCTTAATCAATAACTTGTTAAAAATTCTGTATATGATAAAGGCTTAATTTTTCCTCCACTCTGACCACAGACCCCTTAAGATATGCCTTTGATACCTTAATACTAATACTTAGTATTGAAAGAAAAATTATCTTATGTAATACACAGTGTAAATACTTATCAGTAAATTTTAGCATCACAAAATTATACTAATCAATACTAAAAAGGTTTACTAAAACATGGAGTATTTGCATACACAGTTTTCAATGTGCAAATTATATATCTAAACAATTGTGGAATAATTATTGTGTATTTGAGACAACAATTTGCATATTCGAACATAAACTCAATTGATGTAGAATGTAGATGCTTAGTTGTTATGTACATAATTCCAGGAACCAATACTGCGGTCTCAAATAAAACATTTATTATGGTAGCTATCGACTCATACTCATCCAACACACAGTTCTCTTGAAGGAATGTATACGATGACAGTTACAATTAAAGCTTAAAACAGGGTTAACAAATTATAGTCCCGTCCGCCAAATCATTTTAGGTGCAAGACGTTAATTTCATCTATTTATTCATAGTGACTTTATTTTCAAGATATATGAAATTCTAAAATAATGCTATGGTGAAGGTTCACTTACGTTACTAAATCTTGTGTGACGGGAAAATTTAAAATAGAGGACAGCCTATTATTTATCCAGCTGTTTAGCGACTGCGAAGAGTCTGGTTTAGAGACATTTAACATTTTGACTAGACTTTTCAAACTGTTATTCTTTCGTAAATGATATGCTAACACGAGTAGAAACGGGACAACCCTAACCAGCAAATGTCACGCACACCTGTACGTCACTATAGCATGTATTTTTTTTGTCTCCAATTTTATAGAAAAATGAAAAACTGCTGTGTCGCCATGTCCGGTAACGCTATGCCGTAATATGAGAAGTTGAACAATCAATACTTTATTTTATTTTATCTGTTATTTACAGAAATCACGTAAATATCGATATCTCTAATAATAATAATAACGCATTGAGATGCATTGCACAGCCATTGAAAATATGAAAATTCAGAAAATATAAATAGGATTTTCAGATTGCACAATTTTAGGTAAAACATTTTCTCATGAATCGTGGAAGTCAAAAAGTAATAAAGTGTACGAAAATGCCTTGGTATGTTAATTACTTGTCAGCAATTCAGTTGCAAGTGATCTATGAGCCTTTTTTGTAGCGTTCATTATTCAATCTTAGGTAAACCCGTGGTCTTTATGTCATGAAAAATTATAGTATGAATTAAATTTTATATAAACACCAGATTTAATGGAAATTTCATCTTTTTTCATATTTTATACTTCAACTTGTAGTACCAAAACCCATTAATAATCAATATCAATATGATCGGAGGTTCTCCTGGTGTAACTGATGTACAGTCATCTCGGACAGTCAACCGGATTGAATCATCGATTTTCTACAACGTTTCGGCAACTGACACCTTTGCCATCTTCAAATAATAGTGTTATGTTAAATTATTTATTACCATAAGGGGAAAAAATGAATCGAAAATGATATTTCTTTTTCCTATGAATACTTTTAAATGCACAGTATATTTATTTTCAACATACTTTTCAAGATACTTTTTCACATATTGTGTAAAACAATTCATGGAAATATATAAATAAATAATTATTATTGTATTAATCACCTTATAAAATTTGAACTATTTTTGGCTATTAATTAATGTTTTTCAATAAAACTATATGGATTTAGGAGAGATTATTGATGGATATTGATAGTTATTCATGGTATATGGAAAAAATGAGGTTTGTGTTCAATAATTGAAGTAATAATTCCATTCAAATTATCTTCTTTAAATTGGGAGTAGCTAACAATTTTAAAAATGGACATGACAGCTTATGTGGTGTCATTACTAATTTTTTCATAATTAGAACTGGAAGGGCTTGGGACAAGTGCCAAATGCCTGACCTACCTGATAGGGTTTTCCCTGAATCACTTTAAGGTGATATTTCATTTACCTCTTATTTTTGCCTGTTATTTGGCTATTCATTTATTTAACTAGCATATGTTTACACAGACGTTTTATATTTTATAATTTGGACTGTAACATATTCTTTTTCGATTAAAAAATTCTTTAAATCAAGACTGGACTAGCATAATGTATATGATGAACATTTATTGGCTAATATCGAACAAATGGAGTTTGGAAGTTCCTAATATAGTGCTTTTGTGTTACATGAATTTAATTATTTCTACTATTTCAAATTTGAACTTGGTTACTGTCATTGTGAAGTTTACAGAGTTATTTTTGCCCATATGTTTCTGCAGACATTTCGAATACTCATTAGTTACACATGGTCCAAACAGGTCTCGTGATGCAAAAGAGATGATCAATTAAATAAAATAAATAATAAGCCCATTTTGACTTACATATAACCTCTAAATACGTCAAATACATATTCACCAACAGTTACAGTTAGGTTGATAATGCTATGGCTGAAGATATTAAAAGTAGATATGAGAGTGCAGGAAATGAAATGGGAATTTTTATTATTCAGAACGAATTTTTAAATAATTAAGAGGGTATGTGTGATAAATCAGTATAAAGATTGAAGTTTTTCTTAGTGTATTGTTTGCACAAAAAAATTCTCAGGCTTCTAACTGAGTAGAATTAACATAGTGACATTTAGATGACTTGATCTGTCATCATCTTCAATTATAATTGACAAGAGAGAAAGTCAGGAAAAAATATGTAAGATATATCCAGTAAAGCTATCATGAAAGAAAAAAGAACCATTGAGAGGATTCAAACCCAAAACAATAACATGTTTAATTGTGAGTGTACACTTTTACAAATTCAGCACAAGAAACTCAAAGGTTTGGAGCTTTTATTGCCCCTGAAATACTTAATTATCTTGAAAAAAAGAAGCACCATGCAGCTCATCAGCTACCTGACAGATGGCATTGCTCGGATGAGGTATCTGTCTTATTTTTTGTGAGGAGTCTTAGAAGTTTACAAGTTAAGATATCTCCAGTGCAGTTATCATCAGAGAACAAGCAAGTCACGAAAATGTTGTTCTATGTTAATTTTACTTTAGCGAATATGACGACAGAGCTAGTTATGGAAATGTTGTTCTCCGTTAATTCTACTCAGAAGTTTGAGAAATGTTTATGCTTTGTTCATAAGATTAATATTATGAATGTGACTGATTTTAATTTTAAATAAGCAAATATTATGTTTACCTTGTCAATTAATGTCTTAAATATTTTTAAATGAGTAAATATTATGTTTATTTCCAAAGTAATTCACCAAATTGAATAAAAAAATATTACTTGTTTACAATTATTTTTCGTTTAATATAGAAAATGCTTAATCTCCCAATTGAACATTTTCACTTCTCAGAAATCAGTTTAATCCTTTGATTATATCCTTTCTTTATTTCTTAGATAGTTTATTTATTGCATCCACACTTAACACAAAACCAGTCTACAATAGAAGTATGTACTATTAGTACTACATCTTACTATTGGGTAAAATAAGGTGTTCTGGTTGTACGCATTGATTTGGATAAACATAATTCGAGGAAAAAATTATACCAAATCTGAATATATATAGACTTTTTAATCATTTGAAATTTGATGAGTCTTCTAAAAAATGGATAGAGGAATGCTTAAATTTGTCATTATTCTGGTAGGTCATGCATTAAGTCCAGAGATTCCCATCCATTTATATCCATTACTAGTTCATGAAGTCCATTAAACTGTTGTGCAAAATTCAGAGAACAAATTCATTGTAGGTAAGAACACCAGTGTCAAGTATATACTGAATGATAAGAAATATAGCCAAATACAGACAAAAGAAGTGATAATATAAATACCACACTACATGACTGGAATTATTATTTCTTAATCCGATGTAAATTTTTCATTTTTATGTACTCAATGATCTAGCTCAGCGAATGTAAAGACAGTGTAGTAATTTTCTTGACAGAAGCTGCTGTATTTTGTAGCACTGAATATAATAAATGAATTCTTTTAACTGAAACATACATTTCATATTTCAATTCTATATGGTAATTTTTGTTTATCATTGTAAATTAATTGAAAACTAATTTATCTGAATGCCTTGAATACAAATACAATTTTTGCATAATTCTTTAGGGTTAGGAACAACCAAAAACAGAGTGAAATCAATCTAAATAGTACATAACTATGACTGCAAATCATTTGCAGTGAATTCTAAATCATCTAGAGATTAAGAATGGAAATAAAGAATGTGTTTATTTTGAGGAAGAACTGGTTTTGCAATGAGGAGAAATGCAGCTGGTTTTGTGGCATTGGAGGATGGGGGTGTAAGCGAAACTGACTCACTTTAGATTAATAGCTCAAGGATTAAGGACTTTCTTGTAAGCAACTACAAGATAAGTCGTAGTTTGCATTCTTGCGTAGTACACCAACTGTGAGTTATCGATTGTTTACTTGCCTTATTGTACTAATGGCTTCTGGGGGAGTGAAATCACAATACAACAGATATTATAGTCAAAACTCTTGTGGATCAGGTTGTAAAGGTATTGTGTAATCAGAATGTCTCATTGTTTGTCATCCAGCAAGACTGTAATTGTGTGGTTGTGTTGCTCCTGGCCTTCGTATTTTTTCCAATCACATGATGAAGGGTACAAGGATTCCAGAAACGTTGTGTGGTATTTAATTTTGTCTGTATTTGGTTAATTCATCCAATTATTGTATTTTATACAGACATATTACATTCACATTTTAATTTATTACCAAATGGTGACAGTATAAATCCCTACTCCAAGAAGCCAGAAGCTTAATTGCTACACTCACTTTGAATGCATGAATGAAATAATAGAGAAAATATAAGAGGTCAATCGGTGAGGCCAAAACCATTGAAGCAGTTACTCAGAGAGAGAGAGAGAGAGAGAGAGAGAGAGAGAGAGAGAGATTCATTTTTGGATTTAGAACCTGTTGAAGGTAGGTTTTTTTGTTGTTGATAGAAGCTGTAATGGAGCACTTCTAATTTGGAAACATCGAGAACACCAGGAAATAAATGTGAAATAGAGATGTGTTGGGGTCACTTCTAAAAAATCATGAACTAGCTGTGTTAGGAAGTAGTTAATTAATATAATTATTAAAGAGATTAATTTCATAATGCTGCAGGAAGTCTGGTAGCTCAGACTGTAAAGGTATCACCCGTTGTAAACTTTATTTCAGCTGTAAGGGCACTGACATGTGTCTGGGCTCCTCTTTTCACCTCGGTAAATTATATCAAGCAATGCCATTTATTTGGTAACTTATGTCCCTTAAAAGAACTCATGTTTTTAACTTAAAACGTTTCTGTACATATTTGTAACATCGTCAGGCAGTCTGAGTGAAAGAAAGGTTTTTGTTTTGATGTTTTCAACGTTTGCTCAGTTTTTATTTTATTTTCATAATGATGATCGTTGAATATATCTGCTCGGTCACAGTGTAATTAATCTCGAATTTAAATATTGATACATTATATGTGACATATTGGTAAATTATGATATCGTCTGCTAATGTAACAATTTATATGTTTAATAAATTTTTCACGGTTACGCACCACGCGCAGATTTCCAGACGCTGACTTTCCTGCTGTCTTCAAGACTGTGGCGCTGTCTGACGTGTGCGAGCTATATATAGTGTCGGACATGCTGCGACCTGATTGGCCGCTGAGGATCGCCTGACCACAGCGTCAAGGACACATGTTTTTCCATGCCGCGTAGTAAATGTCTGGCGATCCTCAACGGCCAATCAGGTCGCAGCATGTCCGACCACTATAAATACCACACGCACACGCCACGCAGCTCCACAAGAAGCTCGAAGGTTTGGGACCTTTATAGACCCTGAAATACTTCATTGTCATGAAAATAAAGTAAAAAAAGGACAAAGTAGCTCAACAGCTACCTGTCAGATGGAATTGCTAGGATTAGGTGTCTAATTATTTTTTTTTTTGTGAGGAGTCTTCGTCGTTTACAAGTTAAGAAAACTTCAGTACAGCTGACGTCAGAGAAGTAGAAAGCTATTGGGAGGATTTAAACCCAAAATAAGAACTTGGCTAATTGCAAGTACACACTTAAATGAACTCAGCCTCAAGAAGCTCCAAGGTTAGTGGTCTTTATTGTCCCTGAAATACTTCATTTATCATGATAATAAAATACAAAAGGACCATCTAGCTCATAAGCTGCCTGATAGATGGCGTTGTTTGAATGTGTTGTGTATTATCTTTTACTTTTGAACAGTCTGTACAAAAAAGATTATTCTCAATATACCGAATTTTTTATAAATTTGTGCCTTTTCTATTTTGCTTCATGAATGTCTTTCCAGTAGAATACTACTCTGGATCTACTCTTAAAGATAATTTTATTTTCATAGTTGAATAGTTATTCGATGTGAATGATTGAGAATCTTTGGCCCTGTTTTTTTATGTTTACTGGCTGCTGAAATATTTTTGATTTATAATTAATAATATAAATTTAGCGCGTTTGTAAGATATAAAAACATAATTGGTGTAAAATAGCCAATAGTAGGAATATATCAACATTATACTAACAAAAGAGACAGATAACATTGAATTAATTATTTATAGAAATTTATTAGTCTATCCTAAATGAAAGAATTCCAATCACTGGCGAACAATTTGAAAAACGATTGTGAATTCTTTAATTGAGGACTGTTCATTGAAGGCCTATAAACATTAAAATTTTCAATGAAGTCCAATTCGTTACTTTCTTTTTCTTAGGGATGACTTCAGTTGCATATATAATTAAAGAAACACTTTAAATATGATTTAAATTAAAAAAGTATTTATCAGAAAATAATTAAGACTTCCTTGGCGAATTTTTTTGCTGATGAAATGTTTTATTCACTTTACATTTTATTTGTCTTTTGAAATATATATGCAACTGAAGACGTCCCTAAGCAAAGGGAAGAAACGTTTTGTTCTTCATTGTAAATTTTGACATTTGGAATTTTTAACACTAATGGTGTTTACATTATTTCCTTTTTTACTTTTTTCATTGGTTAATTAGTTATTTTAAAAAGGGGGAAGTGGAATAAAATAAACAACAACATTCAAGTTAAATAATGTATGTATTGAATAAAAATTAACATAAATAATTTGATCTAATATATGACTAGAGTTGTCTTTGGATAAGCAGTATTTTGTCACTGACATATACGTAAACGGCTTTCCGTTACTGGAGATCAGAAAGCACCATTCAATAATAGGTAGAAATTAAAAATGCTCTATTACTGTAGGTTCCTACAGTAAGAAATCCAATAAACTATTTTTTAAGTATACAATTATAAAGTTTCTTTTTTGGATTGTGGCGATTTAATAAAGTCGACAGAAACAAAAGATTGGACGTGTGGAGGTTTCGACCGACAAATTAATAAATTCGCTTTTCGGTAGTTTTAAGAATCATAATGAATACATATAAGCTAAGTCACTCTAAATACTTACTGTTTATGTTAAGTAATACCATCAAAATTTTTTCACTTTATCACTTAAAACTTTTAAATTTATCACATTTCAAACATTTAACATGGTTTGTTGAGTTTGACACTTGTACAGGTTAAAACACACATTATTATATCACTGTCCAAATAAATAATGAAGTAATTGTTCGTCGCTTGCGTGTTGGGATAACCAGCAATTATTTTGTTGTTAACCATCATTATTTTTAGTCAGTTACTCGCTTCCGTTTCGTCTTGAATTCCCCCCCCCCAGCCATTTCCCGCCCGCAAGTAAACATCCGATGCCGACCCGCCAAAGATATATATATATAAAAAAAACATTCTGTTCAACTGCGCAATCTTTGGTTTGTTTCCGACGACCCCTCTCCTTTTACGACGGGAAGCGGGGGGGTCAGTACTGTCCCCCGGGGCCCGGCGGACCGGAAGTGGCACTCACTTCCCCCAGCCACGAGTCTGGACTCGGAGGGAAGTCGGGGTAGCCGTGGTTGCTGCTGCTGTTGCTCAGATCTGAAGCTGGACCACTGGTGAGGCCCGGATGGCCGGGGGGCAGGTGTCCTGGCGGTGGGCCTTGACCTGCAAACAACGAATGACGTTTACTTCAAGGACGACATGAGAGGACGGAGACGCCATTTGAATAGCGTATATTATCCTCGGGGCTACTAAAGCACAGGGACAATATAAAGTATAATGAATTTGACTTAAAAGCAAAGAGATTAAAATGGATTGGGCGTATACAGGCTAGTTAAAAAGATATTTAAGTGGAAACCACAAATGGTTACACGTAAGAAATGAAAACAAAACGACAGATGGGAGGATAATGTACAAACAGATTTAAAATTTTGTAAATTAAAAACTGGACCTGAATAAATTTAAAACAAAAATTCTCAAATTAATGTCATAGCACCTGATGAAGAAGGATATTTTTTTAATTTAATTTTTTAAAATTTTATAAGTTTTTCCCCAGTCGTTCACGTTGATTAGATATATATTTTTTGTCCTCACCTAGGGTGGTGTAGACCGCGAGGCCTTCCCCGCTGTAGGGAAAGGCTGGTCCTAGAGGAGTGGGCGAGTGGCTGGCTGAGAGGTACGGAGGAGTGTTGGGACCTCCGTGGAGGAAGTGCGGAGGTCGACTCCCTGCGCTTTGAGGGCTCGATCCGTCCTGGTCCAGACCCATATTCACGACCGTTCCGTAACTGTCGTTACTGTTCAGATCTGAAACAGGAACAAACATTTTATATACATTATAAAATTAAATATTTATACATTAATTTTTCACATTATTAAAATGTCTCCGACAAGTTGGCTGGTTCATTCTTTTATAATTCCATACATTGTTCAGTAGAAATGAAGTATTTAATCTGGAAATATTTTCCACTCGGCGACGCACACGCAACAAAATCGAAATATGTAGTTTATTAACTTAATTATGAACACCATGTATTTGAAATAACAATTAGTATTCTGTAAAAAATAAATTTAAGTTAATTTAAAATATAAAAACCATTTTTAACAAACTGAAGTTAATGAAAAAGGTTATTACCACTAATTGGTTGTGTTTATATATAGCAAAATCTTTTAAAAATATTACGTGGAAAGTCAACAATGTATATAGTTCCACTCAAATATCAGACAAAAAATTGATGATTATTGATGATACAGTGGAAACGTGGTCTAACGAAAACTTCAATATATAAGCCGACATGAACTCCCTCCGTATAGGCAACCCAATAAACGCCTCTGTCAGCCGGTTGCATATCTTTTAGGCATCTCGCTAATTGTAAACTCCACAAGGTTCGTTAAAGGGTTTACAATCTAAGGAATAGGTAAAAAAATAATTTAATGAACGTTAAATAAATAATAATGGAAGTGAATGTGTTTCTGAGTCGTTTAAAAAATTATTATTAGCAGTTTGCAAGGTCTTTCAGTTCTTGTTTGTAAAGATAACACGACGCACTATTTATTTATTTCTGAAACAGCCAGATGGTCTATAAAACGAGGTAAAATAAACTGAAAATAATTAAAATAGTAAGTAAGAAAAAGTTTAGTTTTAATATTAACCGTACAACTACTACAGTTAGTTGGTGAAAAATGAAATAGAAAGTCCCACAATAAAGTTAAAGTTACCGACAGATAAAAATTCAGAGTCCGAAGCCTGTGTAGGTAACCCAAAAGAACTATCTTATTCGCAGGTTTCATATTCGATCAGTGATACTTCATAAAGACTATACGACGTCATTTTGGTAATTGATAATGAAATGGATTAATATAACGAGAACTGTGATGGATGGAAACTAATTAATAATGATGATAAAAAATATCTGACTATAATAATATAGCTAAATATACGGCCTTGAGTCAGAAAAGCTTTCCACAGACAAGAAAGCAGAACCTGGCGTCTAAATTTTATACGAAATTATTAAAACTGAAGAGGTCCTAAAAGAAGACGAAACTTCTTAAAATTACTTGTTGTTAAAAAAACATGATAATTTTCTGACCTAAGACCGTATATTTATTTATTTAAAAACAAAGTAAGTTTTTATATATTTATACTTGAAAAATCAACAAAAAACTTCTATATTTGCATCTGAAGTGGTTTCAAAAATAAGGAACGTTACGCAGTGTTGATTATAGTGTTTTGACAATTTGTATGGTTAATTCATTTATGATTAAATTGAAGTCAGATAAATGGATTATTATAATTATGATTAATTGTATTTCTTTAATAAGGTCATGAGAATACGGTTATAAATTTGAGATAAAACCAGCCTTTTAATTTCAGAAAAAGGTTTATAATTGAAAAAAAAATACGATTCGTAGTTATTTGCGAGCTCTTCAGGTATATGAAGTTTTACAAAATTTTGATAGTCAGGGACTTACTCCCTTGACTGTTGTGGCCGAAAGCCAAGGGAGTTTAAGTCCTTGACTATCAAAATTTCTTAAAACGGAACAGGTAGCAAATAGAGTTGTATTTTTTCAATTATAAATATTTTTTTGACTTTAAAAGGCTGTGCTTTATTTATAATGTATTATTTAATAGTCAGATTTATGTCATTATTCAGCAATAAGTTATTTATAACACACAATGAGACAACAGGATTATTATTTCCTAAGCTAATGGACCTATTTACAGTCTCTTTCCCACGACGTCGAGTATTTGCCAACGTGAATCATAAAGGGAATATGGAGGGTCGTTGCTTTGCATGAGGGATGAGCTCGGTCGTTACTCGGGCGATCTGTAAATCATAATGGCGTGTTAACTGGGTTTGGTCCCTGGGGTTATCGCCGTGTAATCAGTTTAGCGCCGTGCGATCGAAGCAGACGGCCGTCTTAATTTGGGAATTGCAGGAGGCTGCGGCTGGGCTAAGAGTTAACACGAGCACCGGAGTCTCTGCGAAGCCGTTATTTAACCCCTACAGTGCCGGCTACGTCCCCCTAGCGAGCACTATAACGCCCTGAAAAAAACTGTTAAAGAGCACGCAATATGCAAGGGAGCAGAGCCAGGAGGTAATTGCCAGGATATTCACGGAGAGGAAAAAAGAACAGAAATCAGGAGGGGGAATACAACCAAGTTACATTCACCAGACGCTGCGAGCATCATCTCAGCTCACTCATTAGTTACAATTTAATATCTCCGTCCTCCGGGTAAGCGTTTAAAAGAAAACAATTATCTCATTAGTCTCAGTAATGAACATACTTTTACCCGAAGAAATTTAGTAGGATAATTTCCATTCATCATTCAGCCTGTGCAATTAGGGAGGCCTGGAAACCATTACAGTTGTGAAATACACGATGGGTGAAGCTCGAAAAGGCACGAAGTCACTTGTAAGTTTTATGTCAGAATATTATTTCAGTTAAATTAAAATAATTAAAAAAATGTTGAGAAGAGAGAATGAGAAAAGACTGGAAGCTTCTGAGGTGTGGATGTGCAGGAGGGTGGAAATGATAAGCTGGGTGACAAATGAAGAAGTGTTGAAAAGGGTTGGTGAGATGAGAAGACTGCTGACAATTATAAGGGAAAGGAAGAAGAACTGGGTAGGTAACGGATACTGAGACGGGACTGTTTATTATTGAGATTATTAGGGTATTCCATAGACAATGGATAATAATTTAATTCCACCCTTGACAAGAAATTTTAAATCCAGGGACTGCTTACTAACGGAAGGAAGAACTGGTTCAAGGGAAGAGAAGGCACAAGGTAATAGATGGTAGTAAAGGAATCGGAAAATATAATTGCATGAAGAGTATGGCAAAAGACAGAAAAAAATGGCGAGACACCGTATGGAATCCTGCCTATGATGATGAATATTTAAATTCTTAGTAGATATATTTATCTGAATGAATCAGAAACATTATAATAAAAATTAGCACGTGTCGTTCCCTTGTTCTGGAACCTCTTGATATCAAAATAGAAAATATTTACTGCGTTTATTTTTAAAAGTCTGAATTTATTTCTTGTAATAAGAACAATTAATTAAAATTTTAAAAAGAATCTAAAAATATAATACATCTGTTTTGAAATATAATAAGATCAAAAAAATAAAAAAATTAACTGGTGATGTAAATAACAACTTTGTTCCTATCTTCAGGTGCTAAAAAATACACAAGAGCAAAGAGTGAGAGAACCGCACAATAAAAATACAGAAAAGTTTTTATTTTATTAATATGTTCTAATTTTGAATTTAAATATAATGTAATTCTGACAAATTAGTCTAGTTTATTAATTTATAATTCAATAAATTCAGATACATACAAAATCAAATACCTCTATATCCGTAAGATTTATTATTGACAGTTGGAATGTTATTTTATTCAACTCTAAATCCTGACATTTCTTGGAAGTTTTCAAAAAGTTAGAGAAGAATTTTTTTTTCGGTGGAACTGACTGGGTAAAGTGTACTCACACCTGTAGAAATTTCTCAACAAAATTTTCATTATAATAAGAAAAGTAGCCAAATAACAGACAAAATGTAGTGATGACTCCACACTTGTGAATATAAATTTCAAAATTACTTACAATTTATAAATGTACTATTTTTTTAAATTAAAACCAATATCTGACTTGAAAATCGAATTTAATAGAAAATAACTACCAGTTAGAATATTTATTTGGAAACATTAAAAGTTACATATATAATAGACTAGTTAAAATTCCAAGCGACGTTTCTTCCATTTGTTTAGGGACTTCTTCAGACGTTATCTAAAATTATTTGGCAAATATAATAAAAAACAGTAGGAATACTGAATACAAAAAAATAAAAAATTGATAATTAGTTTAATGTGGTTCTGCTTCAATACTTCTACTGTTTTTTTTTCATTATATTTCTCACATAACTTTAGATAAAGTATGAAGAAGTCCCTAAACAAAGTGAAGAAACGTTACGTGGAATTTTGACTTCTGTATTAATGTAACTTTTAATCTTTCTAAATAAATATAATGACTGTGCTAATAATTATTTATTTTACTCAAATGTTTTGATAAGTTGACTGGATAATTCATTTATAAATTAAACTGTTAGGCTCCACAGAGGAAATGCGTTGAAATTTCCTTAATTTCTGGTACAAATTAAAAAAAAAATTAAGTTTCTTCCGTAACTATTGTTTTCATGATGTAATTTTTTATATGATATATTGGAATAAATTATGGCAATTTTATTCATTTGATACCATGGCTGAAGTTTTCAAATACAAGTACATTATAAGGTATTACTAAATTGTAGGAGATGTAATTTAATGTTTATAAATACATTTTAACTAATTAAATTTAACACAAGTCACGTAAAGTTCAATTTGTAACTATTGGAATTATTTATAATAATATATATAATGAAAAAAAAAAAATTAATATAATAGTGAGCCAGAGGAAACGTTTACAACGTCAAAACAAACCCTTATTTCAGAAGACAGTCTGAAGAGGAAGGTAGAAATATGTACAGAAACGTCGTGGTGGATTATAGGATTAAAATTTTTTTTCTGAGTATAAACAATGTTAATGGTTGTTAAGTGCAAAACAACCCAGGTTAACCAAACTTGGGTCAACCGAAAACCTTGGTCTCCGAAAATCGCAATTTCAAAAAAAAAAAATACTGTACTGCACGGAGGTTCTGGTTTGAGTAATGCTACAAATGTAATCCTAAATTTGGAATTTTAACTTTAATACAGAATATAAGTGTAACCTACAAAGATATTTTTGTATGACAATCTAAACCTTTCAAAATACGAATTGTAATTACAATGCACTTACTGTAGCATTAGATGGTCATGGCTTATCCTTTACTTCGGTTAACCGGGGTTGTACTGTTATGATTAAAAAAAAGACGATACTTAAAATACTATTGGAAATAGTCTTAACGTAATTGTCTTGCGTACAAGTTTTGCGGAATGTTGAGGCCGCTTGGCGACAGTTGACATGCGTTTCTCCCCCTCGCCACGCCCACACCTTGGTTGTCATGGCAACTCGCCAATCCTCTATCTCTGTCTGGCCAATATTGCCCGCTCTCATCCCCCGTCCCGCATCTCTTCAGTCGCCGTGGCTTTTACGATCTATTCCCTCGCATCGCTTTTCAGAACATTTTCTTCCCTTGCTCCGTCGTTTTACTGCTGCTATTTTTAAAACTCGTCGCCGGCCGGGTATTCGCTCGACTTTTGCCTCGAAGATGGCCGGGGGACTGCACGCGATTTGTACTCCACCCCATCCCCTATCACCCAACCCCTCAACTACCTACATCTCCGGGGGATTAAGCCTCGCGATGTCTGTTTCGTCAGCCACGCGCTTGTTTTTATATTTCCGATAATTTACCGTGTTATCTGGATGTGGTCGTATCACGACGAAACGCGCACTAATTACGGTTCCGCCTTGTAACATTTTTACGGACATGCAACGACTCTGGAGAATACAACGCACACGCCATCCACATGGAAATGACGCTATTCGATAAAGTGAACCGCCCCCCCCCCTCCTAAAGTGACCACAACTTTACGCTTTTAATGCGTTTACTTATGGATTACATAAACTATCATAAACCTTATTATTATGAAGTCGTATTAGCGTTACGAACCACTAAATCAACAAGTGGACTCGGCTGAATTACTCCGCGCAAAAACATTAAAAAAATTGATCTCAAATTAAAAAAATTAATCCACATTTTCTGCTTAGAAATTATAAATATGAATACATGGTGGTGATTGAATGGAAAACTCCCCCCGGTGAGTGGAACATCGTCGCTGTGCGAGTTTAATTTCTTTTACATTACATAAAATATTCTCTTAAGCCCTGAAGATGATAGCGGTGAAAGCCGTGGAAACGTTGTGCGAATGCGACGAGTTCCAGAATCCCTATAAACAGATTATACATGAAAAAACGCTGGGAAATCCTTAATTTACTCTCCAATTCCTTCTTTTGGCTGCTAATAAGAAAGGTTTAAAAATAATGTAAATATTTTTTTTAAAGGGAAGAATTTTAATTTTCCCTCTGTAATCTACACTTTTTGGAGGGGCGGGGATATTTTCTTGTGAAGTGTTTAACGAAGCGACAAATTTAAAAGTTATTCAACTAAACGAACTGCCTTGAGACAGAAAATTATGTCCATTAATAATAAAATTAAATATATCGACGTTTATTCCTTTTTTTAAAACCTCTTCAGGTTCAATCATATTATATATAAATTAAGAAATAAATTTAGAGGCAACGTTTTGTTTGGTAACTTTACTGAAGCAACCGAAGAAAACCTTATATATTAATTAAGAAAAGGTGTATTTAATTTATTTTATTTATATTATAAATGTCAGATATTTTTCTTCATCATAATTAAAATTTACAAGTTCATTTTTATTTCATAATTGTAATATAACACTTATTTATTTAAACAACTGTTATAAAACTTCTACATGGATCCAAACTATTCGCAGAAATCAATAAACATGCAAAATGTAGAATAAGAAATTGCAAGGAAAGTCGAAGCGACACGCGAGGTAACAGGAGGACAGAAGTTCGAAAAGGGCGATGAAAAGTTCAAGGAGCCTCAATCAGTTGAGACGATGAAATTAAAATCCGAATAACGCACTTCTTGTGTACTAAGATCTTCCAGGGGAATCATTACTTATTTTGTAAAATATTATCCGTAACGACGAGCAGAATATTTTATTTTTACTAAATGGAAAAACTGAAGCCTATTAAAACAGAAATTTATTAAGAAAAATGTAAGACATTTTAACGGAACAGACAAGACGTTTTACCAGTAAACTTTTTGGAGACCTTTCTAGGTGTTGCAAAATTTCAATTAAATGATATTAGGGATGAAACCATCGTGTGTGTTTTATTATAATGTTTTAATATTTTTTCATAATAAATTTCTGACTTAATAGATTGATCAATTATCCGCATTCCCGGTGTATTTTTCGCAGAAAGATTACCAAGGTTTCACACCGGTACCAACAGCGATTAAACGACGACGTTTGGATGACCACACTATTTCTGCATTAATAAACTGTTTTTGTTTACTGTTCGAAACGTCCTGTTTTTTCTTTCGATTTTCTTGGCTTACTTTCCCGCCGTTTACCAACTTCATTTTCATTCACATTTTCCAAATTGGAGATTATTTCTGAATTTTCCCTGCCGACTTTCTTTTCAACAGACCTCGGAGGAAACAATATTAATGTCTTTCGGGATTAAGAAAAAAAAATTCTGACGTACCTCAGTGCCGGAGAAAGTTCGTCTGTTTTAAAAGGAAGAAGTCACGAAAGCCAATCAAATTTGGAAAGTTTTTTGAAGAACGTTAAAAGTGATGTGTTTTTGGATTTAAGAAAGTTTTATTTCGGTCCTGATGACATCTACTGGAATAAACGTATTTATAAAATTTATATTTATTCATAAAATTTTCGTTATAACAATAGGAGGAAGTCCGGAGGTATATCTTTGGGATTTGCGTGTAAAACTGACGTCCGTTGCTTAGCGACGTCTTTGGTAAGGATTGGACTGGCTTAAGTTTTGACGTGTATCTGCGTGAAAATAAAAAAAATAAATCTGTTCATATTTTTTTTTCAAGTTTCACCTGAAAAGGTAAGCTAAGGACAATTATTACAATCGCCCCATACTGAAGCAGTTGGCAATATCGAAGCAAAATTACTGGTTCGACATCGATGATTTGATTTAATTTTTGAGAACCAACAATGAGTTTATTATACTACGGATAAGTAGTAGAAACGTTGTACTGTTATGTTTTGGCCTTTTTATCAATATTACTTTATTTTTAGTTGAATTAAGCATATTGGTAGTAAGAGACTCATTCGTTGTCGTTTGGTAATTGTATCTCTTCAATCGAGGGCATAATTCTTAACCTCTGATGTATTTGTACACGCATTATTTTACTTATTTGTAATTCCTTATCGTCGCGGTAATGTATTTTCTTCCTTGTAGCGAGTTCGCTTGGAGATTGCGGTTTTTCTGAGGCCCCGACTGCAACGAACGTGAAGACCAACAAAAGTGTTCCAGAAGTTGAGCGTCTTCCCCGCCACGGGGTTCCCGTTCCCACGACCCCGCTCCCCAACTTTTGAAATCTGAGATCCCACCACCCACTGACACACGCTTCCAGACACCCGATCCGACTGCCACGCGACACAGGCGCTGAAACGTTGTTTTTAAGCCGCCGGAATTATTATTCCTTGTGGCGGGCGGACTGGGAGAAAGGGGGGAAGGGGATCCCACGGGAGTTACGCGTAATTACGTCCCGCTGCACGACAGATAAAGTTGCAAACGACCTGGACGGTTTTGCTATCTCTGATAAATATTACAATCACAGGAAGTCCGATCGCTTCCACCACGGTCACCGCCGCCTCGACTAAAAGTTCCTAACAGACAGGAAACGTTTCCTGTATATAAAATGAATTACCGAAGACCTGAGATTCGCTAAGGTGGTTCATTAAAGGAAAAATAACCTCTCAGGTCACTTTTTACTATTATATTATTGTAAAATAACAGAGTGTTTTTGGAAAATCGCAGTCAGCTGTTGTTATTTCGTGTCGAATCACTCGCTGTGACGACAACTAAGCGACCCAATGAATCATAACATGAAAAAGTCACTATTTGATGACCACGCCTAGATGAGGTCAATAGTTGAAAATTAAAGGCAAGAAAAGCATCTCAATATCGTTTACAATGCAAATTTGACGTAATATAGTTTAAGTAGCAAATATACTTCAACTATAACCTTGGATGGGAGTCGAATGGGAGTGAATTTCAGGACCCGAGAAGCATGTGGAATTCATTACATTTCGTAATGAGAAATCTTAAAAATGGGGAGTTCAAAATCTCAAAATCTAAGGAGGTGGTTTACTTATCTTCCGACCTTTTCTGGAGTACGAGGACAGCTTTTTTGGGATCACTATATAAAAAAAATGGAATCGATGGAGAACGTTCGGAAAAGGGCAGTTGAAGTGTAGATCATTAAGGGTAACGAAAAAAATGGCCAGTTATATCCGTGGGTGGGACCATCAGTTAAAAAAAAAATGTCGGAACAAAAAACAGACTTGGAAAAAGTTTAATTCCTAAACAAGACGATGATCAATTGGAATAATTTACTGTGGGAGTGTTTGGGGAAAGTCAATTCATCCTCAAGAAGATTTATTTAAGATGAATCTTAAAAAACCAACAGGATGTGAAGTGTCTTCCCTTATCTAATAAAATATTAATCAAATTTAAAGTGAAATGTAGTGATAAACCGTGAATATTTCTTTATTTTTCAGGATATAAAATATTACTAAGGACAGTGGACTATTGTTGTTTGTCTAAGTTAGGTTATAAGTAATATGTATAATAGACAATATTGTCATGTTAATGATGAAAAAATATCTGACCTTAGAACAGAAAATTATAAAGTTTATTTTACGACGTATCGTCCTCATTTAGCAACTCGTCAAAGATGGACAGTTTTTAATCTGCAATTTATAAGTTAATAACCAAAAGTATGGATTACGTTTTTTAAGAACAAATATGAATTATTTTAATTAATTTAATTTTGTTTACAATTATTGCGTCTAAATTTTATGCATGAATACAAAATTGCGTGTAAAATTAAATTAATCACAATAATTCGTAATTGCTATTAAAAAAGTTTATAAATAATTATCTTATTAATTTATAAATTTTAGATTATAAATTGTCTAACATGAAGATGCTCTAAACGACGACGAAACGGCATAAAGTTAATTTTAGCTAATAAACATTATTTTCTGACTCAAGTCCATAAATTTATTTACTTATAATATTTTCATGTATCTGACACCGGGCTATTTGCACAATTGTAGATTATTACTACCGGGGATAAAATAAATGTGATTAATAAATTCATTAAAAGTCCCAATCAATTTTGATTAAGCCTAAATTCAGCATGAATAGGCTCATGACTTTTAATTTTTTTAAATTTTTATTTCTAATAAATTTTCAATGTTTAGTCATGTATTTAAAAAAGTCAGATATATATTACTATCAGTAAATTATTTCGTTTTCTCTATAAATGAGAAAACAATTTTTTTATTTTTGTAAAATGTGTTTCTTAATTTACTTATAAATGAATGAGACATCCAAAGTGTCAGAATAGTAATTTATTTTTTAAGAATTAGCATTACTTGTCTCCGTTTATTTTGGAATCACTTCCTCACAAAATTATTATTGTTATTTAAACAAATATACTATGTTCAGAATTGTAAATTTTTTACATTTGTAACAAAAGGAGTTCCAAAAGTAATCACACATTCCTGTCTATTTTTTATATATTACAACGTAAATTCTCTTTGTAATCTGTTCATAACGTTTCCGTTTCTCCTTCAAATCCCGCGAGAAAATATTATCTAAGGGAATAGAGAAGGCCAGCATGGCTCTCTTGCATGTCAATACAATACGTGATTAATAGTCCATAAATACGGAGACTTTTTTCTCCCCCTGGGAGGGAATTTTAGTATCTTCCATAGATCACGTAGTGGATGGAGGAGGTATCTTTCACCGATGATGTATTTATAGGCGTTGCCTCCTGGAGCCGCCGTCGCTCGGATTTCAATTGACAAAGTGTGGAGACACTCCCCGGCCGCCGGAAGCGACGCCCCGAACACTCGGAAGTGATGTCAGGTGGCCTTGCCTTCGGCATTATTGTGCGAGTCCCCCATCTATTAGCGTGGCAATGTTTAACTCTACGCCACCCGAACACGTACAACGTTCCCACCTCTACTAAATACCTCCATCATCGAGGACACAAGAGGTGAGTAACTCCTCTGGACTCTGAATGAAAGAGTCAGAATAAAACGATCTGGTTGTTCCTGAACTCTGTACGAAACTGTAAGTTGAACTGGTACTTATCAGGGAACGTGAAGGAAGGTCACATGGAAAGATAGCAGATGAATTCAACGTACGTCAAGCAAGAACGACATCTGACGGTGATGAAGGTGATCAAAAAGTTCAAAGAAACGAGTTTCCTTTAACTCCTATACTGGAAATAAAACTCAGACAACTTTCCGAGAGGCCTGAAGATGAAGCATGACAACATGCGCATAATGGATTAAGTTCACGGCGAAGGACGGCTCGGGGAAAATAATCCTTTGTAGCTGACGACGTTTGGCGAAACAATCACTTGAGTTAATTAATTGATCAATCCAGTGCCTGCCCCCCCCCTCGTTGATTTATGTGAGGGGGGAGAGGGGGTTTGGCCTCCACGTCTCTGAACACGAACGTTCCATACACAAGATTGCCTCCGCGGGCTCGTCACGAAACGCTGCTGGTGCTTGAAGAAGTAGCACAAAGGAAGAGTCAACACCAGCAGAAAGTCTTAAATAAAATGGATTAATTATATTGTGAACGAGTATGAGGAGGGAGAACGATGATTTTATATGAAATTAGTCTCAAACGTTCATGGAAACTTCTTCAGAAAAATATGCACTAGAAAATCACGAGAAAATTATGTCTTGGGATTGTAGCTTCAGACGCAAATTTCTACGCATTTGATTTGATAAATTCTTTTCTCTACTGCGAGAATAAGACGCGACACGTACATTATCAAGTATATAAAAATATTTAATAAATTAACAGAAAACAGCCAATTTGTCAACATATGCTTAGCTACAAAATAGTACGTCTGTATAATGTATATTATAATGAAATAAATTTCAAAAATTAATATTACTATTTTGTCAATTTTATGGTTTAAATTTGGCTTTCGTCCAAAAATTACGGAAGAAACCTCGTATAGTAATGATTTTTATTTTAATTAATTCTCATTTTTATGACAACTTGGCTGTTTTTCTACCTATTTAACAAACGATAATTGTCAAGTTATATTAGATAAAAATTTTGAAATATATATATATATATATATATATATATATATAAGTATATTGTAGCAGATTGGCCTCGGCTCAGTTTTTGCTCAGGGTTTTTGGGCGATAATATGTAGTCGATGCTGTTTCAATCCGCCGACTCATCAACATCTCCCGAAGTTCTCAAGAATAAGGCACCAGATAATTTTTTTATTGGAAAAATTATCAAAATTTAATAGTATTCTTTAATTAATTCTTTGCGTAATGAATTTACTACTATCTCTAACGACGATGTTCCATAGTTTGCAATTTCAACAACTGTAATTGTGCTCTTTCAATTATCAGCTCGACACATTTTCAGCTCCCAATGTAGATTTATTGCCATCTGGTCCAGCACGAGTGTTACTAGGTAACTGACCTTAAAATTCGCGATCGCCAAAAAGCGTGACGTCAGCACAACAATACCGCGACGGAAAAGGATACCGACAAAGGCAAAAATAAGCGATTGCTATTTTACATTTTTTTTATATATATATAATGTAACATAACAATCGCTTATTATATATATAAATATTTAAATAATATATATACATATTTAAAATAAGGGGCATTGAAAGAAATTACAATAAAAACAAATAGGACGTTTCATCCTTAATTATTGGCGACCTCTTAAGGTGCAAGTTTCATTTAAACGATAAATTCGTATAGAGTTTGATGCTGAATTTCTCAGTCATTCTATCAATATTAACAATTCAATTTGTCTTACGTCATAAGAAAAATTAAAAAAAAAAGTCCGTTAGATAGAAACTCATCCAAAAGTTTATGAATGAAATGTCATATTTGTTTTACAAAACTATAATACAGTTTATTCGTATTGAATTTCTGAATAATTGAATCTTGTTTTTTCATTTATATTTATGTAAATTTCAAATGCATCGTGCTATGTTTTTGGCCACCTTTTGTGGATTCCGGAAGCCGTGTACGTCGCCACAGGTCGTTGTTAAACCAGAAACAAACAAACGATTTCGCTTGAATTGCCCCTAAGTATAGAGGCGCGGTCATATAATATTCGTCAACGACCCGTCGTTTTGTGTCGCGATCTATGTTTGCGCACCGGATCTCGTGATTAATCGGAATTGTTGACGTCCAGCCGCAGACATAAGTCAATCCCCACTCGAACAAGGGAAGTGCGTCAGTTATGACATAAGTTATTCAAAACGCCGGCAGGCCGCAATTCCGGAATTGAGTGCGCTATCGGAGGTCGCGCGCGCGCGCGTGTGTGGGGATGGGTCGGCCATTAGGCGCCATGTAACACCTGCCACGTGGGTTCACCCCCCTCAGGGGGGGGGCGAAGGCACAGCTGACAAATGGCACAAAAACTACCATTAATCCTTGCGACAAGTCTCCTCCGTGAAGACGTTAATATACATGACAATGACTTACAATGACCTTAATTTAATAAAGGCGGACCAGGGTGGTTTCCGTTTGTAGCTCTCGGAATGCATTTCAAATCTTAAAGACGAACACACTATATCGCAAAAAATATTCTTCCCCGTTCCAAATATAGACGAATTTAATCATTATACAAACACACATTTGGTTGCCATATTAAGAAAGAAAATCGACATCTACATTTCCAAACATGTGATTCATTATCAACAGGAATGTTTACAAAAACCATTTAATTTACGAATATAACATTTCTAAAAATTATGAAAAAAACACACCGGTATTTTCCCCATGAAACTGAAACGAGAAGAGGATAACGTGATAAAAATATGTATATCAAACATTCAGGTATATCAAGGGCACAGTCCCTCAATTATGAACTGTTTAATTTTCAATTAAACCAATAAATTTGTCTGCTATATTAAGTATTAAATGAACCTTTCTACCCTTGCATTCTAATACTCTCAAGATTATACTGTGCCGCGGTACTTGTGACGTCCCACACCACATCTCACCCTTCGCAGGCTAGAAATGACCTTTTTCTGAAAATCCGAACACCCAGAAAAACAAACCTATCGTCATTATATTTCAAACCCAGATCATCAGTAATCACTCGGTAGTAACAATATTAAAAAAAATTCAAATTTAGTAGGAATATACCGTTAATTATAAATTATTAGACCCCAAAATACAAATCTTTTGGGGGGAATATCTGGCTTCCCTAATCATTTTATTTTTATATAATTCTTGCCTTCCATCGTTATGTTTACCATTGTTTGAAAACTCAATATATAAATTAATCCAAAAGACTTGTTGAACGTAATTGTTAGATTAAAACATTCAACTGGCCATTTGATTCCAACTAGCTACATAGATATTTTGTAGTTAATTACAAACCCTCTAAAAAATTAAGATACTCCGACATATTAAAGATTTATTTCTAAATTACTGATCAATAATATAACTTATTTAAAGTTATTTAGTAAATTGTGTGCCTGAAACGAACGTTTCGGGTAATGTCCGTTATAAAATTAAATATACTTCTAATAAAAATTAACAGGAACGTGTGATTCATTTTTGGAACTCCTTCCGTTGCAAATGTAAAAATTTTACAATTCTGAGTATAATTTATTTCTTGAAATAAATGTAATAAATTTATGAGGAACTTTCTATAAGTGATTCCAAAATAAGTAATGCTAAATTTTATTAATTAAATTATTTTTCTGACAAGTTGGCTGGCTCATTCATTTATTAGTAAATTAAGAAACATATTTTTTTAAAAAATAAATGGTGTTCTCATTTATAGTGAAAACGAAATAATTTACTGATAGAATTATTTACCTGGCCTTTCTAAATAAAATAAAAATCAGGCTAATAAGTCAGAAATTTATTAGGAATAAAAATTTAAAATTATTAAATCAGTCATGACCGTTTCATCCCTAATTGTTTTAGGAAGCCGTAAAATTAAATTAAACGATATAATTTTCAAATTCGTAATGTTAAAGAAAAATTTTTTTTTTACAAATATATTATTTTACAATTTTAGAATTACGTACACAGATATAGAACTTAATGTAAATTAATTATATGAAATGTAGAAGAACATTAATTTCTAAGGTTCGATTTGAACACACGTTGCGGCCGAAATGAATTACTCTTCATGACTGGGATTCTTCAGTCTGTCATCTTGTCTGGAGTAGTAGCCGACAAACTGGAGTAGTATTGGAAATGGTGTGTAAGCATAAAAAAAATATTTTTGGTGGGGAATATGTTAGATGAAAAAAAAACCGTATTTGTACGGCTTCGTTTAAATGCAACTCGTAATTCAATTCAACGCGTCTGCGGTTAATGTATATAATAGTTAAATTTTGAAATTATGTATGACATACGGGTAAACATAAGTGTAGGTGTGTGTGTGAGTGAGCGAGGTAATTACTCGTATAGCGCCAAATCCTTTTTTACCCTGTACAGTTTGCCGACTGAGTAGCAACATTGTGGAGGGATCGCGCAGTTGTAAAGTTGTAAATAATAAATTGGCAGGGACACAACAATACGGCGGCGGGGAGTGTTACTGTCATTTGCAAGGGAGGTCATTACGCACTTGATGCGGCGGTTGTTGTGCGTTACACAGTCACGCAGTCACATCACGTTAAAAAAAACAGCACCCCCCCACCCCCTTTTGTACGCTTCTGGCGGGCGGTCGGCCGTGAAATGGCACCGTCTATTCATTGTATTATAATGCAACAACAGATGGTTTAGTAGCGACATTACACATTCATACGGCAGGAAGCAAGCCCGAGCGCTGCGAACCGGAAGATGTGATTTGGCCAGAGACGCGCGCATATGTCGCAATTAGGGCGGCAGAAGTCCCTCGAGGGAGGGGGTGGTGGAAAAAAAACACACCCCCTCTCCACGAATATGAATACTAAGCTAGCGAGAAGTGGCAAAAAGCGAGACACTCTGTTATATTGGATAAACGCGGAAAGAAAAGCAGGAAGGATTTTCAGATACACGACGTCGTATTTATAGTAGGCCTTTATGCGTAAATTCGTAAGGGATGGAGTTGATACGATTATTGTGGTGCTAATGGCATATTCTGGGAAAGCAGATGCCATTCAATGGCATAATAAAAAGCAGATGGTGTTTCAAGAGTTTAAAGGCCGAAAAACACCACTTGATGTAAAAAAAATTTGCAACTACGCTAATGTATAATGTATACAAAATGAAGAAGACCTTTTAACAGTCATTTAGAGAAGTTTCATTTTAATGTTATTACATTAAAATTTGTTAATTATTTAAAAAACACAGGACCTTCCGACAACACTTGTGTCATATTCGTCTGAAACGATATTCTATTATTTGTATGTATTTATATTATTTCCTACCTGGATCCCGCTAAAAGTTAAAAATAAATATATAAAACAATTTCTGAATAAAAAAATGTCTTAGAAATTTTTCGTTAAAATTTGCCCGCACCATTTAAATTCAACTAAAAGAAAATATACAAAAATGTGAATGTTAATTTTAGAGGGGAAATATAAAAAATCCCTTCATTTTAGAAACAAATGAGGTGACGAACTCAAAAGCCAAATAAAATTCGGAATAAAGACACATTGGTTTCGATCTGTTTTATGAGAGGAATGGATTGAGATGTGATAGGCAAAAACTATTCTTTTCGTCAAAGAGATACAAATTTAATAACTTTTTACCAATAAAAGTGCTACTGATATTTGAACTAGTTATATAAAAATCACACTGCAACGTATTTGGAAACTTTGTAACCTTTCGTCACGTAAATCAAAACACAAGAACCGTGAGTGACGGAATTGCATGATCCAGTTGACGAACTTAAAAGCCTTTTTTTTTCAGAAACGTTGTGTGGTATTTAATATAGCACTCATTTTTATCTATTTGTCTACTTATTTTTCTGATTAAAAATAAAAAAATGCCATTCTTATTGGGTAAAAGGCTCGTGGCTAATCCAGTGCTTACGAAATTGAAGATGGAGGTCCTTCGGAGGGTTTTCGTGCTGATTCTGAGAGCAGAGTACGAATGTGGAATAATTCCCACCAATAATAGTGAAGTGTAAAGTTATCGTGATCGGGTAAAAGCGTCTCAGTGCATTTTTGAGCCAAGATCTTTGGAGAACTCACCGTGCGTGTGGCTGAAGTTGGATTCCAGGTCGAGTTTGTCCTCCTTGTCGTGCAGTTTGTCGTGCCTGGGGGAAGATCCTCCTTTCATGGAGCGGAAGTATTGACTCCAGCGAGTCCTACCCGCGTCCTTCTTCAGTCGCTTCTCCTTAGCTCTTCTGAAACAAGGAGACACGCTGTAATGTGCAACCGCCGTCTCCAACGGGGTCCGAACAACCTCAGACGGACAGGAAATATCTTCAATAAAAGAAACACACACAACTACATCAAACCGTAAATTACAGGTACATTTATTTTGGGAACACTTTACAGAGTCTTCAGTTTTTGTCCGAGGAAAAAACGTAATTCAGAACTTTAAATGCTGTTATTGGAAAATATTAAAATTCCACGTGTAGCAGAGTTTTGACATCGATATTTATTTTCGTAAACGTAGCGCATGATGGAATCTTCGTGGAATCTTTCCCTCAGTCAAAGTAATCTCCGGGAGGTTGTTGGCCATTCCTATAGTCCTCTAGGGATTAAGCACTCAAGACTTGGCGAATCCCCCAGACATTTAGGACTTCCTTCTGGTCTGGGGTTTTGCTAAGCCGCAGTGGTAGAATATATAGCTTAGCACCGAGAATTTCCTTCAGAGGGAACTCGGGCTCAGATATTGTGATACTAGAGACTCTAATCCCTTTACCATACCAAAATACTGTACTATTTATTTATCTCCGGTTTTCCAGTTATAATCTCTCAATATTATAAAATAATCAGATATAAATTTTCCATTAAAATTTCTCAATCGCTCTAAATCTTTTTTTAAATATCATTAGAAACACCATACACCGTACTATTCATAACAAATACGGGTCTTTATTTAGTCTAATCATCTACTAAAACTGCTCTTCAGACTTCTCTTGTACATTTCTATTAAAAAAACTTCTAGAGCATTTGGAATTGGACCCGGTTCTAAGGGAAAACACGAGAAGATTTTCCCCAAATTGACTTAGGGCTCTTTAGGGAAAAAATCGAATCTGAATCTGAATGGTGAGGAGGAGGATTGAGAAGACGTTGAAGCTTTCTAAACGAAATATCTGAAAATAATAAGGCAAACCAGGAAACGCCCAAATAATGACAATTGTTTGTGAAATATTTAGATAAATTTCTCTGATGTTCTATTGGCCAATTTTGAGAAGAATAAAGAGGAGGAAAATTAGATATATGGGTTAAGAAGAAAAGTTATTATCAGAGAAAGGAGTGAAATACAAACTTTTGCCATTTTTTTTCGCAAAAATAGACAAGGCCACACGCAAAGAAAACATTAAACCAGTACCGAAGAATAATTAATTACCTCCTTATCAAACATTAAACATAAGATCCTTAAATAATATTTTATTTTGATTTATCACGGGTTTTTAATAGTAAGACATATTTAACGACACATTTTTATATTTATAACACACAGTGGAATAAATTACAAGTTCTACGTCGGAGGAAAGAGATGGATTGCTGTACGTTCTGAAAGCGCTGCTTGTATGTGAAGATGTAGGTTATGCATGGGACTAGATGAGGGATCATATCAAGCAGTCATCTGGGGCGGTGAAATTATAGAGGCTGACTCTGATAAGGAGAGTGGATATGAAAAATTCGACACAAAATAGAACTGTAGTTATTTTCAAATCAGAGCCAATTTGACCTTGAAGCTCTTCCTGGTGCCGTCCAATCAAATTCATGCGACGTTGTCTCATTATTGTCCTCGGAGCTGTAGTTAGGGTGTGTTGTAATTCATTATTGACGATGTGGCAACGTTTGTCTAATTCTCTGCTCTCATTCGCTGACAGCCAGATCGGCTCCGATTTGAAAACCATTATAGGTGGTCTTACTAGACAAATGAAAAGCCTTGTTAATGCAACGTTGGACCGTCCCCTGAAACGATGGGAAATGAGGTAAAGTTTGTTGACGATGTCGACGGTTTTGCACACACACACACGCAGGCAGACGACTCAATCAGACGAAACGGGGACGACGCTCCGCAAACAAAGGCGACAAACAAACGACAAGAGACGAGACGAGGTCGATGAATTTCATACGGACCTTCCTTAAAAGCCGAGGCGGGACTCAGCGCGCGCGCTCTCTCATCCCTTTTGCTTCCAGAACCCCATAGATTTTTCCTTGTCATTTGTCTTCGGGATCTCTTTTATTTCCCCTTCCACAGAATCCCTCTCTTCTTGTCTCTTTTCGTTTTTGTGGGGGGCGGTCTCGGTTCAATTTGCTGATCATCCACCAGCGTCCTCCGCCTCTACCTCCTTAGTAACAGGCAGTCCCTTTTTCTTTCGGAGTTCTGGATTTTTGAAAAAGTCCCGAGGGTATCTCCGGGAAGCTGCGTGGGTGGGGGATTGTGACGTATTGAGAGCCGTCCCAATCAGGACGCGTGCGCAGACTTTTGTGCTCTTCGGCGGCCGTCAAAAGAAGCCATATTTTCCTCCCTTCGCATCGCGCATCTTTTCTGCGAAGCGAAGCGGAATCAATGAAGAGGAAAATCCGGCAGCTGCAGCATCCCGACGGCGGCTTCGAGGGGGCTTCCGAAGCCGGACAGGCGTCGCGACGACCAGCGTCAGTCTGTTTGTTGTTTCCCCTCGGCAACAAGTGCGAAACGCTCTTCTCCGTCTCGATTACATTTCAAATTAGGTAACCCTTCCAACTGATACACTCCTTCTGTCTGCTAAATCGCACAGGAATTAAGTTGTTAACTCGTTTTTCTCAACAATCATCCGGGCCACAAATCATATCCAGGACTTTATATAGGAATGCGATTGAGCAGCGATTTATGACTGTTAAATTTGTCGATTTTAGAGGAATATCAGAAAATTTTAACATGTTAATAAACCAACCGAAATTTCATGTAAAAGAATAGAACCACTCACTTACATGTGTTAAAAACTAAATTTATGTGCATTTGTACGAAAGTAAGCTATAATAGAATAAATGACCGCAATTAACTAATTAAAGGCAATAATAAGATAGAATTAGTAATTTTAAATATTTAAGGAGTTGTAGTGGATCAAAATTTGAAAATAGATTTTCATATAGAATTCATATAGAATGATATAGAAGGTTAGGGATTTTATATAGAGTAGGAACATTTTTAACTAAAAATAGATAACTATAATTTATAATTATAATATACTTCCACTTTTCAATTATTGCTGTCCTGTGTTGCACGGAGTATCTAATAAAAGAACTGACAGACTTACACAAGTTGAAAAGTTTTTTGTATGAATAAACGATTTAGTGCCACAGAAATATGAAGAGAAATTAATTTATCCGATTATATTTTTTATAAATGTATCAATAAACCGTAACCGTCGTATTTTTTATAATGATTTAGCTGTTAAGTATTATAGTAACCCATATAATTTTAAAATGTAGAACTATATAATATTTAAAATGAAACGATATACTTATTAAAGGTAAATTTAAACAATACAAATGGAAAAAATTAGACATGTAATCTGAAGGAGTGTGCCTAATTACTATATTAAAATTTACTAAATATTTTAATTATTTCTTTATTAATATTTATGAAAGTTCCCGAATTAAAAGGGAAAAAACGTTACAATTTATTAATACGTGAAATTTTTAATGTGTAGTAATATTTTTTTCTGACTGTTGGGCAGATTCCACTAGTTAAATTTAATATAAGTCGGATATAGTTTAAGTTTTTAATTAGAATTTATATATACATGCACAGAATAGAGTACAATTTTTTCAGGTATTTTTACTCAACCTGAGTAATATATTTACGTTATTTTATTTTACTATGAAACGTATTAGTGAAGCACAGGAATATATGACACTAAATACTCGCGCCAATTACTAGGTTTATTTCCAAATTTCTGCTTTATGATTGTCGTTCAGGTTTTTTTTTCTTATTTTATCGATTTAGCAGCCTAGTCATTGTCCAATAAATTCGTACACGAATCTACGATTTGTCTGAGGCATGTATATCTTCAGTTCCTGTTGAGGAATTTGTTACTGAGATGGGAGGTCAATGTTACCTGTTCTGGAACCAGACCTGGACGACGCGCATGTCCAGCCCCGTGTCCTGACTGAGTTGTTCCCTGACGTGCCTGGCAGGTTTCGGACTATTGTTGTAGGCCAGCTTGAGAGTCTCCAGCTGCTTCGCCGTGATCGTCGTCCTCGGCCGTTTGTTGGGTTGGTCTCCGTCTAGACACCCGCCGTCTGTAAAATAACAATATACCTCACCACGTGCAGCGTTGCTAAAACGATTCATCCGAATTACGTAGATGAACGTAAAGGCCAAGTTTGGGATACGAATGATTTATTTGTTAATTATTTCGATGTACCGTGGCATTTTAAAGAGGAAACTAATATGAATATAATCATAAAATTACTCGAGGGAATTTTAATTATGATTCTACGCTTTTAGTTTACGTATTGTAATAATAGCCACAATAACAGATTAAAATATAATGTATAATATATAAATAATTGTGACTGAAAAATACCCCTTTTTTCTATTACAAAAGGTTTTTTTAATTATTATATTTTACAAATGAGCTTGATTCACCGTCGATGCATCTCATTAAGAAAATCTCTCACATGGAAATTTCACTACAGCGTCCAGTTCAAGTGTAAATACAAACATATATCAATTTTCGGAGTAGGCCGGCCATCGAGGGAAACCGTCAGTCCCCACAGAATATCTTTTAAGCTGGGTCACCGTTAAAGACGGAGAAATACAGAAAAAACACGTTTTATGGGTCAAGGTTGAGGTGCACGTTGCATAAAAAGTTATTATGTTATGAACTTCAAATTTTGAACACTTGTTAATACAGGTAAGGAAATACTGAAACTAAAGTTTTATTTAAAAATATTACTCTGAATTAAACAGTATGAAAAATAAACGATAGTAAAATTGGGACAATTTTCACAATATCACAGAAAGCCTTGACGTACAAGTCCCCTTAATATACTAGCGCCACCTTTGGCTGATTTTGAATTTTAAAATTTACGGACGAATAGAAGGCGTGCAAACGTTAGAACTTATTTGTTTACAAAAATTAACGTTTTAAGAAAGGGAAAGAAAATTTATAATATGAAAGTTAGCCAAATACAGAAAAAATAAGTGATAATATAAATACCAAACGTTTCTGGGATCGTTGACCCTTCTCAACTCCTGAACAAAGGAACAACGATCCCAGATACGTTGTGTGGTATTATCACTTATTTTTTCTGTATTTGGCTATCTTTCTTATTATTAATTTTCAAACAGACATAAATGTTTCATTTCGGAAAGAAAATTTTCTGCACGAAAACTCCGAAAATTTTGGAATGTTTCTTCTTGCCCTCAATTTCAGCTAAGACAATAATTATTTCAAGCTTTGGGCCTCCTTTCAATAATGTTGACATTACCACATCATCCTCTGGTATGCGACAGCGCACCATAAACTAAAGTGATGACGTCGTCCAACCCAATTAATTAATTGGCCAAAATAATTATTTGATTAATGTTCTTGAAATTTGTTTAAAAATTGTTTACGTCGGTTTTAATTTAAATCGCAGCTATTTTCCATACCTTCAATATTAGCCTATAAGATGTCGGATTTACCTTTGGTCTTGGCCGCCTCGTAGTCGGGCTTGCAGACGAGCTTGCGGTCCTCCATGAGGTAGAACTCGTCGCCCGTGTTGAGCTGTCGGCTGCACATGACGCAGGAGAAGCACTGCAGATGGTACACGTGCTCCTGCGCCCTGCGAACCACTTGCGTGGGTGGGATTCCCTGCTCGCAGCCCGCGCACTTGGTCCCGTACCTCCTGACACACACAGCAGAGTCATGAATCGGGATCGGGGAACAGAAAACTCGGATGATTTACATTTATTCCATTACTGAAGATAAATCAAACAGTAAAATACTCAAATGAGAAAGCCAAAGAATATGCACTCAAAAGAGAAGAATACACTAATAAGAAAAATACATATGTAACACAAATGTGAAAAACACAAGCCTATTAGGAAAATTTATTAAAAAAATTTGAAACATTTGACAAACACATCGTTTCATTCTGAATAGGAACCCCTTCAGTTGTCTAATTTCAATTAAAATCAGTTATAATTTATTATATTAAAAACACTTCAGGTGAACATTTTCAGTAAAATTCAGTTATAATTTTTTATATAAAAACGTATCTTAATCTAAATTATTATATAATAAATTGTAACTAAATTTAATTTAAATTGTTCACCTGAAGGGGTCCCAACTAGGGACGAAACGTTGTGTTTGTCAAATATGTTTTAAATATTGTAATAATTTTTTTCTTTGACTAATTTGAAAACGAAGTCAGAATATTAAAATTGGGAATTTATTACAATTCAAATAGAGAAATTAAAATTCAAGAAAAGGATTACATCGTCGCGATCAAACTTAGGGGTCCTCATCAGGTACGTTATTAGTAAAAAATTGATAAGGAAACCTGAATTAAAATGATTGCATACAACAAATAAATTCTTAATGAGTGAGTGTTTTGTTTTAACCTGATGAGGTCCCAAAACGTGGTACACCTTTTCTTGATTTTTATGCTGTTTTTTAAAAAAATTATGATATTCAAATTATTCCGAGTTTATTCGCTAATTTATTTATTTTATGAATAATAAATTCGTATATGAAATATATATATGTATAATTTTAACCGTTTTGCAGTTTAATAAATAAGCTAATCGAAGGGATCAAATAAATCTAACGCGAATAGGAAGAGGACACACTAGTTTGATCCTACCTCTACATCATAAATAGACACTGGAAGAAAAATCCATATAAAAAAATCGTAAGATTATTTAAAAAGAAACTTATTTCACCCTGAAATTTAAATTTAACTACCGCATAAGTCGTTAATGGCCATTAAATATAGCTGACTATAAATAAAACTGAATAATAAAAAGTTATTAATTCCTTACAAGTATTCAAGTATATTAAAAATGTATAGAATAATCGGTCACAAACTATTAGGTTTACTTTAAGGAGAACTGCCGCTCGTCTGGCTACAAATTAAAAGGAAATTTGAGCACTTGTGGTCTGTGGTTTCTGAAATATCCTGTTATTATTACTTCCGTCTGCAGAACTCTTGCGAAAGTCTTATAAATTGGGAAATAAATTCCTAAGTATGTTTTTAAAAATAAAACATGAAGTATAGATCAGAGTACAGGTCTCAGTAACTGGATATACATACGGTCAGAAAACACTGAACTAAATTGAGAGAGAAAAAATTACAGTTTTAATGATAATTGGACGGATCCAACTATTTAAGTCGACCTTTTATTGCATTTATTTTAATATTGGTCAATGACGTGAAACTAAACGTCTGTACGTAATCATAATTATTATTACGACCTCATATTAACTGGTTAAGAACTACAACATTGAACTTCAAAAAATGAAAAAGTATATAATTACGTTCCGAACTTGATTTAAACCTTTATTTCAATTCGTTTGACAATTAAGAGAACGTGTTGGTTCAAAGGACTCGTAAAACAAAAATCAAAAATTAAGTTATAATGCAAAAGCCTCAGGTTAGATAGAAACCTGTTACGAAAAATTTAAAACATTATAATGAAAACAAACACGACGTTTCTATCACTAAAATTACGTGGAGATTGCAAATATCCACATCTTGCATATTAGATCCAACGATTTAGGGTCATCAACGAAGCGAATGTAACCAATTATTGAAACAGAATTTGATTGCGTGTTATTGTTATATTATTGTATTATAAAAAATATTTCCATTGCTATGTTAAATTCAACAATACTCACAACGCAAAAAAGGAAGGTTTAATAAATCCATGTTGGAAATGTTTTATATTTTTACGTCTGTTTATATGAAATATATAATTCAGAAAAAATTTAATAAATTATAAAATACGTTTCGGTGCGTATTTGTATCATCTTCAGCCTTTTTTATTACAAAATGTTAAAAGCTATATGAAAAAATATTTTTAAAATTTCCCTAAATTTTGGAAGCACTTCCGGAACATTTCTTAACACACTAAAGTGGTCGTGGCATATAGATTTTTAACATTTATTGCTTATTATAAAAGACCTGAAAAAGGAAGAAAAAACTACCGAAACGTTTTTTAATTTAATAAATAAATATTTTGTCATATTGGTCATAAGTTGCATTATCTGTTAAATAAATCCGTTACGGAGAAACAGTTTTTCAGTGGCAAACGAACTGCACACCCAGAGCTTGTTCCAAGACGTCAATGTAAGACAAATGAATGTAAATGATTATATGTATATATATATATATATATATATATATATAATATTATATAGCTGGGAGAAGGAATATTCAGAAAATTAGACTGTTAGAAGGAAAGAAGAAAATATAAATATAATTAGTGTAAAATTGCCTTGAAAATTGATGGAGGAAGTCAAAATATTTGTTATACTGTTTATATAAATTCGAATAGTATTTTAATTGAATGTTCAATTATATGAATGATGAGGTCCTAAGCAAAGGGAAGAAACGTTTTGTACATATTTTTAAATTTTAATGTTAATAAATTCTGACTATTGGCTATGATACACTATATTTATATTTAATACAAATCAAATAAACATTCTATTTCTTTTTATAAAATAATAAATTATTGGATTTATAAACAGGGAGGATGAAACGGAATCAAACAATAATAATAATAAATTCATTATTAAGTGTTAAGAATTAAATTCGAGCTGGATACACAAATTTCAAACCAGTGTTCCTCCGCCTTTTTTTCTACCCCCAGTATCGGGTCACTTTCCCACTCGAGAGTATTTCTGTTGAAACTAATTTTGGTCATTGAGCTGTTGTCGAGTGCGCTCTCGAGTGTTGTCCAAACAGGCGCACTTCCGCTGGCTGGTCAGGGGCGCCCCTGGAGTGTCCCTTTGTAAACAGCAGACGGCACTAGATGGTTATGGGGGTCTTTGCCTCCCTATCCCCACTGTACTACGACTGTGGAGTTACCTACCATTTGTTTCCAGGGGCCCTCGCTCTTTAAATCATCCACCAACACTCGTCTTAACCTTCCATTTGCCTTTCTCTTTATTCAGTAAACCAACAGAAATATACTGAAAAATCTCGGCAGATAGAAAAACCCAAGATTATATTTAAAAAATTTCACTCTCAGTTTCCCGAAACCTACTTTAACTCTACAAATTTTCCAGAGTCTTAGTCTCCGCTCAGACTCATCGACAACTTCATTGAGACTGTTGGTCCTCTCACATCGACCATTTTCCATTCAAGTAGGGAATTATTCCCATCTTAAGATAATCAATTATGTGGACAACTGTTACATCTCAACTACGTAAATGGCTGTAAAACATGGCCGGGAGAACAGAGAAGTTAGCAGCGGAAAATTGTTGAATTAAATTGTATTCCTCTGACCAACTGCTGGTAAATTTTCTATTGGTTCACAGATAAAGATAATCCGTCAACCCTCCATGATATTTGTTTCTTTCTTACTCATTCCCTCGACAGTCTTCTCTGAGAGCTTTGACCTCCCGAGAGGAGTGCCAGGTTGATCGTCTTACAAGGAATATTTTTTTGAGTGTCACGTGGTCAGAGTTTCGGTTCCCCCCCTTTCAGTATTAACCCCAGCTTTGTTGACCGTGGTAAAGACAATCATATCAATGCCAAAGCCATGAATCGAACTCTGGGACCCCTGTGATGCGTAGCTATGTCGCTGATTACTGGACCATTGACGGGTCAGATCTTGAAAAACACATTTTAATGATAAAAATCGCGTTTCGGTGCCAGCAATGTCTTGTACGTTCATGGACGACGATGAAAAAAATCTGTACGGCCAAATGTGTGAGAAATGAAGTAATTATGTTGCAGCCGCGTCATCGGATGAAGAAACGTCTGGGATCAGTATTGAGGTTATATATGGTGTCCGCCTGAATGATGAAGTCGACCTCAGTTTACAATGTGATGTATGAGGTGGTCCATTTTGGGTTTGAAGGTTTGTCCGTTCTCTCTATGAGCTGAACGTCATCAAGGATAGAGGACTGGAACCTCCAGTATCGATTAAACTCTAAACGTCTGATTGAGATGATGAACCTATATCAGGAAATGATTCGCTTATTGTCACTTGTCTTTTGTATTCATCAGTTGTCATGATGGATTGCTGACGAGTCTGGAATGTAGTTTGAGGATTTTAATTTTGAGATTTCTCAGTGTTTGGCGATTCCATGGATGTCCAACTGGAGAGCAGACGGTGCTAGCCTCCTCCACCCCCGCAGAGAGACAGAGAACTATTGTCTGCGGGTCCGAGGGTTCGGCTTGTTGTCGCGTGCTGCGACCGGGGAGAATGAATCAGTCGGCGGAACAGCTGTTGCATGGTGACTTCCTGCAGCACAACAGAACCCTCTCCAGCTGCCATGCACCTGACTGTCACGTCGCCGGTCCGCCCACCAGTCAGCCGGGTTCGCCCTGCGACGGTCGACAACACGCACTAATCACCCCTCGTGATGAGACCATTGCCATGTTACGTACGGTCGGTTCACAGATGCCAATGAGTCGGTAAGTCAACGCCGGGCTTCAGCGACATGGCAAAAGTCGACGACGTGTATATAAAATTTTACAGAGATGGTATGTAACTGGTGTTGCCTTGATGATTCTTGCGTGGAACACAAATTATGTTAAAGTTCATAATTCAACGGTACGGAAGGAGTAACAGCCTAATAAATAGACAATTGAGGTGGAGAGAGGAAAAAGTTGGAGAGTGAAAAAAACACTCAAATCACTGGGAATAAAAACAAAACTACGGAGAAAAATTTCAAGAGAATATTTTAAATTTTTTTTTGATTTTTCATCTATACAAGGGACTTTTTCGAACGTTAATTACAATCAGTAATATCTGTAAATCAAAAAATTGTAGTTTAGATAAAACGCAATCCGACGCTTTATTATTGAACCATACACCTAAGTATACGAAGTGATGCAGAAATAAAATTTAATTTTCACTGGAACCTTCGGTTCTCGGTGTGTTGCCTTATAAATGGCAAAAATTTGTTTCATATATATTTTCATCATGGCTTTACAGCCCATTGAGAGCCTTGGACTCACTTTTCGGGTGCAAATATAAACATATCACAAGTCTGGTAATTTATTTAGTCAAATATAAATAGATAATTAAAATATTGTGAAGCAAAATATTTCGGCTCCAATTTGAAGATAAAGCAACACGATTTTGGAAACTGATTTGATATTCCAAGAATTACAATTTATTCAGATTTGAATTTTTTTTTCTATTTGAACTTGAACGCACAAAAGGAACGAAAGGTTGTGAAAATTTTTATTTTATTAATGTGTTATGATTTTTCATTTTATTAAAATATATTTCTGCCAGATTGCCATCTTCCATTACACATTAGGAGTGGAAAGTGGTCCATGACCACGACGAGTACTAACATCCATGACCATGCTAGGATTCTGACCACGGAGGCATGATAACTAGTTCACCACGTCAGGTGGATGTTTGATATTTTTATTAAATAATGATAATTAAAAACCGTACACGATTAACTATATATTAAATTCCTTGGTTAATCCACGTGACTAAGTTTTTATAATCAAAGTACCATCTAGAGTTCTTAAAGCACCGTATGACTTCTATGTTGCATTTTAGTATGTGACCTTTTTTGATATTACAGATCAGATTAATCTATTATTATAGTGATTTTTAAAACCAATAACTGAAAAATTGAGTGAACCGAGGCGATGGAAATTTTGAATTGATGCAGTTTCATAATCATATCTGCCAGAAATGTGTTGATGGTTATATGAAGAAGTGGATGACCGGAGTTTATTGCGTTGTGGTATTCACTGGAAAGCGAAGAGGTAGGTAATTGGACAGATAGTACCAGGGTTAATACTAAAGTGAAGTAACCTGGGACGCCACCACTCTACGCTAGCCATTGATGAGATTCGTCGGAGGTACTCACTTGAAGAAGTCCTCCTTGCAGAAGACCTGTCCGTTCCTGGCGAAGCACTTGTCACTGAGCTGGCCGCTGCATTCGCTGCACTTGAGGCACTTGGCGTGCCACGTGCGGTCCAGCACCTTCAGGATGAAGCGGTCCAGGATGAGCTGTTGACAACCACCACACTTGGGAATGCTCGCTGCAAACACCAAAGCAAAACATGGAGCGACACCAGTCAAGACTCGAAAACGGAAATTATAAATACTTAATGTACTTTAACACTTTAAAAATCCCCTTAACGTTCCCAGGGTAACTTAATACCATCATCAACCGTTATATTTGCCTTTTATTTGCATTCGTAATCATATACACAGCGTCTTCTTGTGACATTGTTCCAAAGATTTCTTTCGTCGAAAAATAATTTTTATAACTGTCTGTTTTAACATTCAGCCATATCCATATACTAACGGAACCCAACAACATAAAACACTAAGAAAATATTATTAACACCTATTTTTTTATTTAGTTTTCGAAACCACATCAAGCAGCATACACAATTGTATTATGAAATTTTCGAAAAACCTCACTGTTTTAACTGAAATAATTTGAAAGACAACATTGTAATGATTATTTTATGTTTTAAAGAAATAAAAGCTGTTGGTTTTAATATTTAATTTAAAAATTAAGTCATATTATTATTATATTGCTAAAATACAAATCGTTAAAATGTATACTAGTTGGATAAATAAATAGTCAAATAACAGACAAAAATACCACTCAACGTTCCTCCAATCCTATGTTGCTTTTGTTTTGTGCTTATGTAGGTCGTCCTTACGGCCCTTGCGATTTTTGTATCACTCTGACGAAAAAACAAAGGATTGTGTTATTTGGCCAGTAATTTATCCAATTAGTTATTATCAAGAAGAATGGCCGTAAGGTGAGAAATAGGCTGCTACGAAATAGTGGAACCGGATGGAGAAATGTTTTGTATTGACCGTTAGGATTCACAATAAGCTGTTACGTGCAGGGGAAGAAATCAGAATAAAATGCTCAGTCGAGAGAAGTTCTGATTAGGTGTAGGTGAAACGTTAACCGAAGCAAAGAAACGATTTTTTTCTGCTAAAGAAGTGACAATCTGACGCACCAAAAATTCAAGGAATAAATGTATAGTTCTATTTTACGTTAATTCGATTACAATCAGAATTCAAAAACTTTTCATACGATTGCGAATCTGATATTGAAAAATATTCAAACTTCCGTTTTCAACGTTAGTAAATTCACTGAGAATAATTACCCCAACATTGAGCAGGTCTAAAAATATCCATCGCATTTGTCGAGCAGCCCCTGATGGACGGATGGTTGGATGGCTTCGTAACACTCGACGGAATGGCTTGTTGCATTGTCAGCGGGTGAGTGCCATTTATTGATTTAATCAGAGAAATTCATTCCACTAAGGCAGTTTAGCTCACTCACTCCTTTTACTCGGACGCACTCATAATTGACTTAGAGAAATATAATTTCACCATTCTCTCGGTTTACGTTCTGAAGTGCTCAACAAAATTACCCTGAGGCCGCGTCTAAAGAGTAAAAGACAGACTTGACACGCGATCGATAACTCACTCACGTCTACGTCATAATTCGACCCCAGGGAGAGAAAAATATATTTGTTATCTTAACACGATAAACAATGTAATGTTTAATGTGTGAAAAAAAATTGATTATACGTAAACGAAATATTACAAAAACTAATTTATTTATATGATCTATTCTGGAGAAATAGGTAAAAATGAAAGAAAAATTAACATTTTCTGAGACATCATCTTCAAGTAAATCTGAAAATTATAATTTAATTAACAGAGAAACGGTTAATGAGTCAGAAAGAATTGTAGTATTCTACTAAAACAAACAAAAAACCATTACAATTTTACGACTTATCGACCACAATTTTGGACTTCATCAGGTAATAAGCAAAATGTATACAATAAATCAGAAATGTATAATTGACAATAACAGTTAAATAATTTATTCAAATTATGCGTGTAGACAGACTATATATAGGTTAATCCACGTACTAAGCACTCCCATCTATAGCATGGGAAAGGGGTGATTAAAAAGGGGGATACGGAAATGTAGAGAAATTAGAACCGTAGTAGGGCTGTAATTTTAAGGATCCTACCCGGCAGTGTTAATAAAAGTGATGCGGGAGATACCTTAGAAAAACCTGGATCAGGTATGTAGGGATCTTGCTACTTGTCCCACGCTATTCCGTTAACAGGAGTGGGGATGCAGCATTCCCTTCTTCATGCCTCGACCAGTTAAGGAGGCAGATGGCCGACTATTCCAATAGGAATTCGGGAAAATATTTATTTATATAGGCTTCCGAACATAAGTTAAAGCAAATAAGGAGGGAAGTTGACGTCGCAACTTAAATGTGGACATTTCGAGACTATATTATTGGTTGGTGAAACGTGTCACTTAGTTTGTCATTTGTTCAATTAATAATTGAGACACGGACGTGTGACGTTTTACTTCAGTATAATTAGTTCTTATCAAGTCAAAAAATATGACATGGTGAAGCGTTCCAATTTAATTTGTCTCCGAGTCATTAATGTGATAAATGTGGTCGTAGATAATTCACTTCATCAACATCTCCGCGCCGTTGACTCTTTGGCGTTTATTGGTCTGTGACGCAAACACACTGACAGACACAGAGGTAGATGGCGGGAGTAAACGGGGTAACACTTCTGCTCGAGGACGGTCGTCGTCGGTTTGTTCAATAATAAATGCCAGCAAATATTAGGAACAATTTCGCCGGAGTGGTTCTTCGTTATTGACGAGATGCTATCAGCCCCCCCGAAGACCGAATGTTGAAAATAAACACCGAGTGCTTATTGGCTCTTTGCGGAGGAGAAAACGTTTTTTCTTCCCCTTCCTCTATACACTCCCGCACCACCCATCCAAAACAAGATGAAGAGCTGCGATAACAAAGGCGACCAGACGTCGTAGCCAAGCGTCGAATATCGCAAGACGACGTTGCCCCCGACGACGTAGACTCATAAACACAATTAACTAATGACGGCAGGACGTTGATAAATCAACCTAGAGTGGCTCAAGATGAAAACTTCTGATGGTCTCCATTCCATTTCAGTTAATCTTCCATGGTTGATGGCGGGTTGTAGATGGTATCTTGAGTCTCCTACGCGCGCGAGGGTAATCAAGTATTTTGTACTGACCCCAAATTTGATCAACTGATAATGGCAAGGCGTTTCAGGCTCATCGGTTTTCATATACTTAAAAGCAATCCTTTATTTATTAAGACAATATCAGATTAAAATACGAAAGTGGTCACCATTTGTGTACCATTCTTCTTTACGTCATAAATTTCTGTATAAATATATTAATAATTAAAATAAACTGGCTACTTTTTAAACAAATGTAAAAAACAGCCTGTCAGCCAGAAATTTCGCAGCGGATCTGGAGTCGACACGGGTGGGTGAGTAGGAGAGCAGGAAAGTCAGGAGTTCGATTCCTGAGTGGGTCGACATTTTTCCATCCTGATACTTTAATGAAATTATTATTATTAATATATTGAACTTAACGTCGAAGAAACGTAAAAGAAATGGATATAGAAAAATCAGGAAAAATATTTTTTTTCTGCGAGTGTTAAATGCGTAGTATTCTCTTCATCCCTTTTGTTGCCACTGCTTTCAAAGCGATACTAAACTCATTTATACCTTGAGAAATAATTGAACTGTACCTCTAAAATTCTTCCATTAACACATCTATAGATATTTTTATCTTTTCGTAGTCGATAACTTCCTCTAAACCCTTTTCTTTGGTTTACGTCCTGTATGTTATTGTGGATTTGTCTTTGGCAAGTTTCTGATAACCCTGAGATGAATATAAAAATACACAATCACTTTTTTCTTCGTTGCCTATATTTACATACCTTAAGTAGTCTGTATTATGTAGTCACTTAATACGGAAGGAAACTAGTAAGTTAAAAAACCTGCCCCCTTAGAATTCTTCCACTGTCCCACTTATGGTCTCTTTTATCCGTTTTCTGATACTTTTTCTAGGGACTATTGGCGACTTCTCAAAACCCTTCTTTGCTTGATGTTCTCACGAGATCCCTCTCACCTCCGGGGGAAGCCGTCAGAACTACGGTAGTTGTACCAACCATTTTTGCTTACTCGTACCATTAGCGCCAACCCCTCCATTTGTCTCTATTTTCTGATGATTCTGCGATTCGTATAAAATCAAAGAATTTTCTAAATCATCTATGGAACTACAATCCACAGTTGACTGCAGTCTGTTAAATCTTCGAAGAGAAATAAACTATAGAAAAAGTGACTGATAGGAAGAATGAAGAATTAGGAACTCAAAATAAAAGCTTGGAGTTTCCTCAATTTTAAAGCTGATTGATAATCGATTTCAATATTTTACCCTACAGGAGAATCTACCAACTGTTCCAAAAAGTATTTTGGTATGTTGCGTAATGTTTTAGGCGAAGGGAAGTTTTTAATATATTTCCGATTCTGTTTCACGCCGTGGTGTTACATTCATGGACTACGAACTTGAAAAATTATTCCTTTGTTTCTACTACTTTAACTTCTGCCAGGATATCACCTACTGAAATTTGAAATGAAAATTGATCGTGTATAATTTAACAATCTTTTAGGTTCAAAATATACATTGATGAACACTTAAAACTGTATTAGTAATTATTAATACGACTATGTCTAAATTCAGAAAACAGTTAACATTGGAAGCTCAGTTATAAAAGCAATGAAATATTTTTAATTAAAGGATCAGGATTGAAAAGTCTGTATAATGATGGACGGAGAAGTCTCGTTCTGCGTCTGGAGTCGACTAGGGTAATTAATTGGTTTAAGGAGCCTCTATGATCCAACCGTGTTGGAGTCCCGGTCCCGTCGAGGATTTTTTCATCCTGATCCTTTGAGTAAGTGTTTTTTAACAATGGGTATTGATAATGCTGTGTGCGTAATCACTCGAAATACTGAATGAATAATTTCGGATTAAATAAATTCTTAGATATTCAAATTTTCTTAGCGGAAGAAATGCAGGTACGGAATCAGCACGTCGTCGCCACATCTGTAATGTGGAACTAGTTAGCGGATATATTGGTAAAAGATATGGTGTGGTTGCTTGCGTCATTCTTTCAGGCGTGATGGTCAAAAGATTGGTTTCTCGATGGACACGACGTGCCTCAGGATCCCCTCTCCAAGGCACGGCTAAAATACTCGAGGGATGATCTATAACTGACTTTCTATTAGCTCTGCAGATTCTTATTTCAGAAGGATCACACACACTCAGGTGTCACAATGCCGGAGAATAACTTTCCGCGTCAAGAGGAAATGAACATTTTGTGTGCGGCAGAGGGTGTACCGTAGGGTACGGTGCTCGGACCACTTAAGTGTTCTAAGCGTTTATGAACATGTGATACGGCGGGTGATTGGGGATGACGAAGGGATGGGGTGGAGGGGCTTAAAGTCAACTTTTTTATTCTCTGCACACAGGGTCACAAAAGGAACCAGAGGACGTTGGATTACTCTGACAAAAATTAACCAGATATCGGATATTTTACCTGTCGGAGGGGAAAAGTCGTAATCAAGAAATAAAATTTAGGTTGAATCCAAAAAAACACTGGAAGTAAAGTGGTTTCTATGAAGTAATTAAATTCATAATCCAATTTAAAGTGTAGTGTAGTGTTAATCCGTGATTATTCCAGGCGTAGTTTCTTTTATTTCTATTTTCTTTTCAGGGTACAAGTATTCTAGCAGCAATAGTTTATTATTATTAATCTCAGCTAGATTACAAGTAACATTATTACGGACTATGTGCACAATTGTCACTTATTACATAAATACATACATATAATAAATAAAATGACAGTGGATGATACAAAATGGAAGTTATTTTTTGCAAAATTTCACATCTGAGATAACATGGTGGAACTTGATATTAATAGTTAATTTCTGGACCAGGTAACCCATTATAAGCTCTTAAAAATACAATTTTCAACAGGAAGGTATTTAGAGAAATGTAGGACGGAAGTTAATCCCAATTTGCTCAGTTTGGACTATTACTAGTATAAAGTAAGAACCAATACATTATCCGCGTAAAATCTATAGTACATTTAGGAGTCTTCGACAGATTATGCCATATTAATCCTCATGCTTATTTAATCAGACACAAATTGCATTTACATGTATATTTACATGCGATAAAACACTAAAATTGGTTACAAACAGTTGTCTATACTTGTAACCGATATCACTGTGTCCATTCTCTATCTCAGGTGGAATTACTGGATATGAATTTGGATAGGAAATTTGAACATGAGGCGAATATATAAAATTACAGAATCAAGCGGGAAAAACTACTATTTTGCTGAACGATGGCGAAACACGCAACAAAAATGCGAGACAACGTTGTAAGGAGAGAAATAGTAAAGTTCAAAGCTTAAAGAGATACACACGTGGACAAGACGAGGCAGATTGATCGTATTTCATAAATCAGTCAGTAAAAGTGAAGTCTAGTGGGTGGTAACAACACACAGGTGTTTTTGTTAAAAATTCTGAACGATTTTAAGGCTCTGGAAACAATTGTCTGCCCTATTTTCCAGAAGAACATCCATTAGCAAAGTTCTCGACATTACAGACTAATGGCGCGTGCTTTACCTATGAGCGAGGCAGGGTAGCGGTGCTCCAGACTCTCCGGACTCGAGTGTGGCGGCGTGAGAGGCTCCCCGCGGTACACGATCATGGCACACACTGAGGCACCGCGACGCCGCCCCTCCCCGCCCCTCCACTCACGCCCCCGCCGTCGTCGCCCCCCACCACCCGCGCTCACGCCAGCTCATTGGTCGCTCCCAAGCCCCTCCCTCCACGTGCAACGTGCCACGGCTCAAGCACGACTCCTTCATTTGCACAACAATATCTCAAGAAAAATAACCTCACGACAGCTCCGACTCCGTCCTTAGAGCCCTTTTTTTCTTTTCAGCTATCAGTCTTCAGCCTGCTGCTTTGTTGCGTTTACTCCATCTTGTTCTGTCACATATAACCTCCTTGTCCCCTGTACAACACAGCACCCCCAGTTTTAACCACATCAAATTAAAAACTGAAACTTACTTAAGGAGAAAAGGAATCATTCGTCCATCAACAATAAGCGACATTCTAACATACGAATAATTTATTTCTCAACCGCAGGAATCATCTATGGATGGTAGTTACCTAATCTACTATTACGCTGAAATGATGGAGCCACATAAGGAGGAAATATTACATCCAAAACGTATTGACAGCCGTTCAAAAAAAAAGTAAATGTACTATCGTGACGCATATCCAGTTGCATTCAAATTTTTTTGTGGCTTTACCCTACAATGAAAACATATTCGTGTTATCTAACATTCATTACAACGTTTTAAATGTAATATAACAACTCACGTTACCCACTCCCACAACATAACTCCAGCAGTCACTTCGCTATTACAAACACTAGTAAAAATGACTAGTTTTCAATCAGAAGATGACATCTGACGCAGTTTTGACGACGATGGTACAACAAATGTGTTACCAAAGCTACAACTTTAAACCTGATCAGAGTAAATATGTTTCTTAAATAAGTATACTTTTCAGACTAAAACTGATCGATAATGTGGTAGAGTACATTCTTATAGATATCTTAGACATGAAAAATAAAAGCCACCTCCCAAAAGTATATGTCTTAAAATTTTTAACTTGCAAGAGGGTCAGTGAGTCCATGAAACTTTAATTTTTCTGTATTTGTATAAAATATATCTTTTCTGGAACCTGATAATTCAAATTTTACACTTATTTGGATCGAAATTTAACTTCGACAACATCACGAAGAATTTATTTTAGTATGTTGCATAAAATTTTAATCCGAGTACTTTTCCTTATTAAGTTCCACCATTGGCACGAGACGTTGTATCTGTTTACGAAAACATAAGAAAAAAGTCTAATTAAAAAAGAGTAGATGGAATGGAATTATAGGATCGCTACGTAAAAAAATTTAGACCGGTACAAGGAATACTTCCCGTGGCATTCACTTGTTACAAGGGTGCGCTTACCATAATTTTTTATACTTAATTTTTATTGGAGACGTAAATCTCGAATTTAACAGTATAATATTTAAACATATACAATTTTTATGACTTTATTGGCTAATTTATTAATTATGGATAAACAGCATTCAACAGATCTGATCTTAATACCAACACACTTTCAGCTGTTTTATGACAAAAATTATTGCCAAACGTAATATTACATAATTTCGGATACAATACGATGCAAATGTTTCTAAATTTTATTTTAAAACATAATTAATTCAATTTTTTTGTATAACATAAAGTTGGTAGTAATTATCTCAGCGGAATAGTTATAAAGTTAAATTATATACTATATCACACTATAATCTAACATAGTAGATAACCCGCACCACTTGGAAAGCATTAGGTATGCATAAGCAGTAAATAAGTTATTATGAAAAAATAAATAATTTGTGATTGGATTATATACAACATTATTAAAAAATTTCCAACCTGAAGAAGTGCTAAAGAGTGCCAAACGTCGTAAAATTATTTAAATATTCTTAATTTTTTAAAAAAGAAATACTGTCTACCGTTGTCCTGGTACGAATTCTGTGCCCCCCACCTTCACGCTTTGTTTACGCCTATCTGTGTATTTAGAATCGATATTCTTACCCCCCTCCCTCCGAAAGTCCTCTCCTCCTATTTCTCGCCTTTCTTTTATTTTTTCCCCCTCGTTCTGTTATGCGTTGTCTCTCTTTCTCCTCCTTTCTTCACAGTGCATAAATAGTAGAGCCAGTTTTGGTTCCCCTAATATTCGCCTGGGAGTCGTGTGCTACCCCCTTCCTCTCACCCCCTTTTAGTACGACTACCTCTACTGAAGCATTTAATTTTCTCCTGTAACCTATACTCACACCCTCTCTTTACTTCCGTATTGAAAAAGACCCGCCTCCATGCCATGCCATTCCCTTTCTTTTCTTTCATTCTTCCTGCTATTTACTTACCGGGAACGCCAAGAACAAATTAGAATATTATTTCTTCTTCTGCGTGTGTTCATTGTTAGTGCTCGTCTGCGGTGGCGAGGGAAAAAAAAGAAGTAATATGAAACCCTGCCGAAAATGTTAAAAAAGTATGATAAACAGTTCATTATTTGAATAATATATGGCTTCCTTTTTTTTGGCTCTTTGAGAATTTAATTGAAAAGTTTCATTGACGGAAACGACATTTTTTCACTAAGGCATTCGTATTTTAATTAATGCTCACGATTATTTGCACCGATATTTTAAATAAGGTGATCAATTTTTAGAGACGATTGTGACTGGGGTCGAGACGTGGGTTTCCCACATGATGAGGTGAAAGAAGCAGTTAAAGACTGGTTATTCTGCGACGTCAGTAACTTAGGCATATTAAAGCTTGTAGATCGTCATGACAAAAGGGTTAAACAAATATGGAAACTGTGTAGAAAAATAGAGAAACATGTAAGGAATTAAATAAAAATTTATTTAAAAAAAATCTGTAATGGTTTAAGTTTTATCAGAAATCGAACCTTACCTCAGAATCTCGTATAAACAGAAATTTTTTTACCACTTATTATAAGGATTAGTTGTAAAAATAATAAGTTTCTTGTTAACTAATTTGAGTAAAGTGAAGTTGAAAAAATAATATTTTAATAAGGGTATGAAATGCTTTTTAGTTTAATCTGTGAAGCATCGAAGTGAAGCGCAGTGTAGAGAACTGCAGGAATCTTAAAGATACTTAATCTTTATTACTATTAAGTAAAAAGTTTTAATATTTATTTTTTTCTACCATATTTATTTTATGTTCATGCAGGCACAAAGTTCCTGCAACTTTATTACACGTATTTTAATCATTGCCACCTCCTGACTTGGTCCAATGCAGTTAAATAAATATATCTATTTAAAAAAGAGAACCATAATACACCAAAAATGAAAAATACACTGCTACTTTCATGCCTAATAAGCTTTTCCCCACTTCATCAATGCCGCATAATAATAGGGGTAATACATTTAATTTAGCTCAACGTAAGCCGAAAAGGATTAGCACCAAAAAAATTGTAACGAATATTCCCTCTTTTTGAAAACAATAATTAATAGAATCCGTCAATAATTTTTGTACACTAGCGCTGTTATCCTTTAACTAATAAAAAAATATTAAAGCTCTATCGATATTGTTTATTGATTTGTCCAGATTGAATGAAAACTCTTTCGGAAAAGTTGACTTTTCAGTGACGTCAGAGCGAAGAGCGACCTTTTAATTCACAAAAGTCGGTCTATATATATATATATATATATATATTCTGTGTTTATAGTACTATTTTCAAATGGGGAAAATCCGATTTATTATGGGAGAAACAGAAATAAATTACACTGAATTTCATATGTTGCTAAAATAATATAAAAGGCAATTTCTAAACGAAGAGTTTTAACTAATATTGTTCACAGATGGTGCAAGTAGTCAGATTAAGAGTTTAATTAAAATAAAAAATATCATTCTATCAGTCAGAAATTTATTTTAAATTTTAAAACATTGTAATGTAACAAGTAAAACGTTTCATCCCTAATTGCGACCTCTTCAAGTGAAAATTTCAATTAAATTCGTAACCATTAATTAGATTAAGTTTAGGTGCGCAAACGTCGCCGCCGAATGATAAATTAATTATTACAATTAAATGATTAATTAACTATTACGAATTTAATTCAAATTTACCCTCCAAGAGGTAGCAATTCGGAAAGAGACGTAGAGTTTCTCTATATTACAATGTTTTAAATCATATAATAAATTTTGTGTTTGATGTGTTTTCAACTATTTAAAAGAGGTCATATTATTATATTTATTAATTAAGAAACTGATTTCCTTTTCAGATAATATAAAAGAAAAATGAACATGTTGTACATTTATTTTAAAAATTATTTCCTAGTAATCACATGTTTAGAAATAAATAAAGTGTGTTTTTAAATCGTTTGATGTTCTGTATTTGAAAAGTATTCACTCAAAGCCGATTTTTACTGCGAGGCTAACAAGAAACTTTCACGAGTTACGGTTGGCTACATTGAAAGGGGAAATTCTTTTCCCTATCAAGAATCTTTTAGCAAAGATAAACCAAGTATCGCCTTCTTGAATTTCAGTACTCCTTTTATTAAATATCGTTGCCCGAAGTTATTTTCGTTTCATGAAGTAAGGGATGTAAAATTTTCTTTTCAGATAAACTCGTTTCATGAAGAGTTTATCAATCTTTTGTGGCTCTTATTTATGAGTTTGTTGCGATAAAAAATAATTAATCAGGCATCGTTAACTGAACTAAATTTTCGTAGAGATTCTAAATAAAATTTTAAAAGTAAGCTGACTTGAATTACTACACATATAATTAATTAATCATGACCATTAGTCAGAATTTATTAATAAAAACTTACATTTATTACAATACACAGAACGTTTCCTTCCTATGTTCACGGACATCTTCAGTTGTATGTATATATTTAATAAAATATGAAGTGAATAGATATAATCCATTACACTTCTTCAGATAAAATACAATTTTGAATTTAAAATAGCGTCGTACGGATCTAAATTCAAAATTGTATTTTTCCTGTTTAACTGAGGAAGTCGCAAAATTGTGGACGAAACGTTGTAATCAAACGAATTTTTGAATTAATAAATTTTTCTGACATATTGGCTGCGCTTCTTATTCATTTATAAAAGATAATCGTCAGATTTTATCAAAATTTATAAAATAAATACAATATTATGATGTTTCGTCCACTATTTTTGGACTACATCATATTATAGGTCTGTATAAGCAAAATTTATAAAGAATATTATACAAGTAAAATTTACAACAATATTAATTAAAATATGTAAATTTGAATAAATTATGAGATTATATCATTGATAAATTTTACATTTGTAATTTGTGTACCCTTTTTTATTTTGGCCTTTTACCCCATGAGAAAAAATCCAAAAACTGTGGGCGAAACTTCGTAATATTGTAGTCATTTTTTAAATTTTGATAAAATCTGACAATTATCTTTTATAAATGAATAAGAAGCGCAGCAAATATGTCAGAAAAATGTATTAATTCAAAAATTCGTTACAAAACAACCTTTCGTCCACAATTTTGGGGATTTCTTCAGGTAAAAAAAAATTTTGAATTTAGAATAGTGTCGTATGGCTCTAAATTCAAAATGGTATTTTTCTTGCTCACCTGAAAAATTTGCAAAATTTTGGACGAAACGTTGTAATAAAACTAATTTTTGGTTTAATTTTTTTTTAACATTTTGACTGTATTTGCCTTAATTGAACAATAAAACTGTTTCGCAGTTTTTCTGTTAATTTATTTAAATTTTGAAGATGTGAATAATTTAAATGTTAAAACAAAATTTTGATATACGAAGAGCTTACTTTGTTCTCCATTTCCGCAATCAATTTTATCCAATCCTTTCTATGCTATTAAAGAGGTGAGAGACCATCAACCCTCATGTAAACTGTCACTGAATAGAATGAAAGTTTTTTCCTAACCCTCTGAGCAGGACGGCGGACTAACTACTTGGGTCTACGACACTCACTAATTGATATTTATATATATATTATTATTAACAAGGATATAAATTTCGTTTCCACATCCTCTCCAACCAAAATATTTTGAAACCATCCTTAGTATATCAAGCTCCTTCCGCGGGGAACTAACCAACCGGTTAGTAATGATTCCGATCAACGTTGTCTCTGAAATTAAAAGTGAGTCCTTTATGATTCGCTGCCTTTCTGTTATCATCCGGGAAGGTAAAACATTTCCAGAGACAATGTTTCCATTTACGAGGACACCCTTTCACTTGTACGCGCCTGTAGATATCCCTTTATCTACACCTTTTGTTGGCGAATACAATATAAAACAGGTAGAGGAGATAAAGGTAACGATCGATGGTAAACGACGGTGAAAAGAAAGCAGTTCCTCCAACAACAGGTTGGTGTGTGCGGGGGCGGCTGCTCGTATTGTTTCGTAACCACAGGTGTGTGTGGCTTAATTGCAGACACGGAAACTGCAATTAATTACAACGGAAAACAGCGGCGAGCCGATTATGATGGGCAGCGTCGACAAAAGCATTGACAGGAGGACAAACGAGAGACTTGATGCATAGAGTAAAACACAAAGGAATGTTGTTATTGTGCGTTCTCATTGTCGCCACGGTTGATGATTTCAAAAGAAACGATAGAGGACGAAAAAAAAAAGGCCCGGCGCAACAAATGCGGACGAAAAGCCAGTCTGTGTTTCGTGATAGGTCATCCCTCAGATACATATATATTAATATATCTATAATCACACGCGCGGACAATTTAATTACGTGTCTGTGCTTGTTTCTTCTCATCAGAACATCCAAAAATTGGTTCCATTTTTACCTTCATCTTTGTTTATACGAACTGTAAAAGGGTGAATGCTGAAAAAGGTCCTTACTTTGTGTCAACGCACCTGTGTTATATGTGCATAATTAGTTTTTGTATCATTGTAAAACACAAAACGAAAAGTTTTCGTATCAACGTAAAACACACAATGACAAATCCTCATTACATTATTACACGATAATCCATAAAAATGGAAATGAAACATGCGAGGAATAATCAGTATATAAATATTATTCCTGGAAACTCGTCATGTTTATCAAATTTTTAGTTTTAAAATTGTTGAAAAATCTGGACAATTACACTTCAAGGCAAAAGGATAAAACAACCAAATATCTTCACGATAGGCCTATAGCTTATTGTATGATTTTTGGACGGAAGTTAAATAAATTATTTTATCCTCTGCTTGTAGACTTTTTTAATCATTCAATTCTTTTTAATGACAGGCTGCAGTCACAAAAATAATTGCCACGGGGTTCTGTAAATTTTTACTTGCATAATTATTTTTTTGAAAATGATTAAAAAAACTATATTGTTTTCATGTGAAATACAAGACAGTTTTTAATGATAGAATAATCGATGACAAAATGTCCTACCATTTAAGAAGTTACAAAACATAACTTCAATTAATACGTAATTTATTCAATACTCGAGCCAAAACAATAAAATTCAACTGCATGTATTTTACTTATAATGTTATGAAGATAATAAAATTAATCATATTAAAGAACAGAAGAAACGATTTTTTTTTAGAAAAAGAAGAAATGATTTCGAAAAATCTCTCTGAATTAAAGCATCAGGATGGACAAATCTCATCCGGGACCACGAATCGAACCCCGTGACCTCCACTTGCTACGTGAGCGTGTGTCCTTTCTACCATCTGAGCGATTCCAGTCGATATTTATTTACTTCTGCATACAATTATCACTGAAGTTAAGTAAAAGATGTTGTACAGCCCACAAATTTTATGACAATTTTTATTCATTTAACTGTAGATCAGGGTTTTTCGTTACTTCAATCTCCAATTAACCCGAAAAAGTCTCCAAAGAACTTCACGTACATTGATGTGTTTAAGTAAACCGGAAATAAATAGTTAAAATTATTAAATTTCTATAATTAGATGGAGAAGTAAATAAAGGATTTAAATAAAAATAATTAGTAAACAAATGTTTACTTAACCACTGTTATCTTCTATTAATGAGTCTACAGAATTATTTTCACATTTTTACATTAAAATAAAATTATTGCACACGTTAAACTAGTAATTTAGTTTATAATGACATTAATATTGTAATCAAAACAAATAGAAAAAACAGGAAAAAACCATTACTTTTCGTCCCTAATTTGGGGAACATAATAACTGAAAAATATGAGAATTTAATAATTATTTTTTATTGTAAAAACTTATTTACTGATGCTGAAGTTTTGTATAAAGTTTTTAGTTAAAATTAAATGTATTATCTGGCTTTCACGGTAGTTAATTTAAATAATTGTAGAGAAAATAACGAGTCATACAAACTACTGTTGGAAGTCTAGAACAAAATCCCGACAGACAGTTGACCGACGACAACATCCCGAACGACCGTTAGATCATTATCCGGATAAGTGATTTTTCCGAAAGGTGCAACTAACTGCAATGTATTAAAAATAAAACTAATTTTTCAACACAATTTAATTATTAAATATGATTAGGCTTGGCGTCAGGTATTTTATATGTTATATAACTGATATTGGTTTTATTCAAATTATATTTTAGCTCTAAATTGTTTGAAAAAATGAAAAAAAAGCGTCTAATTGAAAATAATGAATAAGAAAGTCAGCCAATTCACACAAAAAGATGGATAATATCATTACCACACAATGTGTCTGGGGTCCTTGTCTAAATTATTTGCATGAGCCGCCGGAGTTTATTAAACTTAACCGTGATGGAGTGTCATAATTAAAATCGGCGACTACCAAAACCCCGGATTCGACACGAATCCCCGTCGTTATTGCACTATTTTTGCCACCCCCTTCTACCCCCACCCCTACATATGTTCCGAATGTCATAAATGGTTGAAATTAAACACTAGAAACATCAAGACCGACACAATGTATCTAAGCGACACCGTAAACTATTTATTCGTCGGCAATTTAGACTGTACAAAATCCCAACCCTTCCACCGCCTCCAAAAAGGGTACTAGATTTTCATTAAATACGCAGTGTTACTTGTTGTATCGTAAGTGACACGTGTACCAAGTTTTTGTTGAAATTGTTCCATGCATTAATTAATTACTTAATTTGAAAATAATAATCACGTATGAGATAACTAACATATTAAGTGTTTTATTATTATGACCTATTTCACAAAAATATCCATACTTTTCGATAAAATGACCCATCAGGATTTTAACCAGTCAAATTTGTCAATTGGGATAATGTCGCCGGGAAAATGTGCATCGTGCAAGTGACCGGATCCCGTTCCCTGGATCGTTACATTGAGAGTAAAGCAGAGAAAGAAACAGGAACAGAAATTTGGACGCGCTGCAGCATCCGTCTTCCTCTCTGTGCCGCAGATAATGGATATAGAGGCCCTTCGGCAACGTCTTGATATACGCTCCTGCTGAGGACTGCGAGTTCCCCAAGGCACATAACTCGGACCGCCTAAGACACGGGAATATCTTTCGCGCTCTCACTCTCTCTGGGGAAAGACGCGGCAATAATTTATATCCGGCGATAAGCCCGTGGCAAAAGGGAGGAGGTGCGCTAGATTAAAGAAGTTGGGCGCGCAACCTTATTAGGCGCTCTCCTTGCGCAAATAATGGATGGCTAATTCTCCGGGCAGACGCGTACATTATTCATGGCATCCCCCAACCCACCCCCTCGCGATTCTACGCGCGGCGCGGCAGAAAGAAGAAGAAGAAGGGAAAAAAAACGAACCCTCCGCGCGCACATGCACGCAGAAATCGCGGTTCTAAATGAAATTTTGACGTCTCCAGGGATCATCAAGGCAGGAATTTACCGGCGTCGCTGGCGCCCGGGGTTAAACGGGGCTGTGTTTGCTTCGCTACTGCTGCTGCTGCTGTTGAAATATGAAATTAAAGAGGAGGGGGTGTCGGGAGGAAGGTTGAAGGATATGGGAAACAGAGACGGAGCTGAGGGAGCCGACTTTTTCAAAGTCTGTTTGATTTGTTTTATTAATATAGCAAGGATAGACCCGCCACGCTTATGGATCTTCCAACCCCCGCACCCCAATTTCTTTCTTTATTCCCCCCCTATCTTCCCTCTGTATGGCAGACCTTCACCTCATATTTGGTGGCTGTAGGGGTGGTGGTGGGTAACTTTTTCAAGGGAGCTGCCGTCTGAAAAGCGCGAATTTCCATCTGCAAAGTTTGCCTTCGTATTTGAATCGCCGAGCACTCCTTTTTTTCTCTCTCCCAAAAACCCCCACCCCAACCCCAAAATGCCGAACCACCCTTCTTCTTTTGCAAAGGCGAGTATGTGAGTGCTTGGGCGCTTATAAAAAAATTCTTTTGACTTAATTCATACGTTGGGGCGTTTATATATATTTTTTCTCCTTTTTTTATCTCTCCCGCTAGCTGCCGGAATTATGAATTTTGTGTACTCGCAGTTCCGTGAAATCTGCGCTAATTAGAACTCCTGGTTTTCTTTTTCACGGCGCGAAATACGTTGGGCAAACGCACGTATGAGGCGTCGTGTCTTTTTATTTTTCAAAGAGAAATTTATATTCACGGGAGCTTAGGCTGCGGAGTGATATTTGAAACACGGAAAAAAAGGCAAAAAAATAAAAATAATACGAGAAAGCAATTTACGAGCAGCTTGTACGTCGAGCAAACATTGCAATTCTGGTGACATTTGTTGCTTCATGTCATTTAAGGTAATAAAGACGACGCGAAATTAAAATACTTTTATGAAGAGGGGAAGGAAAAAAAACACATTGTAACTCGAATAAAAATGTGTTGGTTCGCTTATTCTCGGAAACGTCGTTTTAATGAAACCATGGAAGAAGGCACAGTACAAACTTTCACAAAAGCACGTTTCTTTTTGTTGTTATAATTTTAAAAATAAAATTGAGTACAAAATGTAAAGCGATATCAAACTGTATTTATTTTGAAATGATAGCGCGTTTTGACCTTGAAGCTCTTCAGTGTGCCGTCGAATCAATTTCGTACGACGTTGTCACATATTATTGTCTACGCAGCTGTAGTAAGGTTTTATTTTTGTCATTCATTATTGGAGACGTGGAAACGTTCGTCTAATTCTCTGCTCTTATTCGTTGACAGCCCAGAACGACTCTCATTGTAAAACCAATATCATGTTTATGATCACCATTAGTAATTAGCAGTTGGTGAAATATTTGAAATATTAAAAACATTGCTTCTAAATACTGCCTTGAGTAAGGTACAACAATATTGAGCAACAAAAATTGACCAAAAGTAGTCAACGTTGGTCCCAATTCCGCTGTAATCGCAGGATTCTAAGTCGATCCTTTACTCAAGATAATTTTTCCTTGTTATAAAAATTAACTTCGTTGTCTTTATCGTATTTTTATTGTAAAAAAGTCACGCATTACATTATGTGCTTTTGTCACTTCCATTTTCAACATAAAAGCTTATTTTTCGGGCGTCTTATTTTCAATAAAACTCTGCCAATTGCTGTTTTAAAATGAAAAATATAGATTGTTTTGAAAATTAATAATAAGTTAAAATAGACAAGTATAGACAAAAGAAATGTTGATATAAATCCAACGTTTCTGGAAACCTTTTGAGTTTGTCAACTGAACTATGCGGTTGTGTTAATCTATACTTTTTAGTTTTCTTACAAACTGGAGAAACGAACAAGGTTTCCAGAAACATTGTGTAAAATGTATATAGTCACTTCTTTAGTCTGTATTTGATTGTTTTCTCTTATCATGTATCCAGTAATCAATTAAAAATTAATATATTTCGGTTAAATGTTGGTTATAGGTGTAAGAAACGCCTGTTGTTATATGTCCTAGTCACGTTAATAAAAAAAACAGGATAAGGACTACGTGGTATTATTTTCCAATAAAAATATACGTCCTTTCACGGAAGATAGGATGTTTAATAATTTTTCCATGAAAGTAGTGTTACATTTTTCCCGCCTTCAACATAACTTTTAACATTTTATTCTCCAATTATTCGCAACCAAATTGTAAATGTCACTTTCATCCTTTTTCGCACGATATTTTTATTTCGTATCACTCAGTGCCAGAAACGCTGAATTGATCTGTAACTAATTAAAATATCAAGTGAGCGCGTACAAAATGTGACAACACTTTAATTGTAATTACTACATGAAACGAGAGAGCTTCATTAAATTTCAGTTGTTCAGTTGAATAATATTTCTAAATTTATTGGCTGAAATTTTCCTATTTGTTTTAATTTTGTTCAATGAAGTCAGACAAATATAACATAATAATAATTCTTTTGTAGCCCTAGTGTTGGCTACTTGGGAGAAACATTGAGTAACTCCACGAAAAGTGAAGTTACGTCACAACAGAGTTCGTGGGAGAGCACCAATCAGAAACATCAACGTCACCTTGTTTTTGTAAATTTAAAATAGTACAGTCGAGTTACCCCAAAAACCGATTTCTAAACTTAAATATTTAATATAATTGTCATATTTTCAGATATCTTGAAGTTCAAGTATAGATTTTCTTGAAGCATGGAGACTGATGAATAAATAAATTAGTGAATATTAAAGGTTAATACAAATGTAAGCTTTAAAATATGAACTATTTATAAATAAAACATAGCCTTTTAAAGACATAAAAATATTTATAACTAAAAAAATTCAACGATCCGTTTTTTAAATTATAAATAAAATTATTTTAATTATAAATCTTTTTCTGATTTAAAAATACAACGAACCGTTTTTTTCAGTTAATAATCTTTTCCTGACTTTAAAAGGCTGAGTTTTATTCTTAAATAGTCAGATGTATATCATTAATGACCTATTTATTGGCCATTAAGTGAGAATATATAAATATTAAACTTAAAATTCACAATAAATTAAAATATTACACCGATATATTAAATAATGTTTGATTCCTTACTTTACGGACCTCCTCAGGTGTATATTATTAAAGAATTAAATATTTTGTAAAATTGTATAAAAAATTTAACAATTTCAACAAGCGTAAACTAAAAGTTTAGTTTTTTGTAAATTTTAAGGTTTATACATTAATTTTGACTTATATCTAGTTTACACTAACTGTTTGAATACTTGTCAGGTTAAGTTCAATTTTTAATTATAACGAATTTTATTTTATTTATAAATCCGTAAATAACTTTGTTCATTCATGAAATGTGTTCTATTTCAAAAACTTTTTAAATTCGTCTCAATTTTTGCAATTAGTTATTCCACAAATTTCGTATTTTATTATCGTAAAAGTTTCACTTCTATTCGGCGAACCTTTTACTGTTATTTTTTAACTCCAGGATATTTATGTATGTCGTTCAACGTGAACTACTGAATGCATGACTAAGGCTCACAATATCGTTCGTGCCAATTTAATATATATAATTTTTTTTGTTGGTTATTCAAACAACCGTAACTCCAACTCAATTGAAATTTTGAAGCTTTATACTGAAGTTATCCACCCCATATGTATATTTTGTCCCCTATTCGCACTCCCCCCCCCCTCCTCCTCAGTGAGTGAATTCTACGTGACTCGTGCTTTCCGTCGCAGGTGCCCGCCACACACACAACAAAGATTATGTATATACGAGTGTATATATTCGACAGATGCACTGCATCATATGCAGAACTGTTCATTTGCAGATTTAGATGCTTTTGTGAGCGAGCGCGATCGTTTGTCACCCTTGAATGGCGCGCGGCCGCCATTCGTTCGGACACACACAGACACATCGGTTTTTGCGATAATGCGAAACTCCCGGTAGGGCGCTGTAAGCAATTCCGCAATTGACAAATGCGATGTGCTCAACGCCGCAGAAAACGGGAATATATTCAAATTAATCTACCGTGGTTAATACGGATTTATTGGAAAGGTTTTTCATTGCCTCTGTAGGAATATCGACAAGAAAATATCAGATGCCATTCAAGACGTACAATCAAAGAAAAAAAAATTGGACTGGATGAATGACTGAGAAAAATAAAGCTTCAAACAACAAGCACTGTAAACACTATCAGCTTTGCTGGAATTCTGTATTCATTTAGATTCAATATGATCAGGGAATTTTGAATAAAACAAACAGAACAATGACGAGTTCGATTTAAAAAATATGAGAATGTCTACGAGAAACTTCTGGATATAATCACAACAGAAATGATTACACTTCTGATCTTCAGTTTACCACAGAAAAATTTAGTTAAGTGAATACGAGTCCAAAGTTTGTGTTGCGCGTTAACTTAACTTTATTTCGAAATCATGGGGTTTTAATATTGCCTTGTACATATATTGTAGAAATTTTAATGTTTGTCTGATAATACACAAAACAGCAAAATATATACGTACTGATAATTCCGGTTTACAAAGATTTACATAACAGTTTTGATTAACATACAAATAAACGTCTGTTAAAAAAATAATAATACTATAAACGACCTTCGTACAGACGAACTTAAAACAGAGAAAAAAAACTAATAAAATTTAAAGTGTCGGACGTTTTGGCGCGGATTAGAGTATTTTTCTAACGGCGAAATACAAAGGATTGGAAATTAAGAACAAAAATAAAATATATAAGCCAAATAACTTAACATAAAACATCATATAACTTATTAAGATCTTCTGTATCGTGCTTGATATTATCAGTATTAGGGTTGATTTTTAACATAAAAATTTGAGAAATTAATCTTTTCCAAAATTATGGTTCTCTGTCTAAAATAGACGAGACGTTGTCAAACTAGAATCACTGAATAAATTTGATGCAACGTTTAGTGATAGAATTGTGTTTACAAGTTGACAGTTTAATATTATTTATACTCTTTTATTTAAAGTTCTTTTAGTTTGGCCGATATAACAAATGTCAGAATTTGAACAATTAATTTCTTAAACAAAATTGATAGTGGAAAACGTATTAATAGGATCTTTGTGTTCTTTGATAGAACCAGAAAAAGCAGACTTAGACTTAAAAAATACAGAAAATGGATATTTTAAAATAATGATTGTATTATTTTAAATGACATCATACCACAGAAAAGTGAAAAAATTCATTGTACGTATTTTTCCTTATAATATTGTTCTGGTTGATTCCGAAATTAATTTGAGCATTTTTGATTAGCTATTTTCCAGTCTAAATTTTTCGCTGTTAATTAGGAAAACGTCGTAAATCCCAGTCAAAACGTCTGGCACTTTTAAATTTTCTTAGATTTTGTTTGTCGATATGAAATTTGGTATGTATCTTATAGACATATACTATTTTCCTATTTCTGGGACTAATGGAACAAAAACCTAATAAATTTTTAAATCTATGCAACCGGGAATACAAGGTTGGGAAATGGTAGCGTTTGTTTTATGCAGGTAAGACCCGTTAAATAAATAATCGCAAATATAAAAAATATCTTTCATTTGTTTACATGAAAGTCGGTCCAGATTTCTTAGTGGCGATTGTAAATCCCGGGTGTTTTTTTTCCTGCCCGTTACATCAGAAGTAAGCAGCTTTATATCCATCGAGCCTTGGGCGATTGGACACAGACGAACAAAGACGTTTTGCAGCTCACGGACCTAAATGGCATATGAGTCATGCGCGGAGGGTTCTTGGCAATCAGGGTAAAAGGCTGCCAAGTCAGACCAGCATGCGCAGTGCTTTTGTAAATTGCACAGCTGTTTTATATTCAAAACGGACATTCTAATGTAATTCCCTGCTACAAATTCTCCTTTTTTTATATACATATATTTACATGTGTGTAGTTGCCGCGAGCTGGTGCATAACAGCGATATTTATAGACGTCACTGACTTATCCCGAACAACGACGACGACCAAACGCGGCACGCAAGATCATAAACGTCTGAAATTCCAAGAAATTCTGTTCTACATTGCTCTAAGTAAGTACACTCTTGTTTTCAATTATAACACAAACTATATTCAAGACGCGGCTGAAAAACGGAACAAGACTATCATAGGAAAATAAATAGCAAAATAATAGATAAAAATAAATGCTAAATAAATACCACAGACCCTTTATTTTCTAAAAAAAAATTATTCAATATTATTTTACATAATATTTAATAATTTTTGAACCTAATAAATAAAAAGCTTGAGAAACTGTGCAATCAAAAATAGTGGTATTTATTTGTCTGTTAATTGGGTATTTATTTATGTAATTAGTATTGTTTGTTGAGGAAAATTAAAAAAAATTTTCACGAATGTCACGGCATTGTAATTAAAGGTAAAAATTTTATAGACAAATTAAAAATTGGTCTTCAGTAAAAAAAAAATGTTCATTAAATATAACAACGTTTCGTCCTTCAGCTTAAACCTGAAAAGGCACTAAAAATGAATAAAGGTCTTGTACAAAACATTTTTAGTTTCGGAAAACAAATAACGAAACTTCCTTTACAAATTATAAAATTCCCGTGTTTTTTGAGGACCTCTTCAGGTTTAATCTGAAGGACGAAACGTCGGTATATTTAATTTGTTTGGTTAATAAAAAATTTTGTAACTAAAGACATTTTGTTTAATTACTTATATTATTATAAATTCCAGAATTTATTTATCTATAATGTAATAAAATATGTTTTTCACAAGTAATTTACGTATTAAGCTGACATAAAATCAAATTTTTTTAAAAATTAATCTTCCAAGTGGCCAAAACAGTCAGAAAGTGTTAAGAAATTGACAATTTTGTTAAATCAATTTAGCAGTATATCAATACGTTTCGTCCTTAATTTTCCGACTTAAACTGGTTAACAATGCTTCAAAAAATAGGAGAGAAGAATATTTCTGGTATGAAAGTAATGGAAAACAAGAACACTTTTTTAAATATAAATATATATATATATATATATATATTTAGTGTTGTATTACATAATTATTGAAATTTTTTGACAAGCGGACAATAAAATTAATCAGAATATTGTAAATCATTGGAAGAAACACTAGAATGAAATATTAATCACTATGATTAATGTTTATAATTATTCGACTTCATTAAATACGAAGTTTTCAGATACTTATATTAATAAAAAATATAATATATTAATAGAATAATTGTTTTCTTTTCTGTAATTTTGTAAATCATAAAATTATACTTTGGTTAAATATTTTGGCTACAATTAGAATTTTTCACGCGTTGTAGAAAATATGAGTCGTGTGGAGAAATCGGTCCATATTTTCGTGAATAATCCTGAATCAATTCATCGCTTGGATGGAGGAGCCAAATCCTGAAACAGCTTAACACTAGTAATTAATTAACTGTAAAATCAATTCTGTATCGAGCAACGGCGCTATTCCGTTTTATCCGTCAATTAGTAAATGAGTGTAGCGAGTAAATTAGTGATGAATAAATGGCACGTGAAAATCTTTACAAAGAGCTGCAGCGCGCCGATGAAGGGAGCCTTTTTTATATTTATTTTTTGGTTGTTTCTTCTGTATATCGCTTCCACACCGCGGCCAGATCATTTCCGGAATGGATCAGTAATCCGATAGTGGGATATTTGTATTAATAGCTCCATTTTCAATCAGAGATGGACGCGACACCTACGTTCCAATTAGAGCCCCCCGCCGATGACAATTCCCGACGATTTAGCACTTGATTAATGAAATTTTCCGTGACGTGATCAAGGTCCCTCGTCGTCTGGACACAAGGTGTGATTAAAATGACTTGGCCATAGTAAGCACGCTTATTAGCGGACGGAATCAGAGTGGGCAAAACTGCGCACCCCCCGCGCCTGAGTCGGCGTAATGAAATCAGTCCGCGTACAAAGCCGCTTGCATCTCTATGATAATTGTAGCGCTTCAAAACGACCGCACTCATCTTCCATTTGCGATATTATACCCCGAGCATAGTGCGCGGTAATCCGCCGAGCTATTTGCAACTATTGCCGACGAGTAGGGTGAGAGAAATTAATCAATCCCTTACACGAGAAGGGAGTGAGAGGATCAGGGGCCCAAATCCTGCAGCGGCTGTTTGTCGCTATCACAGCTTAGGTCGTGCCTCGCTAAAAGTGGTGCCGGCTGATCATTTATTCATGAACGGCACAGCTCAGCCATTGAGACGTACGGGTTAGGGGGATCAGCGAATCTACCCCACGGAAAAGCCGTGTAGTCTAGTGCGAAATATTGACACCCTGCACCGGACAACGGGTGACTTCGGACCTCACCATATGGCCATCACGGACAAGCGACGAATAAACTATGCTCACAGATGGGTTTCATAAACTCTTGGACCTCTCCGGGTCTATAGCGATCACTGATTTTCTCGAAATTCTAGATCAGAAATTGTCCAATCTCGGTCTGATTTTACTTAATTAACATTAATATTGATGTTAATCAAGTTCCAACAAGTAACACGTTTCCCATTTTGGGAAATAAGAGAATTCACAAGCGACCACTAAAGTCCAATACTCAGAGATGGATTTCAATACCTCGCGGACATCTCCTAGTCTATAAAGTTTCCTTGAACTACGAAACTGACTGTATTGCTATTCTGGAACCAAACATCTCCATTTTCAAACTAATTTTATTTAATTAGTATCCATATTGACATTAATAAAGCTTCATTAAGCTGCATATTAACAAAATAATTGAAATAGGACTTAATATTTGCTTCAGGGAAAAGAGACCACTAATTTCGAAGATTAGAGATGGATTGAAATAACTCGTGTACTTTTCCTGGTCCGTTAAGTATCCTTCATTAACGAAACTGACTTTATTACCATTCTAGATCCAAATTTCTCCATTCTCCTGTTATTTAATTATCATACATATTAACAAGGTCCTTCAAACTACATGTTGCCAATTTTGGACACAACAAGAAAAATTCCACTTAATATGGACATCACGGACAACCGAACACTGATTTCCAACACTCAGAGAATGAATTCATAAACTCGTGGACTTAACCTGGACTATACCGTCCCAAAATCACATGAAACTGACTTTCTCCCATACTACACCAAAAATTCTCCATTTTCAAACTGATTTTATTTAACTAACAACCATTTTGCTATTATTCAACATAGATCTAGCAAAATTTTGCCCATTTTGGACGGAATAAGAGATAAATGTCTTAATATGACAATCCCGGACAAGCGACTACTAATTTTCAACACTTAGGAGGTGGATTTAATAATCTCGAGGACTTCTCTTCAGTTTCACCCACGATACTGATTTTCTTGACACGCTACATCCAAAATTCTCCATTCTCAGACTGATTTCATTCCATTAGTATCCATATTGACATCAATTGAGAGTCAGGAATCAGCATATGCCAATTTTGGACGCAGAAAGAGAATGATTCCTTAATATTGGGATCAGCGACAATAGACCACTAATTTTCAACGCCTCAGAGATGGATTTCATAATCTCGGGGATTTGTCTTTCTCAAAGTGTCCTTCACCCACTAAATTGACTTTCATTGCCATTCTGGTTCAAAACTTCTCCATTCTCAATCTGATTTTATTTAATAAGCATCCTTATTGGTATTAATCAAGGTCGTTGGTATGGTTCAGAGATCTTAGTGAGATCCACAGACCGCACTGAAAATTAGACGCAATTTCTGTTAGATATCTGTAATAACGTCTCCACGAAGAACCCCGTGTGTGTCTGTGTGGTTTGTAGAAGGTCACACAGAGGGAGGGCGGTGTTGGGTTTGGACGCTCGGTCGTTCGTGAAGCAGGACTTCCGTCAGGTACAAATGGCTCGTACTGACTGTGGAACAGACCCCTCTCTTATGTATGAATATGTATCATCGCACCACACACACATGCCTTTAGAAACAGAAGACACGAGCCAAAAATTTTTTCGGACTGGATTGATGAGATTCTAGGTTAATTATTTTATAACAATTATGTATAATATTATCATTTCTGTAATTTTTTTAGATAAAATATATAATTTTAGATAAAATATACACTTGAAGAGGTCCCAATCAGGGACGAAACGATGCGTTTCATATATATTGTGTTTAAAATAGAATAATATATTTTTCAGATTAATAGGCTACCGTTGCAATTATTTAATTTACAACTGAAGTCAGATTATTATAATAATGAAAATTTAGGTTAAAATAAAACTTACCGTGCATTTTTCCCACACGTATATGACGTATTGACACAGTGGTTAAGAGTATCGTTGAATTTTAAAATGATAATGTAATTAAAAATTAAGATAATACAATTTTTAAATTCTTGGTTTCAATTGAGTTAATAATTAATTGCCGAAACACTGGCTCTAAAATGAAGCATGTCGCTCATTAATCTGGAATAATATTTAGTCTTCATCTAAAATCTTCACATTGTCCCTATCAAATTGATGTGTTTTTTTTAAAAAAAAAATGTTTGCACAGAACTGTATAGTTTTTGACATTAAATTTCAAATGATTTTATGTTCCTTAAATATAGCTTTTATACATCGTTTCATTTGCCCGATACAACAAGAACTACAATCTAAACATTAAATTATTTATAAATATCGTTTCTCTAAATTGTTAATTTTCATTTTAATTTTTTTAAATATATTTAAATTATTGTATGTTTTAAAAATTAATCCGATTAATCAAGACATCAAACAAGTATGTTTTCAAAACAGGGTAGTACGATAAAAAATTATTCTTAGGATTATTACTTGATAATTTTTTATTATCGGACTTATTTTTAATCATGTTAATTTTGACATATTTGTAAATAAAATGTAATGGGAAATAATTTGGAAGAAATAAATTAACAAGATGTTTTTTATGAAACCAATGATGAGATAATTTTCACTGCCTTATCTACCAGATTATAAACCAGGGCTTTTTTTCTGTGTGTGAAAAGGGCTGATTAGATATTAATTAATGAATATATATAGTAAATATATAATATAGTAAATGTCTTATTATTTGAATTGCCAAAACATCTACGATTTCGTAACGCAGTAATTGTAATGGAACACGCAGATTCAGTGCAACTGCAACAGCTTCCAAGCTTTCCTCCCTCACACTCCACTCCTAAATTTCCAAACTCTCGTCTCACTGTGACGAAGCGAAACCAAACATTTTTAGCCGCCCCCAACCACTCACATCCACACACATACATACACACGTCCAAAAACTATACTCGAACAATATTTGTTTTTAAACATGCACCGACATTTGCACTACATGTTTGCACGTTTTCAATATTTAATAATTCGATGGTGAAACAGAGGGAGAGAATAAAAAAATATATATATAGCAACAGAGCTCGCCTACCGCTGCCGGGAAATAAAATCGCCGCACAGTCGTTGTAATCAACCAACAACGCAGTTAAAAATCGATGGCGCTGGGCAAACAAACGTGTTTATGGCGGAAGACCAAACAACTGCTGCCGTCACCACAGCCGACGACAACGGCTAAAAAAAATAATAATAAAAAAAAGGGGGAAGCAAAATATTGCCGCGACGGTTGACATTGCTGCTGCTGGCGTGTAACTGGCGAAATTCGTAAACATTCGTTCATTAATTAACGCTACAATAATGGTCACACACGGCCGGCCAGCGACGGTGCCTAATTGAAATCGCCACCGCAGATATGAATGAGTTCATTACGACGACGCGACGCCACCAGGTCAAGTGGACTCGTCATCAGTCACTCAGAAGCCACTGTCCACCCTCCAGAAGGACTACCGAAGGACAAGCTGGATTAGAGTAGTTTTGATCGAAGTTTAACATAAAAATAATCGTCTGTTAAAAACCTGATTTTCGTACAGACAAACTCAAAATAGAGAAACAAAACATAAGAAATTTCAAATTTAAAAAAGCCTGACGTTTCGACGCGGATTGACAGGAAAAATAACTAATCAGATGCTATATTTTATTTAATTTCCTGTATTTCACATTCCCACCCGGGTTTATCAATCGGAATTTAAACACTTGTACTAAATTTCCCCCCAAAGAATTTATTAACATAAAGGAGCTATCGGCTAAACGCTATAATCATCTGGAACAAAATAAATTAGTTTTAGGGTAGAACCTGAATTTGAAATACACAATATATGCATTATTTTAACTGGAAACCAAAGATGGTCGTTATTTGATTTTTGACTATATCTATAGAACAAAATTATAGCAACATTTAGTTGCGTGTATTAGGATAATTTTACATCTTACCCTATGAATTTTATCAATAAACAACTTTGGGTAAGAAAATTGGTTATTAACATATAATAATATAAACCGACGTTCCGCCCGTGTTTTAGGTCCAACAATTTGAAAATGAAAAACATAAGTACACAAAATTTCTTAAGGATAACTACCAAATATTTTAATTAATTTAATTTTCTTACAATTTCATATATAATTTCGTATGATATTTTTTCATCATCATTAATCGTAAATTAAAGTTGAAATAATTTAAATCAGAAGAATTATTAGAATGTATGAATAGGACCAAATCGGTCATATGTAATTTATCAGAGAAAAAAAACTCACAACGTTTCGTCCTTAGTATAGGACTTTATTGGAGTAATTAAAAGCCATGAATATTAGACATGAAAAATGAAGGTTAAATAAATGAATTTTTATTAGAATTTAATATATTTGAGTTAAAAATTTAAACCATGAATTTCAAAATTTAACAATTTTATGTCGCAAAATGATTAAATTTTTATAGAATTTTATAATAATAATAATGTCACAAAAAAGGTGTTATTCAATTAAAACAATAAAATCATTACAATATAAGGAAATAAATTGATTTATTACTTCGTGAAGCAAAAATATTGGATGAAACCTCGGTATATTGTAACTATAGTTTTGTTTTCCCCGGGGAAATTATAAATGTGAGGTTACCGTTAATATTAAATAATATTTATTTCACCAAAAATAATGTTCTAGTCGTCGAAAATTGTGAAAATGTTTTAGAGAAATTAAGAGATCAGAGGTTTAGATTTCGGAGTGCGAGGAATAGTATTGATATTAATTCTAAATGATCACTCAGACCTATTATATACATATATGTATATGTATTACAGAACTACAAGTAGTATTACTGGTATATAAAAAAATGAACGATTAAAGTTCATAAAGGGGTTGGAATGAAAGATTTTAGTTTAGAATGAAAAAACAGGATCACGTTTCTTGCAGGAAAAAGGAGAAAATGAATGAGAATACTGTGATGTTGAAGAATATTCAAGAACTGTCAAGTGAGAAATTTTTTATCCGGACTTAAAAATACATATTAGGACTATTAGTCTCGTAAACGACCCGATCAACGATTTGAATTTGCGACTTGATGATAATGGGTTGATTTAATTTTAGAAATAATATTTTTCCGGAATTTATACAGTCGGATTATCGAGAAGAACGGATTCACAGGTGAGAGGATAGACAAAGGTGCAAACCGCCCTTTAAAGGAGGCGCATGAACCTTCTTAGCTCAGAGCAGCCCTTCAGAGAGTTTTCGTGAGGTCATAGACGTGTTTCAGGTAGTAATTAAAAATTCCAAGAATAATAATTATTCTAAAATTATATATGAAATTTTATTTTATTTTTCTATATAATTCCGGGCGATGAAGGAAGAGCTAAATCCCCACCAGAGAGTTTTCATTACGTGAATGACTTGTCGGCATTAGAGAAACCTCGCTTAGCTCGACGCAAGTAATCCGGTTGACTTAACACCGCACTAGTATAATTACTGCTCATCCTAGGGAAAACTGAAACAGGCTATATTTAATTATCTCATTGTCCCGTAAACAATTACAACGGCATAGGCGAGGATAATGCTAACAATTGTCACTCTGCTCTTTCACGTGATAAATTACTCGTACGCCAGCCAACGATAAACCACGTTCACTGTGCACAGATTTGCAGCAATATGGACGCGATTACTTGAGAGTATTGCGAGCAAAATTATCCCCAGTTGCAGGGTTTTAACCGAGTAACTCCTGCAAATGTCAATCAAGATATGTAAGGATAACTTAACCCTCAGGGTTAAAAAATAGTTCGCTCTTGTCACTATATTTTACGAGTATTCCTCTATGCCATATAGACGAAAATACTACTTACATTACAATAGTATTATTCGCAAAACGTTCATAAGGAATATCGAAGTCTTAAAGCTCTTTTGCTTCAAGTTGTACTTGAAAGTTTTTTTGTCGTTCGAATAAATTCATTAATTTTTTTTGATAAGATTAGCTGGATGGAGAGTTTTGGACCGAAATTTTCTTGAAACTGAACCCACTGTTTGTATACGTGAACTCACGTGGACTGCTTTCCCCCTGTCTTCAGGTGACATTATTGTTTCTTTTTTCGAGAAACGTTTCTTCGTGAGAGGTGAAGCAGCGAGATATATATTAAGAATCACGTAAGCGAGTTGGTGGACATTTATTAGTCTTGGGATAGGCAACGAGTGGCAGTTAAGTATTTATTAACTTAGTGAGGAGATTTCATGTAGCTTCAGAAAAAAACAACGAGCAATTTATTAAAGGGCCATTATAAATATTTATGATATTGAATTATAAAGCGTTAGCCTATTAGTGAGTAAAATAATAATTAAACAATATAATAAAACAGAAAAGACGTAACATTCCTAATTTTTTTGGGGAGGCCTCCTCAGATTATTTATGTTACAATTAAATGATAAATTCCTAATCTTAAAATTTTAAAAGGTAAACAATTTACAAATATAAAAACAATTTGAAATTTATCATCCAAAATTATTCGATTCACGGACCAAGCTTTTGAGTCAATAAGATCTTCAATTTCAAGACTGTACACGACTTTCCAGAGACACTTCGTAACTTGAATGTGTTCACTTATTCTGTTAGTAATTATATAAAATAAAACGTATCTATATATAGAGAAAGTTGTTGGGCGCCGAATCGTGTAATATTTTAAATTGTAATGGAAATATTAAACGTTTGTGTTAAAACTATACTAATTAGATAAATAAATAGCCTAATAACCTTCAAAATTACGTGATAAAATAATTCCCACAAAAAGTTTCTGCAATAGTTGTTGATTTCGTCAGGTGAGTCATGAAAAGGAAGAGCCAGAAGAACTGAAAAAGGTTTCCGGAAACGTTGTATGGTATTTATAACACCACTTCTTTTGTCTGTATTTGGCTATTTTTGTTATTATTCAGCTAAAACTAAATTAAATGCAACGACAAACGGTTAGCGTAACAATGTGTGTTAATGGCATTTGTTCAGTTTAACTATTAATGCCAGATTTAATACGAAGCATTTTTGAGATAAGTACCTGGTGGCAACATGTAAAGTCCTTGCATTTTTCCAATCAAATGAATTTTTCGAATTGATTATATGTTTCGGGTCTACAGATTGTGTCAATGGAAAGTTAGATATTGGACATATGTTCCTTGATCTTTTTGTTTGCCCTATGTAGCAGGACTTACCATTCGAGAAAGACATTTTCGTAAACTACACAATGTTTCTTGAAGGCATCAAGTGGGTCCTTGTGGTATTTTTATCAAGAACGAAAATGTATTAGATATCTGTAAATGATATTTGATGTTTTTATTTTTTTAATTTATTTTTTTAGGGCAACAGGCTACATGAGGGTGATTCACATTGGGCAACTCCCCGTTAATAGCATAGGAAGGGATTTGAAAGGGAGGATGCGGAAGGGTAGAGGAAGGTAGCCAAGGGTTAACTAGGGCCCCCGGGCTATATTTTAAGGATCCTACATGGCATTCGCCTAAAGAAATGCAGGGAAAACCCTAGAAAAACCTGCATCAGGTAGGTCGGGCATTGGGTACTTGTCCCACGACCTTCCGATAGCGGGAGAGGAGTTTGCTGTGGGGACGCAGCATTCCCTTCTCCGTGCCTCGACCAGTTTAGGAGGCAGCTGGCCGACTATTCCAATGGGAATAGCGGACAACTCTTACCGTATGCCAAAAGTCTGCGACCCCGAAACATACACCTCTCAAAACAGGCCGAGGTGCCTCGGCTTGTGGGATCCTTAGTTCAAAAACGGAGAGGAAAAGGCATACCAAAAGGTAGCCCCTTCGTATCTCTCCTTAAAGGTTCTGCCTGTGAGAGAAAATCCCTCGCAGGTTACCTGCGAGAGAATCCTCTCGCAGGCTTTTTTTTAATGTTTTTATTTTTTTTTATTTTTAGGGCAACAGGCTACATGAGGGTGATCCACATTGGGCAACTCCCCTTTAATAGCATAGGAAGGGATTTGAAAGGGGGGATGTGGAAGGGTAGAGGAAGGTAGCCAAGGGTTGACTAGGGCCCCGGGCTATATTTTAAGGATCCTACCCGGCATTCGCCTAAAGAAATGCAGGGAAAACCTTAGAAAAACCTTAGAAAAACCTGCATCGGGTAGGTCGGGCATTGGGTACTTGTCCCACGCCCTTCCGATAGCGGGAGAGGAGTTTGCTGTGGGGACGCAGCATTGCCTTCTGCGTGCCTCGACCAGTTTAGGAGGCAGCTGGCCGACTATTCCAATGGGAATAGCGGACAACTCTTACCGTATGCCAAAAGTCTGCGACCCCGAAACATACACCTCTCAAAACAGGCCGAGGTGCTTGTGGGATCCTGGGATCCTTAGTTCAAAAACGGAGAGGAAAAGTCATACAAAAAGGTAGCCCCTTCGTATCTCTCCTAAAAGGTTCTGCCTGTGAGAGAAAATCCCTCGCAGGTTACCTGCGAGAGAATCCTCTCGCAGGCTTTTTTTTGATGTTTTTAAAAATTCGGTGGCATTTATAATGTAATATTTGTAATAAGGGAGAACGAGAAAAAATTTGTATTGAGATGATTGGGGTCGAGTAGGAAGGAGTGTGTTGTGTTTTGAATCAATAAGGGTTCAATAAGGACACAAGAAAATAGTAATTTATTAAGAACGTTGAGAACGTAACGAAATATAAATGCAAGGAAAAATGTCGTATATCATTGTCACAGTTTTTTGTTGTGTTCAGAAAAATTATTAGAGCTTTTTCGGACAGTCTGAAAATGGAACGTGTACGTGCGCACACGGCAATCAAAATGGAAATAACATTTAATTTTTCACGACTTGTCTGAAGTTGTTTAATATTCTCCATACGCCGAACACACGATTTTTCATATTAATTGGTAATGGTATTTGATTTTTTTTTGAAGGGGGTGGTGGAAAGGGGTATGGAAGTGACTTCGGCCACTCGAGCGGGAACTAATTTAAAACTTAAAATTTACATGCAGAGTTGGGTTGCAATTGTTCGTCGTGTTTTTTTTTTCGCTCTCTGTAGAAAACGCCTTCCATTATTAACAGTTTCCATCGGAGCTGTTCGAGCGTCACGAGGCAAAATTATTAACAGGGCAGAGGATTGCGTAGGCAACTTCCAGCCATGGCCGGAATTATTCATCCAGGTGCTGCACAATTGCGATGCGACACGACGCACGCATTACAAGCACGTGCGACGGGACGCGACGACCGCATCCGGCCTCAGCATCCGCAGAGGACCGGCGCTCAATTATTCATGACCACCGATCGAGAGTTTTCCTGGCCGGCTGTCACTCAGATCAGACACGAGCGACAACAAAAGCCCCCGCCTCTGTTTGTTTTACGTTGTGTTGCACAAGTGTAATTACTGCGTATGACAGTACTGCAAATCCCCCGCCCCCGACCGTTTGAGAGGAGGTGGCTTCGCAAGTAGATAAGCCGGAGCGCGACGCTCGCAAATACATAACCTGCATTTAATGAGCGAGAGTGTAGCGTTTTGACGCGGGCTTTTGGGTGCACTTTGTGACACGTGACAACGGGAGCTATTTTTATGCACTCGTCATCATATGGACTTGGGCTGAGAGAGATTAAAGCTTCATCCAGTAATATACGAGGGTCACTCCAAAAGTAATGCACAACATTTACTCCTATTTTAAAATTACATGGTCATCATTCAGCTTTCACATTTTTTCAAGTGTGTCCCTTAGGGACAAAATTTCATTTTTCCCTGCCAGTTGCCTTCCGCCACATTCGAATCAGCATGGTACAAGTCTGGACCAGCACGTTTGAGCCACTGTTTGGCGGCGTTCATAAAAACTCGTTACTCGAAGGGATTCCTCCAGTTTACCATAGAGCAGGGTAATCGCATGGAGCAAGGTCAGATGATGATACCACTGTTTTCCATCCAAGTTTTCTGATCTTGTCTAACTGACACATGACCCAAATCTTTCAGTATTCTGCAAACTCCTTCCGTCTACCAACTTGGACTGACAATTCTTTCACAGCGATACGTTTGTGAGCAGAAACCATGTCGTTAACTCTCTTCACATTGTAAGTTAGTGCAGTGTGGCGTCTGCAGCTGAGAGGAATATCCCTAATATTGGCGTACCATCTTTCACCATCTACTTTCCCATCGACTAACTGTACTGCAATAGAATGCAGTATCTGCAGAACACCATTTCTCAACCTTCTGCGAATATTTTCCCCACTGTCTCTTTCTCACAGAACGTACATTCTGACATTTGTTAAGTGCGGCAGCCATCTTGAAGACATGCTATGACAGCTCCACTCACAAGGGAAATGGATAAAATAAAATTGAACACGACCAGGAAGGATGTATCTATGAACTCCATAAATTGCAATAGTTTAAATAAAAATAGAGTGCATTTCTTTTGGAGTGACCCTCGTAGGTTGCGTGTAGGTAAAAGTCGAGGAGTGCGCATGGCGGTAAAATCCTCTCACTAGTGCTAGCATTCTTGGCCTACAGACGACTCGCGTTGAGAAATTGGCAGCTGTTACGTGTCTTTAGCACCATAAGGAAGATGTACCTTGACCAAAGATAGAGTAAGTTTCCAGGTGCTGTATTATAGAGGGAGAATGTGTAAGTCCTGGTGTGATGCTTCTAAGAGTCCGAAATAACATTCTATTGACATATATAAATATATAGCCAAAATAACAGACAAAAAAAGTACCGAATTAAATCCCATTGAAGGTTTCTGCAATTCGTGTTACTTTCGTCAAGTGTTTTAAAAAACAACAACGCAAGAGTTGTAAGAAAGCAACTAGGATAAAAAAACATAGGAGTTTAATATTTTACAATATTTATTGTAGACTTATGACTTACTTAAGAAAGTTTAGTTTAACTGAGACTGTATTTTGTCCTCTTCATTAATTTATCAAAGGATTTCACATTGCATATAATTAATTAAGAGAATCGCAAATTTTCAACGTCGACAAACGTAATGAAATAGTTTTTACTCTCGTAATCTTTGACCTGAGACAAAAAGCATTACTAATTCCAAAAAAAAAAGCTTTTTATTTGAACTGATATTTTTTTAGAGGGTTCGCTGCACTTGTAGGTTTATTTATCAGTTCGCTCCAGGCGCCACATGCACTGATCCACTGAATATTCCAGTACGTCATTTGAATTTGATCCGTAAAGTTTGTATTCCCAATTTCAATTTTACTGGTGGGGAAAAAAACCCCCACACACATACACAAACACACACACGTGTGTGTGAGAGAGACCCTGTATATCAGATGTTAAATAACAAATATTCAGCAACGTAGCACATGTTCCAGGGAGGGAGGGAGGGGGGGGGGTAAAACAGATTCTAATTTAGTTTCACTGAAATAAATATCAGCATCTGACATTCCTGATTGACAGCTTACGAAATTTCGATGGCCAGTTTTAAAGGCTGGAGATCTGATTTTGTTCGGGTAATTCCAAATAAATCATTTGAACCATTGTACAGTTTTACTTTAAAGTAGTTTTGGCGAATAATATGACTCTAATCGTCAATAAAATGGTGGATTAGACTAATCAGTACACTTATTCTTATGAAGGACCATTTTATTTTTATGCGGTTCTAATTAATTAAATTAATTAATTAATTGGTAACCCCATTCATATCTCAAGATTTATTACTGAATACACGTAAATTACTTACGTTATTTACATTGTTGTGATTTGTAAAACTTATTTTAACAACGACAGTTCTGTAGTGCGTTCGAAAAGTCTCCGTGCATGGGACTACGGATGTAGATCTACGTTGGAAGTTTCAAAACAAAGAACTATTCTGGATTGATTTTTAATTTGTTCTACTGTTTTGTTCATTTTTATTCTATGTGTAGTGTTTAGATGTTCATTTTTTTATAGTTTACATGGTATAACTGTACAGAAGCTTTCCGAACGCCCTGTAATATCCTATACTGTGTTACAAGACCATAAAATATTTTATCTGCATAATAATTTGTGCTTTTAGCACCTATTGAGTGATTTTTCCGGTTTTCAATTAAAAATAAAATAAATCAACGTTACATTTTTTTTGTCTCGGTCCTGACGTTTCTTAATTGTAACCGACAGTCCTCCGTATTTATGTTTTTAAATTTGTTGACAATGGTGACTTTAGAATTTAGTTAGTATTGGATCGAGTATTAAGGTAACTGCTTGGAGAGATTCTCAATAAATGTCTTCAGCCTTCAAACATCCAAAATTAAAGAAGATGATGAATCCAATGATGCTCAAGGTTTTGTAGACGATTACCTCTGTCGTTTGCTTATTATGAGGTGCGTACATTTTTTAAATATACAAGTTGATTGGCTGTTGTGATTGTCGGATTTATGTTGATGGAACGAGGATGAAACCATCTTGCACGCGCTCTAGTTCTGCCAAGTCTCTGCCAACTATGATGTCATAGGTCCTGGTGTCCAAGAGAACAAGTCACCAGATTAAAATTGAGATCTTTCGGATCCTCATTTACAAAGTAACCGAACTCATCAACTACAGTCAGGACTTTTTGTTGTGGTGAGCGTGGGTTGAAACCGTAATTCCCTCGACGGATTTGAGGAGTTGGAGGCTGAGAGAGCTTAGTGGTAATTACGTGGATGTCACTCTCTCCACTTCTGCAGCCTATACACACACGCTCACGTCTTTGACTGTGGAGAATCTTTGAGGTTCGCTCCTAGGTGGGAAGAGCTTCTCTTTGGTTACACAGGACACGACGTAATCTTCCAGTAGACTGGGGATTCAGCTCCGGCGACCTCACTGATGCAAAGCTTCTAGAGGTTGGCCTCAGAAGGACTCGTGCCCGTTTGGCACTGACAAAAAGAGGATTTTCCTAAGACCGGCAAAGGAAGCATGACACATCTCGATGATTGAAAATTAACGAATTTTTCATAGAAAGGTTACTGGATGAAGCTGAAATAAAACTAAAGCCATCGCAATTGGCACCGTAACAAAGATACGGTATTTACATGCATGAATAAAATCATATATTAATACTCGTCTAATAAAAAAATAAGAGGGGGACTACGTTGTGTCTGGAACACACAAAAAAGTGGGAATTAAATTAAATCTCTTCCACCTTAATATAGGCAGTTGGTATTTATTGATAGTAATGAAGGGTTGAACTGACTAGTCTGCGAGCAGGTCGCTTCTTTAGTTACGATGTTCCTGTGATGACCATTTTCTGAAGGCGATCGGTCAAAGGTACGAAGGTGATTCCCTTACAACGACGGTGCCTTTGACGAGGAAGCGAACACATTTTGTTTAATAATCGAGTGACGCGGCTAATCACGATGGAAGATAAGCCTGCGGTCTGTGGGTGTGTGTGTGTACTTATCAATTATCTTGAGCAACGTGGCGTGGAAGCCCCGACGACCGTCAGCTGCCCGTCGCGGCGCCAGATGGGGGCTTCCCCCTCGGCCCTCGGTGGTCACGTGGCCGCCCACACAGGGATTCCGCGCAGCCATTGAAGGGCGCCTTCCTAATGAAGAAATATGAGGGCGCGCACGCGCATTCCCGCGCCCAGATGGCACGGCATCTGCGCCCGCAAAAGAGATGGATGGATCGGCGCAAGTGCGGCCAAATCTAGTTACTCGGACCACCTACCCGGAGGAGATTTATGTCCTTCCATGTACCACAGTCGTCGTAGCAGCACAAATAATTACGTCCTCGCTTTATTTGGTTTACATTCTACTTCACACATGGACAGTGCGGTCAAATTCTGGTTTGCTGGACGGTCTGACCTACTTGCAGAATTTCCACGCAATATCTCTCACTCGAGTAGACAAACACCAGCTCGGCGATCGTCTTCAGTATCCCCTCTGGTTCTAAATTAAGGTTACCATTACAACAGAAATCTAGGTTAGCATTGAGAAAGTTTTTTTTTGCTTTGGAACCGCAGTCGTTGGCATGCGGGTGTCCGCTGTTTCCATCTGCAGTCATCGGAGGGGCGTGGGACGAGTACCGAGAGCCCGCCGACCTGCTTTATGCAGCCACGTGCATGACTTTTCTACTGAGGTTACGTTTGAATGACATTCGGTACGCTAACTTCTTTCCAACTTGTGTCACATAAGATGACAGTCTGGTAGTCACCTTGGTTCCGCCAATATATAATCGAGAAATCAACAAATAAGTTTATATCATTAGATCGTACCTACAAGACAGGAAACAATGGTTACAATGGTTAGAACTCCGAAATTTTCTTCACTCGTTCGGGTGTGCCGCAAGGATCTAATCTTGGACCAATAGTTATTCACGTTATTCATAAACCAGAAACACTTTAATTCTAATCTTCATATTCATGCAGATGATCTCAAACTATACGGAAAAATAAACGCGAATTCTGACTGCGCAGCCCTTCAAGAAGATGGTAAGGAACAAATAAACTTTTCTTTAACACAACAAAATGCGTATCATTTACCTGAACTTGAAATATTTTTTTCAAATTACACAATGGCAACGGAATTATTAACTTCTATTAACTCGGTAAAAGACCTCTGTGTAAGAGTGTGTAATATTTGAGCAAAGGCTCACCTAAATACATAAAAAGCGAACAGAGTTATTAGACTAATTGTTAGGAATTCTAAACTGTTTATAAACACATGCAACCTATTATATTTATCTTTAGTAAGGCCATTGTTAGAGTATGTCACATTAATCTGGGATCCTGTTTACAAGGCACAATTTGAGAAAATTCAGAAAAAGTTATTTATATTGAACTATTACACCGAAACTACACGATACGACGAGCTCCTAGACAGATACAACATTAAGAAACTTTCAAACAGACGTAAGCGGGCGTAGATCCATTTTTTTTACAAACTCTGTAATGGTAAAATTGACAACAGACACCAGCCCTTATTTTATAGCACTAATATTAAATTAATAACCGCCTCAAGTGAGCACTTCCTTATGTAACCAATTACTACCTCAGTCAGATTTATTCCACTTAAATTCTCTAGAAACCACTTCTTATCCATTCAAGGAGAATGGCCATGTATTTATCTACTTAGCAAACGTAAATAAAAATAAAACTCTATTGTATAACAAAATTAATGTGATAAAAATGGTATATATTATATTTATAAACATACAATGTACAATCTCTCATTTTATTGTATATAAACATGTAAATAAGAGTGATATTGACATAATTGGACAAACATCTCTGTAGTACCTACAAATAAATAATTATAAAAAAAATCCTTTGAGCTCTATTTAACAATTTATTGGTGATCTTGATAAATTTTCCAATATATTGGTTAATTCTGTAGATTGGTAAATGGAGATATTTAAATCGTCCTTAGCAGAATTGTATTAACGGCACAGAAGTGTGACGCACCGGAGAAACCGTTAGACCGTGTATAAAGTTGATATTTTCCAAAATAAAAATTTCTAATTAAAGTTTCCACCAACCAAATAAAAGGCCCGGGTAATTATATCTTGTTATCAGTTGGGCAACGTGGACATCAAGAATAATCCGGCAGCTGAATATGACCAAAAGATGAAAGTTGATGTATAATTTTTATACGCCGACTTGTGTTTTAAAATAAGGAACATAAAAATTTGAGGACTTTTATTTGGTTGGTGTCAGCTTTAATTATTACCGTAGCAAGGTCCATATAATTAATATATTTCTCAAGAACTGAAATACTTTGACATCCGTAAATAAGAATCACTGTGAATTGCCTTGGTTCGATTCAGAGTCGTGTCAAAAGTATGAATATATTTAATTTCTTGATATATAAATACGACATTATAAAATTTTATGAAGAAAATTTTTAAACGTATGATTTACATACATATAACATCCAAAACCATCATATATATAATTATAAATTACATTAGAAATTATTTCCGAGGAAATAAATTACAGTCAGACTTTTAAAACTTTTATATTTGCACCTGAAGAGGTTTAAAAAAAGGACGAATACGTCGTCCCATTTTTTATTTTATTAAAATATATTTTCATAAATTTCGGTGGTTTATTAATTTTAATTTAATAAAGTTGCATAACTAATAAAGAAATTTTCCATTAAGTTCCAAGGCATTTTAAACTCTGTATAGACGAATTTCCCGAGCCGTGAACCCCGCGGTCTTCGTGTGTGCATTGCATTGTTGGCAGGCACAGCTGGAATATGGCGATGGCGTGTGTGGAAAGTGGTCCAGTCGCGTGCCGTGTTATTACGCCACTCACTCCCCGTCTATTAAGGCGTTTAGGCGGACACGTGGCGAATCTCTAGGCCGGATAAACAATCTGTGCCTGCTCGGACAAGCTCCACGGGGATAATACTTTCACGGAGGATTACGGTACTGGACGACAGTTTAGCTTACAAGGAGAACGTGACCGGGCAATCGACCAGAGAGTCACTCCTCCTAAGCCAGCAGCTATAACAATAAATTGTGACAACAAAATAAATACAGGATTGTCACAAACATCCGACGAGAACAATTCCTGTACGTCTACGTCATACCGGGAACATGATATTTGTTTGCTGAACCGGGAATGTTACTCTACAGTATCCAGGCCATGACGACGTATGACGTAACGCAACCACAGTTGATTCATTAAAGACCGGTACTTTGCTTTGGATAACCCTCCTTGAAATTTAAAAAAATACTAAAACTATTATATTTCAATAATTTTCGGACGGAAATACGTTTATGTTTTAAATAAAAAACTAAATAAAAACTTTTATTTGCCACTATGATATATTCTGCAGAACCATTGCTGAAGACGCCGGTCAAGCGTTTCTTGAAAAACGTAATTACTCTTCCAGTTGGGTCAACACAAAGTGTCCTCAGTCATCTAAATGTCCCAAAATGTTTATAATTAGTGGAAAATGGCCATAAGCTAGAATTTATTTATAAAAATTAAAAATTACAATTAAATAAAATACATATGGTTTCATCCCTTCGTTTACGGCATTCTTCAGATTTTCTAAATATTAATTAAGAACTATATTAAAGATGAAAATACAAGGTTGAAACCAAAACATACCGAAAATTAAATTAAGTATATGTTTGGGTTTTTTATTATAAAAAGAAAATATTTTAGATAATTTGGATCAAACAATTGATTTATAGTATATTTCTTAATTAAGTTTTCATATACATATGAAGAGGTACCTAAACTAAGGAAGGCAGCATTTTTGTAGTTTAATCTATATTTAAATATTTTATAAATAAAGTTCCTTATGGCGAATTTCCACTCATTATAATTAAACAATTTCTTCCTAAACATATTTACTGCAAACACAGGAATTTTTTTATAAAAATTGATGGGATGCTGAAATAATAAGAAATATTTAACGACGTATTAACCGTATAATTAAATATATTAATAAACATATTTTAAATTTTTTATTTAACAGCGATGAGTTTTGACACTTATTTGTACCAGGTTTGAGGTCCGACTGAAAGGTCCTCAGTCCGGCAGTGAATATTATTTGTTAGGTTTCTACGGTCGGCTACGTATTGATATGTTTGCTTTTACTTATTATTCCACAGCCTGAAGACGGTACAAAAAGTACCGAAACCTATCGATCTTAAATAAAAAATTTTCCTTAATAAAATTTTGCTTTGGAATGGTAAAAAATGTCGTTGATTAGAAACTTAAAAACTTTTTGATTTTTTTCCTTTTTTGAATTTGCAAAAATGTTGATAAATATCTTATTTTCTAGTTAAAAAATCAGTTAACTCGTCATCATATATATTATATGGGAATATATGATGAAGGGTTTGATAAATGTTTTAAACTATTAAATAAATTTTTCCTGTCTGTTCGAGTTTGATTAATATTTTATTAAACATTAAAACAGACGTTAAAATATATTATTTTTTTAATAGAAGACTAATTTATGGGTAGAACAAAATATTTCAGATTAATTTTTTGTGGAAGGATTTTATCCAAAGCAAAAGTGGCTGGTTTTGAATGAAGCGACATTTAGTGAGTTTGCGTGACGTCACAAGACGTCACAACATTTCCGCCATTTTGAACTGAAACATTACCAAATCGGAAATTTTAAATCTCATATCAGTAATTTGCCTATTTTAGTCAATATGATCTAAAGGTTGTTACTATATTTTGAGGGGATGGAGCGTATTGAGTTTAAATATTTAAATTATTATCTACACTTATGATCGTTTTCTGTGTATACTTCATCTAGGAATGCCAATTTCGGATGACCTAGTTTCTTGTAGATAGATTTTTTTACATCTATTCGTCCTCAAATGAATTAATATGGCACTATTAATCAAATACGATATGAAATTACGTATTTATATTTTTATCATATAAATAAAAATAGAACTTTTAATAATTCTCAAAATTGTATCTAGAGATTAGTGTACCTAGTAAGCTTGTCTATTAATTAATACGTAATAGGTTATCACTTAAATTATTATCATTTATGAGGTTCCAGCTAAAACTTGCCACAAAAAAATATTTCCAAAACTTTGATGGTTTATATTTTCAGCTTGTATTACTGAAGACTTTTACAGGCTAATATTTTGTGGTATTGTAGTTGTATGATAAATATTTTATTAAAAGAAATATATTCGAAATGAGATGACGTGTTATACCATCCAATAAAAAACTGGATATACACACAGAAAATTTTTTAGCCGTAAATTGTCTCAAACGGGATAGTTTATTAATACTACATCCCTCCGTTTATCCGTAGGAATTTTAATACTACACTATAATTGCGTTAAATTCGTCTACACATGAAGATTGTACCTTCCGCTGAGATGTATCGCGGGATAGTCTTGCCCAAACTGTTACAGGGAGCGTGTATTTTTGAATGAGTCGTAAGAAAAATAAAGGTGTACGTTTTATAGCACGCGTTGACCTTTATCAAACCACACCTCACGCAAGTATCCTGCTCTCGAACAATCGGTAATAGATCATAACAATACGGCGGCCATGATGTGAGAGGCGTGTGACGTCACACATTCACAGCACTGTATCTGTAAATCCTTATACGATATGTTGCGTGTTCCAAGCATCGTTATAATCTACTTTCACATATATTACAAACACGTGTTCGGTAAATATTCTATCAGTCCTTTTCGTCGCTTTTATGTTTTTTGAATTAATTCAATCAAGAATCCGCCAACCTGTGACGCTTTCCTGTCGAGTTTACCATTTCCGTACACATTGCGGGGTCGACAGGAGCAGGTCGACGGTCACCGTGCTTGAGCGATTCCTGGCTTGCTTTCCCAGGCCTCGTCGCCAGCGCTCTCGGGTTACACGACCACACGGGGGTTGATCCACGGGGCGTGAGAACACAAGTGCCCGCGACGGACCCCAGGGGAACTAACCACGTCGTCATCTATTATTTACTACTATCATGCCTGTGTGGGAGATCTGCGAACTCTGCTCTAGCTGGACTCAAAACTTTTATCTTATCTGGTGCCGTGCTTCAACCCTGATTGATTCTATCTCCCCTATCTTGATGAAATTTTCCTTTCTATCCTAAACTGCTTATATTAATATTATTTGATTCCGAGATCACTGGGGGTTTTACTTGTTCATGTCAACCAGTAGTTATACTCAAAGCGACTGTGCCAATTAAAGTTCAACAGAGGATGATTTATCTATCAGCCCAAGGCTCTAAAACTCGTGTAAAATTTGAAAATTGGCCACGTTGTAGGAGGAAAGACTTCAGGAGGCGAAGAAAGAGACGTCATGGAACATTTACTAACCTGCTAGTGGATGAAAATTATTTAAAAACAACTGATTGTCAAATAGATTTGTATTATGTAAGTATATACTAAGGGAACAACAGTTGACAGATTTAATACTCTGTAAGAAGGTACGAGGGTGAAAGAAAATCACCGATAATGAAGAGAAAAGACTCATCAACCCCTAATCCCCTCCCTCAAGAAACCCCTCCAAAGACTAAGTGCTGAATTGAAGTGAACATCAAACTACTTAAAATCTTCCTAATGAACGTAGCCTTCCCCGTGTAACGTTTTAAAGCATGATTCTCGGTTTATCAACCACAGTCATTTTTTTTGTCATTTTCAAATTTTCGCGATTATCATCATCGCAGCCATCAGGTCCCAGACATTTTCCGCTCATACTCCGGTCAGTAGGTGCCCAATCACGGCTTACTCCAATGTTAATTATCATATATAAAACTCTAGTTAGCTAAGTATAGAAGGTAAGACAGAAAAAAACACTATGTAGCTGATTTTATTATATTTTCATTACTAATTAGAAAAAGAAAGAAATCTCATACATTGTGTGTTGTGCTTGTGTGTCGTTCTCATGGAACTTTAATTTTCTTTTAATAACCCGACTAAAGCAACAATGATTATAGAAAAGGCCAATATAAACTCATTGGCTTGCTTGATAATTATGGAATTCGTGTTATTTAAAAATCAGCCAGGAGCAACTTAAACCAAATCAAAAATATTAAAGATAAAATTAAAGTTGTTACAAAATGGTAATTCTTGTTATATAGGTCAAACAAAACGATCTTTAAAATCCAGAATTAACGAAAAATCTTAAACAAAATTAATTTGAACGTTAAAAATTATTCAGTCGTGTTGAAACAGATATATTTAAATAACCTTAATTTCGATTGGCAAAATACCAAAATTTTAGACGAAGAATGTAGATATTTTTCAAGGTTTATGAGCGAAATGTTGCATAAAAGATCCAATAATGAGGTTATAATGTGAAAAATTATGGTAATATTTTATTTAAAATTTTACACTATTATTCTAAATTTGTTTATCATTTAATGTATTATTGTTAATCCTTATAAACATACAACAATACTAATGTATTTCTTTAAAAACATTTTTATACTCAATTTGGTTACAACTTGCAGTGGAAGCAAATGATGCCTTGCAAATTATAAAGAAATTCATTCATCATTGGTTAATATTTATGGAATAAAGTATCAATTCATGGAAATTTATTTTATATAAACTACATCTGACACATTTGGCTCTGTTTATAAATTTTTAATTATATAAACAGATATATATATATATATATAAACATTTCTCATATCCACACGTTTCAATACTTTAAACATGAATACAGGAATCAGTATTTTCACGGGTTCGATAACATTGTTTGTGATATTTGAACCGCTGAATATTGTATGGACAGCAAGTTGCGACGACCTAAATAACCTTTACCTTTGTTTCGCTCTGTGATTAAATTCAGATTTGATGCCTCAGGTCGAGACAAAGTTGGTGTTGAGGAGTGATTAGTGCGGCTTTATGATAGTCTTAGGCGGTGCTAGTATTTTGCTATTGATCTGTCGTGAGTCCTGCACAGGGGTTGCTCTGGCACTCCGCTTGATTGCTCGCGCTGGGGTTCATCGATCTGTGGCCACGGCCCGGAGAATCTCCTCTGTCAGCCAAGGAAAACGGGGACCATCTGCCATTCCAGAAAGTACGCAGACGTCCGCAACAACCCGAGCCAATGTCGTCTCTACGAACCAGTCCACCCTTCCTCCTTCGGCGGAACGATCCACAAGTACGTTCACTTAGTTGCAAAGCAAATCCCCGTTATCGTCAATTTATTGCAACCTTCCACGTGGCTATGAAAAAAGTAGTTATCCAGGCGTTAGAGCCTCACGGGGAAGAAAATGTACCTAAAAATTTATCCGTCCTTTTATCTAATAAACAAGTAAAAAGGAAACTTGATTGGCGTTGATTTATCTAATAAATGAAATTGGATGTTTGTTTGTACGTATGTGTCAAAGATTCGCATACAATTTTAAACGCGTGGGGAAATATCAAACAAATTTTGGCACATGTTCCTCACGACCCGGAAAGAAACACTGTTAGAGTAAAATCGTAGGATGGATTGCTGAGGGAGATATTTAAACCATGTAGAAATGGCAGATATTTGCGCCGAATAAATATTTTTCTGGGTCAATGATGTTAGGTTATCGGCACTCACTTCAGGTACGCTGAATAATTTTGATTAATGTGGTACCCAGAGTATTTTTTAGTATCTTGAGATACCTGAAGTTGACATAAAATTATTATTACATTGATGTCTTTATCAATTTCTGTGTACCTAGTTACCTTTGGATACATTGCTGTACGTGTTCCAAATTATCTTCCGATGATACTAAAGGCCATCATTAATTTAGTCTGTCTCCAAAAATATCTTTAAGGAAACCGGAGGACTGGGCTCAGCTCCGGGTGTATCAGACCTTGGGAAATACGGTAACAGTTGTCAGCCTATTGGAACAGTCGGCCAGCTGCCTCCAAAACTTGTCGAGGCACGGAAAGGGGATGATACGTGTCCACACCAAACCCAGTCATCGGAAAAACATGGTACAAGTACCAGACTGAAGCGAGCTTGTGTAACATAACGTGAGTAACATAACATTTATAAATGTCGGAGAGGATCCTTAAAAGTACAGTTCTTGGTCTCCCTTCCAAATCTCCCCTTATCTATACCTTCAACTGGTGCTAAAGGAGAGAGACCACCACTTGGATTAAGGTACTGCCTTAACCATCTGTTATAAAATTCGAAACTGATTAAAATATATCATGTTGTTGACTGATATTTTCACAACTTCTATATCCTTAAAGGAAACGTAATAACTATATTGGATAAAGGATAAAATCATATTAAATAAATGATATGTAAGTGTTTAATTAGACTTGATGATTACTAGAAATGTTTCCAAATCCACAAGAAAAATATAATCCCATTTTTCGAAGACGTTATATTCTTAACTTCTGTCTCGTGAAAGCTACAAGATTTTTGTTTTGAAATATGTCTCTTTATTTATATACCTTAGAATTAACTTACTTCTCCAGTTCTAAAATAAATTTTACCTCAGAGCCAATTGTCTTTCATCGTTCTCCTTGAAAATTCTGAATTGGGTCTTAGTCCCAGTGTTATGAATATCACACGCTGAAAAAGGCTATCTTTTATTGAGGTGTGGAATTTAAATGACCCACTGCAAAGCATTCGCAAATATATTCCGCCGAGATTGTGTGTTTGACACATGTCGTAGTGTTATCCGAAAGAGATCCTAATTTAAGTATCACCGTCATAATCTTCGAGGTAATAAATTTTTACATGTTTCAAAGTTCGGTGAACAACAACGGTGAACGTGTTTACGGTAACAATTTAACGAGTCGCTGAGTGAGTCTTGGGCTAATTTACGGCTCCGTCGTTGGTAAACACAAAACAGCGCTTTCATTTTAATTAAGACTTGTAACGCAGCGTGCGTTCCTACGCAAAAGGATTCAATAAAATAAAACAAACCAACAAGCTGCTGCGGCGGCGTTTACGTCGAGCAAACAATAAACAGCGGTACAATGATGAGGTCTAATAAACAGTTCACATGCAGAGACTCGCTGGCCGATGTTTACACGTCCTCGAAATTGAGCTACTTTTCTCCTCTGGCCATGTGCATAATCCACGGCGATCAACGCATCCGCATGGAAAGTTCCTGGGAACCACTGCAAACAAACAATGAGAGATTCTTTTCACGCAGCTTATATCGCGATTAATCTGTAATCACGCCAATGAACGATTCAAATATTCACACAATCATGATTTGCGTCAAGAAATAGACCAAGAAGAAATAAACGTGCTAAAGAGCTGGAGTAACAGAAAGTGAGTGACTTGAATATTGGGAAATTTGGTAACGGAGTGAAATAATACGTGAAGCAAAAAATAGGGGTAATAGAAATGTTAAAATTTGATTGCTGCTGAAATCGTGAATCACTAATCAAATCAAAAATAATTCCTACGAGGAAAAAATGTAATCCAGGCTGAGAGGACCATCCAAAGGGCAAACGTATCACTTAAGCCGTTATATTCAGAAACCTTCTCTAATTTGCTACAGCAAGGTTTATTACCAAAGTCACCACTGGAGGATTTTCTGACAGATCTATCTTAAGTTGGCTCTTCCCAGGATTTTAATCTAGAATGCATCAAGACCCCCGAGGCCTCTACCAGTCTTTGACTTGTTTATCTTAACCACTGGTCGGTTTTGGTGCTATAAATTCAAAGTTAAAACACTGTCTTACAGAAGTGTACAATTTTGGATCCTTGTTGAAGCACTCAATTGCTTAGGATCCTACGGCTTTACCTTCATACGCAAGCCAGAAACCAAATCCATTGACGTGAACGCTCTGTGTGTCTAGACGGAGCGCTTATCTGGAGCGACATTCAACTAAGCTGATGTAACTAACACAACCAAGCGAAGTAAACAAGACCAACAGACGTACAATCAACGATTACTACACCATAAAATTAATAAATAAATAAACATCAGCCAATTTTAAGTAAGAAAAAAGGATTTATTAATGCAAAATTAAACGTTTCGTCGCTTATTTTGCGACGTCAACAGGTTCAAGTTTAAACCTTCAAAAAGAGCAAAACAATTAAACTGATTAAAATAACATTTTTAAGAAACATTTGGCAGATAAAAAATATATAAATTTTGTTGATACTTACAATATTTTGATTGACAGTTCAATCTATGCTGCCGTAGACGAAATGTACAATTTTAAACGAGAACTACCAGTAAAACTTAATTTAAGTTGGGAGGGGTTTACAATGGAAACCATTTAGAATTTGAAATTATAACAATATATAAATTAATTAATACAAAAGCAAACTGTCACAAATTTTATTCAAATTGTTAAATCATTTTTTATTGTAATAGCTGTTTTATAGGATGTGATATATAGCATTTCACTTATTAATCTCTAAAAGTAGTTCGTTTCCTCGAAAAAAAATAGAAAAATTTACACCAATATCATTTGTGATTATTTAAATAATACCCGTTAACCAAAATAGAATAATTTTGAATACTACTATATTATTTTTATGTTATTTTAACGTAGTTTAATGAACGCTTGGTTTGGCCTATATATGGCTTAAAAATCCAAACAAATAATTTTATAAATTACATAATGGTTATAAAATTTTTAATTTTGTCAATAATATTTTTTACTATTTAAGAGGATATAAATTAAGTAAAAGAATAGCCCTTGACTTTAATTAAGTTATCAATATTGTTCTTAATATGTGATAATTTAAATTAATAATAATAATGTTTAAACGTACACTTCGAGGCTTAACTTCTGATTGGTGCTTGTCAATCGGCGTGTTAGGCCGTGACGTAACTTCGCTTCAGAAAATGTTGCCCGTCTTAAACAGAAATTTTAATTGAGAAACTTCTGTTTGGCTTCCATATTATTGGCGAGAAGGGTCTTTACTATTTACTTTGAAACTTAATACTGAAAAAATGAGTTAACGCCAGGAACAATGGAATTGTCGTTTCCGCAAACTTCCACAAAAACCGTGCCCTCCTGCAGGATAAACGACCGTTGCGACGTGGATGAATACTGCCTATGCGATGATTTCTTGAGGAATGAACCACACTCCCCCGCCTTCCGTGGTTACGTAAATTGAATTGTGGGACAGTCGGAGCGTGATCTGAATTATGGCCGCAACTTCTCCAAGCATGCACACACATACACGTTCTGCGGGGCATTTCTCGTAAATTTTGCAAGCCATATCGTCCCTGCCGGAAGAGGAATCGTAATCGCATTCAAATCCTTGCTTACTACCGTACTTAAGCTGTGGAGTGGTCGGAACGAGCATGCCTCATTAATATTTGCTTTCGTTCTTTCTAACTGGATTAATTGTTCTTTAAGGTCTTTTCATCAATACAGAAGTCTCGTTGACTGTAAATTTACTTTGCAGGGCCCATATTTTCAGGTGGAATTTTCATGTGTTTAATGCTATAAATTCATATATAGTGATCTTAGTTTTTTCTGATTTTCTGAGTGGTCTTTACTCAGAAAAAAATATTATACAGTTTAATAGAAAATATTTCGGCCACTAAATTTAACTTTTGAATTATATTCAAAATTATAAAAATAGTATATCTGACGAGGCCCTAGATGCGGACGAAACGTGGTCAATTTAATATATATTTATTGCAATAAAATTTAAAGACCAATTATTTATTTATTATCATCACTGATTTAGTTTCGTAACTGCTAAAAATAACCATTTATTTTTATTTCTTCCATTATTAACCTAATTGGTAAGTAGGAAACACCATATTTATTGTGGATTACGTCACATTCAACTGATATTAACGGGAAATGAAAATATAACATACTGTATATATGTTTCCATAATTATATATGTTTATATAATTATATATGTTTCCATATATATATATATAATTATATGTTTCCATAATTATTTTATGATATTAATATAATATTTTTCTCGAGGTCAATACACCTTCAAGTTCTCGTCAAATTAGATTCTCAAAATTGCCTTCGTCATAATATAATCTATCGTATAATCTGACAATTATCTTTTAATAAATAAATGTATAATAATTATAGCAAATGTCATATAAATTTATTAAACCAAAAAATTAACGTTTCGTCCGTACAACTTTGGGGCATCTTCATGTAAAATGCAATTTTCAATGTAGAGTTACGGACAGATATGACGGTTATAGTGGTAAAGTGTCTTTTTAAATAAAAATGTAAAAATCAGCCATAGGACGGTGTCCGTGAATCTAAACCCAAAATTGTATTTTACCTGACTACCTCAAGTAGTCCCAAAATTGTGGGCGAAACGTTGTATTCAAACGAAATTTTAGTTGTAAAACGAAACTTGGTCATGATAATTAAATTGTGAAGAATTTAAAGTGTTTGAGGCGCTCTGACGTTTTCCAAAAGTAACAATTCCGAATCAAGACTTTTCGTACTCAACCAGATATATCGTAAAATTCCACAAAACTTCATAATTTATCTGAGTCAATTACACCACTTAATATATTATTCATGAGCTGTAGTTTTAGTGAGACATGTTGACAGTTAATTACACCCTTCAGCGGTTAACTAATAGACTGCAAAAGCGATAATTTTTATGTATTAGTCAATGTTGATTTTTTGAATGTTACAAGGTGATAATGACCTAAAGGGCTGAAAGCTCATTAATATTATATTACGTGAAATTTACTCAAATAAATTGTAAAGTTTTGTTGACTTTTATTGTGGAATGTGGAATGTTTAGTGATAGTACAGGAGTTATTACGGAATATAATTATTATAATAATCAGAGGAATGTGTCGTCATAACTAATAGTGCACTTTAAACCAAGTAACAATTTTTTAATTAAGTATTGCGTCATAATTGGTTCACATAGATATTGGAAAAAAGGAAATTTTATTAAACAAAATTAAAATTATTATCCATAAGAGATGAATAAGACGTAAGATACGTCGAATGCTCCTGTTTCCTACTTATTGTAAAATAATCAGGGTTAAAATGAACGATTGAAGAATAAAGTGATATATTTAACCATTCACCGTTTATTTTGGCGTCTCGTTACTGGTACAAACCCGCTCATTAATAATGAAATTTCACTGAAGCAAATGACGTCACAGAAGATTTAAATAAATAAATATTACCACGGAAACAAACTGCGTTGTGACGCATCAATTTGTGGGTGGCGTTGTGGGGGTGGGGGGGGTTAACCTTAGTAGTCTATATTTACAGCCAGACATTTTTTTTCTCTCTCGTAAAATCTCGGAGGTGGAGTCCCTTATTAAACAGGCGTTGTTTGCAAGCCATAATTGCAGCTTACGGTGGATAGCATCGTAAAGGATGAGGGAGCAGAGATTGTAGGAAGGGAGCGTTCATTATGATCCGAGCACACCTGCGCCTTGCCGAAGCCATTATAACACAACCAACCCCCTCCCTCAACTCACCTCGTTACGTACGATAAACCAACACACGTGCCGACAGCAACATTTAGCACTGCCAACAACTTAAGCCACCGAAATACTGGTAAGCATTTTGTAATCTTAAGCTGAAAGCCGTAAAGAATTCAAGCGCAGTAATTATGATAATAGAACGTTCTAGAAATCCCATCACACAGTCTCAATTTACTGAGGAATAAAATATTTTTTTTTCTATTAAAAAGTATCTCGTGTGCAATTAAAAGAGAAAAACGACTTTTCACTTATTTTTCCTCACTGAATAATGCCACGGGTGACTCTTTATTTTCTTTGTCAAGGAACTTTTATTATGGTAAACAGCTTATATGATCTGATTTAAACGATTACGATGGGAAAAAGTTAGTCCGGGCCGGGAATCGAACCCAGTAAGTACATTCGACACGCTGTGCTGAGCTACCCGGGTCGATTCCCTGTCAAGTCCATCTTGCATGACAAATTACCTTGTCCTAACAATAAGAAATCTATTTTATGGAGCTAGTTTGACATGTGTTATATAAAACCTGAATGTAAAGGGAAGTAAACCGAACTATTTTTCCAGTTTTAGTAATTTCTTCATGAGAAAAACGAATTAATTATAAATTATTATTAGTTGAATAATTTAAGAACTAATCATGGTTTTATGAATATACATTTTTTTAAAAAATAGAGCTACCAATAAATCAAGAACTTAACGCCAGTTTTCAATTAAAAATTATAAAGAATGAAAGTATGAAATTTAGTAAAAATAAACCTGATTATAATTACATTTTAAATCTTCAATATCGATTTCCATATTTTTTCTCTCTTACTAGTTGATTAATTATTTCGATTGATAACGATACTACTAGCGTTTGTGCGCTTCCCTGGCGATTGTATTACTATTTTTCTAAATATAAATAATCCTATATCTTTTACTTTAATCTTTTTTAAGCTGATTAAATTTAATTAAGAAGACTGAGATAATTAATACAACCATGGAAACATTTGACTCCAAGTTTCTATTTGTCTGTTTATTGTCGTAATTACTGGATAATGTTTACTATATACAAATAATGATGAAACAACTATATACAGTCCACATAATCATTTATTTGGAACAAACTATCGAAAGCTTCTGCTGTTTTTTCTAAACAAATGACGGTTTGCTCTCTCAAATAAATTATAATTAGTAAAATATACAGTCTTTTTTTTTAGGGCAACAGGCTACATGAGGGTGATCCACATTGGGCAACTCCCCTTTAATAGCATAGGAAGGGATTTGAAAGGGGGGATGTGGAAGGGTAGAGGAAGGTAGCCAAGGGTTACTAGGGCCCCCGGGCTATATTTTAAGCATCTTACCCGGCATTCGCCTAAAGAAATGCAGGGAAAACCCTAGAAAAACCTGCATCAGGTAGGTCGGGCATTGGGTACTTGTCCCACGACCTTCCGATAGCGGGAGAGGAGTTTTCTGTGGGGACGCAGCATTCCCTTCCCCGTGCCTCGACCAGTTTAGGAGTCAGCTGGCCGACTATTCCAATGGGAATAGCGGACAACTCTTACCGTATGCCCTAGGTCTGAGACCCCGGAACACACACCTCTCAAAACAGGACGAGGTGCCTCGGCTTGTGGGAAACTTAGTTCAAAAATGGAGAGGAAAAGGCATCCCCAAAGGTAGCCCCTTCGTATCTCTCCTAAAAGGTTCGACCTGCGAAAGAACATCCCTCCCAGGTTACCTGCGAGAGAATTCTCCCGCAGGTCTCTCAGTTTTCCTAAAATACACAGTCCTCACACTAAATAATTTATAAATAAACAACAGCCAATTTGAAGTGAGAAAAATCATAATATGTATAGAAAATTATACTACGTTTCGTCGCTAATTTGCTACATCTTCAGGTGTGAAGTTTAACACTACAAAAGTGAACAAATATCATGACTAAAATAAAAGTTTTACGAAAAATTTGGCAGATAAACAAATATTGTTATTATCTGCCAAATTTATCTTAAAAATTATTTTAATCATTTTATTTGTTCGGTTTTGTAGTGTTAAACTTCATAACTGAATTAATATCATATTTATTATTTAAAATTATCTGCTGTTTATTTATAAGTTGTGTTAAATATATATATAAATAAATAAATAATTTGCAAGAGCAAACAGTGATTAGTTTGCAAAAAAACAGCAGGAGCTTTCTCCAGTTTTTTTCCAAATAAATGACTGATCTTGCAAATAAATGATTTTTTCTGACTACTCTTTATTGTGGTTTCATTACTATTTGTATATATTAAATATTTGAAGCAGACTTTTAATTAATAAAACGTAAATTTAGTTTTTCTCTCCATCGAAGTCTCCTACTGAGCCACTATAAAGACAGATATTATTAATAATAAAACGGCTATAGGAAGGGCGTGGGACAAGTTCCCAATGCCCGACCTACCTGATGCAGGTTTTTCTAGGGTTTGTCCTGCATTTCTTTAGGCGAATGCCGGATAGGATCCTTAAAATATAGCCCGGGGGCCCTAGTTAACTCTTGGCTACCTTCCTCTACCCTTCCACATCCCCCCTTTCAAATCCCTTTCCTATGCTATAAGAGGGGAGTTTCCACTATGTGGATTACCCTATACATAGCCTGTTTACACCCAAAGAAAAAAAAATAATAATAATAATAAAACGGCCGAAAATAGGCAATTGGTGTGACGTGAAAAATAAAACGTTGAAAATGAGAAGGAGCACTATTTTACGCTACTTAAAGTTCACCTGTGCACACGAGGAAGACGACAAGCTCTGTAGAAACGTTCTGTTGTATTCATTCTCGGTTCTGTTATTGAACTGATACAGAGGTTTAGTCATCAGGGACCAGTTGTCACACGTCGTCCTCATCCTCCTCATTACGAGGCGTCATAGGTGCAACACGCTGAATGGCTGTTTCCTTTTACGCGGAAGGGGGACGCTTTCAGACTTTGCTGTGGTCGAATTAGCGGTGTGGAGTTTTGTGTCTTTGTGCGCCGGTGTGGGATTTATTAATCCCTCGGTGGTGGAGTTATTGAACAGAGCGTGACAGCTGGCGGACCTGCGAGCTGGAAGTCATGCTGCTATTCTCCAGTCACCCCCTTCAGTAGCCTGGCAAACAACTACCCCCACAACGCTACGCAAATTATAAATACTGCACATCGCGGTGGTGGACCGGGCCTTATGGCAACCGATATGCAAACACAGACGTATAAACCTTCCCCCTTTCCTCAGGATGGAGCACGAATTAATAAACTCACTCACGACTCTGCCATTAGGCCGGATGCGTCACGAGGTGACGATGTAATTAATATCTTATTCACAAACGCCCTTCATGTTCATCGGTGAACTACGGAACGTTAACAGTGATTTTCTAAGGAGTCGCCTTCATGAATCTAGTTAAAAATATATTTGATAAGAGCTTTCAAGAATTTAACCACTTGCCCAAACATACAATTCGGAAATTTAATAATAGTTTATTGATATTATGAATTTAATGTATACAAGTAAGTACATTTTTGCTAAATAAATTGTTCCACTTGAATATAATTAGTATATATTGTAATAGACACCAACTTATCAAATGGAATGATTTTAAAAATAATTGAATATTTCAATTATTAGCGTATTTGTAGGCATTGTGTGGGGATTAGAGTATTGTTGTCGGCGCCTGTGTAATATTGGAAGCTTTGACGAGAGTTCAGTTGTCTCTCTGATGGCCGCTGGCAGTCATCGGTCGGTTAGAGTCCGATGGACGCTGACCTACATCGGTTAGCAGAGACAAACATATAAGTTTTTATACGAAAAGTTGTATTGGCAACCGTTGAATTGTACAATTTATTGAGAATTGAATCAGGCTGATAATTGGAAACTGTAATTTTCCTTGCTGTAGTCATTATTACTGTTCGCTGAAATGTTGGAAATCTACTGATGATCGTCTGTGGTGTGGTGGGGATTTAATCTCGTATGCGGACTTCAACTCTGTATGAAGTGCAACTTCTGGCCTGTTAAGTGAAAAGAATATCACTTAGTTTATACGTGATCTGAAGTAAAAGGTTGGTACATTCTGAAGTGAAAAATTGGTATGATACAAGAACTGCCCCAGTATCTGGTATGTAGCAAAATTTTTTGGAAATGTTGTATATTATTCAATACCGTCAGTTTTTTTGTTTTCATATTTTAGAAAAAGGTAATTAAAAATTTTTAAATTCGTTTAAATATTTGGTATTTTAATTTTTTTTAGACGCCCGATAGTCTCTTAGTTATTTCAAATTTCATAAAAGCCATTGCATTAATTTATAAAAATTGTGTATATAAAGTTAAATAAATTTCTGAATTTTAAAATTTATAAATTAGTAATAATCTTTTACTTGAACCTAAATTATCTAAATATTAAAGTTTCCTGTTACAATAATTATATTTGATTAAATATACAAAGAAGTATACCACATTAATTGGCACCGTAACGTAGGACTTTGATCTCTCATGATCAGTTATTACAATATATTAAAACGCATAATGTAAAAGAATCTGTAGCATAATTTGGCTTCAATTGAGAAACAAGTTAAGTTTATTCAGAGAAGAAAATACACACTTGCATCGTTGTTCAAGCTAATGTAGAGGTAGCTCACATATTAATGTTATATTTTAATCTATTTCACAGATTTATAACGACAATTGTCGAAATATCTTATCCAAATACATTAAAAAACCAGAATTATTTTAATTTTACAATTTAAATAGAAGAAATAAATATCATGAAAGGACCAAACTATGGGACCTCTTTAAGTATTATGTTAATAAAAAATAAATTAACTCAATATAAAATTGGAAGTTTAAATCAGTCACAAATTAAACACTTTTTTAATATATATATATATATATATATATATATATATATTCTGACTATTGAAAAAACGAATAAGTAAATAAACATCAGCCAATTCTAAATCAGAAAAAATAATATATTAATGTAAAATTAAACGACGTTTCACTGCTTATTTGCCAACCTCATCAGGTTCAAGGTTAAAACTACAGAAATAACAAAAGAAATCATTGTAATTGTTTTGTTCTTTTTGTAGTTTAAACTTGAACCTGATGAGATCGACAAATAAACGACAAAACGTTATTTAATTATACATTAATAAATTATATTTCTCGCTTTAAATTGGCTGATGTTTATCCGCCATCGGAAGGGCGTGGGACAAGTACCCAATGCCCGACCTACCTGATGCAGGTTTTTCTAGGGTTTTCCCTGCATTGCTTTTAGGCGAATGCCGGGTAGGATCCTTAAACTATAGCCCGGGGGTCCTAGTTAACCCTTGGCTACCTTCCTCTACTCTTCCGCATCCTCCCTGTCAAATCCCTTCCTATGCTATTAAAGGGGAGTTGCCAAACGTAGAATACCCTCATGTAGCCTGTTTCCATAAAATATAAAAAAAAAATTGAAGCTTTTATATAATTTTATTATCGAAAGACTAGACGCCATAATCGTTTTCTACTGTCAAAATATAAAATTTATTGGTGGAAATAATTGATTATACATTATAAATGAGAATATAATACATCTGTATAAAATATAATAATTAGATAAATAGTCAAACACAGTCAAAATTAGACGATAGTATAATTACCTCATAACGTTTTTGGGTTTCTTTGTTCTTTTCGTCAGGTGATAGGAAAAACACGTGGGCCGGGAGCGACACAACCGCACAATTACCGTTGACGAAAGGAGAGAAGGATCCAAGAAACATTATGTGGTGTTGATATCATCGCTTACGTACAATATATATATATATATATATATATATATATATATATATATATATAGTTACAATATTAAGTCTCAAAGAGAACAATTAACTTTACTAACTCCATTATTAATAATATAATTTCAAAACACATAAACATTCAGAATTTTAAAACCCAATGGTTTTACGCATGTTTAACTAAATATACAATATTCCTTGTAAAATATTTTATTTTTCGACAGTAGATGATGACTATGGCGTCTAGCCGAATGATTTCTCGAAAATTAATTTAAATAAACGCTTGAATAAAATGAAAGTGTTCTAAGTGTGACACATGGATTCAAATAATATAAATCAAATAATATTTATGTTATAAAAATTGAGTCTGAGCACATTGTATGAGAGTAGTGCGTCAATTGAGTTGGGCGAAATAAATTTGATTTCGGTCCCATTTTGTTTCATTTAATCGAAACACATACTAAAAAGGAAGGTAGACTACTGTCATCGCTGAAACTATATGCTCCACTGAGGACACCATGCGCTATTTTTTGTATGTATTGTACCTGCAGGACCAGCGCGCTGTAGTGAAAGTGCGTCAGCTAAATGTTGACTTGCACATTTTCCCCACTCGCGACACCTGGGGAGGGTGACGTAGAGCTTAGGAGGGACAACGGACATCATTAAATCCCTCCACCACAGACACTCCATCAGCAAAAATTGAGGTCAAAGGTGTTGTTTTTTCTGGGAGAACCTGTTATCATTATTATTAAATCTGGCTTCTTCCACTTTCATTAACCGTCAAATATAATTAATTATACATCAACACCTGCAGGGTTATTAGTCATCAACACACTACAGAAAAAATATTTTTTGAAAGGATAACATAGCATAAATCGTATTCCGTGGATCCTTCAATGAAGCCATTATTCCAGGATATGGTATGAGTCAAAAAGTTTTACATAAGTCTTCTTTTAATGTAATCGAAAATCAAATTGTTACAGATCTAAAAATTATTAATAGATTGAGGTAAAAATGTGGCTGGTTCATTTTTAATTTAATTTTATTCATTTCTTATTTGTTAAATATCTTGATCGTGTATCTTCTGCTTAAGAATCTCGTTAACGCTTGTAGTGAAATATTTCTAAAAAAATTTGTAAATTTTTAAACATCTGCAAGTGACAGAAATTTGTGATAGATAAATATAATTAAATCAAAGGATGGAAAAATCGGACCCCGGCTAACCGAGCTGACGCTCTATCACTGACCTACCCCTTGTCGACTCCAGATACGGCGCGAAATTCCTCCATTCATTAAACCTAATACGGCTCATCTACACTTTACGAATCACAGTTCATCCATGAGGACTTTTTATGGAAATTGATCAAAGGTTATTTGGAATTTTTAAATTCACGAATAAATCGCATCTTTTACAATAATCAGGTGAATGAGACCATACTTAAGTTGAATTAAAGTATAAATATTGAAAAATGTCGACCCGACCAGGCAGAAATCGAACCCGGGATCTCACTACATTTTTCCATCCTCATACTTTAATTCAACTTAACCATGGCCTTTACTAGCTCATTCTTGTGAAAGTGTCTCTATATTCCTTATTATCATTACATTATGTGAAAGGAGAATATAAATAAAACACAAAGAAACCGCGATGATTTAATATATACCCCATCTCAAGAAAAGTCCTTTGGAGTGGTTTTGAAATACCAGTAAATTAAAACAGAAACACATTTAAATAATTCATGATGCAATTAAATCGTAAATTTAATAAATTTCAAAGCCTTTCGTTCCTGATTTGGGACTTCATCAGTGCATGATTACTTTTTTTTATGGATAAATTGTAAAGAATATTGTTATACTTCGCTCTTTCAATAAATACAAAAACATTTGTCACGTAATTTCTAAAGGCATAATGAAACCGAAACAAAGAATTTTTTAAAATTTTTTAACTTTTACTTACACCTCATGATTTTTCAAAAACAGGTACGAAACGTCGCGTGATTTTTTAAATTCAGGCTTTAATTCCTTTGTGAAGCATTCATCACATTGTTTCTGTCGTATTAGCCAGATTTTCTTTATTCATTAATTCAGCTAATGTCAGAGAAAATATAACTATTAATAAAGAATAAAGTTTATTCAGGAAACTTACAAAAATTTTCCGTTATAGAGAAAGAATCTTTTTGGGGAAAAAAGAGGGCAGGGTAATCAAACAACAGTATATAAATATTAAGAAGGAAATAAGGAAATAATATTGGATTCTAAAATTTAAAAAAAATTAAAGGATTTTATCTTCTTCTTCTAGTCTAATAAATAGTGTTACATGTATTGTCTATGTTCCAAATACAAAGCTACACCCGTGGAGAAAAATACACCATGTTTCGTACACGTGTTCCTGGCGAGCAGGAAACAAACACTGCGGGAGTAAGACATGTCTACCACCCCCAGGGGCGAGGATAACGGGGGTGGAAATTTTCATACATGCTGGTACGGCTGACATTTACGTCGGATAAATATTTTTCTAAGTCAAAAATATTGATAGTTTTTCTACCGATGTATTTTAGCATAATTTCAAACCCTTTATAGAATAGGAGGGAACACCCTTAGGGCGTGGAGCGGTGTTACATAAAAAGAACGCAAAAACAACCGAGATTCGAGTCAAATCCGTGGTTATATGTGTCGCTGACTTTAATTATGACAACCCGGGCAACGCCAGCTAGGTCAACATAAAAACGAAGATTTGGAATATATTTATTTCTTATTCCAAACTTTTAACTGATTTTATTATTCCATCCCTGAACCCAGAAAAAAGGAAGTTTGCAAAAACGTGGGTTATATTTTTGGTTATTTATTAAAGATTTTGTCGATTCAAATTTTTTTCGAATAATTAAAAACTCACTATTAGAAGACGTAACGAAGTGGTTGAGTTACTTTCCGGATAATCCGTCACTTCCGCCATATTTTATCCAGATTTATTTAAATACTTCTCGTTTCACGAGACTCCTCGTTCTGAAGTAGCACAAAGCTTTCAACTAGTCGCGCTCTTCACCTGTAAAATCGTCAATGGTGGACGATCGCTTCGAAGAAGAAAGCGGCAACAATGGAAAGTCTTGTCGCTCCCCACCCCAACCCTCCCTAGAGATGGAATTTCTGAATATTTCATCGGATAGCGGGATTGTGAGGGGCTGCCAAGACAAATAGTAGACCGGAATATAAAAAACAATATTCCCCACGCAGAAAAGGGGCGCGGTCGCTAAAACTGGGGTGGGTGAAGGTGGATGGGGTTGAAGGAAGGAGGGGGAAGGAAAAAAAGAGACTAAAGTCTGTGTGTGTGTGAGTGGGATGGGGGCGTTTTGTTGACATTGGTCACGGCCATCTTCTGCTCGCTCTGCGAAATATCATCTCTCTTGCTGAGAAATATGGCCTGAAATGCTCTAAATCCATGTCAGCGATGGAGGTCCAACGTTTAAGATATTTCACTCGTCGACGGTAAAAGGTGAATAATTGCATTACTATAATTTTTTTTGTAATATATAAAGTGGAAAATAAGCAAACAGTGATCAGGATACGTTTTTGATTTTATCAGACGGTAAAAATTGTGTTGATTTAAATATTTGTGACAGACGGCTATGGCGTTAGTCGGAAGCTTCTGTATATATGTAGATTGAATCAATGATTTATAGACGACTTGAGTGGTTTAATATTTTTTTAAAAAATAGTTGTTATTTTTGGCAGACATCTCCATTTTTAATAATACATATTTAATTATAATTAACGCCTGCAACAATCAATGTATTAACAGAAATTCTGTGTGATGTTTCTTCTTCCAATCTCAAGCACCTGAACGTATACAACCAAATCCGTGGAATCTGTCAAACGACCAAAGATAGGAAGGAAAAGATATTTTGCGCCGCATAGGAGGTCATACATGTCACTTTGTACATTAATTGTAATGTTAATGTGTCAATGTGGTGTTGATCATTTTAGTTATTAACCTGGCGCCATATTTCGGTTCATCGTCAAGAATTCTGATTGATATACACGTTCTTTCATCAAATACTATATTAAGAATAGGCTCCATAAACTCTCTCATACATCCTATGTTAAACCTCGTGACCACAATAATCCTATATGATAGATCCATACCAGAGAGAACTTCACTTCACAGTCTCCAATCTAATCCGTCACTTTAATATTAGCATCACTTATAAAATTTACAACTCCTTATCATTAAGAATTATAAATATCCTTTCATTCCAGAACACACCCATTTTGTGGTGCACACAATAGAATGCTTAGATTTTAATTCAATTTATATTGGCCAAACTAAGAGAGCACTTGAAACCAGGATCAAAGAACCGAAGACCAATTATAATATTCCAGAGAAACATAGCAAAGAATTTTAATTGGAATTCTTAACGTTGTTGGCTCCAGGATAATAACTGAAATGATTAACATTAGATTTAACAATAATTTTACACTTATTGTACAAAGTAACACAGCCTCTAAGCACCTATGGGGTACATTATATCTATGCCTTCCTATCTTTGGTTGTTTGGCAGATTCTGTCGGATTTATCCAAAATTTGAATAAGTTCTTCAGTAATTGTTTTTACAGCAATGGTGCATAAGATCTAAAACGCTGCTTCGGTTTCAACGTAGTTTAAACTTCTGTAGCGACGTCAGATTGCTCCATCTCAATTTATCGTTTGATGACGTCACGGAGTATTCCTCTCCGTGTTAATATGGGTTAATCCATAGAAAATCAACCCATGAGTGTTTCTGACATTTTGTATTACATTTTCTGTTTATGTATGAATCTAAGAGCACAAAACTATTTTTTTTACTATTTTATTATCACTACTTTGGATTTTAGTGGACATCATTTTGTTTAGCCGTTTTTGGCGTTTTGAGAGGTCAGCGATAAGCCATATAACGTTTTTGTATATTGAGATATAAACTTGAAATAAAAACCATCTGATTCTCAATAAAACTATGTATAATTTATGTTTGGCCCAAAAATGTGTTAAGTTGTAAGGAAATAACCTATAAATTATCTAGAAAAATGTTTACAATTAGAAAAAAATGAAGAATTTAGGAATTTGATTTCCAAAGAAGGGATTACAACACAATTTTAATATTGGTCCTTTTAAATTTAGAATAGAGGACAAGACTTTAAAAAAGTTTATTCATTTTAAATGCCTCCTTTATGTTTTACAGGTCTTCAAATACAGCAATTTTTCCTAAATTTCTGAGTTACAAACTGGTATATCTGAATAAAATATCTGAAATTTTCACAAAATGCCCGTCTAGTTCCTGGTAATAAATACATTTAATTTCATCGTTGTTTTTTAATCCTAAGTATTTTTTAAATTATGGAAAAGAGCAAAAATATACAGAACGACGCACATTGACTCAGACGCCTTAGTGTTAGAACACACAAAAAAACTGGGAAAATAAGATTAGTAAACAACTGTTTTTTAATTTATTGCTTAAATTTAGTAAACTTTAAAAATACAATTAATTTAGGTTGTTTAAACAAGAAAAGAATTAGAATTGTTTTTGTTACTATTCTGTTGAAATAATGCCAAGTGTTTAAAGAGAGATAAGGTCACAGTGTTGAATTCTTATGGCAGATAACTAATTATTTTGAATTTTTCTTCTTTACTACTTTCTTTAAGTATGTGTACTAATTTGTCACATTCACTCCCAGGACACTCACTGCTGGATGGGAGAGGAAGGTCAGTTAATTTTTTATTAAATGATTCCTCTCGTTTTCTTGGAGATTTCCTCAACCACAAAAATAATGAAGCTAAATAAGTCCCAGCAGGTTCTCGCTTTGCAAAAAAAAGGGTTGGAGGTAATTGTGAAGCTGTTAAAGGAATCGTATGGATTGACCAATATTATTACTCTTTAATTATAATTAAACAGCTTTTTAATGTCAGAAAAAATATTTTTAATAGGATAAATACAACGTTGGTCGCTATTGCGACCTCTTCAGGTAAGAATATTTACATTATAAAACCAAACAAGTGCAATAATTAAAATAATTTTTTTAGAAGATGGGGTAGATAATTTAATGATATAAATTTTGGTGGAATTACAAATTTTGATACTCAGGAACTTAATCCCATGACTTCTGTGGTCGAAATGCACAATGTAAACGAATAGGACCAGTGAAAACTTAGTAACATTATTGAGTGCGGTTTACAGTGGAACAACTTAGAATTTAAAATTATAACAATATATAAATTAAATAATTACCAAAGGAAAGTGTCATAATTTTTTTCAAATTATTAGTGACATTTTTTATGTTGATTGCCGTTTTATTAGACCTAATATTTCAACCAGAAATAGTTTTTTTTATCGTACAAAAATTGATACGTTACGATAATATATTTTGTGATTCTTTAAGTAAATATGTTTTGACGAAACAGAATAATTTTGATCGTTTCTGTTTATTCGTGGAACAGTTGTAACAGCGTCATTCGCCGTGTGAAGTGTTTATTGATCCGTTTCAAAGACTTTCCCACCAGAAACCTTTGGAAGAGGCTCAGTGATCGTATTTCCGTTTCTGAAAGACCTGAGATTTTCGAAATGGGTTGACGTTTCGTCGGGCTCGGCGGACTCCGTCTTCAGGCGGCGTTCGGCAGGCCTTTGTTGCCGGTCCCATCTGTCGGGCCCTAGGAGAGTAACGGTGCGTGCTGGAGGGTCCCCCTTGCAGCAGACCCCCGCCACGAGTGTTTGCTCTCAAACTGCTCGCTGTTTGCACACTGGTTTTGTGAGCGCCATCATTGATAACGCACACACTCAAACAAGACTAGCTAGCCCCGCACGCTCTATTTGTACACACTCATCTGTCATCGCAGTCACAACTCCGACGGGGAAGAAAAAGGGACGGTGAATTGCAACGGCCGAATCAAAGGAACCGATAACATTTACCAAGAGCACGACGTCAGAGTCTGCCCCAGAAATCGCCAAATCCCAAATGGCACGACGACGGACGTTGCGTTTCACTCTTCCTCGATCTGACGTGTAAAGAGGCCCGTGTTCATCCTATCCCGCACTTATTGATCTGCGATCCCAGTAGAGTTCGTTGACCTGATGCAAAATGCCCCTCCCTTCATATAGTTTCATCCATAAAACTTCTGAATCCTGACTCCAATCAACTAACTTTCCCAAGTTCCCTTCTTGCGGCTCCAAATAAAATAACCATTTAGATGCAGGACGCCAAGATAATCCTGAAAGACTTCAGAACTCTCTCATTGCGAAGTTGACGTTTGCACACCAAACAAGTTATTCTCGTGCATTTGTAATTTTGATTTTAATATTATTTCAAAATGAGACGCATTTTAATGAGAAAGAACTGAAGTCCTCTGGTGCGGACACTATTTCTGAATAAATGGAGTAGCTGGACTGACCTATATAGATCCAATGATGACACGTGAAGTTTTTCCTTGATGAAAACACCTCAAATTCTGTTACTTGCTAAATTTTTCTCCTTCATCCTGAACTTAATTTCATTTCCTCTCCATTTTTAATCGATATCCTCTCTTTGGAGTGCAGACGACGGAAAGAAGCAAACTTAAAACTATAATCTGCGAATTGAATTAACAAACAGCTGAGTCATGACTTGGGGGAGGGGGGGGGGTTGTGGAGTCCGAAGACGAGGCATCAAGTTTGGTATACAGCCAATATAAATGCAATGAAACATTTACGTCTGTTTTGAAAATTAATTATAAGAAAATTAGCCAAATACAGACAAAATATGTGATGACATAAATACCACACAAAGTTTCTGGAAGCCTTGTCCTTCTCTACAGCTGCTAAGAAAACTATAAAGTTCAAGAATCCAGAGCGACAACTGCATAAGTCAGATGCCTTCTTGGCTGTAATTGGCTATCTTTCTTATTATTTAATTTTAATTTCAACATATTAGTTTTTTAGTGCTCCAGAAGTTAGGGACGTTTTAAGTGTAATAATTCATTAATAATTTGAATTCTTTTTAAAACGAGTCGATTTCATTTAAAAATTAATTTTGGTACACCCTGTATATTTTTTTGGAGAAGTTTGTCAAATAATTTCTGGTCATCAAATAAAAGCCTCTTAATCCTTCCTGTTTCTTCAAATTAATATATAGACTTACATATTTATGTTTTTGGAAATGCTCCGCGTCGACATGTTACACTTACGTCACGTGATGACGTCACTTGAAAATTAAGCGTGAGATCTTTTACTGAACGAAAAATTAATTTTGAAACAAAATTCCACAAAAGTTTGGACTGGAGTTAATTTTTAAAATTTTTATATCCAATTAATATGAATATTATAATTTAATAAATATACAAAAAAGACTAATAGTTCTGAAAAAATGTATTATTCAACTAAAACAAAAATTATTACATTATTACGACGTTTCGTCCAATAATTTTGGGCTCGGATAATGGACAAGTTTTGAATTTATAAAAAATTGTATATATTAAAAATAGATGTCAAAATGTAAATTTCGCATCAAGGACTCAGTTATATGACGGTTCTGGTCGTTTTTAAAAAGTATTATGTACATCAAGACTGAGGAATAATATATTTAAATACACGGAAATAACCACTTTATAGTAGCAATTATTTATTATATATTTGTGTGAATTTTTTGGATTAATTAGCCATTATCATCTGTAAGGTAAAATATAAAAAAAATAGAAATTCAATTTAAAATTATTGATATCAATTTGTTATGATATTTAGATTTAATTTTTTTTTCAATTTATTGCATACTTTTAAAAATTCATATTTATGTCATAGTTAGAATTTTTATAATATTTATAATTAAATACTATGAATAAGCTTCGGAATATTTTTGTTTTCTTTTCCGCTGGTCCTACGATCACAAATGTTGACAACTGGGTTTTTTAACCTACATAGAAATAACGCAGATATATTCCTGAGTTAATTCACCCCGGCTATTTTTTGTAGGGTGGAGACCTGAAGAAAACAAACGGATCTGACTGCGGCGGACTCGGCAGCGCGTGTGCAAGGACGTCGTCGCAGTGTGGGTGTGGTAGGGTCTTCCGTTCCGCCCCTCGTGATTGCAGCGCCCTTTTGCAGTCCCGAGCCCCACGGCAAAATTACAAGGGGGAGCGGGGGGGCTGTTCTAAGGGGTAGCTCGTCCTTTACGGTCCCTAATCCCTTAATCAAGCGTTATTTCCCGGACCGAATTCATCCATTACTCTCTTTCAATAGTTTTGTCTATACGTAATTACCGCGGACCAAGGGACAAAAAAGAATTGGAGGTTTCATCCTTAACGAAAATCGAAAGTTCGCGTGCTAATTCGGCGATGATACGTTTCTGGTCTCGTAATAGAATCTTTACTCTGACTTTATAAAGGAAGAGTATTTAGATATTTACGGTGTATATATATAATTTATAAATTACTATATTAATAAGCCTTTGAACGATTACACAAGTTTTTTGTTCTGGATAATGTATTACTTTGGAATTGTGGGACCATTCTTAGAAATTATCGTAGTTTTCCGTTGCCTAGAACGGTTTAAGAATAAGGAATTATTAGCGAGGGAGAATGTGTAGTCAGGCAGAGAAACGGATAAGATGGAAGAAATATGCTGAAGGCAAACATATTGCAAGAGCAATTATGAAACCAGTGTTTATTATTTTAAACAAGACAGAGATATAGTTTGTTTCCTAATTCTCCTTTCTATATCTTTGGCCTATTTCTTTCATCTTATTGGTTTTTCTACCCGACTACAGATTCTCCCACACGGAGAATTCCTTTACAATTTCCGTTTAAACTTAAGCATCCTTAACTTAAAGGGATCTATGTATTGGAAATACCAAAAAACATATCTTATATTTATTGAAACAATATTTATTTTTATATGTGACGGTGTCCTCTAATGGCCGAATTATTATTTTCAACTGCTGACAAAGGTTAAATAAATCATTATTTAATTTAATAATACGCTAAACCATGTGCTTTCTCATTATCGTTTCGTTTTCTTGGCCATTGAGTTTTGTCAACTGACTAGTGCAGTTGTGTCGCTCTAGGTTTTTGTATTTTTTCTGTACCTGAACAAAAGGGACAATGCTTCCAGAAACGTTGTGTGGTTTTTATATTACCACTTCTTTCTTCTTATTTAGCTGTATTTCTTATTATTAATTTTCATTCAGACGTAAATTTTTCTTAATTTCTATCAGTGAATTTGACCTGATATATGTCGATATATTTTTGCCACTTCTTCAAAATGTCTGATATATGGGTATGAAATTGGTGTCTTATTTTTTATGGTCTTACATAGACCCAATAAGTCGGCGAATTCCTCTGAGGTCAGAGGACGAATAATAATTTACGACAATAGCCGAGATAGACATTTGAAAATCAATTCAGAAGACGCTTAAAGGATCAAGATGTAAATATCTATACAATGTATGGAGAGGGCTCGTACCTGGCGCGAAGTCGACTCTGATAACTGATATGATACAGCGACGAAGTACCGGGTGGAGTTCCTGGGATAGATTCGCTGTCAGGTCGAGATTTTTCTGACCCATTAATTTAATTTTATGGCAGTCGTTAGCGAGCTTTTCTGAAGTGACACCTCCGTGAGGACCAAAACTAATGAATTAGCTCGATAAAATGAATTAGATGAGAAAAATATGTAAGATGTTGAGTTGCGTACAATTGGGAAAGTTTGATAATTATGTGTATTAAGGCGCTGAAATTATAGAATTGCGTAACTAGTGCGACGTAGTATAAAGTATTATATTTTTATAAGTTAATATTATTTTAGTACTTGTAACTTCCCCAATGCAGTTTAATAAATGTATCAGACTGATGATGGGGGTAGTTGTCACGTCGTCCTCACTTAGCCACCACGCTTGTTTGTAAACTGTTAATTACAAGTGATAGGAAGTAATCAGTCAGCAACATTATGTATTTACGTTCGCACGTGTTTTCAATAAAGCCCGACGTCCCCCGTGGCACTCTGTTCTAATTCAGAGCCCCGTTGTTTTTATTAGTTTGCCTTGCATCTGCCTCGGAGCCTGTAAATCAATTTCCGCGACGAAGGCATCTGGCCTTTATCAGCTGGTTCGTCTAGATTGCTCCAATTATCAGACCGACCATCGTTTCCACTTAACCCCGGCCCGAGGTGGCGTCTGCAAACTTTGCCCATCTCCAACACGCATCTGCCTCATAAGGTGCAAGCCTTAGTTGCCGCGTCACGCCGAGGCGAAAGGGTTGCCTGACGACAGGGGCAAGCAATCGTTTAGCGCCCGTATACGATAATAAAACTTCAAGAGTAGAAGAAAAACTTCCAAACCAAACTGATCCATAAAGACCATAAAACTAAATAACTTAATAGGTTCCCAACCATTAAAAGCCATCATCACATATACACGAATTTATACGTCTAGTAACTTTTATCAAACAAAACTAGAGCTTTCGTGTATAGAATGGTGCGACGATATACTTATACTGGGACGTCCGGAAGAAACATGAAGACCCTGTTAGGGGTTCTCTACGTCGTGTTAAATTGCGGGAACAAGTGATAATGATCAAGTGGGCTCGAAAGCTCTTCTATTGTTTGATATAAGTGATTACACACTACATAAGTTTGTGTATATACGATGAATTATCGGTTTCGACACCCTCTCATACAATAATTAATGTCTCAATTATTCAGTAAAAAGAAACTGGATTAATTTTTTCCATCCTGATCGTTTAAATCAGGTTCATGACCTACATAGCTGCGATTTGTTTTGAATATATTCTTTCTATTCTTGAATTAATTCATCGCACCTTTGATTAATTTATACGTAACAACCATTTTTAATTAAAGCCATAAAATTAGACCGTGCTGAATGTGGTTTAGTGAATTGTAGGGGAGTCTTGCTCAATCTTATACAATGGATGGAGAAGTCTCGTGCCCGGACTTGTGTCGTTCCGGATAACTCAGATGGGTTGAGCACCCTTGTAACGAGCCGGGCATTCATGTTTCAATTCCCGGCACCGGTCGAGTTTTTTCCAACCTGATCCTTTAGAAAAGATTAACACAAAGGTCTGAGATAGATAAAATTAAAATTATTTGCTCGGTACGACATTGCGTCAATTAATTTGGTCATTAACTATTCTAATCTTGAGTTCCGATAACTTCATAACCAGAGATGTTTCTATTTGAATCAGTCCATAAACAATTAACAATTTCTATTTTTTTTTAAACATTAAACCCTATAACAATCCTTAGATTCTAACCTTAAAATCGTAGTTGGTACAGAATCACTCACTTCCTTTGAAATAATTACACAGTGTCTGGTATTGAACTTTAAAAGAAAGTTTAGCAATGAGACATAAATCTGAGGATATTTTTGGGGGTTTTAATCGCAGTCTCAGATTATTTAGGATGAGGAGTTTCTCTGCGCAGGACTGGAAAATATTTACTAGATGTAAGAACGAGAAACAAGCGTTAGATGAGCAGGAAAAAGGTTGCAGGTGAACTCAGGTGTTAGTTGCTCAGCGAACGGGCCTAGATGACGTCACGAACTACGTCGTCACAAAGTCCATAAACTTCAGAAACTGGTCTGCCCCCGCCAAGCTCGACAAACACGCATAAAAATCAAAACACAACACATCAAAATTAATAAATGAGCAAACGTATGTGTTACATTATATCTTGAAAAATAAAAATTAAATCCTGTCCGATGAGGGTCACATGACCTTAGTCCTTTAAATGGAGAACCGCCCTAATATTATTACGGACAAAATCAAAATCGTACGTGACGTCAAAATCTAAGTAGCTTCATAAGTAGCCTTCATAATAAGGCGATGGCTTCGATTGTCGGAGGCTGTTTACAACCAACGAACCACACAGCTAAATCGAAAAATCTTTACATTAATCTAAAAACAAATCTAAAAAATAAAGTATCATGTAAAATATTGATGTCGAAACTCTAATTCTTCTCCATTTTCAAAGATAATAATTACCACAAAATTAGAAACGGAATATTTATTATAAAAGATCGAAATGTAAATATAGTCTTTTACGGTTCTGCGACTTACGTAATGCAAAACAATCTAAGGTGTTTTATGTCAAAGAGATCACAATCTCTGTTTTCCCAGAGATAAATCGCGTAATAAAAAATTCACGTGCATTAGTGTGTGAAACGTTCAATTAGAATCACGTTGTCTTAACATTGCTGCAACAATTTTAAATATATAGACGAAGAGCATCATATATCTTTTTTATTATTTGATCTGCTCCAACTGCAGACTCATGAATTATGGACGCGTATAAAAACGTTCAACAAATATTATGACACGCCGTTTGTTTTAACGGCAAACCCCAGCAGAAAAAAAATTGTAATTATTTCACAGCAGATGCAGAGCAAACTTAATTAACGGACTAGCTTGTCGTCGCATGGAAGTGTGTTTTTATTAAGTCGGTAAATATAACAAATATATTTTATTTTAAATTAATGCAAACGATTCTGATTTCTATGTAATCAGGGATTTAGAAGGATTTGAGAGAAATGAAATACGACGAGATCAAGTTTTTAAATTTTATTTTCAGTTACGTAACAGCAATGAAAGTGACATTGCATAATTTTACATTCGTTAGGGACCCGTTGAATTTATAATTATTGTACTGACATGTTCCGATTAATTAGTTGTTATTACATTATTATTAATATTTTACAAATAACTGCAGAATATAAGAAGACGAAATTAAAATAAAATAATTTTTTTAAATTTAATTCATTCACAACCTAATTTCTTAATCTATATTTCTGTATATTGCGAACTGTTCTGATTTATCAATTGTTATTACGTTCATATGCCTGTTAACGGAAGATATTCCAGAAAAAAAATATTTTGTAAAATAATCCTGGGGCGGTTATTTTAAATTAATAATAAAATATCAATTGTATAATAGATGGGTTTGTAATTTAATTTAATTTAATTGAGGGTTCACAAAATTTAGCAGGGTCATTTTAATTATATTTAAGTAATATCAATTTACTCACTCATCAGTTTAAATTTAAAATAATTTACTTTAATCAACTACATTCAAGAATATAAACAAATTACTAACGCGTTGACTGGGCAAACTTCAGGGCGATGTCATGAGACTCAGAACACAACCAAAAAGAATCGTATGTGTGGGCATATTTGTGCGTCAGGGATATCTCAATTGTCCACGTTCCAAATAGACTTTTTTCGTTCCTCACCAGTTCACGGAAACCTATTCAAACGGTTTTTCTCAGAGAAACAGCGTTTTAATAAAATTTCGCGGGATTACCCTCGCCTGTCTGAGGTGTTGTAATTTGGAAATTTTGGTTAGGTCGTTGGCTCCTGAGGATCTTGTTTTTCTCCCATAATCCTCTACCTTTGTCTGTAGGCACGATTTTTTCTGGACGCCTCGGTTAGCCCGGCGCCAACTTTTATGACCGTATTTCCAACTCGGCTCTGGATACATAGGCGTTTTTACTCACATAATATAAAATGTTTTCAATTAATTTGTGGGGCGTTCTTCTGCGCTACAATGTATATAACTGTATTTAAGGCCTTTCGTTAAAAAAAACCTTATATCTTCACAAATTAATGATTGAAAATAAATCTAGTAATAAGTCTTTCTGAATAACAAATTATAACAGCGAACAGTACCACTGTTTTCTATGGATACATGGTAGGGAATTTTTACGGCAAATGCCAACTTTAACACCTAAGGACGTAAGAGTCTGATGGCGGGCTCCTGTTTTTCTATAGAATAGACCAGTCGCGACTTTTTGACCTCGTTACTGCAGTCGGGGGATTATTATTTATGCACCGGGTCGCGCATCGTCGTAGCTGGATGCACGGAATGTGTTCGTGTTTACGCGAGCCACTGACCACGCAAGTGCTGATCCATTAGCGGACATGCGAGGGGCGGAGTTGGCTGCCTTATCATTGTTTCTAGCCCTGCAACAGCTGAGGGCGGGGGGTAATTACTGCCCCCGCGGGGGGCCCCAAGCTCGCAGATAAGAACTGGCTCATCCAGTAGAGACACCAGCTGCGCGTGAATCAACCTCCAGCAGACGACCAAGTACCAATCCATTGACGCTTGACTTCCCTCGACCCTTATTCCGCTACAGCAGTCGCCCTCAATACTGTCACGGTCTCCGTGTTGCAATATCCCGTGTAAACACCGTCGTATCGATCAAATAATAGATATTTTTTACTTTATTACTCTGTTAAAGTCATTGCCAGCTGTCTTACTCTACTACCAGTGGCTGATCCGTCGTCGACGGGTCCATTAATAACATGAAGACGAATTCAGATACAATACAATTATCCATAATAAACAGAAAAGCGCCCAATTCGTCATAAAAGACCTGATGAAACAACAAAATTGTGAACGAAACGCCGTAAAGTTTTGGTTTTGTTGAATAATACATTTATTTTCCGACGAATTGGCTGTTTACTGAGTAATTTATATACATAAATTTAATAACAAAAAATTTAAATATATAAAAAATTTAACTAGTTTCTTCATTTTAATATCATATTAGCCCTATAAATAAAAATTCTCACCTATAAGTAAGAATGAAAGTTTTACACAGTTTTAGCATAATATTTGACTGGAAAAACTAATTTTTGGGGGACAATTTGATCAGTGTATTTGTATTTGAAGATCATAATAATAATAGTAGCTGTATCTCAATTTCATTAATTCATTCTCATTAAATAAAACTGTATTACCCGTACCCGTCAACTAGCGCAACCTAAAAAATTCTAAAAGCGTCACATAATTTCATCATCTACGTTTTTCTAACGTCAGATGACTCAAAAAATTATTAATAAATTCCTAGATTTTAATTTTTTTTACGCGTTGTCCGTTACGTAAAACTAAATCCGCTTCGGGCTAAGCACAGAAATTCCTTGTAGCGTTCTCTGACGTCACATTCTGAGGAAGAATTGTTTATGCTACTGGTACCATTGGAAGTGGAAGATTGGCTATCAACGCTATAACGTCCGGACAATTTCACCATTACGAGACAAAAGTTTAGGATCACGTCGTCGGCAATGAAGACTCTGTCTGTGTAATGGCTCTTCTTCGATAACTTACGTCATCAACCCTGACCCTAACACAGTTCTTCATCAGTAAAATAAAACAACCAGACTTCGCGTAAAAATTTATATTTTTAAAATTATATTTTGAAATAATTTTGAAAACTCCATCCTACTATTCAGAAAATTTATTATAAATTGAAAACGTTTTTATTAAATGAACACATCGTTTGATTCTTAATTGGAACCTCTTCAGGATTACAATAAAACTTAAATTAGTCACCTAAAAATTTTTTAAGAGTACAAAATCTCACAAGCATGACAATTTTTAATCCAGTTATATGAAAATATAAGTTATAAAGTGTTACTAAAATGTATTAGAAGAAAATTTTGATTAAGATAAATTTCTAAAGTTTTTCAGACTTTTTATGTTTTTACAAGTCAGATTATCTAAAAATTTAAATAGAACAATTTCTTATAAACATTACATTTATAATACAACTCGCTGGGTGCTTGTGGTTACCCGGACTGTCACAATAAAACTCAGCGACATCCATAACCCCGTATTTGACTACAATATCGGTTGCTTTTATAAAAGCCTCTCTACCCCCACCTATAAAGGTGATCCCATCCTAAGACGAAAGGGGTTTAATTTATACACAGGAAATATCGGTAGTAATACTGTTATCTCTTTGATCTCGACGCAAATATCGGTCGTTTAAAGTATTAAAAAATTTCCATCCCTGTCAAACCCCGGCCATAGGTGTTAAACGGAAAGTTGAATGTTAGGATTTAACTCAACTAAACTCCGGATTCGACTGCAATCGACGTTGTTTTCGCGTTATTTTCTTCTGAAGTTCCTCCACAACATCACTAAGGCCGAAAGGTGCAGAAATTATACATAGAAAAAATTGGTAGAAATAATATCAATATCATTGACCCCGAAAAATCTGTATCAGAAGGAAATATTGGCTGTTTAACTTTTCTGAAAATTATTTTATTGCAATTAATAGAAATTATCGGGCATTGTTGGAAGTTCTGATGTACAGAAATGAAATAGTATTTCCTAGGCACAGAGATTTTATACTGTGGTTTTCAGTATATAGCAAGTTCGAGTAAGGCATTAAATGACCCAGAGAGTAATACATGAGCAGGAGTGTTATTCTTAACCTTTCCGAGAGCTGTTGCGCCGAGCCTTTTGAGGGATTACCGCTTGACAGGGCGCAGCACCTGCGACTGCGACTAGGGACGGGGATTCACAAAGAGCGACGTCGTCGACCGAGAGGGGGGAAGTCCCGTTTAGTCATGCCAGCGTCCCGCCACGTGGCCGCACGTGCCGTTCCTATCTACTCCATTGTACCGCGGCCTGGGAGAAATATTGAAACATAACCGCGCCTCCCAGACCGCTCTATTTTGATTTTCTTCGGTTACAGAAGCAGCAAACCCCCTCATCCACCCCCGAGGGACTCTATTATGAGTAATAACGTGTCGTTCCGTGGCCCTCCAATTGTTACCGGGATCAGTTATTGTTGCTTGCTTGTTAAGTCAACATGTGAACAACTCAGCGCTCCTGAGAAAACAATCCACTCGACAATGGCGCCGGGAATAAAGTGAAACGTGCCAAGCAAAAATGACGTACGCCGTGTATTGGTTTATGACGGGACCCTTCAAGCAGACTTCAACCAAATGCTCATAACGCGCATTCGCCGTTCTTACGTTCAAAACTTGAATGTTATCTACGACCAACACGTCAGAAACAATTTAATACAAACTTAAATTGGACCAACAGTCCTAAAAAATTGTAACGAAGTGAATTTGGTTTAAATATTGGTTCTGTATATGCTTACTATTGTTAAATATACAAGAATGAACATATATCTACATATTAACTTCTTCAGAATAATTAAATTGATCATTAATAACTAATTTGTTTCGTTTATAATTATAACTGATTTATTTTGCATAAATTATATTTGTTACTGTTAAATTATGCCTTTTAATTAATGCTAGTTACTCATAGGAAGCAACAATCAACGGAATTGGAGCGTAAATTCTAATTGAAGAGTACGAATTGTGATCCAGTAAAACTCCATCTTGCCTAATTCCTGATCATCTGTGGATATCTTGTCGTACTCCACGTCGAGAACATAGAGTGTGCCAGTTTCCTTTATATGCTTTGTGAGGTGAGTTCAGCCTGCAACTGCTGCATCCCACTTAACTCCCTGATGAAGTGTTTACATATCTGCTGACTTTTAACTCAGCTAGAGTCTTATACAATATTGTTCGTAATGAACTTCACAACTTTAAGCAATTACAACATTTGTGTTTTTAAATATTTTTTACATAAGTGTGCTGTTTTAAACTTACAAATTTAAAGAACCCAAGCCTATTAATTTTAAATAATTAATGAAAAAATAAAATAAATTATCGAAAAATTTTACAACATATTTATTTTATAAACATTAAAACTTACATACATTAACTAAACTACATCGTTAAGTTTCTTCCCTTTGATTACAGACCTCTTCAGGCATTATATTATTAAAGAAAGAAAAATAAATGTTTAAAACACTGGGCTATTTGTTAGAAAAAAATTATCAAATTTAAAAGAAAACCATTATAGACACAATGTTTTATTTATGATTGGGACCTATTCACGTGTACAATTATAATTCAATTCCCTTATCTAACCAAATTTAAGGACAAAGTCTTATATATATGATAATTTATCACAATTGTGTGTATATATATTTCATAGAACATTACTTAAAATTTATTTTAAGGAAATGTAGATTAACAAAATTCTAAGGGGTGCGGTTTTCCACCCGTTGCGGCCAAAATGACAATAATAATAAATAAAAATATATACTTCAATTAATTGTATATTTTTAACATTCATGGCCGAAACACTACAACTAACATGCAACATTTCGCTCATCAAATTTAAATAATATTTACAGACCTCATCTAAAATCTTCACATTGTGCCAATGAAAATTATGCTTTTTAAGATACATTATTGTGATTTTGAATGATATCAGATTATAATAATTGTTAAACAATAAAATGGAATTTGTATTAAATCTATAAATTTGAGTAATCAATTTAAGTGAAATAAATTAGACATATTCAATGTGTTTATTTCCTGAGGAAGTCCAAAATTGTGGTCAAAACGTCGTAATGTAATGATTTACTGTTTTTTTTAATTCATTCACATTTTTCTGAAATTTTAGCAGTTTTGTGTACTTACATTTCTTTATTTTCCGTGCTTGGGTGCTGTGATGTGCGAATCATATTTTCTTTTGTAAGATTTGATCTGTTTTAATTACTATGCTTCAAATAAATCACATGATACCTTCTAAATCTCTACATATTTATTTTAAAGAGCTCTCAGCCGTGGTACTTGTGTAGACTTAAATTAATTCGGTGTATCACAAACGGTTGTCGACACTTTGGTATTTTTCTTGGTGAAGAGGAAGTAGTAGATTTCTTTTTTACTCTTCGTACCTTAAAATTCTCATAAATCTGTTTATGTGTGTGTTTGTATGTCCCCCCATATAAATCTTCACCTGTGGAGCAAATTTGACCAAATTTCGTTCACGTGTTTCATTCGAACCGCAAACAAACATTGTGGGGGTAAGACACGACTACCGCCCCCGGGGACGGGGCTGGAAATTTTTAAACATGTTAAAACGGCCGTTACTTGAGTCGAATAAATTTTTTTAGCGTCAATGAGATTTATAGTGTTTCTACCAATGTTGTTGGTGTATAATTGCAACCTCTTTCGGCATGGGAGGGGAGAAACTTTAGGGATGGGGGTGGAGAGACGTTACATAAAAATAACGTAAAAACCACCGAGATTGGAGTCGAATCCGGGGTTATGGTTGTCGGTGAGTTTAATTATGACGACTAGGCCAACTACGGGCACCCAGGTAGTGCTTCATAAATTGATATTTTCAATCCTACAGAATCCTTCATATGTAATTTCCCTTCAATGACGTCATGTGGCAAGCAGCTCCTTCTTCTTGTTTGATCAAGTTCCTTGCCTTTGATAGAGGTCTAAAAATTTATAGAAATTGCTCCAAGTGCTACAATTGGTAGATTGAATAGTGTTGCTAAGAATTTGGTATTACGACAGATCCAAGGATTTGGTGCTCTAAAATGTAGATGTTCCATTTAATCCATTCATCGACTTTCAAATATTTTCGTCGTGTCTTAAATTTTTGATATGTATATTTATCCATCTTCCAAGATGCTATTCAGTTTTTCATAATTATTACTCCATCAATGGAATTTATTTCGGCGTTTCCCGGAATCTTCGTTCAGTCACGTTATACAGAGACAAAATAAAACTTTAAATAGGTATTAATGCCTCCATTAGAAGTCTGTTTGTCAAGAATAGAGGAAGTTGTGCCGACAACTGTCGTCCCAGCTGGCAACGCTGCTCCGTGCCAGTAATTCCGCTCGCTTAACTATCGAGGATCAACTCTCGAATGCGACAGACAGACAGACAGAGAGAGACGCACACAAAGCCATAGTGTTTGGTAAGTCAGTGTGACGCGACACCATGTGCTGGTCCGTCCTAATCTTGCTCTTGAGAGATGCAGGCCCTGATAGTCGTCTCCCCCTCCATCACGGTCCATTGTGCGTACCTACAATAGACAGGCTGGTGGCTGGATTCATCGCCATTAACTGCGGACGCGCACAAAGAATTACCTTGCAGTTGGCGCCACAATCGGTTCCTCGCTCGCTCGCTCGTTCGCTCTTTCACTTCCTTTTTGTGCGCAAACACGTTGTAAATAGAATACTCGCGAGTCCAAGGCTGACGAATTGAAAGCATGCAAAAATTATAAATTACACGGCAATGAAGCTCCAGTATGTCGTCGACGGTTTTAAACAGCGTTTATGTAACGCCTAAAAATTACAGAGTTATTAAGCAAAATTGTTTTTTTTATAAATATAAACCTTTGTTTACTGGTTTTATTAAAGAACACAAAAATACTATCAAAGTTTTCACCAAAAATTGAATGTTCTAATTTTAGTGCATTTTACATTGGACAAACCAAGAGGATCTAATTTGAAACTTACAGCCAGAAAAAATAATCCGATAACAAAACACTGCAGTAAACATAATCTCTAATATTTGATTTTGAAAACTTTGCATGTGGTAAAAGAATAACTTCAGAACAAATGTTATTAATTAATAATCATTCAGACACTGTCAATATTTTACTTGACTCCAAAAATTCAACAAATTATATGATACGAATGGGTAAATATTTCTGTATATATCCTTGGTTTTTTATGTTTGTTTTACTTATAATTTTATGTTCAAATCTGACCATTTTTGTTCACTGTATCAAAATATTGCTATCACAGCGAATTTCAGAAACAAAATAGCTTAAATGGTAATTATAATGAGAGTTAATTGGGAAATTCGTTAATTGATCGAGGGAAAGTATAAATAATGAATTTTATAAGGCTAACTCTACTGAAATAAATGTATTCACTTACGAAAATAAACTCAATGATTATAAATTAAAGAATTTTTGTGAGACGTGAATGAATTGAGAGCTCTTTACCGTAAACGTTGTCTGTGAACCGTACAAATTATTCTCAACTTTCCGTTTGCTATTAGTTTGTCCGTAAACGGATCTCGAGTATGAGGGTCGAGCGGTGTCTTGCCTAAATGCTTATTTCAGTTCAGGTTCCAAGTGATAGCGGTAACGGTATTTAAAGCTTGTACCTCTCGATATATGGTTTTAGAAATTACTTCACCCACTTTTTAAAACTGTCTTGAAAATTTAATTTTCTTTCTCCTCCCTCATGAAAGGAAAAATTGCTCGTTTTCCATTATTCATGACATTCTTAAAACGCCTTTGTGCAATCTCAATGACTTCTTGGTTTTCGTTATGTCTCGTCCCACAAAGGCTTCGTTTCGCATCACGAAAATGCAAATGATAATGACACTTTCAGCAATTTCTATGCAGTTCACACATTCCTTGTTCGATTAATATTTTGTCGACAAATTTTTGAAATAATTCACTGTACTAATAAATTTTCATCAGTTCAATGACCGAATAAGTAGGGCCTACTTCATAATAAAATAGAGCCTATAATATTGTTTTATTTGTGAAACCCCAAATATTATACATTTATTGATACCAACACGTCTGGTGTGTTGTCCAAAAAGCCTAACTCATTTCCTTCTTCTACGGAATACATTCAGAACCACTAAATTAAGAAGCCTGTTTTTTTATAGTTGTGTTGATCAATACAGAGATTGATGTATCCGATCTTGTGAGGCTAAAGAATGGACTCGACCGCTCCTTGGTATCGAGAATTAGCGCCGGAAACGGTGGCGATGAAGGGCCGGAGATTGATATACCTGGTGCGTCGCCGGAGTGGCAGTCTGAGCGATGGACACGGCCGCTCTCGCTAATCTGGTTACTGGGGTTTCTCCCTGGGGTTCCCCTGGACAGATTCGCCCGGGTCACGCCGCGCCGGATTTACGCGCCACTCTTTCAAAGTCGCCGAGTTACGACCGTCTCTTCAATGCCTTTAAAAATTAATTCCAATTTATGCCTCCTAAAGTCCACCCCTTTCCATGCCGATACGTAAAGGGAGGGGGAAATATCAGCACGCGAGTAGCATCCACATACACAACTCAACCCCGTCTTTTCCCCTAGAGGATAATTTATTGAAATTAAATTATACGACCCGTGACTGAAATAAATCGCAAGGTATTGTAACATAAAAGCTCGAGGGTTCACAGAAAGTGGCCATGAGCAATATAAATACGTAAGTAACTGTAATTTTTTTAAACAATTTTATGAACTATATAATCTCCAAGGGGTCAAATAAAACGGAACTAATATAGTGACATAAATAGTTGTTTGTAAATTTCTACCACCCAACGTTCCTGACATATAAAAAAGCCTTAAATATAATATAATGTACTATGACGACAAAGAAATTTCAAATAGAAACCAATATAAAAGTCCAAAGAGATTATTTAATAATGGAGTAATTAATGTTCCAAGTTTTAGGAGTACTAGATCGACCATTGGAAATAATATGGTGCGTTTCAGACGATATAAATTAATTAAAATCAGCCCAATTTGTCAAAAATAGGTTTAAATACACAGTTTCGTCCTTAATCTAGGACTTCATCAGGAGTAAAACGGAGTAGTATACACACTTTCCGTACCTTGCAAAATTCGACTATTAATACCGTACTAATATTGATGTCATCGAAATAAATTTTGATCAGAATTTTCAAGGCATTTTCTATCTGTAATGTCCATTGTAACAGAAAAGTCAGTAAAATAAATCATTTCAGATATTGATACTGCACAATAATTTATTTCTGAATCTAATACGGCAACATTAATCCAATCAAAACAGTGTTTAGTAATATTCGTATATTTAGTGAAAACATAATGTTATCACAAGGTTGTTTTTAATGTTATATGCTGCGATATTTTATGCCCCTATTGGTCCGGCCCATGTAACGAGCTTTACATTCTTTGTAGTTTTTTTTATAATTAACGATTATAATTTGTTATACATATAAAATTATAAATTTAAGCTAGCTCATTTCTTAGTTACATTTTAATAAATGTTACCTTCATTTCAAATTACAAATCTTTAGTAACTAAAATGAAATAAATGAAGTAAAATACATACTATTATTTTGACTCCAACGTATCGGCTTTTCAAATATTTTCTATTATTACCGTCCATATAAACATTTTCTCATACAAATTTACATTATTTATTCACTTATTTGTTAATTAATTCTTTAATTTTATAAATTCCCTAATTAAGCTTCTAAACTTAATACTGTCATCTAATTAGGAAGAAAATAAATTGTTTACTAACTGAGGAATTAAAACGACACACTTATGTATTTTCTAATTTTATTAATTATATAAAAGTCTAGTCCACGTTTCAAAAAATTCTAAAGTTGTTAATTTTTTAGGACATAGTTTTGTAAATTTGTAACATATCCTTATTACATTAAAAGAATAATGAAAATTATTATTTTAAATTCTTAGAGCTGCTGTATCTCGTGACTAACGTTCTGAGAAAGATAAAATTTAATGAAGAACGTGAAATTTAACTGACAGATTTTTGCATCAGTATTGTAATAAGTCTGTTAAAACTACGTCTACGCGTAAGATGAAATGTAAAATTATATTCTATATGAGAATAAATTTATTTCCAATCAGTCCACTGATATCAGCCTCTCAGGCTGTTCCGCGATACACATATCTTAAATTCTGAGCTGGAGCGTTGGAAAAAATAGAAAAAATCTAATTTATTATCGTTTTTATATCTAATGTTTCTGAAATATATCAGCCATATATCTACAACCATGGACGTAAAATAAAGCAATTCAGGCGCAAATACACTTCGTGCTGCAATTATTGGAACAGAACTAAAAATATTTCCAGTTTTGTTTATAATAATTTAATAACCATATTTTTAGTATTTTGAATTCCAGCTGTAACTTATTTTATTGTTGGTTTTCAATCGGTTTTCCACTTCACCGCCAAATAATAATTCATCCCGTATCTATTCTACCAATGCGTATTTTCCTGGCCCGAATGTGTTTCACTTTTTTGTTTTACTTTTTTTCCCCCGCAGACATACGGAAGTCGACATCTACGGCAGGGCAGAGTTATTGTCGGCGGCGGAACACGACATTTCTGAATTTCCGGCCGCCTCCGCATGTACGTTTTTACGTTTTTAATCCTCGCCATTCCAACCGCTAAAGCTAACAGAGAGAGAGTTTTTTTTCTCTCTTTTTCTCTCTCTCTGTGTGTGTGCTGGGATGAGGGAGGGGAGGCGAAGGGGGTGAACAACTTCGTCCAGCCTCCGGCCTTCTGCAGCTCTGCAAAAAGACTAGAGACACACACATTGCACACAGCGCAACGCAGGGTTTAATTTGTACTGCGGGCGAGTATAGAAGGAAGGGGAATCAGTCCGCTGATTCCTACAGAATGCGCATAAATTCTCAAAACGAATCGCTGTTCTCCGTTTGATACGAGATACTGAAATTAATGGAAAGTAACATTCAACAACACGGTTGAAAAAATAAAAGAATAATCTACTGTTGTGGAAGGAAGACATCGTCTCTATTCTACTTAATGAACATGGCCCAGAAAAGCAAAAGTTTAGGTATTTCAAGTGCTTTTTTTAATATATGTCTATTAGGAAAAAACAAACGATTTTATTTTTATGTCTTTTTATGAATAATAAGATAAATATAACGACAGTTTTTAACAGTATTTATTATTATAATACTAAGAAAAATACAAAATAAATGATGATATAAATAATTTTATATTAATTGTGTGGAATTTATATAAACACTACTTTTGTCTGTATTTGGTTATTTTAATATTTTTAATTTTCAAAACAGTCGCATATTATTAATTTTTGAATTTATTATAATAAAAAATGTGTTATTTATCAATATTCAAAACTTTTCCTAACTTACTTGTACGAGAATCAGGTTGGCTACTAATATTAACCGTTACGTTTCTATGGTAACAGAATTTATTACAAATTTCTCCTCAATAACACAAAACACGTCGAGTTTTTTTTATTCAACAAAGATCGATTTTATTTAGGTTAATACATAATAATGAAACAGATAACCGAAAATATTATTGGATTTTAAATATTATTTTCTTTTACAATTCATGATTTCCTTCCAGCGTTTAGGATTAAAGAAGTAAAAATGTTTATATAAATTTGTGATTTAAATATCACTTTGTTTTTCTTTCGGGTATATTTTAATTTTAAAATATTCCATAAATTTGTAATTTTAAATGTTTCTTTGTTCCGTCCTTCCCTGTTGGAACTTTCTCACGGTTTTCGGTTACTTGATATATTATTCTTAATTTAACTAAATAAAATCATGTAAAAAAACTCACATCAGTGACGTTTTCGTGATAGAGGAGACAATTATAATGTGTTCTGTTACCATAGAAACATAACAGATAATATTCACAGCAAAGCTCAGAGAGTGTTGGTTATTTTGATTAATTTAATATATAAAATTTTAAAGTTGAGTAAGATAAGATTTTGATTTACATGTAGTTATGAAAATAATTAAAATATTACAAATGTAATTTTCTTTTTTGATGTGATTTTTTGTGATTATTTTATTGATGTAAAATGGTAAAAAGCCCATAAGAAATAAATAAATCAACCTGGTCGTCCGCGGAATACATGTATCTTTTTATCTAGTGCCTTTTATTGCAAGGTCAATCTATAGAAAAAATTATTTTTGCCTTCCATTCTCGTTGACTCTAGAGCCCATTGGCTACTGCCACACTTCCATGACAGATTACGAAGTTTTGTGACGCGGAGCCTGGTCAGTGCAGCGATTCTTGTACAGCCGTGAACCCCAAGTTTTCACGGCGTTGACGAGAAGAAACATCATCCATGAGTTACAATATCCTAAGTATCAAAGTGAGTCAATCTCTTCAGAAGCTTTGTAAATGTTGACGTAACTCATCATTAAATTCGCAAGTACGTGTTAAGCGTCTGAGCCGATGACGCGGGGCCTTAATGAATGTTTTTTTCTCTCCCCCATGTCTTTCCTGTTTGCTCTCGTGAGCGTATTAAGGCGAGTAATATTTCTGTTTGCTGAAGCTTACACACACAGAAAAAGATGAGAGAGTAAAAAAGAGAGTAACTCCGAAATCAGAGACGAGAGTCGCGTGGCAAACGCAGCAAGACAGGCGCCGCGCATGTGTGTGTGTGTGTGAGTGCTCTTTGTTTCGCTCTGACCGCTGGGAAATTAAATAAACTCCCCTGCCTGCCTCCTTCCAGTCCGGGAAAAAAATAATCTCACACAAAGCAGTCATCGGAGGCGTCGCGTAATCGCAGTTACAACAAAACAATGACGTGCCCGAATCGAACCGGGGACGTCGGTTTCACCTCAGTCACTGTTCCGCCCTCTTTTTTAAAATTTTGTGATTGTGCCCTGTGGATTTCGACATAGAGCCCTTGTCTCTGTGGGAAAACGAAATAGCTTTAGAAAAGTCATAGAGAATTATAGACTCACAAGTCTCTTATTATAGACTCATAAATATCTTCTTGGGAAAGAAGTCGACGAAACGATAAACCAACGCCACCCATGCATGGAAAAGTGGTAGAACGTTTACAACTATTAAAAATAGCATAAGAAAAATTGTGTGTCGTAAATATAGCTGATTCGCTACTGACTACTTGTGAGAACTGTGGAATACTGAATGCGTTCATGGCCTCAGTTACAATTGGGGGGAAACGTCAATATTTGAGAGATAGAAAAGTATTGGTATAAGACAGGATTATTGTAATTCAACAATTTTGGGAATAGGAATAACATAAATGGGAGCGAAAAAATGGATAAATTCTACGATGATTGTTTGATGCGAGGATCAATCATGTAGAAATTAATTGTAAAATTTATAGGAAAAATAGAAAATTATACACAGTAATGTTGGTAGGAAAATAATGCAAATGTTCAAAAATAAAAACATTAAAAAGGAGATGTATTCCTAAACTGAGACTTAATTATTGGGAAAATTTTAATGAATGGGTCGTCAAAAAACTAGAATACAAGTGAAGGTATATTTTAAAAAATTCAAAGATTTTATACACATAACTAAGTGTAATTAACAGTAAAAATCTAAATAAATATTAAGAAAATTCTTTGAATGCAAATTAACCAAATGATATAAGAATAGCGTATTAATGTCATTTAGAGAAACAATGATAATACTTGAGTAAATCTGCAATTAAAAAACAAGTATTTATAAAGAATGTCAATTCGTAGCAATCTTCTACATAATAAAAATAGATGTATATTTGTGTGTACGCATTTACGTTATTACTATACAAATTGAAACGCGTGGACAGAGTGCAACTAAACTTGGTACACATATTGTTAAAAACTCTAGAAACGGTACTGTTCCCTGGAATAAATGTCGAAAGAATTATGATTGAATAATTTCATCATTTTGTGTTAAATTACTACGCGCCAACAGAATGTGACGTCACGTGGGAGAGAGACGTTACTATGAGACGAATAAAGGAAATAGTTCCTATTTCCGTAATGAAATAAAGCAGAAATATTGTCATTGAATAAAAAGTAAAATTTTATCCAGTAATACTCTACCGAATGATGATAAAAGCAATACGAAATACTTTACGATCCTTGCGAGAAATGTAAGTTCCATTTCGTGCCATTTTGGTGACTCCAATATGGCGACCATTTGTTTACAATGTGATTGTAGTTAACAATATCATCAATTTAATCTTTCGTAATGTCTGATGACTGAGGGACAATTATATTCAGAAATACTCAAGGAGTATATTTAAGAAGAAAATCGTAGTTATTTTTGTTGGAATTGATTAAATAAAATTCAATGTATTTTATAGCGGTTCTATTAATGCTCTATCGGACGAAAGTATGACCGGTTAGATTTAGGTTAAATCACTTCTTGACTAACGATTAATAAGGATTAAATTCTTTTTCGGATTTATATAAATAAGTAAACGGGCTAGGCCGGACACGCTGGTAGTAAAGTATTTTACTAAAGTCAGGTGATTTCTGGGTATAAATAAACGATGCGAAATTATGTTCAGTCCATGGACGTTGATTAAGTAGGTAAATAAATTCTTTTTTTGAATTAAAAGTGTCTTTTAAATTGACCAACCAGGGAATGTAAATTATTTTAATATAAATTTGGCGGATCCGAAAAATCTATTGCTAAACATTTGTATGAATTAATAAAAGATAATTCGATTACATTTTGGTTTATAAATATTTTATAAACTGTCTTTAAAAAACGTCTTCATTAAAGCTAAACTTACATAAATATCTAGTATTATAATTTTCTTGCAATGACAATAATTCAGGTCGAAACGCATCGGACTGTGATAATTCTAATTTATTTAGTTGTTTTTGTATTTATTTAATTAAAAACATTTTATTTTATTCAATTGTTGGTATTTTACAGGAGTCTGCCCAGTTATGTTGTTAGTGATTAAATTTAGTATTTGAAACCTAATAGAAGTTAGAAACAAACAAGGAGGTCGCTTCAATGGTCGACGTATAATTTTAGTACTATATTTTAACAGGCTTTTCCAAGGGAATTTAAAAAAAACTAGATAACCTCAGTGACATGTGGATTGTATTTGGAAGAAATTATTTTACGGTAAAAAATGAAAAATTTTGAGTAAATAAACTACTTTGGATTTTCGGCTGCACGTGTCTCGTGAACCCCGCCACCCTCACTCACCCTGGAGAGCGTAGGTGGGTGTGACATACACACAGCGACTCTCTGGCAAGGCAGTGCATAAACCTCGAAGCTGCTGGCGGACCTCGGACCTGTTCGGAAGGAGGGGAAGCTTTTAATTTGCCTAATGGCCAGGGCACCACCATTTGATAAATGGCGCCGCAGGGCCTCCTCAACATCTACTGCCGCCATCTGTCCCTGTGACCTTCATTGACTACTGCAAGCGGCTAATTCACTACAAAGACGACAACAGAATAATAAAAAAAAAACACCCGTCTTTGTCTGGCGAGGGATTTCCGCCAACCCGCACCCTATTGCTACAGGGTGTTCGATTAAAGTCGTCTGACTGTGAAACAAAAAAGAAATCGATTCGCAAGGTGCTATTGGTGACTCTTCCCATCTTTATGGCTCTTGGATGCCATGAAACCTTCAACATAAGTACTGGAGTAATACTTGCCCTCAGGAAAACAGAAGAAAAATAAAGTGTCTATTAACAACCAACAGTAAGATAAACTAATGTACAGACAAGAAGGGAAAGAACTAGGCTGAAAATCAGAAACCTTTCAAATTAATTCGGGATAAAACAGAATAAATAACATTTTCCAAAATAAAGGAAAAATATTTGTCCTATATTGGACTATAAACGAATGGAGTAAAGGATCTTTAACAGTGTGTTAAAGATGGATGAACATTTCGTAAACAGAGTAGTAAGAAAAAAACGGAGGATTTCAAGTGATACGAATGGAAAAAAGTATGTAGATTTCCTCCATTACAAACTGATTTATTTTGACTTTCTTCAGGAACCAACATTTTCCAGACAGAAGATAGGATAAAAATATTTTATGTCTAGCAATCACTGGACGATTGGTGGCGAAACCCAAGTTTTTTTTAAAAAAATTACACTGTTATCAAGAATACGGTAAGACACTCCAAAGGTTCGCAAATTACGACCCAAGTCCGTTTTGACACAGAGTCCAACGGTTTTTCTTCTGCCTTTTTTCATTAATTGCCTTTGGAATAGAACTTTTGCTATATTTTTAATCTTAAGTTTATTAAAATGTTTTTAGGATAACCACCACACATTATCTTCAAATAATGTACAATGTACCGATTTAATTGCATTTTTCTGTATTCAGGGTTTAAAAAATCGATCTGTATCAATTGAATTCCCCTGTTAAATATTTTATCTCAATCATAGAAAAAATGTCACAATATTGTAGAATAATTACATGTATTAAAATAATTTATACCCCTAAATAAATTTATTCAAACCCTTCTCAAGCGTACTCAAATTATTCCACTTTGCCTTACAATAATATAAACACAGTGTTTTCATCTTAATTAATAGCATAATAATCAAAGAATCAAAATTCTCCAATATAACATCGCGATTTAATTGTATAGAATATTGGATAATTTGATGATTATGGCATTAATTATATAGAGAATGAAATGTCTATCAAATATTTTTAATTTTACTTAATAAATTATTTTTTGTGACTTAAAGTTATTTAGTTAGTAGTTTTCTCAATAGTCAGAGTATATAAGATTATGACATTAATATAGCCGACAAATATTGTTTTTATATTATTGTAAATTAAATAAATTTATTATCTTAGGACTTAAGACAAGGGTTTGAATTCATTTATTTTATAATTCTTAAAAAAATTCGGTACATTGTTTTTAAATAACCTACAAATACAGACAATTTGAAGGCTCTTCTTACTGAAATTAATAAAATATTATAATGATCGCGTTAATAGTTTAGTTAATCATGTTATCTTTAAAGTATTCAAAATAAGAACTGTGTGGTATGTTATATTGACCAAACTAAAAGGTCTTTGATCCCTAACGATGAAGGGAATAAAGGCATTTTAAACTTTCAATAAACAATCATAGAAACCATAATACTAAACAAATTTTTCTGGAGTTGAATGATAATTTAAATTTTCAAATGAAAATGATCTCGTTACCATAACAAACGTATTATGTCCGAAACGTTAAATATAAAAAGAAATCAAAATTATCTGAACGGGATACACAGGGCGTATATTAACAGTCTACGGCTTTCTATTCTATAATCTTTGACAAGTAATCGGGTTTGTAGTTTTCTGTCCATCTTTATTTAGCCTGATAAAGATATGAATTTAGGTTTAAAGATAACGTAAAGGAGTACTTATTTTAATTTTTAATTAAATTGTCTCTGTCTGCCCATTTTACCTTTTAATCATTATTAACATAAGACGATAATTTTTTTAAAAAATGTTATCATTGTTTCTAGTTACACAAGTCCTTCTGAATTTTTCAGAATGTTCTTGATTCCCAGCAAAGTGGTTCAGCAGTTTCCCGGTATAAAGGTAAATAATAACGGTAGGAATTATGTCTCTGGCTTGTAATACCTAAGTTTATTTACGACGTCATAGAGAGAGAGAGAGAGACAGAAATAGAAGCTTTGCACATGGCTGAGAAGGGTGGTGGGATGTAAGGGGGCGGGGGTGGAGTGGAACGGGGAAAATTTTGCCCGTGCGTTGGTAGCACTGCGCCTCGCCATGAATCAGCAACGGAGCAGCATTTGTCTGGCCAGAGAGCAGTAAAACATTTTTACTGCACCTAAATGAGGCCGTTCTTTTCTCGTCTCCCTGCAGCAATATATATTCCTCTACCTGAAGCTCGCAGCTTCCACACACATTCTACGTCGTTATCCGTTCATGCCGTCAATCATTCTGCAATAAAAAAAAACTTCTCTGCCGGTGGGGAAAACACTCGATTGTCGACGTCAAATATCGAGGCCATCATTTTTTTTCCCCTCACGGAAACCGAGGAAAGATCTAAAAACAATTACGTTTCTGCGGCCTACAAGTCCATCTGCAGACAATTCACTTTACTTCCTTTTCTGATATCGGTTTTGAAAAATTACCACCATTTTCCACATTCGCCCAAAGGAGTTTCCAATACGTATTTATTTCGGTCCAACCGTCATTGTTCCACAACAAAAATTTTGGTCAGAGATAAATGTTATATTCGGAATTAATTATACTAAAAATGTTATTCTGCAATTTTCGCCTCTAAATTATTATAAATATTAATAAATTCTGATTCATAAATTTATTTTGTCCAAAATAAGAATACATAAATTATTTAATATGTGCTATGCCTCTTTGTATATCCGCGAGCTTGCTCTGTAAATTTCCTTTTATAACTCCCCCTGTCCCTGTTTTTTCATTTCTGTTCTCCCTTTTAGTTGTCCAGCAGCTTCAAACTTCTTCTTTCAAGATGACCTGTAACTCAATCGACGTGTACTTCCTTCTCTGTTGTCGTGCAGTCAATATTATTGGGATGTACCCGATCCTGTTTACCTTTCTGTTAAACAAACTTTTGTCAAGATGGATCCATTATCGCTCTACATATAAAAATTAATCTCCCTTATTCTGTCCTACACCATTCAGCCAATTGCGATCTTCGGTGAGGTGTTGTGCGTACCCCCACGAAGTTTTCTGTCGGGTTTTCGAAGTGGTACGAAACTCCCAAGGGGTGAACGGGGATGAAATTTAAAGACATTCTAAACCGGCCGATATTACCGTCGATTTTCAAGTTCGACGTGATTAGTAGTGTCTAATCAGATGTTTTAGTCTATATTTTCAACCCCTTAAAGCACCGATAAGGGAGGGGATGCAGGGGAGTTACATAAAAATAACGGGAAACAACCGAGATTGGTGTCAAATCCAGGGTTATAGAAAACAGTGAGTTTAATTTTGACAATCACTATGTCAGTTAAGTCATAGTTCAGCCCCTAGGCGAGAGGGTGGGGGTGAAATTGAAAATTATTCCTAAACGGCCATTATTAGCGTCCAACAAAACGTTTTCGGGCCGCTTAATTTAATAGTGTCATATAATAATGTTTAAGAGTCTAATTTAAACTCCAAACGGCAAGGAAGGGAATCACCCTTACGGTAAGGGTGGTGGTGGAAGGGGTTTACATAAAAAGTAATGTATAAAAGATCGAGATTAGTGTTGATTCCGGGGTTATAGGAGTCGCGTAGTCTAATTCTCGCATTAACTAGAGTGGTAAATAAATATCCGGACAACGCATGTACTCAGCAAGTTATATATATATATATATATATATATATGTGTGTGTGTGTGTGTGTGTGTGTGTGTGTGTGTTTCTGCACATCGGACTTCTCTTTGTTGTTCCCATTGATTTTCGTCTTTCCTTTTTTTCATTACGACAAGAATAATGCCTCCCGCGTTTGTGGGATAGCTGCACATTATTAGAGACATTAAATGCTAACCAATTTCACATAATAACTTATATCCCGTAATGGCGCCGTGATTCACCAAATGCCTTTCCACGAAGTTCTGTATCTCCGTCTATAATTTTTTACCCTCTTCACTTATAAAAAATTGTTACATTCAATAATATGAATCTCCTTTCACAGAAGCCGTTTTTCAACAAGCTACATGAATAATGTCCCACATTTATATGTATATATATATATATGTACATATATATTAATCGTCTATTATGTGGTCAGTCCGTTTCAACACCGTAATGCAAAAATTTATGGTATTTACTGTTGTTAAGTTGTTAGTTTCACTATAAACCTGTAGTCTGCGGTTTGCTGAATCTAGTTATTTCTTCGTCTATTTTTCCCTACATGTCTCGTGTTCGCTGATGCCTACATGTTAACAAACCTTAATGTTTTCAGGTCTATATCCTACCTGCCTTTTAAATTTTTAACTCTGGGAACTACTTTGTAACAGACGATTTAACAGAACAACACATGCTCTTGCATTCTTTTTCTTGGATGACAACTACACGTACTTCCTAATTGTTTTGCTGTATTCTGCTGACTTTATCTGTGTTCCAATCACGTAATCTTATGTAGACCTATTCCTTCCCTAACTCCAGATATTTTCGTTCAGTTTCGACAGACCAGGTCAAAGTCCATTGAAAAATGTTGTCATCCTTTTTTTATCAAATTACTTCTGCTCTTTGTAGTCAACTAAGCTGATTCTTGCATATTTACTCGAATGCGTTTCAAAGTTGACGATTCTTTCGTCTTGGACTGCGTACAGAAGTCATGTGGAAGAATCGATTTGAATAAATTGTTATAAAATCGCAGTGGTCAGCAAGTAGAAAAGGTATAAAACGTTACTACCCAATTTGTATGTATGTATTTACGTTAATATTTATACAAATTTTAACGCGTGGACATATTGCAACTAAACTTGGTACACATTCTTAAAAACACGAGAAATGGTACCGTACGAAGTATGTACGAATCTAGGAACATTATTTAGGTTAAATAGCTTCTTGACCAAAGATTAATATAGAATTATATAATTTTTATGTTTATATAAATAAGTACACGGAAAACGCCGGGCAGGCAGCTGGTTATTAATAAATGAAAATACTACTCTTTATGATCTTGTGGGATTCAACTAGAAACGGAATTAATTTCTGTTAACATTAATATGTAGAAAATAATATCAATTATCAAAAATGTTACAATTAATTAATTATTTAAATATTTTGTATTACTTTTTTATATTTCTATGAGAAACTACTTGGAGCTCGGTGTTTCCCGGGTTATCATAATTAAAGTCAGCGACATTCATAACCCTGGATTCGACTCCAATCTCGTTTTTGTTGTTGTTATTTTTATGTAAGGTCCCTTCACTTCTATCCCTAAAAGTGTTCGCGTCCTTTGCCAAAAACCATTCCAAAATTTTGTCAAATTTGTCCACGGGTTAAGATTTGTATGTGGAACATAAACACAAAAAACAGTCTATTTTATTTATTAGATAATTTTAACTGTTTTAATCAAATATTTCTGATAACAATGGCTAATTCACTTAATTTATTGAAAGTGTAATTATACAAATTTAAGATTTGCAGAAGAATTTATTTGTCTTTTCCTGGGGAGACGTTGGGCATAAATGGCATACGTTTACAAATTCTGGTGGCTATTGTTTAAGTGTTTATTTTTAAAATTATCTGTTACGTAGTGATGAACGTGGCGTCTTCCATCTGTGAACTTCGTTATCGACTGGTTACAAGTCTTCATGTCGAAAGTAGTCACTTTATAGTCTTCATTTAACCTTAATCTTCAATATTTAACAATCTCATAAAGTCCTGTGAAGTGCTAGTGATAAATTCTCCTGTTATGAAACGATATAATCGCTGTAAAATGTAAGTAGGATATTTACTGCATTTACGAGTTGGTAATTGAAGTCTGTATGCAGAGAAAGTAATTTTTGGTGCATTCGTCACAAAGGAAGGAAGGAGGCTCCGCCGAGACTTTAAAGGGAGGTTTCACGGAGTAACTCGACGAGTAACGACAGTAAGATCGCGCAGACATATTTATTACAAGAGTCGCACGGAGAAGTTTCGTAACTGCCTTTGCGAAGTGAGACTAGGATAGAAATAGTCTTGCCTTCACACTTGGCTAAAGTGCAGCAAGAAGTTCCGTCCCTTAATTAGGCGGAGCCATCGGAGCGAGCGAGCGCCACTTTAAGGAAGGGAAGACGCGCCGGACCCCGAGTCAGAACACAAAACACCGGCCTTAATCTAAATAAACGAGCGGACTTGGTGTTGGCTCCTTATTAATCTCCTCGCCAAGCGTTCCCGAGGGGCAAAACAAGCGGCGCGTCTTGTAAGGACACGCCAGATTAGCTGCACACTTTGTTCTCCTTGCAGAGGGATAAGAAACCTGCGACTGGATTTGTAACAGTCTCCTTCCACCCCCGCTATCAAACGTCGGCACTAAATACAATCACAAAAATTATGACCTTGCAAACAAACCGAGTCTTCTTGCGATGGCCAAACCACACCAAAGACTCACTTAGTAAGCAGCCGAAAACGAATTAAGACTTTTATAACAAAAACAATCAATGGAAAGTTAAATTAAACAAAAGTGATACGGCCATTATAAACATAGTTCACTGCAAAACAGAATTGTGTTTATGCGAGCAAAAATAAATTAAGATGAGGGTCCCACAAGGTTCTATCCTGGGTACAATATATTAATATTTATATTAATGATATCCAATAACAATGACTATATTTTCTGAGTTTTCTCTGTTTTAAGATTAAAGAATCATTTTAAGAAATACCAAACAATGAATATTTTAGGGGGATTTAATGAATTTTCAATTAATTATGTAGAAACCGAAACTTTTATAATTTCAAACTCAAACACGTGACGCTGAATTCAGCAGCATTACAGAATAAATACTTTTTAAAAATACTTTAAGAGGAATATCGGTATCAAAAAATACTTTTGAATGTACACATTATTAGTTTTTGTAAATAAAATTTATCTCCGCTCTCAAAATAATTAACGAGTTGGAGTTATGTGAATAATATAATATTAGTTTAACGAAAAACTGAATTATGTGACGGCTCTTCAAGGTCCTGTTTTGGGTACATTTTATTTTTATTATTCATAAATTCTATCTGAAAACAATGAGATCCACAATGTTTTGAGATTAAACATTCTTTATAAGAAATTACAAACAATGGAGGCTTCAGAGCGCGTAGCCGCAGGTGAATTAAATTGCTTATAAATCAATTGCATGGAAACACAATTAATGTAACTTCAAAGAGAAATACATGATAATGATTTCTACAGCATTTCGGACTAATATAATTTTTTTTAAAATATTAGTGTATTTCTAATTTTTACGGACATTTTAAAATATTTTATTCAACACGATGACGTTTCAGTGCCTTTTTGTACTTTCGTCAATTGATTTATGTTACGTTTCTACGGTACAGAATTTTTGTCACAAATGGAGTAAAGAACAAACAATATTTCCAATAAATAATTCAAATATTGTTTAGTTTTAAGGTAAAATAATAGGAATAATTTAATGTTATATAAATTTGTGAATTGGAATATTGTTTATTTTTTTACCCGTTTATAACAAAATATGCTGTTACTGCAAACAACAAAAAATCGATGAAAAAGTTACTAAAACGCCGTTGTGATGAATAAAATATTGTAAAATGTATGTAAAAATGAGCTACAATAATAAGTATTTTTTAATATATATTTATCCTCTAATTCTGCAGAATTCAGTGCCACGTGTTTGAATTTGAAATTACAAACATTGTGTTTCCGCACAAGTAATCAGAAACCATTTAATTTAGCGTTGGTTACGCCATTTAAAGCCCCCATTGTTTGTAATTTCTTACAAAAATTGTACAAACTCAAATTATTGTGTAACTCAGAAAACTGAGTCATTGTTTTCGGATATAATTTTATATATATTAAGAGAATAAAATGTATCCCTAACAGAACCTTATGGAATCTATTTTTTTTGCCCCACATAAAAATAATTCTGTTTTTCAGTTAACATTTTATAATCTTCAAATCACTCCACCCGTGAATTATTTTGAGATCTAAGCTTAATTTTATTTGCAAAAAAATATTAATGTGTATCTACAAAAATATTTTTTTTTCCGCGGATATTTCTCTAAAAAGTATTTATCATCTAATGGTGCGGAACAGAGAAACTTCATGAAATGAAGACATTGTGTTTGGATATCATTTCTATACATTAAAAAAAATATTGGACCCACGATAGAACCTTGTGGGACACTCATTATTATGTTTTCCACGCATAGACAGAATTCCACATAACCAGAGTTTGAACCATCGAATGCTACTTAAGTTGGAAATGAAGTTTACAATAACAATACAGAGATTTAATTTCTATAACTAAATAAAATGGTGAACAGAATCAGAATGTTTTGGATAGTACACTGTAAATCCCTAACGGAAACGTTATTTGAGGTTATTGTTCTAATATGACGTGAACAAAGAATAAAATGGTTCTTTTTGTTGAAATACTCCTTTATCAAAGTAAATAAACTGAGATTAGTCGTGGAAAAAAATAGCAAACTATGTTTCTTCAATAGTAGTTAATATTTTCGGGTTTGTTATTCACACCTATTTTTTGGCTCCTTTTTGGATATTAAATTTTGAATATTTATCAGTTGCAGAACATATCGATTTATTTTATAATCACTCTAGTTTTATTGTAATTTTGTCCCCACCCCTTCATCTCGAAGCGTATAAATATTTGAGGGATGCTGATTCGTTTACAAGCGACGTGGCGACGACCATACGTCAATGTGTGAGAGTCTGGTGTTTGTATATATATATATGCATGTGGATGTATATATATAAATTTGTAGCGATGCAATATGCGCTCTGTCCATTCCAATTACGGTGCCATTTAATCAATACATGTTTTATATCTGCCTCTGGTATCAATTTAGCTCTCGCCCATGTTTTAGCAGCGAGGCCTAATGATTTGTCACATTCCATAATCCTAATTTTGCGAGTGCATCAGATATGCGAGCGGCAATTCGGGCAAAGCATGGATTTTTATTTCAGGTGGGGGGGGGGGGGCAGGGGAGGAAAAAAAAATAATACCGCTGGCAGCAGACGAGGAGATGTAGAGGGCGTTTGTGTGTGGCTGTGTATATGTGTGTGTAATTTTTTCCCGCGTTGTTGTTGCTAAACAATGTTGGGTTGTTTTTAGCTAATTACCCCCACCCCACTTCCTACCCCCTCAATATTGTACAGATGTCAGAGTACCGACGAGTGGCAGTTTGTCGCCATTTGTGTGATGAGAGATGAATCGCATTTCATAGTTTCCAGCTAACTTTTTTTTCCCTGAGTAACGCGACTTGATAATTTGCAACATATTTATCGAAACGTAAAACAATTCATCCCCTTTCCACTCACCGTCCCTGTCGATGTGACCGGTATTTTTTTTGAAGGAGGGGGGAGGGGAGATAATTTCAACTGATGCTGGCTGCCAACGTGGATTAGTCTTTTCCAAATTTATATTTCAGGCCACGTGTAATAGGAATATTGCATTTATTTGTTTAGGACGTGTAAAGCCCCGAGCATGAGGTGGTGTGGGGGAAAAATTAATAATATATATGGAAACCAAAAAATGAGCCTTCTGAAGCTATCAGGAAGAATAAACAAGAAAATCTAAATCTGACGAATTCTGACAGAAGTAAATATTTAAATGGTTTATATCTACGAAGGAATACAGGAAAAGTTTACAAATCTCTCGTTCATCACTGGTTCATGTGTTTTATTAAAAATTATTTTATTTTCAGTTGGAATTCTTACCGGAAAAATGAGGAGACTTTCCCTTGTCAGACGAGTTCAACTCATAAATGTATTTAATATGGTTATATTTTGTCTGTTACAAGATTTTAGATAATTAAGTTCCAACATACAGATATCGTTGAATCTAAAATTTAATTTAATACATTAAAGAACAAACCACGACGTTTCCTTGAAACGTTGACCTCGTCAGATACAAATTTACAAAGCACGTCAACCTTAATAAAACCGACATATATATTAAGAAGGAAAAAACACGTTATAAATACTGTTGACTCTCCTTGTGTCACACTGGTCATTAATATAATATTTATTTAATTTATTCTGATCATTTGAGAGATTATTCTGGCCTCTCGCACACTCGTATTACACAAGTTTACTATTATCAAAATTAAAAGTGCTCAAATTCCAATATTTATGAGTGGCTGATTGTTTGTCAACTTATAGATTAGACAGATCTATAGAAACCATCTTCTTCACTCCCTCAATTTGAAAAATACAGTTGGCATGTTGGTCACAAGTGGATCCCCAAATGATTTAATTAATTTAAAGACTAAGAAATACCACAAAACACCTGTTTTCTTCTAAAAATAACCAAGATTTATTCATATTCATTTTTATACAAAAATCTATTAAATGTTTACACACCAGCTTCAAGTGTTTATTCAAGACCTCCAACATCATCCACAAACCCACCAATTTACTAATCTCCACTTATTAAGAATTGCAGTGACCCTATCAATTCTCATGACAAACAATATATCAGATTTTCTGCAATGATTGCCCTGCTGGTTACACAGGACAAACAAAAAGATCCTTGAAAACTAGGATTAGGAACACAAAAAGGTGAACTATATATAAGCAACAAGAGGATAAATAATGAGCCATAATTAAACGTTCGTTTGATATTTGGGCTTGGGGATATCCAGAACTGAACCCAAAAGACTTCTTTCTTTAATGTTTTTTAACATTTATTATAATTTTACAGTGATATAACAATAAAGTATAACAGTAAATAAAACAAACTACACCTAATTACCTACTTGATACGCATTATTCATACAATATTGTTTCTGTGTCCTGCATCAGGTTGGCACAGAATTTTTAAACATCATTTACGTAAATGGTTATAAAGCTAATATTTTTCTAACATTTATGCTATATAAGAAAAAGTTTTATGTCAAACGTCACAGCACACGTTTCTTTACATTTAAAATTATCCAGTTCTTTTTTATAAAGAGGTGAAAAAAATTGATGGCTGTACAAAATAAATAGATTCCATATGTTGCTTTCAGTTAATAATTTAATTGTTTACAATTCTAGCTTCACCCCTGAACTATTAAAGTAAAGACAAAACATAAAATCTAGATTATTGATTAAATCTAGGAGTTTGATCCCTTACGAAGGACTTAAGAGCGGGAATGTCCTCAAGGTAGTGTCCTGGGTCCTGTCTTCTATTTCTTACATTTTAGCAATATCACAAAATTAGAACTGACATATAACACCTCAATACTTCCAGTAGAAAAAAAACAAAATTTGTCACCTATAGCGCGTTTAAAAAGTGAGACGATTTGACCTTGAAGCTCTTCCTTGCTCCGACGAATTACTCCAGCGACGTAATCACACATTTTTGTCCACACGGCTACAGTAAGGGTCTATTGTCATTTATTATTGACGACGCGGCAACGTCAGTCTGATTCTCTGTTCTCATTCGGCTGCAGCCAGAACGTCTCCCATTTGAAATGAACTACTGATACAGCAATAAATGCAATCGTTGCCTGGATAGAGCTAAACGAAAATATATCCTCAGAATAAATAATAAAAGACACGCAAATGACAGTCATTGAGCCCGATGCTATCAACGCTAAGTATCTAGGCATGACTTATTAATAAATTATTTCTGACTAATTTGGTTGTTTTAATAGATCTATAACTCGAGCAGAGTCAACGTTCCAGTTAATTTGAAATTAAGTCCCAATCGGGAGGAAAGGTACCGTGAAGGGGTTAACGGTCCAAAAAAATGTGACCCTCCGGTTAAATCACGTGATGACCAAGACATAAGGGATAAATTTAATCTCTTTCCGGGATAATATAAATAAATCCCTGGGCATCGCCGGAAACTCGGGTAGTTATGAAAAAAAGTTCGATCCGTGAGGTAGTGGGGTACGGATGAATGGTAACAACTGTGCGGCCAAGGTAGTTGTAGCTCTCCCTCCCATTAGTTAATGAACAAGGTCGATAAGCGAACCATAAAAAAAGTGAGTTAGTCGCCGGAGGGTGCGAATGGCGGAGGAGCCGAGCCAAGACCTGGCTGTGAAGTGGCTGGTCGTCGGTTCCCAACCTCGGGGGCCCAGTGCCAGAGACTTCGCGGACGCTCAAATCCGGCGTCGAGGTTCCTTTCTTTTTCTCTCCTCCTCCGGCCCGCGAGAATTGGATTAAAATAACACAAGCCAGGGAGCGGCAGTAATTTTCGTGGATGGCCGCACGACAGGGCTGTTATTAGAAGTGATGTGCTGGCTGGCGGGCTAACCTATGGCACGCTGCTAAGTGTATTAGCGCAAGCCCGCCGCCGCTGGTTTGCCACTCCGCGGGATTGTCTACTATATAAAGAAGGCGGCTCTCCACACTCGCCAGCTAGAACAAGACGCAACCTCCGACAGTGCTCAAGACGTTCCCGTCCGTGGTCGACCGTCCTCTGGAACCGCGCAACAGGTAACCAGCGCTCTTCTACCTACAGCACGGCGTCTATTGTCCAATTATTCTCTACATCTATATACTACCTACGCGTAACCTTCGTCTGACGAACTACACGCGATATTACTGAAGAAGTTGCTGATTATTTTCACCCCTGCCCCAACGGATAGCTCCTTTACGATTCGAGACGCGTTTCGTGGTCCCATCCCACGCCAAAAAAGGAACAGTGACGTCATTACACCCAACTTATCAATACAAAGTTTTAGTGTTCTGTTTTTTCATCCACGTTAAGTGAAAGTGCACCAGGATAGTAGGAAAATTAACTGCTGGGAAAGTGACATAATTACCCTCCACTTACCACGACGGTGTTTCTCCGCTCTTCACCAATTCGTCCGGTCAACGAGCAAGTGTAACAGGGTTGGAGAGAAATCGGTAGCTGGAACAGTGACGTCATCACCATCAACCTATTAATGTTTTCATATTCTGTGCCTTTTCAACCGATTTACGTGTAAGTGCAACGCGACCGGAGTGAGGAACAGTGACGTCATTCCTCTGAAGTTATTGGTTTTATAATCTTCGTCTATTCGTACGATCTGCTTCTAAGTTTAAACAGGGATTGACTGCAGTAAACACTGACGTCATTATCTACAACTTATTACAATAGTGGTTTAATATTCTTTGCCTTTTCATTCAATATACGTGTAGGTTTCAACAGGGTTGTAGAAAAATGAACTTCTGTGAAAACTGACGTCATTATCCTCAACAGTTATTTCACATACTTTGCATTTTCATCCGATCTACGTGCAAATGAAACACGACTGTAGCGAAATTAGGAGCCGGTAACAGTGACGTCATTATCCTCAACATATTTTTTTCATAAGCATTGCCTTTTCGTCCCTCCTACGAGTAAGTTTCAACAGGATTGGAGTGAAATTAACCGCTCTTATCATTCTCTTATCGTCGAACGTCCTCCTTGTCTTTCACCCACCAAGTCACACGCACAACATCCATCTTCAAGAGTTATCGATCCAAGGACATTGCAGCTACCCGAGTGCTTTTTAAAATTTCCTCTTGAACCTCCTCATGGTTCTGAATTGAAATTTGACAAACTCTTTGTTCCATGTTGCACCTTAAGAATGTAAAAATTCACATAAAAAATGTATTAAAATATTTCGAGACGACCAAAAGACTTGCTGGATGTTTTTCTCATATAAAGGTTCCTTGTTTAATCTTAATGAACGTGGTTGCGTAAAACATTTGTCTTCCTCTCCAGTAATTTATAAACTATTATTCTTTACATAGTACGTGCGTTTAATTTTTAAAATTCTCCAGAAGCTGCTCATTTTAGTCTTGTCGGGTCATCAGTAGCCTTTTCACTCCAAACAAAATATTCTAATAAATAGAACACTTCCCTGGTTCCAGTTCATATTTCTTTTCTAATGACCTTATAATTATCTTTTTGCTATCAACAATACTTTTTGCGAAATTATTTATCTTTTAGCTGTATCAGCACATCATATACAGTTTTATCCAAAGTTTCCTCTTCTGTGTGTTCACCATGGCCAAAGTGCACAAGTAAAAATTCATTGTATTCTGTTCAACACACTTTTTTTTGGTTTATATCGTACGAACGGGGTTTATATTACAACTGATTTTCATATGTTTTCAAAGCGTGATCGAGACAATATTTAAATAGATTATGGCCCAAATGAACAAAAAAAAAATCTATCTGTAGATTTTAATTAAATTGAGTTGGCAACAGTGACATTTCGTGACCACATTGATCTGGCTTTATCTTAGACTTTGTAATACATTACGATTTTTTCATATAAAACTATTTAATTTAAACAAAATTTTGTCCTTGAAATAGGGCCTCATTAGGTAATGAGAGTAGCTAATTAGGAGAGCTTTTAAATTAAATGTTAAATTATTTGCATTTTGAAGAAATGGTTTAGAAGATCCAGTTAAATATTAAAAATTAATTCCGTGTAAATGAAATACTACTTCTAGATTAATCACAGTCAGCAAAAACAATTATATTTAAAATATTATTTATTTTTAGGACTGTATTCTGTTAATAATTCTGCAGAATATGTTAATACCTAAAAAATGGCTTCAATATATATAACTGAAATCGAATAATTTTACACCATAAATTTAATAGAATTCATATTCAATCCTATTCCTAGTTTTAGTTATCGGAGCATTGTCTTTTGTTAGTCAAATATTAATTATGTTTAATTTTGCACAGGATAACACCATTATTAAATACAATATTTCTGTTGTTTATTATTATAACATCCATAATTTTTAATTTGATCAACTGAGGGCCGATGCTGTTATTAAATAATCTAAAGCTAAATATTTGACGGGATAAAGAATAGTAGAGCTGCTTTAATAGAAATATTTGGAGGAGTGCAAAATAATAAACCATATTTTTTGTATGTTAACGTCAGTTATTCTACTGTACCTTTAAAGTTTTTTTTATATTTCTTCATTACATTACCAAATTTTCTTTATTTTTAGACATATCAAGAATTCAGAAATTAACTTATAACATCGTAGAACCTGTAGAGGTCCGAAATTTTGGGATCAAACGTTGTGTGGTTTATTTAATATTATCTGGGTGCCCCGTTTAGCTCGGGCTGTTGAAATTAAACTCAGCGACATCCATAACCCCAGATTTGACTCCCATCTCGGATGTTTCAGCGTTATTTTTATGTAACGCCCCTCCACCCCTATCCCTAAAGGTACTGCCATGCCGAAAGGGGTTATAATTATAAACAAAAAACTTTGGCCCCGAAATATATTTTTCCGACGCATATTTCGACCGTTTGAGCATGTTTTAAAAATTTTATCACAGTTCCTGGGGATGGTAGTCGTGTCTTACTCCAACAGAGTTTGTTTCCGGTTCGAGAAGAACACGTAAACGAAATTTGGTCAAATTTACTCCACGGGTGTAGATTTGTATGTGGAACATCCACACATACATAGATATATACATACACACATAAAAACTATTTTATTCATTAGATTAATTACATTAAATGTAATCATTAATAAATTGTTTCTGACTTAATTGGATTTAATAATTCTAGGAACCATTTTTACCTTAAAAAATTCGTGTTATACATAAAAGCACACGTCGGTATTTTTATTTAGGTTTTACCAATATAACATTGCAAAAAAACTCAAGATTTTTTAACTCTCAGAAAGGTTGTTAACAATTCCAAATGTCTCTGTAATTAAAGCTTTATTTTTTTGCCTTAAATTAATGTTGTGATTAATGTTAATGACGATTGGCCTTATCGGTAATTACCACACGAGTAATTCGAGTGAAGAAGAAATAAAAATAAGATTCTTCCCCACCCACTTAACCTACCCCGTTGAAGATAATCCGCACTCAGAGGCAGTTATAGAAGCAAATATTGGGTTATTCTACCGGGAAACTTTTTATTGTTGATTTAACAGCAGACGAAAGGAAAGCTTTCATACATTTTGTATGGACGAAACAACGGAATTTTATAAGGTTCTTTCCAAGGATCAAGAGACGATAAAAGAGGAATGTAAAATAAGGCCAGGTTAAGCTGCACATTATTGATGACAATAATTCTGTAACTCTACGCGTAACGCCAAGTTTACTTTTCATTAATTGGAGTTGATACAAATTTAGAATGTTAACGAGTTTACTTGTGAGCTAACGAAGAGTTTTATATTCACACGGGTAAATAGAGTTGTGTCAACACCGCCAACTCGTACAGAATGGAATAACAAATTCATAAAGAGATCGAACAATTAACTAATTTTTTTTTTCGTTTTAGTAAACCCGGAATAAATGTGGGACAGAAAGAACTTGGAAGTTTGCTAACAAAACATTGACACACGATTCTCCTTCATCTTGTTTCTTATCGATTTTACAGATAAAAAATCTCTACTTAACCTCGAAACAAATTTAAATGAATACTTCATTTTACTTGTGGCGTTTGCATAATTTTATTTACAAACCGTAACGGTTCCGCTATAAAGTTTTTAAAAACGTTTGGCGACAATTTTCTTACAGATTTTCAGCCTTCATAAAACTGAAAGGAAATATTATGCAAAATGCCACTTAAAGGTTGAAGTATTGTTTAGAAACTATCTTGAGTCAATTAAAAATGTTTTTACAGGTTTCTTTGTAGAAATTTATTTAATAATAGCAGAAACTTTGTTTACTTTCGTATTCACACATTTTGTAAATGAACGTAGATTAATTTGAATTTTTTGTATCACTATTGTATACTTAAAAATAACATTGTACGTTATTTTTACTTATGTGAAACGAATACACATTTAAACCATCAAGAACACGGAATTTATGAAACGTTATTCAGGGTTAGATTACGACACTTGTGTATGATCAATTTACATGCCTATAACCTACTGCCAGCAACAGTGAAACAAAATTATAAATTCTTTAACCACTAAAACACATTCTCCAAAAATATCAATACATGAATTCACTTCAAATTTTAATATGTGGGTTTAAAAATGTACAGTGAACAGTAAATAAATAAGAAACGGTATTAAATTATCCCATGTCGAAAGTCATTTCCTTGTTATAAATTCACAGACTGTATTTGTGTTAATAACAAACTTCGGCACGTGTATTTATTCTTCTTTTATTTCTAAATTAAAAAAGTAAACGAAGTTTAAGTAACGTATAAAATAATTTCGGTAAAATTTTAACAACTTAAAACCTTTTTAATTTCATTATGAGGTTAATAATATCTGACTTGTTGTTTCCTTTAAAATTAATGACGTCACATTTTCCAAACTGGATGTAAGGATTGAGTATATGACATATATAGGAAGTTAACTAATTGTTGATGTATTTTATACGATTTAAAGAAGCAACGCTTATACAGTCTCTGAATGCTTTATTTAAATTAGTCAGTTATTTTTTTCAGTAGCTTTCGGTCCAATATTTGGCCATAATTCATCTGTAACGTCACTACTTTAACAATAAAATTATTTCATCCTCAGTTGTGTCTGAAACATAGAATATATTTGAAGTATAAATAAATTTTTTAAAGGAGTCATGTTTTGGCCAAGCATTAGACCGATATCTACTGAAAAAAATTACTGGAGAATTTAAATTGTAGAAAAATTGAGACTGGATAAGGGCTGCTTTTTTAAATATTTTAACAAAATAGGATTAAGTATAATAAAGCGGTATAAACAGTAAACAGACATTTTGTCAAAAAAGTGTATTAATCAGCCAAAAACAAAACAAAATTCAATCGTGTGTTTCGTCTTCAGTGGAAACTTCCTCAGTTAATCTACAGTTTGAAACATATATTAAAATTATTACACCAAATATAAATTTTTAATTCTAATTAATTTTGTCTTTTTTACTAATAAACGTATATTTTCTTTGTTTACTAATTAAATAATAAATGTAAGATTGTATGAAATAATTGTTTTGTACCTTCATATTTACTGAAAAACTTAAAAGGTTTATTAAACATTGACTACAGAATATAACCATGTTATAGGACGAAGAAAAACACTAATATAATCACAATTTACTGGCATTTAAACATTCTAAATACCTTTGCACGAATTTTATTAAAATAACATTCAATTTTTAACAGGATAATAACCACTTTTCCTGTCCAAATTATTTTGTATTTAAATATACATAAATTGCGACTGAAAAGTGTATATTTTTCTGTCACAAAATTTATACAACTACAGCTCCGATAGAATTATTAACAAATTTATTTGGACTTTAGTTCTAAGACGAACGTTTTGGTCACTCAAAAATTTTTAATCATGATTATCAGAATAGTTTCTAATAATAATTGAACAACATGTTTAAAATGTTAGCTTATTAAAAAAATTTATTGGGTTTCCAACTGGGTCACTATTTTGAAGTGAAAATATAACAAGTCTGGTAAATATCAATTTTTTGTTTTGTAATAAAAAATTTCCTGTTTAAAACCGTTAAATATTTTTTATATCAAAACAAAGGTGAATCCAAATTCATTTGAATAAATATTAAGTTCAATCTTTAAGGGTTGTAAACACACGAGAGAAATGAATACATATTCCCAAAAGTCAATGCTCCAAGAAAAAAAAATTCACATTGACAAGTATAGCTTATGTATGTCAACAGAGCTATTTGAAATAAAATAACGTTAATAATAATTTATAGGTCAAACTTATTACATCTTTAATTATAACAGCTGCTTCAAAACCAAAATTTTCACGGTATGTAAGGAAAAATACCTAAATGTTTTATTATAACATAAAACTATTATTTTAGACCCAATAAAACGTAACAAATTAAACAGAAAATTTTTGGCAGGTTGTATAAAACAGAAACTTAACAGAATTATTTCCTTTTAAAATCTATGTAAAAACTTGAAAATTTCTTATAACTTTATATTTGTCTTTAAAAATTTTTTATATTGAAGATAAAACGTTTAAAATAATTGACATAAAACATTTCGGGATACTTTCTCTACTTGTTTAATAAATATAATATCTGAAAAATTGGGTATCAAAGAAAAATTGAACAATCTGTTATTTTTTCATTAAGAGAGAAAAAAGAAACGTGTTTCTGAGTTTCTTTTAAACATTACACATTCAACCACAATACTCTATCAAAAGTAATCGTCCACATGTATGATAAGATCCCTTCAGTAAATTACTCTCAAAATAGTCACACAAAACATATGTTTCTCTTTAACTGTTCCACTGTCCTTATATTTATATTTTTATTCTGAATTTAGTTTTCAGAATTTTCAAGTTAATAAGAAACAGCTAAAATATATAATATATATATGCTCCACATATTTTTGTTAATATTAAATATCTTATTTGGTAACAGTAGTCTGCAAAATTTCTAGATTTTGAAAGAAAAATATTTTGGAAAATCCATACAAAAAATTTTCGCTTATATTGTATGAATTTTAAAGAATAGATCCTTAAATATAATATTTTTTTGAAAAAAATTAACTGACAAACTATTTCCAGCATGTTAACAGTGTCCTGTATGGTGCCAGTATGGTTCAATTAAAACATATGTTTCGCAACTGAGTGACACCCTTAAATTACCTCGTTCGGAAATAAGTAAAATTATTTTAAATATAATTGCAGTAGTATTAAAAAGGTAGAAAAAATTGTACCTTATTATAATATAATTTGTACAGGGCGTTTGAAAAAAGATTTGTGTTGTGTTCCGTACAAAATAACTACCTAATTTTGTCCGGTTAAATATTAATAAATACTAGATAATGACTTTTTGGACAGCCTGTGTTTTAGTGTATATTTTAAGAGCAAAAAAAAAATATAAATGATACATTCATATCAGAACTTCATCTAGGCCTATATTTTCTCATAAATAAAAGATGACGGAAAGAGACGTTAAAGATTTTTCTGTATAAATATCAGACAATAAAGACACCCATTTACACAGCAGGTATGTCAAAATTAAAGAATCATAATTTGGCTTTCTCTTCAACACTTAACACTATATTTTTCTTACTTTGGAATTTCCTATGAATTTATAGGATAACCGTAACGTTTTCGGAGTCATCATTTACGTCACGGCGATAAAATAAATGGTTTTCGTATTGCGTGAAATTTACCGACTGACGATATAACGTTATGGTTCTTAAATAAATTACAATTTGACTGAGTAAAGGAACTTGGAAATTATCGCTGAATTTGATAATAGGCAAGGAAATGTTTGTTTCAGACTTCATAGAAACACAATTTTCTATATTTTATGAACTCTGAGTCGCGCCTCCTTTGAGCTACTGGGTTAGCCAGACTCTCTCTAATTGTTCCCCTCAATTTTCGACAATGTTTATCCTATTAATTGATACAACACAATTTATTCTGACGTCTGAAAAGGTTAAAAAGAACAGGAAGAAGAACCCTCATTAAGGGCGTTCAGTGTATCGCGGGGTAGTCTGCATTTGCAAGCGGAAATATTTTTCTCAATTTTGTTTCGCCGAAATATCACAACTAAATATTCATGTGTGTAATAAACAAATACTGTGTATTTCTACACTATATTTCAAATACGTGCCTGTAATCCGAGACTGAATTTTTACAATAAATTTAGAGGGTCGTCCGTGATTACTCGAAAGTTTACTGATAACCACAGACGTGGTTAAAAATTGGAAATAATTATCGTAGGTTTTCCATAGTTTAAGGATCGTAAAGAACCAATATGTTTTGAATTTTCGGAATTGTCAGCATTAAATATATATTTTTATTTTTCAAAATACAGGCGAATTGAAACATATTAGATTCATTGCACATTTCGCGGAACGGAGTTCAGTTCTTAAATTTGCGTTTCCTTGACAGATTTCCCACTCAAAAGGCTGGTTTTTCTAAATACACCGAAAGTTGTAGTGTTAAGAATTGGCGCTGGTCTGAATTTCCAATATAAAAGTAAATATAATTTTATACCAAAATGCGTTGGATGTATTTTATACGTTTGAAATTGAAAAAAAAATTGTCTTTGTCTAAACTATCAGGCACGGTCATTTTATAATGTCCAAGGGATGTATAAATTATCAAATTGGTACGTATGCATTTAATTATACGGACTCAAAATGGGAGTTTATACGTCACGGATCAGAGATATACTTTAAAAGTTCAGGAATAAGCAAGGGAGAGAAAAAAATTCTTATAATAATTATAATTATAACTATAGCCTTGGAATAGTCACTCTTCGTCTTCCGCATAATAGCAATAACAAAAGAACCTCCACCGAGGGCTTCTGGCCCTATAACGGCAAAGGACTCAGGTCCTTATATAACACTGATCGCACCATCACGTTTCGAAGGTGTTTTCTCTTTAAAATAGCTCGAATTTGTTTTTTTTTGTGGATGAAGACGACCATATGGAGGAATTTTTGGCCTACCTTCGAGAGCCTTGTTCCTGGCGAGCAGCGCGAGTAGCACATCGGGGTTGGGTTCCGTCGGGGGCGGCTGTCGGAGCGCGTGGAGGCCGGGGGGCGGCGCCGGCACTGGCACTGGGGGCAGGCCGGGCACCGCCGCCGACATGGACAGGTCCAGGAGCGACAACGTGGCCGTCGTGTCACGAGGAGCACATGCCGCCCGCACCACTGCACGTGCTAAGTGCTTCCGTGATTCAGACACGCGACGCCGCCATTATTGACCATCAGTCTTGATTAGAGCGAGATTGCGTCACGTGAGCGGGCGGCGCCTGCGTGCGTCGCGACGCGGGGGCGGCGCATGCCCGGAGGGACGATGGCGGGGGCGGGGCGGGACGTCCCCTCCGTCCCCCCTCCACAACCTCCAGCCCGGCACGGGCGCATTCGTATTAATAAAATACCGGCGGCCACCTTTTTATGGACTAGCAAATTATGACACTTCATAAAAAGAGCGTTACTTCGATTTCTGTACGAGAGATAGAAATATTTGCCTCCATAGTTCTCGCCACTGTACGGGACTGTCCCATAATGGGTATAGACATAAAGAAAGCAATAAAACGTTTAAAAAAGAACTTTGTATGGTTTTAATAACATACAGGTTTTAGAGACGTCAACTAAAAAGTCAAATCATACATCCGTACAGATATTTTTATAATTTCGAAACTAAACAAACTTTCGGGGATAGTTTCCGAGATCCAGGACAGCATACTGCTGCAACCAGTACTTCAAACTTAATTTTTATTTAAGCAAGAACATTTTTGAAGTATTAATTTCCTATAGAGTGTGTTGAAATATTGGTGACTATTATTTTTTCTCGTTAACTTTATCACATCTTGAACTCATCTCACAGCCCGATTATTTTTTTAATCAGAGTTGTAATGTGGCGTGTGTGCGTACACATGCATTATTATAAACATTTAACTGGAAGTTATCGGCTACGGAAGAGCTGTAACGACCCAGCAGATTATAACGTACTTAGAGGTTTCTCCTCGTGTATGGAAAAAGATCTCGCGTGACGCCGCGATGGCGTCGCGAAGAATGCTTTGGGCGGCGTTAATCAAGGTGGAGGCCAGATCAATATCCGCCATTCAAGACCCCGAGACAGCGACTCCAGGGTCACCTGTTACGACCAAACTATTGCCAATGCCAACAACACGCCGCATGCGGAGGAAAGTACGAGAGGAACTTTACATACGTCTTATATACATATACTGATACTTTACATATACTGAACTTTACATATACTGAACTTTACATATACTGAACTTTACATATACTGATTATCTCTATCATTTTGCCACTACGAATACATGCGCCACGGTCTTGATAAGTATTTTACGAAATTAAATAGTACACGCCTGTTACGCTCAGGATGCGCATTTCACAGCCAATCGACTTATTTTATAACCACACATGCTGAATATATCTTACAAAACATTTTTCACGTCTACAAAACTTAAACTATAATTAACTAAATACCCAAAATATACGAAAAAAATTTAGTAATTAAAATAATTTATGCTCTCTATTTTTGGATGCTTTATTGTTTAATATTATAATAAATTTCTCTACACTGAAAATACGAAATTATTAGGGTTCACAAAAGCGTTATTCCGCTGTAGCAACTGGATCCCAAGTTCGGAGAAGTATGGACGGATAAGTAACTCCGTTCATAGTTATAACTGTTTGAAATACAAACCATAAGTCACAATGATTGAAAAACCAACTAAAACGACGAAAAAATAAAGAAAGAAAATACGTCGTAAATAAAGTTGTTTCGCGAGGAACGGACTTTGCCTACTATAAGGAAGTATTTACTGAGGTAAGTTACCTTTTTTTTATTTTGTATAATACGTCATATAATCTTAGGCACAAAATGTTTGCTTCATATAATAAAATTTTTTTAATAATCAAATTTAATTACAATAAATACGAAATATGCGTCTAGTGAACAACAGATCTCCTGTCTATTAAAAAACGTATATAAGAGTAGAACATTAAAGTTGATAAAAGTTCTCTAAAATTATGATAAAAGGTGAAATTGAAATTAAATTTACACAAGGCAATGACAACAGCTGACAAACCAACTGTTGATATGACACTCGTTTCCTCAAGGAATTAACGAGTCAGGAAAATGAAACCTCTGTAGGGGCCCAATGGAACCATTTTAGAATTCAAGAAATATATGTTATTATTATTCCAGAGTCGATTCCCTGGGGACTGGGAGAGGTTCGATCTCTATTTTCTAACGCATAAATCAACAAAAAATTATAGATTGCTATTTTACAATAAAAAAATACTTTCTTTCCATGGTTACGATATAAACAATTAATTTATATATTCTGTGTGATATTAATTATAATAATGGCAATTTACTTTATATAGTTGCACAAAATTTTTTCCAATATCGCCACTTTCATTAGGAACATTTTTTATAATATTTTCCGTTGTTTATATTAATGTATTGTTTTTATATGATAATTATGATAATGGTGAATATAGCCGAAAGCTCTTGTTACTGATAAAATAAAAAATGTGAGCACCTGTAATTTGATTAAAACAAACACTCGATGTTTATTTTTTGCGTCGTGTTATCTCAACACCTCGTCATCGTGATATTTCTCCAGTCAATAGATGTAGGGCAATTACGTATTCGTAAAGTGGATTTGTATTTTTTTGGAGAGACTGAAAATGTTTTTGAGTGTGTAAGGTAAGAGTCTGTATTTTAAGAATCGTAATTATTAGATATATGTCTGTAAATAGCAGTACCTGGGAGTGTGAGAATCATGAAGATGCCAGGGGTTTGGACTCGTTCCGTTAATTCGTAAAGTGGAAGTTGCACGTGTCTGTGAACCAAATAACCTCTGTGTTGAAATTCATAAAAACCTCTGGCAGAAAAACGCGGGCTCCCAATTAATAGTTTGCAAGGATAAGTCACCGAGACCGGGTCCAAAGCGTCTGGCGCGAATCTCCTCAATGGACCAGCTGCGCGTATTTTAGAGGCGCGCGCGTAGCCGCAAAGTGTTTCACTTGGGCGCCGTAAATTGCTCAATGAGACATTATATCGATATATCGTCTGGCAGGCTCCCAGGCCGCCTTGTAGCCGCAATGAATTCGCAGTTAACGGCAGCGAATCTCGGGGCCTGGTCTCGAGCCGAGTGGGTGTGGCGGAGCCATGAATCCTCGTTACGCGTCGCCATGACGACCACACACACACACACACACACACACACGCAGGCACGCCAGCACGCACTGTCACTCGCGAAATGAACTCGCCCCCTCTCCGCGACGCTGAGCGTCTGTTCGATAAAGTCTGTCTTCTTAGCCACGTCAAAAAGCGCCGCTGCTCCCGAGCACGTTACGACGGTGTCGAGGCAGTGACGGCGAAAGTGCAACTTAGTGCAGTTGCTCTCCGACTGTTTCTAGAAAACCCGAGAGTTCCATATGGAAGTCGTTTGCCGGAAAGACAGACAGACACACACTCAACCATTCAAATTTGAAATTTAATGACAATGGTTAAAATTGACAAAAATTAATATTTAATATAATCTGCCAATCGATAAACAATTCAGCTAATGTGATAGATAAATTTATTAATTAAACCAAAAAATCAGTTCATACGACGTTTCATCCATAATTTTCGGTCTTTTATTTTCCAGGAAGGCAGGTAATGTGAAGTTTTGAATTCAGGGATAGATATAATAAATATCACATAGACATTTACGTCTGTTAAAATACAATAATACTAAATCCAATTTTCATGCAGGCAAAACAAAAAAACAGAAACAATATCTATAAAAGAAAATTAATATTTAAAATGGGGAAGGAAGCCTGCGAGAGGATTTCTCGCAGGTTAACCTTCCCAGAGAGCTCTGGCGGGGGCTACCTATGGGGATGCTCTCACATCTCTCTGGTTTTTTTGAACTAAGGTTCCCACATGCCGAGGCACCTCGGTCTGTTTTGAGAGGTGTATGTTCCGGGGTCGCAGACCTTGGGCATACGGCAAGAGTTGTCCGCTATTCCTATTGGAATAGTCGGCCAGCTGCCTCCTAAACTGGTCGAGGCACGGAGAAGGGAATGCTGCATCCCAACAGCAAACTCCTCTCCCGCTATTGGAAGGGCGTGGGACAAGTACCCAATGCCCGACCTACCCGATGCAGGTTTTTCTAGGGTTTTCCCTGCATTTCTTTAGGCGAATGCCGGGTAGGATCCTTAAACCATAGCCCGGGGGCCCTAGTTAACCCTTGGCTACCTTCCTCTACCCTTCCGCATCCCCCCTTTCAGATCCCTTCCTATGCTATTAAAGGGCAGTTGCCACCATGTGGATCACCCTCATGTAGCCTGTTGCCCTAAAAAAAAAAATATTTAAAATGGCGAGCCTGCGAGGGATGTTCTCTCGCAGGCAGAACCTTTTAGGAGAGATACGAAGGGGCTACCTTTGGATATGCCTTTTCCTCTCCCTTTTGAACTAAGGTTCCCACAAGCCAAGGAACCTCGGTCTGTTTTGAGAGGTGTATGTTCCGGGGTCACAGACCTTGGGCATACGGTAAGAGTTGTTCGCTATTCCCATTGGAATAGTCGGCCATCTGCCTCCTAAACTGGTCGAGGCACGGAGAAGGGAATGCTGCGTCCCCACTGAAAACTCCTCTCCCGCTATCGGAAGGTCGTGGGACAAGTACCCAATGCCTTACCTACCCGAGGCAGGTTTTTCTAAGGTTTTCCCTGCATTTCTTTAGGCGAATGCCAGGTAGGATCCTTAAAATATAGCCCGGGGGCCCTAGTTAACCCTTGGCTACCTTCCTCTACCCTTCCGCATCCCCCTTTCAAATCCCTCCCTATGCTATTAAAGAGCAGTTGCCCAATGTGGATCACCCTCATGTAGCCTGTTGCCCTAAAAATATTTAAAATATATTTTTCTGACTTATTTGATAAAATTCTTGGTACATCTCCAGGTGTATAGTTACATTCACATATAATTTATTATAACAAAATTTAGGCTTACAAATTTCTAACGTAAATTTACACAGGATCATTAGTGACAAATTTTATTTTTACTAATAATAATAAACTCTTGATAAGTACAGAATTAATATGAAAATTTTATTATATTGTAACAAATTTGAAATTTAAGTTGTAATTAAATTACGTTTAGAACTTTGATATAATTGAATAACAGGTTTTAAATTTTTTTGTTTTTAAGATTTAATTTAAAATATTTCAAGTTAGGCAATACTGCTTTTTTTTAGAGTAACAGGCTACATGAGAATGATCCATGTGGTGGATGCTCCCTTTAATTAGCATAGGAATGAATTTTAAAAGGGGAATGCGGAAGAGTAGAGGAAGGTAGCAAAGGATTACTAGGGCCCCCGGGCTATATTTGAAGGATCCTACCCGGCATTCACCTAAAGAAATGCAGGGAAAACCCTAGAAAAACCTGCATCAGGTAGGTCGGCCATTGGGTACTTGTCCCACGCCCTTCCGATAGCGGGAGTGGTTCTTGCTGTGGGGATGCAGCATTCCCTTCTCCGTACCTCGACCAGTTTAGGAGGCAGCTGGCCGACAATTCCAATGGGAATAGCGGACAACTCTTACCGTATGCCCAAGGTCTGTGACCCCGGAACATACACCTCTTAGAACAGGCCGAGGTGCCTCGGCCTGTGGGAACCTTAGTTCAAAAACGGAGAGGAAAAGGCATTCCCAAAAGTAGCCCCTTCGTATCTCTACTAAAAGGTTTCCCATCTTTTTGGCTTCATCTGTTACAATGAGAATAGCGGACAACTCTTGTTAATTGGAGTTGATGTCACTACAGCGAGACGACGCAATAATTTTATGGTACAAGGTGCTTTTTTGTTTGTATATAAAATAGAAGACAATTGACAAGATTATGACTGTGAGTTCATATATTATTAATTTATGAACCTAGATGAAGAATATGGAGGTTTAAACTAAATTCGTAGCTGTTACCCGTGGAGGATGCTTGACGGTCGGATGCTTACCGTAACTGCGCTTTGTTTGGTTAATCCGTTGAAACACCTACCTATTGTATGTCGCCTTTGCGCTGGTTCGCCTCCATTGCTAATCGGTTGTAGTTTCTACTGTTTGCGTGCTTAAGCCTGCCCAATGGGCTCTGGATTCGTATGGGGGTTTAATAGAGTTAACAATATGCGATTTGGGAATTTCGAGTACAGCACTAAAAATAAATGGCAGTATAATTTTATAATTTGCCGTCGGAAGATCGTAGGACAAGTACAGAGATCACCTCCTACATAATTCAGGTGCATCATTTTAGGGGAATGCCAGGATCCTTCAACAGTAGCCGTGGGTCCCTTTTTCACCCTCGGTTACCTTATTTTACATTCTAAACCTATGATATTGAACAGAAGTAGGCACAACGTTGATTACCTCAAGTAGTGTGTTCCTTTAACAAAAACCCTGATAATCGCCACAAATAAAATGTTTTACAGCATTTAGTAACTAACCGTAATCAACTTCTTTCATTGTTACAATTCATAGGTAGGACCTGTCTTTTTTAAAAAATATATGAAAATATTCTAATTTTACTAAAAATATTCCAAATTAATGTCACAATTAATACTTCACGTATATTCTTTTATACCGCATCTCTACTATTAATATTTTTATATACAAAACTGAATCATATCAGAGCTGATTAAGCTATTTAAGTTTGGCCAAAATTGCCTCTAAACGTATCCCAGAAAAATTCTCTAATTCTGAACATATTTTAAGTCGTTTATAGCACTCCTCTGTATGTCACTTTAATCATTAAATTTTACTGAAATCTTCCAATGTAAAATGTTCTATTGACTAACTTGTAATGAAAACTTGTAATGAAAACAGTCAATTCACAAATTACAATCTCCAGTAAAGCCAGTCAACAACTAAGTCAAACTGGTATTCAAACTTAATCCAAATAAAAAATAAACAACTCCCTCAGTCAAAATTGAGTGTCATCCCCTGACAATTACACATATATTTTTCTATATTTTAAATTGAAAATCAGAATTGAATATACTATAGGTCAATGTGCTGGCTTTTTTTAAGGGTGTAGACAGGCTATGTATAGGGTAATCCACATAGTGGCAACTCCCCTCTTACAGCATAGGAAAGGGATTTGAAAGGGGGGATGCGGAAGGGTAGAGGAAGGTAGCCAAGGGTTAACTAGGGCCCCCGGGCTGTGGTTTAAGGATCCTACCCAGCATTCACCTAAAAGCAATGCAGGACAAACCCTATAAAAACCTGCATCAGGTAGGTCGGGCATTTGGTACTTGTGCCACGCCCTTCCGATGGCGGGAGAGGGGTTTGCTGTGGGGTCGCAGCTTACCCCTCGCCATGCCTTAGCCGGTTTAGGAGGCAGCTGGCCGACTATTCCAATAGGAATAGAGGACAACTCTTACCGTATGCCCAAGGTCTGCGACTCCGGAACATACACCTCTCTAAACAGGCCGAGGTGCCTCGGCATGTGGGAACCTTAGTTCAAAAAATCAGAGAGATGTGAAGGCATCCCCAAAGATAGCCTCCGCCAAAGCATCCTTGTGCTGGCTTAGGAATAGAGGTGTTATATATATATACGTTGACAGGAAACTCTCCAGTGAGAGGTTCACTGTTGATGACACTGGAAACACAAACACAACATCCCAGCCCTTGCCGAGATTCAAACCAGGGACCTCTGTGATGTACGGAATGTTGCTGACCACTACACCACAGCAGATCGGCTACCCTCCATTAAATTTAAGTTTACGTGCCCATGAACTTCGATTCTCTTGGCAAGACGAGTAATTTTTGAAAAAAAAAACGTAAACGACTCCCTCAGTCAAATGCGTGGGCTTTACTTGATCTTCCGACTGACGATTAATAAATTCACGGCACCATCTGACGAACTAAACTAGCAAATTTTTCTCTGCAAATAGACATCTAAGACCATAAATAGACACAAATCAAATTTACACCCTCCTGAATTTTAGGAGAATAAACGTAGTATTTCCGCAAAACATCACTGCAATTTGTAAGTAAAATATAACATATTTTACGCACAATATTCGTAATACAATCATTTAAAAGTTGTTCTGCAACAGAGAAATCATTGAGGAGACTAGTTCACTATTAGTTCAGTTAAACTATGCTACAATACAGGATAAGCTTATGAGGTAGAGGAAACTTTACTCTTCCCCTTACTTGCTGTTAAAAGTTTAAAGGTGGTTTTGCATTGTTGTAAGTAGTTGATTTGTATGACTGACAGTGAATTCCATGTAAGGAGGGATTGAGGATTGCTTGCGTGCCTTTTGATGGTCAAGGGTGGACAAACCCAAGGTGCCGCCCCTGATAGCGGTAAGGGCGCAGGGCTTGACCTTGTGAAATATTCACTCGGTGGACAGGGATTCCCTCAAGGAGGGACATCGCCAGGATTTAGTCGGCGTCCCTATCGAGGACTCCTCTAGGAAATATTTCTAAGAACACAACTGATTGTAGATGGCTCTTATCGTCACAGAGCCAAAGTAATAGCTACTTGTGTCACAAAAATTCAATTAGTAGAGTTGGCAACGAATACTGTATTAATCAGAGATAAATTGACATAATTAATTTCATTGTTATTTTTAGTAATTATCAGAGAAAATGTACGCAAAAATTTTGGAATTATAATATTAAGGTTATGGAACCTTTCAACTGATAACAACATAATCATAAAAATTTAAAGCCGATTATCACTAAGTCTATAGCAATTATATCGATATAATGTTTCATTTTTGGTTTATGGAGTTGTTTAAATTTCGACGTTTCTGATTTAACTGAAATTTTTACTACGATCTATCGCGGAGGCTGATAAGAATTTTGTTTTGTCTGAACCACACAGTCTTTTAAATTTTTACTGGATTTTTCGTTTTTTTAGGTTAACAAGCTACGTGAGGGTAATGCACATGGTGGCAACTTCCCTTTAGAAACACAGTAAGGGATCTGAAAGGGGGGATGCGGAAGGGTAGAGGAAGGTAGCCAAGGGTTAACTAGGGCCCCCGGGATATAGTAATGCAGGGAAAACCCTAGAAAAACCTGCATCAGGTAAGTCGGGCATTGGGTGCTTGTCCCACTCCCTTCTGATAGAGGGAGAAGAGTTAACTGTGGGTACGCAGCATTACCTTCTCCGTACCTCGACCAGTTTAGGAGGTAGCTGGCCGACTGTTCCAATGGGAACATCGAACAACTCTTACCGTATGCCCAAGGTCTGTGACCCCGGACCATACACCTCTCAGAACAGGCCGAGGTGCCTCGGCTTGTGGGAACCTTAGTTCAAAAACGGAGAGGTAAAGGCATCCCCAAAGGTAGCCCCTTCGTGCCTCTCCTACAAGGTTCTGCCTGTGAGAGAATAGCCCTCGCAGACCTCCTCATCCTCAAGGATTTTTCGTATTTTTTTAATTTTTTTTTATGGGCAACAGGCTACATGAGGGTAATCCACGTTGGGCAACTCCACTTTAATAGCATAGGAAGGGATTTCAAAGGGGGGATGCGGAAGGGTAGAGGAAGGTCGCCAAGGGTTACTAGGGCCCCCGGGCTATGGTTTAAGGATCCTACCCGGCATTCGCCTAAAGAAATGCAGGGAAAACCTTAGAAAAACCTGCATCGGGTAGGTCGGGCATTGGGTACTTGTCCCACGCCCTTCCGATAGCGGAAGAGGAGTTTTCTGTGGGGACGCAGCATTCCCTTCTCCGTGCCTCGACCAGTTTAGGAGGCAGCAGGCCGACTATTCCAATGGGAATAGAGAACAACTCTTACCGTATGCCCAAGGTCTGTGACCCCGGAACATACACCTCTCAGAACAGGCCGAGGTAATTCTTAGTTCCAACAGAGAGAAGCAATAAATTTTGGTCAGGTTGGAGGTTTCTGTACGGATGACTTTGCGTTATTTTGAAATTAATTAATTGTTTGTTTTTCAAAATATATTAAATTGCTAATTTACTTAAATAGAAAAGTTAGAAGAATTTAGAACATTTTTAATTCCTTTATGACTTGTAGATTCTCGTCAAACAATTTGCTGCAGGTAAATTGTCCTATCACCTATCAGACTATAAAAGAAGAAAATTTCTCCCTCTACGTCTGTTTTTATTTGTGGTTTCGTTTCAATTTAAATTTGTGATTCCCTCCCCAAATGTAAGTTGGTTTTTCTATCCTATCCCCTCTGTATGTATTTCCAGACTTTGTGTTCCAGTGTACGACTTAAAGAAGTCCTTCTTATTTCTAGCTGGCCAAGGATTCCCACCCTACATTCTCTACCTTGTTTCACCGTACAGTGACTGGTTCTTCGTATTACAAATGTTTCTTCTTCTCTCTGAAGTTTTTCTAGGTCTTCTATGTGGTGTTTTCGAATAAGGATCCCAACAACCTGCGTCGTACTCTAGTACGGGACAAATCAGAGTATTTTTGACCTAACGCTTCCCATTTTTTTTAAATATTTTCTTGATTATTTTAAGGACTTCCACGATTTTAGAGACACAGAATTTACTTCTTCCTTCCAAACTTTAGACCCAAAAAATAATTTCTATACATTTGCTGGTATTTACTTGAGGTTACTTTCTCCACATTTATGGTATAACCGAATCCAATTTTTCACAGAAGAATTATTTATAAAACTCTGGTCTGCAATCGGAATTTGATAAAATTTTATTTCGAACCTTTGTGTAAAAAAACTGTATATTTTTGTAATGTTCGTACAGAAAGTGGGTATTTATTTATTTCAGCCTATCTGGAAATTTTGTTGTCAGGCGGTATAGTCGACATTCTACTGTTTTGTTTTCAATAATAAATTATATGTTAATTATAAAATCCTAAAAATTTTGTAATCCATATTAGGAGGCAGTTGGGGTTTGAGGATTAGACAGAGATAAGGCAACGTTCCTTCTTGCGTCACTTCCTGAGCACTGATTAAGGAACCACAAGGAAGACTAATTTTTCTTCCTGGAAATACCAGGACTGCAGAGAACTTCGTCAAAGATACTGGATGGGAAAGCGGGTGAAATTATTTACTTTTTGTGTGTGTGTGTTTTCCTCCAAACGTTGGAGACGTAAATTTTTAATGCGTATCGTCGGAGAGGCGTCCACCAAGAGTCGAGGAGGATCTTTTGAGAGCGGTGGTCGGGGTCTTTTATAAGCACATTATCGTGTCGTTTGTAAGCGAAGAGCCCCCGAGATTGGAAGTCTGAAGAAGCAAATAGCACGCCTTTCAGACCGTTCTCGGCTCAGACTCCTTAGGCTGATTAAAACTTTTCCTTTAGTCGGTTTCTTTCCAGTTCATCAGACGCAGCCCCGCGCATCAATGCCGTCCGTTGCGGCAGCTAAGATAAATCGCTTCCAGATTAAAGAATGAATAAGTAATGGTGGGGGCCGAGGAGATCGTGCATGCTCGTGTGGGTGGAAAAGATCGCGTGCTACTGAGCGATGCGTCCGAGACACGCAGCCACTCACTCCCAAGTCTTCCTCGACACAGAGATTCCGCCGCAAAAGATTCTGCTTAGTATTACTTCTGCTTTTCTCTTTGTCTGTTGCATCTACGACCTGTAATGTCTGACTTCCCGTCATTCAGCTCAGAGAAGTGCCTAGTTAGTCGTCTGAGTCATTCTGTTGACTGATGACTGTTTTATTTGTCTTCAAACAATCTATATAATAAAAAAGGGAGTATATTTGTATGTATGTATGTTTGTATTTACGTTGTTCTTTATACAAATTTTATCGCGTGGACAGAATGCAACAAAAATTGGTATACGTATTCTGCCAAAATCGAGAACCGGTACTGTGGGGGTGAGAAACCCCTAGAATAAACGTGGAAATAATTATCATTGAAATAAGTTACGAATTAGTGTTAAATTACTGCGCGAGACGATGCCGTCATAAGTTTTCAAGACATTGACGCATCCTAAATATAGTTCTGTATTTCGTAATGAAATAAAGAGGAAATATTTTTATTTAATATAAAGTATACATGTGGAAAGAATTATAATTAAAAACCGTGATCATTAAATATTAAATTACTGCGCGCCAAGAGACAATGACGTCATGCGAGAGAGAGACGTTACTACGCAACGAACAAAGGAGATTATTAGGAATTAAATAAAGCAGAAATATGTTCTTTAAATAAAAAGTATAATTTTATACAGCAATACTCCATCGAATGGTAATAAAGAAGAATACGAATTACTTTACCATCCTTGCGGAAAATGTAAGTTAATTTTCGCGCTATATTAGTTGTGAGTCTAGCTAACAATTTCATCAATGTAATATTTCGTAATGTATGAAGACTGAGTGACAATTGACAATTATATCCTGAAATACTCAAGGAATATATTTAAGTATTCAATTAAATACTTTTTCGAGTTTATATAAATAAGTACACGAGCAACGCCGGGCACCCAGCTAGTTATTTAATAATATGTACTGTATGAATACTCCTTAAATATTGTAACGATTTTTTTGTAAGTTTAAACGTTCACGATAACGAACTAGTGGCTGAAATAATAAATCCCCCATATTCAGAGAGAAGACTCAGACGAACGTTGACCACAGTTCTACGAAATAACTAAACCAAAAACCTCCCAATTGTTAATAATTTAACATTTAATTTTCACCAAATTATAATTAAATTTGAAATTATAATATAATACGTCTGTTTTAAAGTATAATAATTAGATAATATAGCCAAATTATTTTTTACTCCAAATATCCCTTAAAATACTATTCTTATAATCAATTTATTTTTAAATTTTTCTGATAGGTTTTAAAATAATTTTCTTCTCATTAAACCATTCTCTTTTAATATGGCTATATTACTTTACAGTAATATATCCTAAGGTTAAAAAAATTGCAAGTTAAAAATAGCCAGACTTTTGAGTTTGTCAACTCGATTGTGACGTTGTGTCACATCCGGCTCCTGTCTTCCTAATCACGTGACTAAAGGAACTCTAGTCATTTTCTTACTGTTATTACAGTTCTTTATTTACAATTTTACCCCAATTTAATCGTAATATATATAGACGTAAATTTTAAAATCATTCTAATTAAAATCTTATACCAGCAAAAAGAGGCGCTCCAAGTGGCTGGGAACTGTTTCTTTTATGTCTGAGGTCCAGATTTCTCGTAATTAGACTGTGGAAATGCATATGGCGACGACACACGCACAGTTTTGTGTGTTTGTACTCCACAAAGCTCTTGATTACTTCCTCTGAGTGTGTGTGTGTGTGTCACGTTACAGAGTCGTTCCTTCCGGGAAACATACCAACCATTTCCCCTACGTTCCTGTAATGTATCATCCTCCCTTACTCAAAGAGGGAAGGGAGGGAAATGTGTACACTCCTCTTGTAAACGGCTATTGATATGAAACGGTTGGAAAACTGGTATCGACTTCAACCAATCGTGAAAATGTAACGATTTTGCATGAAGGAAACATTTAGATTTATTTATTGATTCCATTAGTCCTCCGCTGAAGATATAAGGCCAGTCAAAGAACGTAGATAACAAAACACCACCACCGAGATTAAATTAAGCAGATGAATAACAAGGAACTCCGACATAAAAGAAAAACCAAATAATAATAATTATTATTGATGAAAAACATGGCATTTATTATGATGATATATCAGAAATTATTACGGACGAATGAAAAGTTTTCGTGGTCGCTGTCATTCTCGAAACTGTCCATGCCTAATTTCAACCCCTTATGATAGTTAAGGGGAACATCCGTAGGGTTGGGGGCGGCAGTTATAAAAATAGCACTAAAAATGACCTATAACTGAGCCTATTCAGGGGTTATGGAAGTCGCTGAGTTTAATTTATTGAGTTGTATTATTTTATTATATTATAACTGTTAAAAACACCAGCATAAAAATTATTAAGATATTTAAAGCATTATATGTTACAGACATAACGTTTCATCCTTGTTTTGGACCTTTTCAGGAGTACAATAAGTTATCAGGGAATGAAACGTTGTGTCTGTTAAAGATAAGTTAATTGATAAATCAATTAGTGACCTTCTACGGACACTTCATTATTTTTATTTAGAGCGTAAAGACGTTTCGATACATATTCGTATCATCCTCAGGTTTTATTCCAAATTATTATAACAATCTAGCTCCGATCTCATTGATATTAAGTGAATTATGTGCCTCGGATCCCTTTTTCTCTCTATAAATTTTGTGTATTTAATAACATGTTGTATTAGTGTCATTTTGTTATAATAATTTGGTAAGTTATTCGTTTTTTGTTTATTTTAGTTTGTCTCTGTTCACTTTGAACAATTAGCCTATAAATTTAACCATTCTCTTTCTTAACCTCCTTTTTAGGAAGAAAACCTGAGGAAGATTCGAAAATGCATCGAAAATTCGTTACGATGGAAATAAAAAAATAAATTATCATAATTTAGAAGAAAACTTAAGGAAGATACGAATATATATCGAAACGTGGTTACGTTAGAAATAAATTAATAAAATGTCGGTATAAGGTCAATAATTGATTTATTGATTCAAAAACAGACGCAAAATTAAAATCATTATAGCTGAATTGAAATGTATTTGTATACCTGAAGATACCCCAAACAGGGATGAAACGTCGTGTCTGTTAAATATGAAGATTTAATTTTCTGACAAATAGGCTGGTCTTTTAGCATTTATTTCTATAATTGTTCATTTCATTATATTAAAATAATTTTGATACACGTGTAATTAGAAATTGAAGTGGTTCACTCATAGGAAGTATGTTTGAAGTCTGGATTCGATATGATGTAGCGACACAGGTGATGAAGGGTGACGGGAAGAAGCAAAGTAGAGAGCAGATTGTGACAAGTTATCGAGACCGTCGAGTCGACCTCACAACGCGGAGGGAAACCTTCGATCTACCTTGAGCTTGAGCTAACACTGAATTCTTAACCAAGGACTTGCACGACGGACCATTAAACTTTTTAATTGAGTATGCAGAAGGTGTTTCCAAGTTCTTAATCCTGAGCGTCTTAACTCCGGAAATTTAGCGCTGGTTAATTGGTGACAGGAAGGATTATGCAAACACCGAATAAATTAGGCAGCCATGTTTTCGAGTAAAAGGCTGCGGCTCAAAGTTGAACACTGCTTGGAATACTTTCACGTTCTTTATCTCTACTTTACTTGTACAAAAATTTTTTTTTACAAGGGAACAATGGTTCGAATGTATGTATTATTGTACCTAAGAGACCTACTTTAAGGTTGTTTCTCAACATACGTCCTTGTTACAATGCAGCGTTCTACCGTCTTTTATTTTTAACTTATATACGTTTTTCACTGCCTTCATCATATACATAAATAGTTTTTACCTATTTAAACCCTTTAACTCCAGCGTTAACTTAAACATTTGCTATGAATGTCCTACCGATTTACTCAACACCTGTAACTGCGTATATCTGGTCAACTATCTATCTTCACTCGTGTTGAAAGTAATCGATCTGTCTCTAAGTATACTTCATATATTTTTTTCTTTTAATTACTCGGGTCTTTTCAACCACCCCTTCTTCTCTTTTGCGATTCTAAACCATCCATTTCGTAAGCCCGGGACACAATGATATCAAATTCTTAGACGTCATTCACATCCCTTTACAACAGCTTCCGAGTTCGATAACCCATTTAACAACATCACCTAATACAGAGTCAATTTCCTAAGAACGATGAAATTTTTTTTTTCTGATTTTCCAGAAAACTCTGATGTGATAGTTGGAGCCGTTGAAGGCTCAATACACTTTTTTTCTTTGTTGTATTGATCCACGGGGAAGGGTATTTTTCAGCTGCCATCTGCAGGAAGAATGGGACACTTTACAAAATGAACAATTGAATTATGATATTGCCCAAAAAAGAGACAAAATCATGTGATAAATATAAATACCAGGACAGGCCAACGTCTTATCCGTAGACACTTCTGTGAACCCAAATAAACATTAAAACAACATTTTTAACGTCACAAAATATGTCAAGTAGAAGGAATGTTGTTTCTTTCTACTCTATATAATCCGTTTTTCTGGATTTTTCGTCTTGATAATTTATTATTTCGTTACGGTCAATGAAATTATTCAGCCTGATTAATCTTCCATGTTTCCTTTATTGTTGACTAGCTGGGTGCCCGGCGTTGCTCGTGTACTTATTTATAAAAACTCGAAAACGTATTTAATTGAATACTTAAATATATTCCTTGAGTATTTCAGGATATAATTGTCAATTGTCACTCAGTCTTCATACATTACGAAATATTACATTGATGAAATTGTTAGCTAGACTCACAACTAATACAGCGCGAAAATTAACTTACATTTTACGCAAGGATGGTAAAGTAATTCGTATTCTTCTTTATTACCATTCGATGGAGTATTGCTGTATAAAATTATACTTTTTATTTAAAGAAAATATTTCTGCTTTATTTCATTCCTAATAACGGAAATATTTCCTTTGTTCGATGCGTAGTAACGTCTTTCTCTCGCGTGACGTCATTGTCTCTTGGCGCGCAGTAATTTAATATTTTATGATCACGGTTTTTAATTATAATTCTTTCCACCTTTATGCTATGGGTTTGTCACCCCCACAGTACCGGTTCTCGATTTTGGCAGAATACGTATACCAATTTTTGTTGCATTCTGTCCACGCGATAAAATTTGTATAAAGAACAACGTAAATATACATACATACATACATACAAATATACATCCTTTTTTATTATATAGATTTTACTTCGGCTTGTATCGCTTGTTAATATTTGTTCTTCTTTTGTTTTCTGGGTCCTTGGTCTTTTATACATAGACAAATATAATTCCCGATCAACCTATATAATAAAAAAGGATGTATATTTGCATCTATGTATTTACGTTAATTTCTATTTATTGCTGAATTCGTACCATGGCCATGGCTATTATCTGTTGTCACTATCGAAAATAATTTCGGTAAATTGGGTAACTTCAAATGTTTTCAATCATTCAGGTAATTATTGTAACCCAAACAAATTTTTTGAAGTCTATTTTAAAAACTTTTTAATTTATATTATATGGATACAATGATATAATTAATGTATAAAATAAAAAATTATGTATATTTGTATGTATGTATGTATTTACGTTAATCTCTATACAGAATTCAACGCGTGAATAGAGTACAACGAAACTTTGTACACGTATTATTAAAAACACGAGAAACGGTACTGTGGGAGGGGGGGGGGGGCTGAGAAACCACTAGCATAAAGGTGTAAAGCATTACAATAGGACAAACGTGATAATTTTGTGTTAAATTACTGGGCGCGAAGAGACGGTGACGTAACAGCACACACGAGAGAGAGACGTTACTACGCGACGGTACTGTGAAACAAGAAAATAGTAATTAAATAAGGCAGAAATATTTATAATTGAATAAAAAGTAGAATTATATCCGGCAATACTTCAGCGAATGATAATAAAAAAATTCGGAATACTTTACGGTCCTAGCGGAAAATGTAAGTTTATTTTAGTGCCATATTGGTGACTCCAATATGGCGACCATTTGTTTACATTTTGAATCTAGCTAACAATTTAATCTTTCGTTATGTCTGAAGACTGCAATACTGAAGGAGTATATATAATAAGAAATTCGAGGGTATGTTTGTTGGGATTGATGCAATAAAATTTAATGTATTTAATAGCTGTTCAATTAATTCACTACAGGTCGAAAGTACGTACGGAACAAGGAAAATTTAGATAGTTTTAAATCCCTTATTGAATAAAGATTAATCTATATAATAAAAAAGGATGTATATTTGTATGTATGTATGTATGTATGTATTTACGTTGTTCTTTATACAAATTTTATCGCGTGGACAGAATGCAACAAAAATTGGTATATATATTCTGCCAAAATCGAGAACCGGTACTGTGGGGGTGAGAAACCACTAGAATAAACGTGGAAATAATTATAATTGAAATAAGTTACGAATTAGTGTTAAATTACTGCGCGAGGCGATGACGTCATAAGTTTTCAAGACATTGACGCATCCTAAATATAGTTCTGTATTTCGTAATGAAATAAAGCAGAAATATTTTGATTGAATAAAAAGTAAAATTTTTTCCAGTATTACTTCATCGAATAGTAATAAAAAACAATACGAAACACTTTACCATCCTTGCGCAAAGTTAATTTGGAATAGTTAATTATCCCGCTATCTTTGATAAAGCCAATATGGCGCCTTATAATACATTCAAATGTGTGTCGGTGGAGATTTATAAAATTTCATAATATAACGTACTATTGTATCCTGTATAATATTTCAGAAGATAATAAGATTTGTCTAAGGTACGACTGCTGAATTATATGTTTGTAACTATAAAAGTATTGAAAATGACGTACGGAACTCCGAAAGTTTTTATGGTCGTTATTCAATTAATGCACTCTCAATCAAAGGTATGTACAGAAATAGGAACATTTAAATTGAACTAAAAGTACAATTAATTATACTTTACGCAACGTATTTCTATAAATTTGTATAAATGTAAACAAATTATTGCGTGCAATTTGTGTCGTGAAACAAAAATTTGAGGTTAGGATAGCAATATTTGTTTTCCATTTTTGGGAACGACGTTATAGATGTTCAATTTCTGAGAAATGAAGCTGAGCAAAAATATTTTGATTGAATAATAAGTATAATTAAATCTACCAATACCACATCGAGTGATAAATATAATTTATTATGAAAGGTTATACAATCCATGGCATTAATTTTCTTTTAAATAACTTGACTTTTGACGTGGAATATTTAACGGGATCAGGGACCAATATGTTTCCCAATTATATCTTGCAATACGCACTGGAAGATACATAGAATTATGATAAAAACAATACTTAAATGTTCAAAATTGATATTTTTTTATTGAAGACAGCGTATTTCGTAATGTTTTGCACATCTCGGGAAACGCCGGGCACCCAGCTAGTATATAATAAAATACTTTTTCGGGTTTATATAAATAAGTGCACGGGCAACGCCGGGGACCAGCTAGTATTTATAATAAATGAATTCATAAATAAATATCACAAAACCTTTTCTGTAACCCTTGTTGCTTTCGTCAGGTTATTGCAGAAAACGTTGTGTGGTATTTATTTAACTGCGTCTGGTACTAAATTCCGAAATTTCATTTAAATAATTGGTTAGAAGTTAAATTCTTCGCATAAAATTTTGGCATCAGTGACGTCACTTCATCAACACGTTTCCTTAACATCAGAACAAAATTAACACGTACAATATGGGATTGTTTAATTTCGGTTTAAGTTTCAATATTTTTACTTACATGAGAGGTGTTTAGGAAATTTATTGATTATTTCACGTTAACAGAATTTCCTTGAATCTATTATGATTAAGGAGTGTTCGGACTCGTGTCCCAGATCTCGTTTCCCCTGAAGACGAACAGAGGTTTTTTTTATGCATTATAGACAACGCAAGACCGTATAATTGCTTTACGACCGTGCTGGTTTGAAGAGTAAGGTGATGGTGAACGCAGCAGACAGACCAGGCCGTGCTGGCGACATGACTTTGGTCCCGAGGGAAGCGACATTAAGGCCGGATTCCCTGCGGGGTGATTCCGGAGTGCGGACCAGCATATTGCGCCCTCTCTGGCCCTTTGTTTCGTCGCTCCATCCATCCACCACGGGGGCTATCGCTTTACATTCATAGCGACGACATAAATAATATCGCCGGTTATATATATATATATTTTTGCTTCCCATGTTCGACGTCGTCTTCGGGGACTGACTTGCCCCGGCGTTGCAGATTAGTGCGTCAGCCTTAGGGAAAAACAAAGGGCGAAGAAGCAACAACGAACGTGAATACAGCCCCAAAGCGTCGGTCACAACACAAAAAGTCTAACAAAGGAAAGATACTAAAAACACAGATACTTGTGTAATTCTCTCTTCATGAAGTCAATTAAAATAATGCATGTGTACGTATGTATATTATTAGCAGCGATTGGGATCATTCCCGATGGTACTTTAAATCAAATATATAAACAAAAGTATAACGAATAAATAAATGAAACAATTTTTAAAGAAGAACAAAAATAAAATTAACTATTAATAAAATAAATAAATATATCTTTTTTAATAATTTGCCCATAACATTTTTTCACTATTTCCACACTTTGCATCACTAAAGAGAAATATTGACATAAACTGATTTATATTATATAATAAAAAATACGCTTCACTTCGCTATTTTATTTTTAGTTTTTTTAGGGCAACAGGCTACATGAGGGGCAACTTCCGTTTAATAGCGTAGGAAGGGATTTGAAAGGGGGGATGCGGAAGGGTAGAGGAAGGAAGCCAAGTGTTTAACTAGGACCCCCGGGCTACATTTTAAGGATCCTACCCTGAATTCGCCAAAAAGTAATGCAGGAAAAACCTGCAGCAGGTAGGTCGGGCACTGGGTACTTGTCCCACGCCCTTTCGATAGCGGGAGAGGAGTTTGCTGTGGGGACGCAGCATTCCCTTCTCCGTGCCTCGACCAGTTTAGGAGGCAGCTGGCCGACTATTCCAATGGGAATAGCGGACAACTCTTACCGTATGCCCAAGGTCTTTGACCCCGGAACATACACCTCTCAAAACAGGTCGAGGTGCCTCGGTTTGTGGGAACCTTAGTTCAAAACCGGAGAGGAAAAGGCATCCCGAAAGGTAGAATAATCACAGGGGAAGGTTTTTTTTTGGTTTTTTAGGGCAACAGGCTACATGAGGGTGATCCACATTGGGCAACTCCCCTTTAATAGCATAGGGAGGGATTAGAAAGGGGGGATGCGGAAGGGTAGAGGAAGGTAGCCAAGGGTTAACTAGGGCCCCCGGGCTATGGTTTAAGGATCCTACCTGGCATTCGCCTAAATAAATGCAGGGAAAACCCTAGAAAAACCTGCATCGGGTAGGTCGGGCATTGGGTACTTGTCCCACGCTCTTCCAATAGCGGGAGAGGAGTTTGCTGTGGGGACGCAGAATTCCCTTCTCCGTGCCTCGACCAGTTTAGGAGGCAGCTGGCCGACTATTCCAATGGGAATAGCGGACAACTCTTACCGTATGCCCAAGGTCTGTGACCCCGGAATATACACCTCTCAGAACAGGCCGAGGTGCCTCGGCTTGTGGGAACCTTAGTTATTCTTAAACATTCCTATTGTAATATTCTCCACAAAAACTGCTGCGGGTAAATTGTTCCAATCGCCTATCGATCTGTTTATGGATGAGAATTTCCCTACGTCGGTTTTTTGCGGTCTAGTTTTGATTTTATGCCAATGTACCTTGATTTTTGGATCTTATTCCGTATGTATTTCCAAGATTAGTTACCCATATATGATTTAATAAGAATGCAAAGTCTATCTTTCTTCCACTCTCTACCTTTTCTCGCCCGTGACGAGGTCCGCGTATTACAAATTTTGCTGTCCCCCTCTGAAGTTTTTCTAGGTCTTCTATGTTTTCTTTTATGATTCCAACAAATTTCACCATACTCGAGCATGGGACGAACCAGAGATTTATAATTAAGTTCTTTTGATTTACCACTTCCCTTTTTTAATATTCTGACTAGAAAATGTAAAGATTTCCAAGCTTTTGGAGACGCAGATTTCACTTGTTCTTCTCACCCCAGATTTGAGTTCAAAATGATTCCTAAATATTTGCAGCTGTCAACTTGTATTTTATCCCCATTTATATTATAACCCAATCGTATATTTGCACGATATTTACTGAATGTAATTGATTTGCTTTTTTCACTATTTATCTTCATTTTATTTGTTTCAACCCAAATAAGTCGTTTTGTAAATCGCATTCATCCGAATATTTATCTTTCGATAGTGGTCATAATCATCAGCAAAAAGTCTATTTTTGGAACCGATTTTAAATGGAAGATCATTAATATATATCAGGCACAATAAAAGCCCGATTACTGATCCTTGAAGCTCCTATGCTCCTTTCAAATAATTTTTTAAAAAAAAAAACAAAAAAAAACAAAGCAGCTTTAGACAACTGTCGTCATCCTCAATTAATGACCTTTAACAGACACTATATTTTTTATTCATACCGTTACGACGTTTCGATACGGGTTCGTATCTTCTTCAGGTATTCTAAAAATTATTATAAAAAACTAGCACTACAAAACAATTACAATGTTGATAAATTCGCAAAGGTTTGAAAACGGGTCCGGGGCACAGAAATCACTTGACACCAACGAGATTGTTTATTGATATAATAATTTGGAGAATACCTGAAGAAGATACGAACACGCATCGAAACGTCGTAACGCTATAAATAAAAATTAAGAGTCTGTAAAAGGTCAATTAACTGATTTATTAATTTAAAAACAGACGTAAAATAAAAAAGTTTATAACTAATAGATGTATAATTAGATTTTAAATGGATGAATGATTGAAAGAATATATATTTTTTTAAAAAATGAGGTTGTATAAATTATACTGAAATTGAGTGTTTTAAATAGAAAAATTGAACTAAAATAAATGGAACCGGAAAATAATAGAAAAGAATTGAAATTATGCGTGTATTTTAGATTCCTATGGCGAGTTTGTAGCCAAACGATACTACAGTTAATGATTGAAGGTTACATAAAATAGCTATGGAGACTTTAATAATTATTCTCCCGTTTTTAATTTAAATATTAATACAGTGCATTGTTTTGGCCCACTGTTTGGAGCTCAGATGTCGAGATATTGATTGATTAGATGGACTGTTGACAGACTGATGGAATAGGATCAACACTGCTATGTCAATTATCTTAAAGCCAATCCCACTATCGCGACAACTGTCTCATCTTTACTCTATTTTAAACATCTGTTTCGTGAAGTGACTTGTCCGTCGTTTGTGTTTCGTCCTGGTGTGCGTGTGTCACGTTTTGTGTTTATTCTTGTGTGATACGTAAATTATGATAATTCTCTAATCATTAATTTTTTACCAGTGCGTATTGAATTTTTTTTAAGTACTGTTAATATTATATTATACCCTTAGTATAGTTAGAAAATTATTATTTTTGATATTTTTACTATATAGTTCTTTTACTTATGTTTGACAGGAAAATTTGTGTTCCCGATTTTTAGTATATTTATGTCAACTTCTAATCGTTTATTATTGTAAAACCCAATAATTATATTGTAATATTATGTTATGATGTATCATATTTCCTCATACGCGGACAAACGTAATAAAATATATTAAATAAAATGAAACGATAAGCTCAAGAACTTTACGTACAATCTCTTTGTATTCTCCAAAATTTCCAGAAAAAATCAGATATGTTCCTATAGAATATTTTCTCCCAAATTTAATTGAAACAGGAATTGTTCATATGTTTATTTGGACTTTGAAACTTAGAGTATTTTTTTCTGTGGGATTAAATGTACGGTACAGGTTTATATACATTAATTTCATTAGTTCTCAGCTTTATTTCTGTCTTCCTTCTTTTTTTCTCGTCAAAGACGATGTTTCTTTCCCTGCTAATGTTCATATACATTGTCGATGCTTTATCCATTTTTTTTAAAAAAAATCTCTTTCTGATCTTTGTTTAACATCAAATAGAATTGATAAAATTTAATTTTCGTCAGTGATGATGTTTATTTTAGCCTTTTTCCTATAACAGCTGAAAATTAATTAATTCCTAGTGTTCTTTGAGAAACGTTTTCAGTCGTCGCGTGGCCACGTCATCGTAGCGATGTTTCAGCCAGAGAGAGCGAGAGAGCGAGAGAGAGACAACTACTGGTGGATGATTCTTCATCAGGTGGACCCGCTCCATTTGCGTCGCTTAGCCACCCCCCCGGCCCTCCCGCCACGGGTCCCCAGAGCATACAGTCCCTTTGCAACACCGCGCATTAATTTAATTGGCGCTCCAAGTGAGGGTGGGAAAGTGCGCCATCTTGTTTGAAGCTTCCGCTTAACCAAGTTTCGAGACACTTTGCGCCCTCTTTTGTTGTGGGGCGAGTGTGTATCAAGTACCCATATCAATTACCCGAAGGTTGGGGGTGGGGGGGGGGAGGGCACTTTAACCTTTATGCCACTTCAGCCGACAAACGCCGCATTTTCGCCAATATTTCTCCCGGCCTGGCTGCTCGGGGTGGCTCGGGGAGGCTTTTTCAGCCCTGCCTGCCTATAAACAAACACTTGTGCCTTCCTGTCTGCATCCTTACGATGCACTAGTAATTAAGGAAAGCTACAAAGAGTTACGATCCGCCTTGGAACGTTATAAAATAATGATAATACCGGCAACTTCGTCTCAGCGCCAACATTCCTTATTTTGAGCGAAATGCTGAAATTAACTCCACAATTGTCAAACATCCTGCTCTTGAAATTTGTTCGTTTCATGACTTTATCACACGATTTACTTGGAAAAAACGTAGTACGTAATTCGTATTATATACACACGCATCTAAATAGATTTAAATGAATTTACAATACTGAAAACAATGAAGTGGAAATACATAGCATCTGCGCAAATTAAAAGAAAAAAGTTCAAAATAATTATTGAAACCAGATGAAGAACAAATTTATCTAAAAAAATGATAAACAATATGTTCACGCGCCAAAATAAAAAGCGATATTTAGTTTAAAGTAATGAAATCAGGCCAAAAGACAGTCAGAATAAAATTCTTCGCTGTAATAAAAGTAACATTAAAATATAATAATTATTATAAATATCTTTATTGGGGATAATAACTTAATTTCTTCGTTAAACAGAATATCGAATGAAACAAGATGCGAATCTTTATAATGTACTAGCTGGGTGCCCGGCGTTGCCCGAGATGTCATTTATCTATAACCCCCGATATGACTCCAATTTAGGCTGCTTATGCGCAATTTTCATGTAACGCTACTCGAACCCTAATCATTATAATTAACTCTGAAAAATATTTCTTCAACGCAAATATCTGCCGTGTTTGCATGTTCCAAAATTTGCACCCCGCTACACTGCATCTGAGGGGTAAATGCCAATTTGAATGGCGTAACTAAACACAGTGACTTCCATAACCTTTGATTTGACTCCTATCTCGGTTGTATTCGCGTTATTTTACTGTAAAGCATCTCCACCCCAAACCCGAAGAGTGTCCTTTTCACAGGGCGTAGGGGATGAAAATTGTATTCAGATAACATTGGTAGAAACACTATCAATATCTTTGACCCCTAAAAATATTTATCCGACTCAAATATCGGCTGTTTTAGTATGTTTAAATATTTCCACCCCCACTTCTGGGGGATGGAAGACGCGTCACACCCCGACAGTGTTTGTTTCCTGGTCGCAAAGAACACGTGTACGAAATTTGGTGAAAATTGCTCGACTGGTGTAGATTTGTATTTTATTTAGAAAACGTTTGTATGGGAAATAGAAAAGGGCTGTTTTTAGGGTTTTCCCGGAAATGATTCGATTTTTTCTCGCCTTTTAAACCTTCCCTAGAACTCCACGAACATTTCAAGACTAAGATAAGATAAATCCGTTCAGCCGTTCTCGAGTTTTAGTGAGACTAACGAACAGCAATTCATTTTTATATATATAGATAAGATAACGAAATACAGTCGGAATATATTTATTCACATGAATTTATTAAAAGGTAAACTTTATTCGTCTTCAGATGGGAGTCGCTTTGACCTTGAAGCTGTTCCTTGCGCCGGCGAATCAAATTCTTGCGATGTTGCCACATCATATTGTCCACAGAACTGCATTAAGGGGTTTGACCTTAATTATTGTTGGCGATGTGGCAACGTTTATCTATTTCTCTTCTCTGATTCGCTAAACTTGGCTTTAATCAGTCATTTTTAAGACAGTTTATAAAATAAAAACTAATATAATCTAATTATCCTTCATTAAATAATCATACTTTTTAGAAACAGCTTTATACAGACGTTGAGTAAGCAGATGACTATGGCAGTTGTTGAAAGCTATTGCTAAAATATTATCGAATTAATGAAGGATGATGACTTCTTGGTTATTAATGATTTTATTTAAAAGTTACGTTAAAAATAAATTGCAATCTACAAAACAAAACAACGTTTATTGCCTATATTTGGGAACATATTAAAGTGTTATATTTTTCAAAGAAACAGCTTAAAATTTATTCCAAATAACTTAAAAATCAAAGGACTGATCAATTTATGTATAATGCATAATTTAGAAGTTCTTAAAAAACTTCCATGGTTGAGAGTGAACGTTTCTGTACAAAACATATCTCCTGAAGAGGTCTTAAATATAGGGGAAGAAACATTGTTGTATTTTATTTTCATTATTATTGTAAACTGCATTTATAAATATTTTAAAGTAAGTTTAAGTGTATAATGAACAAAATTACGAATTTATTTAACTATAAATTTAACTAGAAAACGTTTTCCTCCCTATGGTAAAGGACATATCCAGTTGTATTTAAAATTAATAAATAAATAAAATTAAAATACAAAAATAGGTGGACTCCGAAATAAAAGAAATGAATAAAGTATAATATTACTTAAATTGTTATAAAAATATAATTTCCATTTCTTATCTTACCTTACCTTAAAATAGAATTTTTTTTTACTTCTTCCAACAACTTACAGGGCGAAATGAAAGAAACCCATGTCATTCAAACACATCACTTTTAATTAATTAATGCAGTGAATAAATTTATTCTGCCTCTTTTTTGTACGTATTAAATTATTTTATATTTTATAAAGAGTCAGCTCTTATTCAATTCGATATTTGTTCGTTATACTTTATAAATTTTATAAATTGCAGATTCCAATAAAAAATCAAATACAACAACATTTCTTCCCCTATGTTTAAAACCTCTTCAGGAGTTATGTTTTGTACAAAAACGTTTCACTCCCAGTCATAGGTATTGAAGAAAATGAGTAAAGGGGTGGTACGACCAATACGCTAATTTTTAGCTATTAAAATTCAGTAGCTATATTAGTCTGAAATACGGAGATGTTTTTACCATTTTCCAACCTTTTTTTAATTTAAGGCATCATTCTAGAAGAATGTTTGTACGGCCGTTACGTTTAACGATCAGTATCGTACATACATGTATCCCTGAAGTGCAATTACTAATAGAATATATATTTATATTACTTCTATAACGTCCATTTAAATAAATGCTTAAATTATCGTTCGTTATTTTTTTTAATAATATTAATATATATATATAATATATATTATATATAATATATATTATATATATAATATAATATTAATAAAATTAATCATGGATATTTAATAAAACTTTTAGGATGTAGTCCGGCGTTTTCCGTGTAGTAGGTTCCGCTGTAAGCCGTGACGTCATCAGCTCTTAAAGCCGCAGATCTATGACATTGGTGCTAAATTTTAAGAAAAATTGTTCTAGTTGCATGTTTACTATGAAATAAAATCTATAAAACAAATTGGAACAAGCTTACAGCAGCAAAGAGATTAAACGTTTAATTGGCCCATATATATATATATATATATACAATATTTTATTCTGATAATTCGGGTGTACGGAAGCGGATTTTAATTGTCCTCGGTGGTCAAGGCTTTGTGTGCTCCGAGACCGTAACCAGTTTGTCGATCTTGGAGAGGTTTGCGGGTCCAACAAGGTCCGGCCAGCGGCTGTGTTTGCCCGAGGAAGGTCAATATTGCAGACGCAAACATCTAGCTCACACCGCCGGCGGCTCTGCATCTCCACAGGGACTTTCCCTCTCCTTAGAGCTACGCCATCATCAGCTGTTGCTCGAGTTATCCATATCAACATTTCAACAAGTCTCCCTTTTTTCTCTATATTTTTCTGTCTGTCTATTATCAACTATTATCAACTATCAACTATTATCAATTCGTAGTTCAATGCAAATTGAACATATTTTCTCATTCCTATAAATTATTATTGAAAAAAAAAACAGTAGACTCTCGACTATCCTGTCTAGTGTTGCGGGATGTCAAGTCCTGACAACAAAAATGCCGGGTAGTCTGCATTTATATAAATACTTTCTCACCGAACAATTATTAAACACTCTGTATTTTTACCACAAAGACTTTTAATTAATTAAAAGAAACATTTTCCGACATTTTAGTGTTTCATAATTTTTTTTCTGTTGAAAATACGAGTTGTGTTATAACATAAATGGGGAGAAAGTAACCTCAAGCCAACACCTGAAAATATTTAAGAGTCATTTTGAGGTTCATATTTAGGGTGAGAAGGGACAAGAAAATTCTGTGTCTCAAAATTAGAAAATCTGTGTTGAAAATATTAAAAAATGGGAAGCTACAGATAAAATAAACTGAATTTCGACCCATTCTCGAGTACGGCGCAGGTTGTTGGGATCCTTATATAAAAAAACCACACATAAAAACCTACAAAAACTGCACAGAGTGGAGCAGTAAAATTTGCAATACTTTGACCTGGTCACTGTAGGGTGAGGTGGGGTAGAGAAATTAGGGTGGAAATCCTTGACCAACCTAAATAAAGATAGAAGCATTAGTCTTTATTTAAATCCTACTCTGGAACACCTCATGGAAAGATATACAAGTGGGATAATTGTGGAAAACAATTTTATATTTGGAGAGGGGATCACAAATTTAAAATCAAAACGAGACCGCAAAAAAAAGCAGACGTAGGGAAAATTTTCATTTTTAAAATAAGCGATAGGGGATTGGTACAATTTACCTGTAAGTATTTGAGGAGAATCTTACTGCAACAAGAAAACCTACAAATATAAGAATATTTTTCTTAATAAAGTTTTCCCGACCTATATTCTGTATAAAGAGTTCTAAAGAGTTTCTTGCCTGAAAAAGAAAACAGATGAATATTTTTCCTGAAAATAAAGATAATATAACTACGGATACAACCTCTATTTATTGTTTACAAGCTACGTGCCAGAAATTAACCGGATATTTATTTATGTAAGCCCGGAAAAGTATTTAATTCTTCATTAATATATTAGTCAAGAAGCGATTTAATCTCCCTATGCATATGAAAAACTCCCAATACCAAATATATAAATTAATTGTCTTAGTGCCTTAAGGTCTTCAAAAATACTCCCTAGTCATTGACTAAAAAATATTCTTTGCATATTAAGAGATTTAAAAATATACTCGGTACTCTACAACAGTCCAAAACACACGCACTACCTTAATAGGGGTAATTATACTCCCGGTGCCTAAGAGATTCAAAATCACACCATGTGTATTAACACTTTAATGCATATATGCATCATTACTTTTGGAATCACCCCAGAGGCGTCTGTTGGTTTCTAAGAGAACCTATTTGTGATGCAGATATGAAACAATATGCACTTAAGGAAATGTGAAATTTTTGGTATCCATGGACATGTTTAAACATGCATGTTCTAGCTTTCTGTCAGTCAATACCTTAAACAAGATTTTTCTACCCACCAATCAAACATCAGTATATTTATTTTTTGTTATCTTTATGGTTTTTAGAAAAAATTTAAGCGTCATTATATATATATATATTGTAATTGCCCTAAAATAATAATTATCGAATTAATGTGAATGATTGATAAATCAGACCTAATTTTATTTATGTTGAATATGTGCAACAGCATGAGCCAAATTGACTTTGGTCATGTTTTTACAAAAATACATCATAAACAATTTAGTTTTAAAAAATACAAAGAAATGAAGCACTTAAGTGTTAAGAGTGTCAGAAATATTATTGGTACTATTGAGATTCAAAAATACTCCCGGTATATTAAGAGAATCAAAATTTCTTCAAATATTTGTATGCGGAACATACACACAAACATACAGTCTATATTACTTTTTATATGTATTATTCAATTATATATATATAACGAAAATAGGTAAAGACTAATTAGGTGTTGAAAATAATCCTTTATTCTATTAATAAAAATATAGTTAGTTTAAAAATGACCGATATAGAGAATTAGTAAACATTTCGGGACTTGAAGACGACTTAATGAATGCCATGGAGCGACCCTCAAAATCATTACGTGGATGTAAGCCCGGGAAACATTTTATTTAAATGTAAGTTTGATTTAAAAATTCACAAGTAAATACGTAGTACATTTTTTACCCAGTAAATCGTGTGACAAAGGCATGAAACCAACAAATTTCAAGAAGCAGATATTCGTCATGGAATTTAGAGGTACATTACATAGATGCTGATTTTTAAGATGGAAAATTTTTAAGGACGAAAATATCTCTCTTGTTAAACATTAAATGAAACCCCTTGTGTTCCAATAGTGTAAAGCACAGTAACAATAAGCACGCAAACGCGAGTTTGATAACAGCATTTGTGTCCAAAAGCCGCTTATCGGGGGCTTTGCCTCGCTGTCAGGGTAGGAAACTTGCCAAGCTAACGTATTTCAGCCCCCTGGAATTTTTGACTCTGCTGATGATGTTGTCTTTGCTGGAGGGCAAGTTATAATCTGGTTCGCAGTTAATCCTCGCGTATGTGTGGAAGAGAACGAGCGAAGCAAACTGCTTCAAATGTTGGAAAATAGGCCACTTTGCTCAGGGAGGGGGTGGCTGGGTTGAAATGGGATGATAACATCCACGGAGGCACACAGAATACTATTAAACATGCACTGTTAAGCACCTGCAGTTATATACGTGTTTGAGTACTAAGCTTTATGCGATTAAAATAGGTTGAAGCTAGTTAACAGTAAAATTGAGAGACATAGACTTTAACGTGCTCGTATCGATTACTGTATTTCACTAAACCCTGTAACGCTGCATGGTGGCTTGTTTTGAATATTCCGCAACATTATTTAATGTAATTATAGCAAATTACTGACTGACAAATATAATTACAAACTTATGACCCATTTATTGTTAATCATAGATCTTTCAGTTTTTATAACTGGGGATTAAATATAATATTGTCTTGTGAGATTTTTTTAATAAATTTCTGACTAGTAGATAAGTTCAAATTCTTTAGCTGTAACACAAAAATCTGCAATTTCGTCTTTGACTGACTTCCCAGACTGCTACTTCTCAACTCTCTATACTCACTTAATTCAACTACTTCAACTGCTCCAAAACTGTATTGCATTTAACCTACAGTAAAGACAACTAATTAGGCGTAGGTATAAACATACAATATTTAAATTTATTTGAAAAAAATATTAGGTAAATTCATACACGATATTATATAAGTATTATTGGGAAAATATGTCAGAAAACAAATCATGCTTAGGAAACAATCTGAAAAAAAATTCTGATAGCATAAAGTAATTAAGGAACAAATCGTTTTATTCAATAATTTCTACTCATCCGCTCTGCTTAAACTCTGTAATTGCGTTTTTGGGAAATAATTGTATTTATAATAATATTACTTGTATCTAACACAAATCTGTAACCAGCTAGCTTGAACTACAAATAAGTGTTTTGTTTCAGAATTGAAATTTTATAGCGTGAAAATAATTATAATGTACAAATTTAATGAAGATTAAACACCTAATACATCATTTTATCTTATTACACATGATTATTATGCAAATCATGTTATTAGATGTAGGTGTAATTTATGACTCTCTCCCTCATGAAAATTTATGTAAAAGGGATCTACTCTATTCTATTATACAAATTTGAAAGTAGACAAGATAAACGAAATAAATGTTTAAAATGTAGAACTTAACTGACTGAGAAATTTAACTATTTAGAACAAACTTTTAGAGATTTATTTAATTATAATTAATCATAAATTAAGAGATTTTAAATATTTTTTTAGTTTTTATATTAATTTTAATAATATATATACATCCTACTGATTCCTTATTACTTCAAATTTATAAATAAATCTCTAAAATATTGCTTTGTTATTTTAGTTTGTTAATGTAAGTTCCTTATACTTACTCTGTGTTATATTTTTTTTCACAAGCATGTTGAGGGCTCACATTATGTAGCTTTATTAATTATGTAGTTATTTAAAGTATGTTTTCGGCCATTTTATATATTTAACAAGTATGAGAACCATGTCATGTATTCTGGCATCGCCTTCTTTTTTTTGTTAAACTAGTAATAATTCTTTTATGGATACAGATGGTAACGGCGTTATCCTGGAAATTAATCTAGGAGGAAATCGTTTCGGCATTCTGGAGTAAAATGGTGCAAAATTGGTTGAGAGCAGACTCGCTCGGTGCTGGAGTGGGACGTGAAATTCTGGAAGCTGGTGGGCCTCAGCGTCGAGGGAGTGAGTGAGAATGGGTCCGGCGCGTCCCTCGAGGGTCGTCTAATTTCATTACTACCGGGGTTTGCACCCCCGCCCTCAGCATCCCCCCCTCCCCCACACCTCCACTTCCCTTTTCTCGGTTCGCAACATTCAGTCGATTATCCACTTAGCAGGGCGATTACTGTGCCACAACACTCCGGCAGACTAACGAAGGTCGCAGATATTCCATCCCTGGGTCAACACAGTGCAACACTCGGAATATTTGTCCCACACGTCCCAACAGTGGAAAATACACTACAAGTCATGAGGAATGGAGAAACTACATCATTCGTCTCTCAAAACTCCGGAAATAATTTATAAAAATCATAAAGTATGAATCCAACCCTAAGCAACCTTACAAAATTTCATGCAGTTTATGGAAAACTTAAAAAATTTTAATGTAGAACTTAGTAGAAATAATGTGACTTGAACTAGAATTTTAAGGACAATTCTGGATACAATTAAGGAACATTTTATGGTAATATGGACTCTTTATTTTCCATATATGGTTTATAATTAATACATACAGAATTATGTCAAATTAAAATGAAATTTATACAAATAATAACAAAGAAAGCGGCCACAAAAAATTTTGTAACTAAAAAAATATATCCACATCCACGTAGGAATTTGAGAATATTGAAACTTCGAGACCAAATTTGAAGTGCAGAGAGACAAATCAATAGACGATAAATGAGATTATTGATGCTCATGCGAAGATTCTACTAGTTTCACGAAAGACAAAAGGACACATTAGAATCATCACCTAGTAACAGTAAAATAAACAAAAATGGTGTGGTAAATAAAATAACACATATAGATTCAGCGTCTGATTCAATTAATAAATGTTAATATGACCTTAGTTTCCAGAAAAAATTAATAAGAGATTACACATGGAAAAAAATATTAAAATATAGCTGGATCTTTCGACGCTTCTTTACGGAATCCTCTAACATAGAACGGCTGTGATTCCTTATTGTTACATCAACCCCTCTTTGTTCGCCCCCAGTTTTGTTGCGTTTAACTTCGTTTTTCGTTTGGTTTTGAGTACGTCATCTAGTTTGTGGTTGCGGTTTGTCGTTCTTGTGTTTTTTTAATCACCCGACGAAAGCAACAAGGATTCCAGAAGCGTTGTGTTGTCTCTTGTTGATCTAATAACCAGCAGGGTGCGGCGTTGCCCGGGTTGTCATATATTCATAACTCCAGATTTGACTCCAGTCTCGGCTGCTTTTGCGATATTTTTATGTAACACGCCTACACCCACTACCCTAAATCTGCTCACACCTCACATGCTGAAAGGGGTTGAACTCATTCACCTCAAAAAAGTTTCTTTCGAAAAATATATCGGTCGTTTTAATGTGCTAGAAATTTTCCACCCCGGTCCACCGCTGCCTCTTTGGGTTAAACAGCAAGTTTAATGGCATAATAAAATTCAGCGGCATCCATATACCCGGATTCGACTCTAAACTTGGTTGTTATTGCGTTGTTTTTATGTATGGTACTCCACACCCACCCTGAAGGGTGTTCCCTTCCAATGACGATAGAAGTTGAAATTAAACACGGACAAACTCTAGGTAAATATTATGAATATCAATGACCACACTAAATATTTATTCGACGTAAATATCAACCGTTTAACATGTTTTCCCAGCCCCTTCCATCCCCGAACACTCTTCTGCGTTGCTCGTGTGGTCGCAAATAAACTCAGCGACATCCATAATCCCGGATTCGACCCCACCTCTTTTCCCATGCTGGAAGGGATTGAAATTATACACAGATAACATCGGTAGAAACACTATAAATCTCTTTATCATCTAAAAATATTTATCCGAGTTAAATATAGGCCATTTTAGCATTTTTTAATTTATCCACCCCCGCTCCAGGGAGTTTTAGACGTGCCACACACCCCCTGCCCCCACGGTGATTGTCTCCTGCTCTCAAAGAAAACGTGTATGAAATTTGGTGAAATTTGCTCCACGGGTGTAGATTTGAATGCGGAACTACCATCCAAACATACATACAAACAAACAGTTTTATTTATTAGAAGAGAAGAAGATGGATTAAACATTTATAATTCTAAAATGAAAATATTTACGTCTAATTGAAAACAAAGAATAAGAAAGATAGCCAATTCAGACTGTGTAATATAAATACCACACAACGTTTCTGTGATCCTTGTCCCTTTCGTCATGTGCTACGAAGAGCCTAGAGAAACACAACTGTACTTGTCTGTTGAGAACACTCAAAAGCGACGAATACGCCTTCGGCTGTACCATTGTCGTTGTGTTTTCGTTTTTTCGTTTTTGTTCAGTGCAAGAAATGTTATTAATAGAACATAAGACGATATCTGCGTTTTTTTAGTGCAAATATAAAATTCTCAAGAGACAAGCCGGGAATATGTTATTATTAAAATATAAAGGGCTAAGCTTTTAAAAAAATACCGTTTCCCAGTTGTCATTACAGTGGTCACTAAAAAATGTGAAAAAAGGCAGGGAAGGAAACGCCGAATGGAAGAGGGTAATCCGTCAGTCGAGAACCACGCGAGTTGGATATAAAATTCAAATGTCGCCAACACGGTCGTTAGTTTAATTTATAAAATAAAAGGCGAACACAGAATGTTCCGCCGGTAGAGAGTTTCCGGGAGAAAGTTGATATTAAAAGTAGAAACGTAATAAAACGCATGTGCGTCCAGGGAGAGGCAGAAGAAAACAGCCCGAGGGCCCCCTCGCCTCATCACGGTAAAAGCCTCTCCGACGGCGCCTCAAAGCAACAGGTCGATGCGTTCGTTCGTTCGTTGCTTGCTTGGTTGGTCATTCCTCCACGCGACTGTCTTTAATCTCACTCACAGTCGTCGTCCTCGGATGTAATTAAAACCTCTCGCAGCTGTTCACTCCGTCCCGGTGGTCAATCCCGAGGACGCTTCCTCACGGTGCCGCGTCTCGGTGACGTCACGAACCTTGCACGCAGTCTTGACCTACTGAAACGTATGTAGCTCCTAAACACCCATGAAATTCTTACCGCATTCCGTCTATATCAATAATAAATGTATTAATCGGACTTATTTTTAAATAAATATGAAAAAACACCAGAAAATTTATTATCTTATTTAAAACATAATAACAAACAACGTTTCATCCATAATTCGTGTCTCTTCAGGTGCACAATTTCAATTAAACTCAGTAATCTAAATAAAGTTTAAGAAATCAAAAATCTTACACACACAATAATTTTCAATACAATTATGTATAGTCAAAATTATCATATAATACATTGTAAGTAATTATCTTTATACATAATTGTATTAAACATGTGTGTAACATTAAGTTTTCTTAAAATTATTTAGGTAACTGTATTTAATTGAAATAGTTCCGAATTAGGGATTAATCTTTGTGCTTGTCAGATATAATGCTTTAAATTTGATATCAAATTTTCAGACTAAAAGGCAGGTTCCTTTCACATTTTTATAAATCCGTATTTTTTAAAAAAAATATTGACCTGTAGATTGCTTCGAAACAAGTAATTTTACTTTGTCTTCCCATATAATTAATCAGGGCATTCGAAATATTTACGTTTATGTTTATAATGAATAAGATGATAATCATATTAATAACAGTATGATAAATTGGACACACTAAAATACCTCGTTGTGTACATTTCTCCTTTATCTGTCAGAGGTATAACTATTTTAAAAGTTTTTCACGTTTATCTAAAGATTTTTGTTTATTCTCGTTTACGTACATTTCTCAATTAAAATTTTTTTTATACTTAAATTGTGTAGTGGTTATTTTATTATATACTCTATTTTTATTTGGGTAATATTTATTAGTTTTAGCTCGTTGCTAGGGTTGACAACCCAAATTACAAACATATGTTCCATTGAACAACTGTTCATCTACTTCTTGTAGATGCGAGAAAAATAGTGTGTCCGTTTCTAAGACAGATATTTACATACGGTCCTACTTTTTAAGAGTAAAAGTTTCTCTGAAATTTAAAACTCTAATTACATTCATTCTGCACGAAAATTCGAAAGAGTGAACCTGAAGATGTGAAAAAAAAAACGTTTATAATTAAACACGTCTTACCGGAACACTTAAGTTTTACTATTTCATTAAAAAATCGTTTTAGTATGTCAAACGAGTGTTCGTTTGTCAACATTGTATTTAATATTTCCATTTTTTTTAAAATTTTCTTAACAATGGAATTCAGTGCATTATCACGAGACTGCACATTGGTTTCCTAATTATAATTTCTATACCTTTTTTTTCCATCTTTTGAAATTCGTATTGTTATATATTGGCCTTGGGCCAGTCTTGGCCCATCATATTCTGTTCTTAACCTTGTTTACTTAAAACAGATCGAGGTAATGGAAAACGCGACAACAACATCTATTAATGCATTGTTATACATATTTGTGAAATATGAACTTGGAAGGAAAGTGAATATTTGAATAAACATACTGCGCGAGAAGTTGGAAAACATTTTTATGTCATAATGAAGAATGTGTGTTGCGGGATTGCATTCAGGAATAGTAGTTTAACGTTTGTGACGAGGACTGTTCGTGATGAGAAGAACAGAGGACTACAGATATCGACAGTAAAATGATTGAACACGTTAAGCTCAACAGAGATGTGGATAATGCTGTTAAGAGTTAAAAGAATTTTATTTTTCGGCTCAGTGTTCCGCGAAAGCTTTAACAGCGGCACAGCTTTTGGAAACGAGAGCAAGCCTTTGTGCGAATAATGTGATTTCGCAATAACGGCTGCGTATATCCGCTCTTTTAAGCGATATCTCGTCGGATATTTAAGAGGAAGCAAGCACGGGGCCTAACTACGAGCTCACGAGAAATTCAGCGCGATGTTCGCCAGATAAAAGGGGCGCCTTCACACAGATGGACGGACAGGCCGGGACTATTTCATCTGTCTGAAAAGCCGGGCAAACAAGGCCCTGACATATTCATATGCCGGCACAGAGGGCCGCCCCACAATGCCTGCCCGGGTATACATAACACATGGGCACCTGCTGTTCCGCTCTCCGCCGCCAGGGGCAGTAATGACACGGTAGGGGGAATCCCCTTTCTCCGACTTCCCTAACCACGCGGCGCTGCTGATCCTCATAATTTAGCGTGCCTCCTCCACCCTCACACACCCACCACCCACTAGAATCCCTTTCCCTGTGTGCTGACGTAGCCAACAGAAGCTTCTCTCTTCTCTTCTCCTCTGCCACTGCCGTCAAAACTGCTGTCGACATACAGTCAGCGGCCCCTCGTTCTTGATTTTTCTCAAGTCCTCTGTCCGTATGTGTGTGTGTGTGACTAATGTGGTGTTGAAGAGCGTTCATTACCTACAAAACTTTTGGTACGGGAATTGATTTGTGGGCGTGGGCAAACAATGCGGCAGAGGCCCCTACTTCCATCCAACCATCCATTGTCGAATGCGCGGAACCGTGAAGACTACTGCCATAAATAACGCCATTGTCTAACTCACTTTATAATGGCATCGCGTGACATTCGAATGCTGCAATGCACAAAAGAGAGACATACACAGACAGAGAGAAAAAAAGGTTTATTCGCCAAATGGACTTCATGATGACTTCCATAGGCTGATTTTAATTCAGCGTCATCACGAAGTAACTCGGTCGGAACAGTCCATTAACGACGACGAGCTTGGTAGGAAAATAAAATGAACGTAGGTAGTGTGTGGACGATGGAACATCTAGTGTTCAGACGCTCGGGATCACACGTCACTTCCGGCTTTGACCGGTATCTCACGCAGTAACCGATCTTGAACCTTCCCACAATGCACCCCGATCACCACACCTAACTTATGTAATATCTCGCGGGCGAAAATTTTAATTAAAATATCTCGACCGGTACGGGAATTGAACACGGGTTTCCCGCTTTATACGCGGGTGCTTTAACGGGATCCTATTTATGGTCTTCCCGGGATTATTTGATATTGATCATTAATTCAGAATCGTATTGAAGTTTCTGTTCTTTCTGAAAAAAAAAATTAATTTTGCCATGTGCTTACTTCGGTCTAACTTACGCTATACTTTTAAAGTTCTCAACAAAATTAATATGAAAATTTAATATAAAATTTAACGTTTTTTAAAACCTTATCCACGATAAAACGTCTGGAAATATTAAATATAAATATTCTTTATAGTGGTTTCTCCATTTAAAGTTTGTCTGTATGTAGGTCGTATTTAATTAGAAAAATTTTTCACATGAATTTAATTGTTATATTTTTTTTGTATTATTTCTAGAATGAAAATTTTCGTAATCCCAACGATACAGTTCAAAGAACATTCTAGGAATTTATTTTATCCACAGTCACCTTTTTTTTTCGAATGATGAACAATTCACGAGAAATTAATACATGAAGAGAAAAGCGGCGAACTCAACTAAAACAAAAAATAATTATAACATTACGACATTTCGAGCACTATTTTAGGATTCCATCAGGTAATAGACAGTATTGAATGTATGCATAATACATATGTCCAAATATAAATGTAGTGTCATATATTGAGTCCTATGAGGATGTAGTCACAAAATTTCAGTACGACACGTAGTAGTATTGAAATTAATTTTTACGTTTGGTTTCAATAATATAAGTTTTCCTCTGACACATGATAAAAAAGTCATATTAAAAATAAATAAATTAAGAACGAATAACTTTTAATACTCTTGTACAGGTCCAAAGATAAAAAAAAATGAACTTTAAATTTATTTTATAAATCAATTATTGACGTTTTTACAGACACTTTATGTTTTTAATAAGCCTAACGACGTTTCGATACATGTTCGTACCTTCTTGGGTATTATCCTAATGATTAGATTGTCTTCCTACCATCTCGTTGGTGTTAAGTGAATTGTGTGCCTCGGAGCTCTTTTCAATAACTTCGTGAACTTATTAACCTTTTAATTGTTTTTATTGCTATTTTTTAATAATAATTTTGATAATACCTGAAGATTGTACGGACATACATCGAAACGTCGTTACGTTACAAATAAAAAATAAAGTCACCGTTGATTTATAAAATAACATTAAGGTGCATTTATTATCCTTGGTCCTGTACATGAGTTTATTTAGTTTTAATATAAGTTAAAATGGAAATTTTAACATGATAAATAAACAAAAACGGTCAGAACAAAACTTACATTATTCAAATACAATATAAAAATTAATTTCGTCCGACGCAGTATATGACACTAAAATTATATTTGGGCATCTGCATTCATTCAAAAGTGTTTATTACCTGATAACGTCCCATAATTGTGAACGTAACGCCTTAGAAGCATAATTATTTTCTGTCGAGTTGAGATGGCCGTTAATCTCTTTATTTATTTATTTCTCGTTAATTGTTACTCTGTCTAAAAAAAGTGGATAAAATAAATTCCTATCAAAATAATAATTTTGATAATACTTGAAGAAGATACGGACATTTATCGATGTCGTTACGCTAGAAATAAAAAATAAATTGTCAATAGCTGATTTATTAGTTCATAAATAGATGGAAATTAAAACTCTTGAAGCTATTTATTTTATTTAGTAAGAATAAAGCATATGTGAATCATATTTCGTTTAAAAATTATAAATCGTATGTAATGTAAGGTTAATATCGACGACCGGTGAATAATTGAAGTAAAATAAATAAGTTTCATGGTGAAAGTCAAAACTGTTGTTCTTTTTCCCCGAAATATTTTTGCCTATTGGCGGTATTTTGTAAAAAAGGCATAAATTCTCACGATTCTCTTATTTGTACAAATTTTGACTTTTTTGTATTGGTATAAAATTTGCCCCTTCGTTGTGTCTTTTTTTTTCTTTTAGGCAGATTGACAGCTATAATATCCCCCTATTAATGGTTTATTATATTAGCATATTATGTTAAAAATATTTTCAAAAATCTGGTCAGTATGTTAACCCAAGCATGTATAAAGGATAGGATGAAGACATTTGATGATAACATTTCTGTGCATGTACTGGGGAGTTTTCCCTTCCCGGCGGGCGAGTGCGAGCTCAGCGGGGGATTTTGTGGGGGGGGGGGGTTGTGGGGCGGCGGGGGCGGGGGGAGAGTGGATGCAGGATGGGCGTTGTGAAATATAATCAATGCACAAATAAAGCCCTGAAACCCCCCCGTGAGCCATGTGATGAACGAGGTAGCTGAATTTTGCAGAGGAGTGTGTGCGAAGAAGTGGCCTCAATGGAGCAGCAGCAACAACACGCAGACTATCGATTTCCACCACGATGCGATTATTTACTTTCTGCATCGATGCATGCATAAATAAGTAACGCTCACGCGGCGTCGAGAAGATACGTAGAATGTGGCGTACTGTAATCAGAGAAGTATTGCGGCGGAGAATGTTGGAAACAAATTGAACACTGCCATTTCAAAATAATTAAACACAAGGAAACAGGTATCAGTTATAAAATTTATTTATTTAATTTTACCTAACTCGTACCTCTGTGAAAGGAAATTAAATAAATTTACGTTCTATTCTTTCAACATTATTTTATGGGTTCCTCTGTAAATAAAAATATAGAAACTAAAATACATACAAATTTTCTATGATTTTTGTTGAGAAGTCTTATAAAATAAAATGAGATGTTTGTATGTATGTGTGTATGTTTCGCATTCAAAGTTTAAATAATTTTATTTTGAAAAATTATTGAAATAGGCTTCAAATATATATTTTTTAAACTAAATAATAGGGTTACTAAAAATATATATTGCGGGGAAAAAAACTGTGAATAAACCCCCCACTAATTTAAGGACGATTATGTGAATCTAAAAAGTATTTCAATACTCAACAACAGGAAATGTTTTAATGGCTTGACAAACACTAATAATACGACATTTAGCTTCTTAACACTAATTTAAAATATTATATGGTAATAAAAATATTTTTCTGACTCATGTATCCGCCGGTTTAGCATGTTTGCAAACTTTCCATCCCCGCTCGCGGGGGTTGGTAGGCGTGTCTCACCCCACAGTACCGTTTGAAGAATATGTACCATTTTTGTTGCATTCTGTCCACGAATTAAAATTTGTATATAAATTAACGTAAATACATACATACAAACATACATCCTCTTTTATTGTATATAGATAGATAAAGCACGTTTAAACTTAGTCTGAACTTGATTATTCCGACTTAATTTTTTAACGTTACCCTCAATATTGGAAAAGAATACCAAAAGTCATAAAAATCTTCACACTCAACGAGTATGTAAAAATACAGTAAATCCGGTATTATTAAATGTAAAAAAAATTAGAAAATATCAACGAAAAATTGTTTAAAAAATTATAAAACCAAAAAATTAGCAAATCAGAAAACATACGACGTTATTGAAGAAATCTGATACATGAAAAGTCATTTCAAATATAACAAAAATTATGTGTACTTGCATGAGAAAATTGACAAAATTATATACATGAATTAAAAAAATTATTTCAACCAGTAAAATTTAATACAAAAAAGTTCTATATTTGTATTAATATTTTTCGTTTCACGTCTGTTTTTAAATATGTTAAACAAAATGCAGTTTATAACGAATCGAAAATTGATTCCTCAAAAAAATAAATATGAAAATAATTTGAGATATTTAATGCATTAAAGAGAAAATATTTAACAGAAAATAAATGGTAATTTAAAAAAATATTTTCTGTACCTACAAGAGAAATTTCAAGGTGTAAAGAAAAGTATTCCAACCGAGAAAATTTATACGTTAATGTGAAAATTATTATTTTAAATAGAAAATATTATGCGCTAAAATATGCGGTGATAATATATACTTTTAAAGATACAAAATATCTTTATTACGTAAAATCGGTAAATTCAAATTTTTAGCAAGAAAATATCCTTCGTGATTGAAGAATTTTTTTTTATTATTATGAAAGGTTTATAATGGTCGCGTTAACAACTTGATCATTGGCGACCCATAAATAAATTACAAATAGTGCTTGTTTACATAAGTATACTGCGATTCACATTGATTCCAATAAAAAAAATTCTTTTTATTTTATTATTTAGGGCAACAGGCTACATGAGTGTGATCCACATTGGGCAACTCCCCTTTAATAGCATCGGAAGGGATTTGAAAGGGGTGATGCGGAAGGGTAGAGGAAGATAGCCAAGGGTTACTACGGCCCCCGGGCTATGGTTTAAGGATCCTACCCGGCATTCGCCTAAAGAAATGCAGGGAAAACCCTAGAAAAACCTGCATCAGGTAGGTCGGGCATTGGGTACTTGTCCCACGCCATTCCGATAGCGGGAGAGGAGTTTGCTGTGGGGACGCAGCATTCCCTTCTCCGTGCCTCGAACAATTTAGGAGGCAGCTGGCCGACTATTCCAATGGGAATAGCGGACAAATCTTACCGTATGCACAAAGTCTGTGACCCCGGAACATACACCTCTCAAAACAGGCCGAGGTGCCTCGGCTTGTGGGAACCTTAGTTCAAAAATGGAGAGGAAAAGGCATACCCAAAGGTAGCCCCTTCGTATCTCTCCTAAAAGGTTCTGCCTGCAAGAGAACATCCCTCGCAGGTTACCTGCGAGAGAATCCTCTCGTAGGCTTCCCATATCCAATAATATACATACAATTGAACCATTTGAAAGACCAATTATACATTTCAAATGTGGGTTTCTTACATTTACATTTTACAATTTGCATTTGTTAATTATTTATCATAAGTGGATAATTCATTGTATTAACTTGTTTGAAGCTGCGACTGTCGCAGATTTCACTGTACTGTAGTCATAGTCTGTTTTTATTAGGAAGATGCGTCTGCTTCTGAATATATGCGGGTAATCGGGTTCTTACACTGAATTTTGTTATAATTTTCATTTGCAGTCGAATTATTCTTTAGTATTGCATCTCTATTAGGACAATTTATCGCGATATGGCCGGGACTTTTACAATGATAGCAGTTATCGTTCTCCGCTGCTAGATACACCCTACAGCTAGTGTCTTCATATTCCACCATTATCGGATCCGGAAGGGAATTTTGCTTATCTGGGTTAATGAAGAATTGTCTTCTGAAACTTTTAATGTGAGAAAATCTTCGGTCACCTGTACTTATTTTAATATCCGATATTTTAGATTCTGGAATTACATTTAGTTTTTCTAGTTCTAGCACAATAATCTCGTTTGGGACAACTGGGAATACATTTGACAAGATTACACGGCAGTATTTTTGTATTAAAGGTCTTATACTTACCATCTCACCCTTTATTGTTATTGATTTATGACGTTTTATTAGGTTTTCGACGTCCTCCTTAGATGCTAGAAATGCGCATATTCTGGAATTGGCTATTTTAGAGATGTACTTAATTCTGATTGGGTCAATAATATAAGCTTAACCTATTAGGTACTCACCTGTATTAAAACTTGCAACAGCGTCCAGAATTATGACATGCATTTTATCCGGTTTATGCTCCGTGGCCATCACCTTCAAATACAATCTAGCCTCCTGTGTAGACGTCATCTTCAGGTATTCCTCTTCTTTACACTTTCTGGGAGTAGTGGACTTTCCTTTATATAGCTTATATATCATGTACTTATACACTCCTTTACACGATAATAGCTAGCCGGAATCCGCCGGGGCAACCCCGCTTGAACCACCGGCTACTGATGTCAACACACTCGGGCACTGGAAGAGTTCTAGATACTGTTTACCCTACCATGGCTGGAAGCGAACTGATCATTGCAGAATTGAAACACGCAAAAATATTTTAATCTATAAATAGGAAAATTTAATAAGCATATTATTGAAAACAGTTGATAACTTGAGGATAAAAATATTTTCACGAAAATATGATTTGATTTTAGCTTTAATACAATTTTGTAATATTTTCTTATAGTCGTGTAATAGTTTAAATAATCCTTCCTAGACATGAAAGTAGTGCAAGAAACACAGGGGGAAAGATTTATAAAGTATGATAAAAATAAACTGAAAAGAACGTCGTAGCGAAACAAGGCAGGCATTTTAAATTTTTTATCTAACACGGAAAACTTTTGTAGAACCTAATAGTACGATAAAGGAGAAAACTCCTGATCTCTGTTGTTAATTTCCATTCGTTATGGCGACTAACGATGTTGGAGTAAGGTAAAATAATCATCCTTAATAGGTATATGACAGACAATCTTTTTTTTTAATTAAAGCTTATATAGGTGCAAAATTATTGCTTAGCGATTCGAAACTCAACGTCTATACGTTTGTTTGAAGTGCTGTTACATTATTTTCATCTGTGCTTGAGTTTTTAAATGATTCTGCATCGCGGAACTAATTCCCTGTGGTTAATAATAAGTCGCAATGGTACTTTTCCGGACGGAAGTGGCACTGTGGCTTCCGTATCAGTTGCCACCGCTAATTGCAGCCAATTAACTGAGCCGAGGGCGCAGCGGAAGTCAACAGGGAAGCTGGAATACATTCGGTCCGAGAAGAGTGTGTGTGGGTGTGTGGGTGTGGAGGGATTGTATATCGCTGACGAGACGTGGAGTCACTTCGCCTTCACAGCCACCAAATTCCTCAGTGTAGTTTACGTCCCTTTCTAATTTTACATCCATGCCGTGTGTAATCCGTATCCATAGTTGGATAATTTATTTAAAAAATTGCAAATGATCCTTTCATGCAAGGCTGATTTCCTCTTGATTTTGTGGATTATAAAATTCAGCCCCAGATTTTTCTTCCATTTTTATGGTGCCACTAGTCACACGTGTCCCTTTTAAATTCCACGTTAATAATCCCATTAAATTTAGGCTTTAACTGCGTGAAATTTCTTATTTGTACTTGTTAAATCAAATTAATACAAATTTAACGTCGATGAATAAATTATTATGGTGCCACTGGTCACAACTTGCTCTTTGAAATCCCATGTCAAAGAATGCAATCAAAATTTGGCTTTAACTGCCTAAAATTTCTGATTTGTACTTGCTGGAATCAAAGTAATCCATAAATTAAGAAACTTTTACGGTGCCATTAGTCACAAGTTCCTCATTAAAATCTCATTTTGGCTTTAACTGCCACAAAATTTATAATTTGTAGTTGATGGAAATAAAATAATTCAAATTTAACATAAAGAAATAATTTTTTACGGTGCCACTAGTCACAAGTTGCTCTTTAAAATTCCACGTTAAGTAATTCTATTAAATTTAGAATTTATATATGATGAAATTTCTAATTCGAATTTGTTAGAATCAAACTAATCAAAATTTAACATCAATGAAGATTTTTATTTATAGAAAATATTTATTATAGGAACATTGATTGGAAAAATCGTGACAGGGCCGGGTTATTAATAGTAAATAAAGGTGTACGTAGAATATTATAGGCATTTTTTTAAACATGGCCTGGTGAATTATGTTAACTGTCGTCTACAAATTAGTTACTTATAATTTTTTGAAAGGTGTGGTGGGATGAACTGAGAAAAATTAAATCAACTATGGTAATGGAGAATGGGTTTTTGCAAAGATTTGGTCGTTTAAATAATATATCATCCCTCAAATGACAAGTAAATGTTCCAGAGACCATGAGGAATGTGCCCGGTGACTCTTGTACGCCTCTACATATTATATAAGAAATTTATTTTTTCTCCCCGTTAGTTGCTGCAAGGGAGTTGATGAAAGGGAGGAACCAGGGCAGGTTTCCGGAGTACATATGAGTTGTGGACTAATATCGCGCGATGGGCTTCTTGTGATCCATATTTCAGGCCGGGCTCCCCAGCAGGGGCACCCCCGTCGTCCCCACGACCCCTAGCGCGATGACGGCCAATGATTAATGAAGCCAAAATCAACATGGCTTCGCCCATTGTGCCGCAGCGCCGTGTTTATCCAGCTAATATCTCCAATCAGCCAGGAATTACTCATCACTCCTACAACGACCGGTGCTGCAGACCTAGGAGAAGGGACAGGGGGTGGAGGGATAAAAACTTCCCTGATTACTGGTGGATGACTCCAAGGGCTTCCTACCGCGGCGCAAGGTGCATCCCTCTCTGGAACGGAGCTGCTTAATTACGCTACTATGAACACCTAATGGATTTAGCAATATATTCCATAAGCAATATTTTAACTACAGAATTCATTCATAGCCGTTCTGATATAGTCTTTACCTAATAAACAGGTTTCTCTTTATAGACTTGATTATTGAAATAAAGTTGAAGATATATTAACATACAGCTGGGTGCCCGGCGTTGCCCGCGTACTTCTTTATATAAACCCGAAAAATCTACATTAATCTTTAGTCAAGGATTGATTTAACCTAAATCTAACTGTTCTTAGTTTAGTACACACTTTCGACCCGTAGTGCATTCATTGAACACCTATTAAATACATGAAATTTTATTGCAATAAATCCCAACAAACATACCTTCGAATTTTATCTTAAATATACTCCTTGAATAGTGCAGGATATAATTGTCCCTCAGTCTTCAGCCAATACGAAAGATTAAATTGATGAAATTGTTAGCCAGATTCCAAATGTTAACAAATGGTCGCCATATTGAAGTCACTAATATGGCACGAAAATAAACTTTCATTTTCCGCAAGGATCCTAAAGTACTTCGTATTGTTTTCTATTATAATACGATGCAGTATTGTGGATAAAATTATACTTTTTATTTAATGAAAATATTTCTGCTTTATTTCATTACGGAAATAGGAACTATTTCCTTTCTTCGTCGTGTAGTAACGTCTTTCTTGCTCTCACGTCACGTCATGGTATCTTGACGCGCACTAATTTAACACAAAATGATCACGTTTTTAAATTATAATTATTTCTACATTTATGCTAGTAGGTTCTCACCCCCACAGTACCGTTTCGCGTGTTTTTTAATATTTATACCATTTTAATTTTTCAATCTGTGCACCTGTTTAAATCTCTATAGCGTTTAAAGTAAATACATTCATACATACATCCTTTTTTTATTATATAAATAGATGGGTCAACTTATGAACTTAAGCTAAAATAATTCAGTGATGGAAAAATTAAGAGTATTTTTACATAAGAAGTTCAAAAACCCTGTCACAAGTCGCGATAAATCTTCGTATTCCCGCCAAATTCTTTGAATTTTGAATTAAAAAACAGAACGAATACAAGAAAGTTAAACTGACTAAAACCTTAATAGAGGAAAATCTCTGTGGGCATGTCGTAATAAAGTACATATAATACATATAAGTAAAATAATAAGCTAGTATACAATATATAAGTGAGAAACATTTTGATGAAGGAAAACTGTACAACGGTGTAATTATTTATCTTAAATTGACACATTACTTCGTAAATATTAGCCAAATTTCATTTTTAAAATTTTTTTGACCATCATGCATTTTTTATCAATATTTATGGAGTATTGTTGGCCATTTAAAGAACTTAATTACATCATTGTAGATGTATACTGCTTGAATAAAAAATTTTCTGTTTATCAACCCGCGTCAATTGTTTATTAAAACATAACTATTCAGTGAAATTATCTTCGCCGTCATCAGGTGACTGATATTACTATAAAATGTCGTGTTTTTATTAAAAAAAATTGACTCGTTTGATAAGGAGAGAAACTTTTGTTCTCTCGATACATCGGGAAACTCTACGTTATTTGATTCCGAGATTGAGATCGAAACGTTCTGAAAATAAAATTGGCTGTATTATATTATATTATATAAGCTGACCCGACTAACTTCGTACCACCTCAGAATCAATAAACTTTGTGTTAATATACCTTAAAAGAAATAAGTTCAATAAATAAACAAAAAATCCAATTCGATGGTGATTTTGGCCTTGGATCTGTAAATTCGAAGGCGACGTCAGAATTACTGATTTATGAACACCAAAAGAAAATGGAGATTTACTCTCCCGAGCAGAAATTACCTTGAATGTCGGATTGAATCCGCTTTCTTCGATAATGTATGTTTGAAATGAAGTAATTTGGAAACATCCGTTGTATCTTTGAGTATTCGATAGGAAATGTCGTGATTCTGGTCTCTTGCCACGAAGCAATGAATGCAGTGGCTCAGTTGGCGGAGGCAATAACGGCAATTTCACTTTGCCACTGATCCAGGCGTTTCTCCAGTGAACTTCAAAGCACCGCAATGGTCGCACACAAACTCCATTGGACCAACTCGAACGAAATGGTGCGAGCTATAGTCTATTGTCCAATCGTATTGAAACGCTACTCGATTCAAATCCACACTCGAATCATTTCTTCTTGCGCGTCGAAGATAATCACGTTGTTGATCTGTGGCACAAGCTCGACGTTTGACGTGCTGCCTCTCTTTGTTGTTGTGTTTGTAAAGCACGAAGTCGCGCCATATTAACGCGACACTGTTCTTGTCCGATCTCTTTTCATCTACAGTGGATTGATTTGCAATATTCCGAAGTCTAATTGCATTACGGCTTCGTTGTGAAAGAATAGATCTTCTAGCTTGCGGCTTAGTAAATAACACTGATAACCTTTCACAATATGCACTTCATCAACATCAATCATACTGAAATAAAAGGACCGCGTATCAGCTGTCAATAGATAATGCACACAACGCCATCTACTGGCATTATCGGAACCAACATACAACACCATCTTTTCTTCATAATTTTTATTTTCGTGAATTTTTCCGATGTTTTAATAGTTATTCTGCTATTCGGGACGGAGACAAATCAAACAAATAAAAAATAATCAAAATCGTTTCAGCCGTTCCCGAGCTATAAATGGAGTAAGTAACTAGTCTTTGTTTTATATATAGATTAAATGTCAGGGTTGATATATGTATTAAGATAATTATTATTTAGCTTCTATTGGGCATTTATTCAGTGTAAGTTATATCTTCAAAAATAACTATACAAAAATGTCATATCCAAATGTAACATATATACGAATAGATGGGTAACATAAACCAACTGTCTTTGTAAAGTTAATTGTTATTATTATTATTATTTACTCTATGAAGAAAAATAGGTACAGGGAAATTTCAGGTAGGATTAATTTCTGAGGAACGTATAGGAGAAGCCGCAGGACAGTTGTGATTGTTTATTGATGATGAGCGGACGGCCATGCTGACGTAGTTTATTTTCTTGTTTTTAAGGGAAGCTTTGTGACGCGGGAACTCGCCGGTGGTTGAAAGGGCAGGACCGAGGGACCGGGAAGCGCTCGCTGTGGAAGACTCCAGCCTTGCGTGAAATATGCACGAGGCCCCCTCCAGCAATCCCTCAAGAACGGGCTAAACAAAGCGTCCATTCACGGGAGAGCGGAACCGCCGAGTTAATCCATCAAAGCAGAAGAAGCAAGTGTCCTCCCGCAGGGCCGGTAATGAATTACCCGGCTACCATTGTCTGTCTTGCAACTGACTTCTTCGTAATTGGTGGCTCTCCTGCCCCGGCGCACTTAAATCCAGCTACGTAACGAAATTAACGCGTTCTACTCGATGACCCCATCACTGACGCGGGGAGGGAAAAAAAATCAACTACAAGTAATCCATTACAGTGCAGATGACTTCGATTCCAAAAAGATTCCACCCGCCGTTCGTGTTGCAACTGAAACTCTCCAGCCCCCTCGCTGGAAACCACAGGAGAATATCTGGACCATCGGGAGACTTCCCATCGACCACAAAAAGCATCTGCAAGCCGTCAGGAATACTGATCCCTAACCTGTGAAACCCAAACACTCCCGACCCTATATCCATAGTAAAAAAAATAGACAAGTGATGTAAATTATAGCCAATCAACTGAGGGGACCGGCGTAATAACATTTTATTTCCTCCAAACGCTTCTGTTGGTATTACAACTATCGCAAAACAGGTCGTTTTTTCGAGTCGTTGACCACCTCTGCACTCAGAAAGAATTGTTTACTGCTCGCAAAGGTTAACATCGCTCCGTTAATCTTCTCATCTTCCTTCTGTGAGGTCCAGTTAGTCACTTTTCCCTCCGAATAGCCGTTGCCTTATTCAACGATTTTTCTTAATTTATATTTTTATAATAATAATGTTCGTGTGTAGTTGTGATTTAAACAAAGTTTCCAGCGGCTAATAAATACACAAATATACAAAATAATATATATATATCCACACCATATTTTTCATTTCATATTATAATTTGTAACAAACTGAATTTTTAAATTTTTATTTTTGCCTCCCATCACAGAGGTCCGGGGTTCGAATCCCGGCGAGGGCTTGGATGTTGTGTTTGTGTTTCCACTATCATCAACAGAAAACCTCTCACCAACGTCGGCAAAAAATCGGACACCTTTGTTCCTAAGCCAGCACATTGACCTACAGAATGTTTAATTCTGATTGTTAATTAAAAATATAGAAAAAAAATAGTTTCGTTAACCTGATTTTAGCTTATTAATTAACCGACGATCATTTATAAAATACATGGGTGATTACACAGTTAAAGGAAAAACTTTTGAGGGGTGTTACAGCTTACTATAACTTTTTTTTGTACAGACATGTATAGACGGAAGTGACGCGTTGATTCACGACAATAAAAAAAATTTCAAAGATAATTATTTTCAGTTGACAAAACAGTGACTCAACGAATAAAACATTCAATTTTTTACTGATTTTTAAGGTTTAAATTTGTGACAGCTGCAAAGAGAGATTAATAAAAAATTAAACAAAGATTTAACGTAAAGCATGATACAATAAAAAATAATAGTAACGATAAATCCGTAAAATATAATTTATCCATCTTTATAAACGGTAACATCAGTAACAGCGTTTGATTTAACTTAGAACATCGAAATAATTAACAATTAAAATTTTCTGGGAGAGTTCACAGGAATTATTAGAAATCGCTGTACTGGAACTGGAACCATAATCCATTTATTGTAAATTATTCGCATTGATTACACAGGCTGTATCAAAACAATCAAAGAAATTTCAGTTGAAAAAATGTTTGATGACTTGCGTCATTTAAACAATGTTATTTTAAAACGCTAACATTTATTTTATGAATCTTTGTATTGCATCTAATTAATAAAAATTACAATCAGTTTTTATACATCTTTAATTTTCAACTGAAATAGTTTGATTATTTTTGGTGGGGGGAGGGTGTAGACTATGTATAGGGTAATCCACATAGTGGCAACTCCCCTCTTATAGCATAGGAAAGGGATTTGAAAGGGGGGATGTGGAAGGGTGGAGAAAGGTAGCCAAGGGTAACTAGGGCCCCCGGGCTATGGTTTAAGGATCCTACCCGGCATTCGCCTAAAGAAATGCAGGGAAAACCCTAGAAAAGGTCGGGCATTGAGTACTTGTCCCACGCCCTTCCGATAGCGGGAGAGGTGTTTGCTGTGGGGACGCAGCATTCCCTTCTCCGTGCCTCGACCAGTTTAGGAGGCAGCTGGCCGACTATTCCAATGGGAACTCTTACCGTATGCCCAAGGTCTGCGACCCCGGAACATGCACCTCTCAAAACAGACCGAGGTGCCTCGGCATGTGGGAACCTTAATTCATAAAAACCAGATGGATGAGAAGGCATCCCGAAAGGTAGCCTCCGCCAGAGCTCTCCGGGAAGGTTCACCTGCGAGAGAATCCTCTCGCAGGCTTCCTTGGGAGGTTTGACGATTTGAGACACCCTGTAGTTATAATCGAATACAACAATAACGACCATGAGCATCAATCGTTTTACTGTTATGCTGTGCTGTTATGAAATATAAGTATCATACAGTTATTCAGAGATCAAGTACAGTTGTCATAAGAAGAACTTTTATGGTTCTGATGTTCCCAAGAAGTATTTAATAAGTGAGAAGTGACTAGGGAAACGGAACGTAGACTCAAGAAGGAAGTTTTGACTTTGGAAGGATGATGTGCGGAAAACTGGCTTTGGGGGGGGGGGGGGGTGAGTGGAAGAACGTGAAATTACTGATTTTGAACCCCATCGAGAGGAAATTTTATGGGGTGAAATTGTTTAAACACGGAAAGTACAGTAACCATAAATAAATAGGAGACTACCATTTCTCGTAATTTTCAAAATGAGACTTGTAAGACGAGAGAGACAGTTTAAAAGTAAAAGTTGACGCAGAGAAATGTATTAAGAACTGATGTGAAAAGGGCACAGATGATGTTGAATGTGAGTCGGAGGAAACGTCTGAAGGGAATTGATGACGTACATGAAGGTAAATGTCATCACGGAAGCCAGAAACTTCACCGTAGGAATAAACTCAACACATGACAGATTTTATTTTACTTTACTTTTAGAACAAAAGCCTACGGCAAAAAATGACAGAAATTACGTCTGATTGAAGATTAATAATAGGTAAGATAGCTAAAAACAGACAATATAAGTGATAATATAAATACCACACAACGTTACTGGGAACCTCGTCCTATTTTTCAGGTGCCGATAAGAGCCTAGAGCGACACAACTGCACTCGTCAGCGAAGAAAACGCAAAGACAATGGGACAGTAGAATGGTTAGCGTAACAATAAGGGAGCATTGACAATGGGAAGGCAGAAGGTGTAGCGTAACAATAAGGAATCGTAGCAATTGTTGAGATTCATAGTGTCTGTACATTAATAGCTGTGACGTTTGATTTAATGTGAAGCATCTCTGAAAACAGTCTCGAATTGTACCTGGTGTCAATGTCTAAAATCCTAGCATTCTGTCAATCAAATGTATGTTAGGATTGATGATATGTTTGGATACTACAGTTTGTTTATGGTTGGGAAGTTTGATATTAGACATATGTTCCTTGATGCGGGTATTAAGGGAACGTTACGTTTGCCCTACGTAGCAGGAATTACAATTAGAACAAGAGATTTTGTAAACAACACAATGTTTTCTGTATAAGTCAAGTGGATCCTTGCGGGTTTTAATCAAGTAGGTAAGAGTATTAGTGGATATTAGATATTATTTGAAAATTTGGACGAAATTGTGATGTAGAAATTTGAAATAAGGGACATCACAAACACGTCTTAATGTGTTTGGGGACGAGTGACAGTAGGATATTGGATTTTGTTCAATCTAATGTTTGTGTTAATTAATAAAATTTAAAGCGTACTCATTGGAGATTAAAATGTTACGGACAATATTTAAGTTGTGCTGATGGAACTTGGAGTTAGAAAGCAAAATAGCACTGTCTACAAGATTGTATACCATAGCTCTCTTTTGGTTTGGAGGATGATCAGAAAGATAATTCAGAACATGTCCAGAGTATGTAGTTTTTCTGAAGCAATTTGTGAGAATGGAAGTGTTGTGCATGAATACGGTGACATCAAGGAAATTAAGAGAATGGTTAGATTCAAGTTCATGGGTGAATTGTAAGTTGGGATGATAATTATTGAAAGTATTGACTATACGGTTGATTTGAGACGAATTAACAATACAAATAATGTCACCTTTATATCTAATTTAGCATAGAGGTTGGACAGGATGTAGACTATAATTTTCTAAATCTCTCATGACTACCTCAGAAAAAAAAGGACTAAGGAGGCTTCCCATGGAAGAACCTGTGATGTGATGATAGTGAACCTGATTAAACTTCAAATAAGTGGAACTGAGGATTAGATTTAAAATGCATAAAATTTCATCAAGTGTATTTTAGTATATTGACTGAAAATGGGCCATCTGTTTTTAATCGGTTAATGACTAGGAACAGAGTTTAATAAAGAAACGACATCATTCAGAAATTAAAGAGTGGTCATGAGGAGTTTGATTTTCTCAATAAATTGGTAGTAATATTTAACAGAATAATGGTTTCCTTCATTGATGGCTTTCGAAAACATGTTATGAATGTAGGAGGAAATTTTGTGTAAAGGACTGACAGTAATATTATTCTAAAATGTCAGAATTGTGAATTTTAGAAAACGTTAGCTGAGGTGATGAATAAGGACTTGTAACGCGTTTATTTAGGCTTAAGTTTTTCTTTGTCTCGGAAGTGTTGTTTGCTGTGGTCTTGAGAATTCGAAAACCGTGCACGTGCGTGGGGGTGGAGGAGATAAATATATCCATCCAAGTAATTTCGTGTCCTGTCTCGATTGTTGGCCTCAACATGACAGAAGAGTTAGTCACTGTTGACTACGGAACTGCAGCTGCGTGCTATAAATCTTGTGACAATGGAAGAATCAGTAAAACTGATTAAGTTTTCTAACAATGAAAGAAGTAAAAGAATGGGAGGATATAAGGGAGGAGATAAGCTTTTGAAAGACAGTTCTGCGCTCACCGAAGCTGGTGGATGTGATTAAGAGAGGCTCCGTAAAGTTGTTGTCTGATATAGTTCGAGGCAGAATCGTCGTGAGAAAGGGGCCACAATTTGTTAGTGAAGAGTTCACAGAATAGCACCACACAATTTAGTACGACGGCTTGCCAGCATTCAATCCTCCGGAACCCCTGAGTCGACGCCAGTACATCGGTACGAGAGCTACAGCAGGCAACACAACACAGCAGAGAACAGCAGTACGCATTTGGTACGGGCAGCAGATCTCTTCTATGTAAAATCCACAGGTGCCTGAGATAAGAGTTTTCATGTTTAACTTTAATAAACTTATATAAAATTTCTTTATTGGTCAAATATTTATTTTGATTTAACGTAAAAACCCAGCCAACAAAAATAATTCTGTACAGACTACAATGTGGATGGTTCAATTAATCGTTTTGCTTCCACCTCTTGAGAATAGTTTTTAATTTGTCAATACCTTTATCACTGGGATTTAAGTAATTTTTGATACTGCTCAAAGCAGTCGCCCTGACCACGGTAAACCTGGGATTGAAATCTCACTGGTCTAATGTTGCTTACGTTGTCAATTTGAAATGACTTAGATAAGTAGATTATATTTTGGAATTGATCTTACTGTATATAGAAGAGAAAGGTTACGTACAACACAGTAACGTACTGAGACCATTTCTTCTACACTTTCATTTTAAAAAATATTTTACGGTCGTTACTGTACTGACCTCACTAGTAATTTTGGTCCTCGTTGAACGGCGTCACTTGTAAAGAATTTCTGGCGGTAGTTGCGGAATAGTGACAGATAAATATCCCGGTTGAAATCAGAACGAGGCCATTGTCAATGACCTGTGATTTTGCCGTTGCGCTTAATTCTCGCAAAGCTCGGCATCCGAGCGACACTAAAGTTGCGTCGACCCCGGGCCATGCGTTATAAATGAGGGAAGGCAACAGCGTCGGCCGAGCTCGTAAAACAACTTGTTCCCTGTTTGCAAACTGGACACTGCACGTCGTGAATTATACACGCGGATCAAGCAAAGGCTGCAGAGAGAGAGAGAGAGAAGCGTCAGCGGACTACAGTGACGTACAGCGGCCGGCCATCCTGATTTAGGCTTGTAGTAACATTCACACAAAATACAGGCGATGAATTATGCATACAATATCCTGATAACGTACGATACGCTAACAGAAATTCGTAACAAATAGCTGATTACAACGTGCATAAAAAACTACGCAACTTATGTTAAGGAATTGAAGTATCTTCCTTTAATAGCATAGTAAGGGATTTGAAAGGGGGGATGCAGAAGAGTAGAGGAAGGTAGTCAAGGGTAAACTAGCCCACCCGAGCTGTAGTTTAAGTATCCTACCCGTCATTCGCCTAAAAGTTATGGAGGTCAAACCCTAAAAAGGCATTGGGTGTGGTTTAGGAGGCAGTGGGCCGACTGTTCCACTGGGAACACCGAACAACTCTAACCGTATGCCCAAGGTCTGTGACCCCGGAACATACACCTATAAGAAACGGTCCTCGGCTTGTGGGAACCTTAGTTCAATATCGGAGAGAGGAAAAGGCATCCCCAAAGGTAGCCCTTTCCGTCTCTTCAGAGAGGTTCACCTGCGACAAAAACACGCAGGCTTGTTTGATGAATATTTTACCATGGATCCATTATTATTTTAAGTTTAGAAAGAGAAAATAAACCGAGGGAGATAATTCTGAAGAATTTGGTTGTGGGAGGAAGTAGTTCCATGTGTAACTCATTGATTTTGTCCATCGTGATAATGCATTACATAATCCAAAAGTTTATTTTTCTCGATTTCATCACCCAACCATTTTCTAAGTTCGAAAAATACGCGTCGTTAATTTTTCCCTTCTTGATGATAATTAATTAAAATTATTCGAAAAATAAAATCATAAAATAAAGTTCTTACTTCACCATTTCTAGATGACGATGGCAGTGAACGTCATCGAAACGTCTCGGATACAATTGTTTACTCCGTTAGAAGCCTTAGAAGACTTTCTATAGTTTTTCCTTCTTTGAAGCCGAGTCTCCCATTTCAGACCATTGTTTTGACTGTTCCTTCGTCTCAGAAAATAAGTGATCGAACCATATTTTCATCAATGGTTTTATTGTTGCGAAACATCGCCGACCACTCGACTGAAACCTACTGACGGCGATGGTAAACAAACGCGACACCAATCATACCCAAAGCTTTCCCATATCCATATTTTCAGTCTATAAGATTTTGGTACTTACAGATAGAAATAATGGGATGTGTCTGAGTTTGTTGCCGATAAAAAAATTCTGTTTGATGCCGAAAGATAATAAAATTTGCACTTATATATTTTTCCAATACGGAGAATGTTTTTCCAAAAACAAGTGGCTTGTAATATCTCAGCCGCCTCCTTCATTAAGAAGTGGTTATTCCGTTATACCTTTCATTTACTACATGCTGACTGCATCACTGATTGGTGATAAAGTCTGAATATAATGTTATTGATTCTGAAAGTCGGATTTGTAAATACTGACTTCATATTCGGGATCAAGTAGTATATCTTCTGTCGCCCATCGTTCCTCGTCCGTATGTAGCAATAAAACAGACATATCGAGAGGAAAGCCTGGCCGGTTCCTTGTGATGCGGATCCCTAGAATGTTGGCAGGATCTGTGTCCGCCGCCACGCCCACCATTTCCACACATGCTCGGGGCTAAATCGATGGCGCCTCGCCATTGGCTGACGTGACAATATTCCGGCGCACGTGATTGGTGCGGGGGCGTGGCTTTAAAGATGAGCTGTTGCCAGTCTATTGATCTGTCACAGCGCTCTGGATCAAGGCTACCGGATTTCAGTTCGGACGAAGGGAAAGTAATGGCAGCGTAAAAATGAATGTACTGTGTTTATCTGCCTCTTAATGGCAACGGCCTTGAATTGCGGCCAGTTCTGTGAGATTCCTCAAGCCGCGATTTTACCGTCTGTAAATAAATGCTTCAGAACAGCTCTTAAGAGACTTCAGCGATAACGCGACGCCTGCAGAGTAGGCGACACACCATACACAATTGACGCGCGGGAGCTCTAACTCTCAGTACTCGTCGGGCAGTTGTCAGAATTAACTAAACCTAATAGTTTTAACTTCTTATGTTATAAAACACGTAAGTTGTCGTGATAGTTACATCATTATAAACTGAAACATTTTATTATCAATTTAGAGTCGCTACATGACAAGTAGCAAGTGTTTCTACTCTCCTAATACCAAATCTTCTCAAGTGGCTTTTTTTCCATCAACCAATGGCAATTCCATATCCACTCATTTTTTCTATTATAATTTATAAATTATTTTAGCGACGTATTTGAAACATTCAGACATAGGAAGTTCACTTCCCTCATTTAAAATATCAATCTCAAGCATACACTACAAAAACCAATAACTAAATTCAGGATAAGCTCATTTAAAAGCTTTATTATTTCTGTTCTGACTGATATTGTCAAAACAGGCAAAGGTATTACGTCCTATATTATTTCTCTCCATTTTTGGTCTTTTTATAAACGTGCCAACTTTATTCATTTCCGTTTTGACAACTTTGGATTTTTATTGAGACGACCAATTACAAATAAAAGAATTTTATTATATTATACATGTAAACAGAAATTCGAAATACGACAGAAAAATTTCTAATATTACTGTATAGATAAATCGCCTGATAGTCTGCAACTGGATGAGCATAGGAAAGGACACTTCTAATACAATCCCAATAAATCGCATTACTGAACAATGATGACTATTTTCAGTTCCCAAGGAAAGAAGAATATGTAACGTTTTCCTGTCTATTTACGGTAGTAAACAATTTCTTCAACTGTAGCCATATTTTTGAAAAAAATCTTTCTTACAAATTGAAACAGTTATTCCTTTTAATCACATTACTATGATTAGACTTTTCACGTAAATTTTTCTATGGTATTTCCCTCTAAATTAGATAAATAAATTGCCAAGTACCAACAAAAAAACGCAAAAAACCTCAGGCACCTGACGAAACCAACAAGGAATACAGAAATGTATGTGGTATTTAAATTAGCACTTATTTTTGTATGTTATTTGGCTACCTTCTTTATCTAATAAGTATTATTTTACACAGAATTTTTATTTTAGATTATCTTCAGATATTACTTATGACTATGAAACGAAATACAGGGTGTCCCGTTCAAACCTCCCACATTTAAAAGACCCAGGGGAAAAAACCTACATTTGATATGATAATGAAATTGTGTCATGCGCCAGAGCATCTCAAATAATTTATTTAATAATAATGATAATTTATAAGTACACTTCCACATGTGAAGTATTTGTAGCACGAAGAATATCGAGTCTGTTTTCACTTTTCTTGCCATGTTCTTCGCTGTAGCATATCCGTAGCAAATTGTTGTCGGCATGGTTTGTCGTTCGGCATCAGAAGTTGCAGAATTTGCGCTTTGTAATGCAAACGAAGTCGCTGGTGTACTTACTACACGTTGTGATGTCAATAGACAAACTAATGCCCACAACAATTTTCTATTGATGTTCTACAGAGTATTGTTACGTAGAACATGGAAAGATATTGTACAGATAATAATTAAATAATTTTTAGATGCTCTAGCATATGGTGTAATTTTATTATCATATCTAATGTTTTTTTAAGATGATTAATTTGTCCTCGGAGGCTGTCATAATGTGGTTTATTATTTTTTTTAGAGTAACGGGCGGGGTACTTGAGGGTAATTCACGTGGTGGCCTCCCACCTTTAAAAGCATGTCCAGCAAAAAAAAGGTCCCTTTTTGCTAGTGTCTGGTTGGAAAGCACTTCTATTTATAGTTTCGTAAATTTAACAGAAAGGAGGAATGCGGAAGGGTAGAGCACGGTAGAAATGAGTTAACTACGGGCTGCCCGCGCTATAGTTTAAGGTTCCTGCCCAACATTCGCTTGAAAGTGATACCGGGAAAACCCTAGAGAAACCTGCATCAGGTAGACTACGCAAGTTTCTTTGTACTTTTTCCACGCCCTTACGATGACGAGAGTGAATTTTTCCGTGTGGGTGGGACAGGATTTCGCCATTCCATACCTTGACCAGTTTAGGAGGCAGCTGGCCGACTGTTCAAAACGGACAACAAAGTTCTGCGACACCTATCAAAACTGACCGAGGTGTCACTGCTCATGGGAACCTTAAATAACAAAACAGATATTCCATTTACGAGAGAATATCTGTTACAGACCAGTTCTGAATTTTTTTTTTAGAGGAACAGGCTACATGAAGGTAATACACGTGGTGGAAAATCCCCTTTAGTAGCATAGGAATGAACTTGAAAGGGGAGATGCGGAAGGGTTGAGGAAGGTAGTCAAGGGTTAACTAGGGCCCTCGTGCTGCATTTTAAGGATCCTAACCGGAATTCGGCCAAAAGTGATGCAGGACAAACCCTAGAAAACCAGCATCAGGTAGGTCGAACATTGGGAACTTGTCCCACACCCTTCCGATGGCGGGAAAGGGGTTTGCTATAGGGACGCAGTTTTCCCTCCTCCGTGTCTCCACCAGTTTAGGAGGCAGCTGGCCGACTATTCCAATAGACATGCTAGTATGATTCTAATAAATGGACTAGTGAAAAGCCTGCATTCATTTAGCGTTCAGGTTTCCCATAGAGGAATTAATCTGAAGCCTTCCTGTATCACTGTCCCCGATTTTCTTTAATTATGCAGCGCTTTACTGGTCCATTTGGAGCGACCTGTGGTGAAAAGGATATCTGGATTCATTGAAAACTTTTCTTGGGCTACTACTTCAGCGTTATTTCCCAGATACTTCCTTACAGTTGTTCTCAGGAATACTAATTTTTTTCAGAGTGTATTTTCCTTTCACTGACGGTAGTTGATTAATCGCAACTGTCTACGTATATTAGTCGCACCGACCTCCTGGCTATCCTCGTCATTGTATTGTACAATCGTGTTTTGTTTCTCGAGGTATCGGCGTCGCAGTCGTCAACGTTCCGCGACGTATGACTTCGGCACCCGTGTCTGTTTTTTTTTAATTTGTCGGGGATGGTTAATGGCAGCTGAAGACCATGTGCTCGGGGCCCTCAAGAACACAGAACACGGCAGCGTTTAGCCCGTGAGTCACACGGAGCGCGTAATGCCTCCCCTGGGGAGATATCGCCATCTCTCTAATTGAAACCAGCTCGCCATGCTTAAAGCACAACTACCTAAACGCAACTGGCGATAGACCAGACCAAAAAAAATAACGTTGAAACCGCTCAATTTATACATTTGTGCGCATTGTTGCTCCGGAATCAGAACACCCGCACGCCTCATTTACGTATTAATCACCTAGCGATTAATCGTTAAGTCGATACTCGGTTTATTCCTGGATGACTATGACGTACACGGATACATAGCCGTAAGTATAATAGCTTTCAGGCGAAGAAAATATTAAATTTACACATAGTGAATATTAACTATTTCAAAACAGTAAACAACCGTCGCTTTTTTTTGACAGAGACAAGACATTGTGTGGTATTTATATTACCACTTTTTTATCTGAATTACCTATCTTTCTTATTAATTGTTTTCAATCAGACGCATTTTTTTCTCATTTTTACAGTTCAACTTCAGTTAAGGATTTTTCTTGCGAAAAAAAATCATATTATAGGGTTGCATACGATCAGAAATGAGATGAGCGGAATTTTCCGAATCGGCTGTGGGGCCCATGTCATGGAAATTAATAAGTTACTGCAGTAAGCGAGGGTGTGCGGGGGTGAACCAACTGAGGGTTGACAGCAAGGCTATGCGCTCTTTATGAAGCATACGGAGGGAATAAAATATTCAGGGACACTCGGACCGAGATAAGGGAAACTAATGGCGACGAAACAGTTTCAAAAACTACAGAGGAATGCCCTTAGAATACAGAAGGCAGACATTCCGGTGACCTGAGATGCTTGGAATAATAAACGAAAGCGGATTGATAAAACATAAATAAATATTTATTTATGATTTTAATTTCCGTTTCTTTTACAAAATTTAATAAATTGAAATATAAAGTGAACTAAATTACAGTATTTAAAATACAGCAACAGAATTAAAAGAGTGGGTACAAGATATAAATAAATTTTAAGTAGATGAAAAAAAAAGAATGCCTAAAACATTGATGTGTATCAAAAAAACACCGAAAAATCGAATAAAATCGTGCACCACTGATCTTCTGACTTCTACACGATAGTAAATGCTTTGAATGACCCCCCTCTATATGTCTATTTACAATAAATCACTGTATTTCTGTTCATAATTATTTTTCTCCGCTTTCTTTAACGTAACGCACCCCGTCAAGCCGGTGGTCCAATCACTAGATTCCATGTTTACCGCTCAATAACTCCAGACATGGACTTCCTGCTGTCACCATGTTGCTCGCCAACGTCAACCGTAAATTGATATGCCTGAGGGTGTGTTCGCCACTGAGTATTTACCCTATTATCGACGTCCTTTTGTCTGTTTCTAAGCGAGTTACTTTCCTGGAAGATGAGGAAAAAGTTACCTCATAACTCATTCGCTTACGGGTTTTGTCCTTTAACCTGCCGCCACCCGCCGCGCCCCTCTACCAAAAAAAATTCACACATAGTACTCCAACACAATTACAACATATTTAATTTTTTTTAGGGAATGTTGATAAAGAAAAGTTCGACAGCCCTAAATATTTAATTAAAATGTTGCGTTCAATACTTTTGAGTGACGTGCCATTCGGATTTTTAAAATTTATTATTTCTGATCTCTTGAGCATTTGGTCTATTGGTTAACGAGTAAACTAAGTAAGATAAATTGAAAAGGTTAGTTAGAATAAAACTTCAGGTAATTAATGTACGTAAGTCATTATGATTGTTATTCAGCGACTTGAAAAAAAAATTAAAAATTATTTTTAAAACATACACAAAAATTTAATTTTGAGAAAACTAGGAATAGTAATAATGTTATTCATCAGCAAGTTGGTTTTACAGGAAGCACTCTACGGTATTCAAAATAATATGGCGTGCAGATTGTCATTAAGTGAAAGAAAATTGGTCTGTTTCCTCGATAATCACTTGACAAGGTCGATAAATATTACACGTTTGACTCTTAAGGTTAAAAAGGAATTACTACGGCATAAGTTAGTGGCATTCTCAGAAACGAAAAGGTGAGACGAGAAGAAAAAGCAAAGTCCAGAACTTTGGAAATCTATGAAAGTGAATGTAATGAACACAAAGATAATAAAACCCTTAAAAAAATTAAATCACGAAGAGGCGTTTATCTTTTCTGAGAGATCACCTTCTGAATTAATAATGCCGAAAGTATCTCCAAGGAAAATGACATTTATATGCAAAATAATAAAGAAAAATGGAAACTGAATTATAAAAAAAAAATTCGACATGTTTTTCAAAAACATTACGGAAACAGCGAAACAGTTCCAGCTGACCTAAATAGTCCACCGCAATTATAAAATTGTACAAAATGAGATGGTTCAATTGAGCGACCATATTGCGGGTTTGAATTAGAGTGAAATACTTTAGCTCACCAGAAACGAAATAAACATTTATCCCTTAATTTGCAGGTTACGTGAAGCTGAGAATTGATTCATCGTTGTTCAACGAAATATCAAAAAATTCATTTAAAAATCCTCTAAAATTTAAATAATTGTTTTACTTATTTTTAAAAACTCTAAATTTAAATATGTTTTCGAAAAGACAATTTAGGAAAAATTTAATTCTGTGAAATTTAAAATAACCCGCTCGTTTATTACGTTCTGTTTCACGGTTCGGAAATTTGGTCCTTTAATTTTTAAAGATTGTCATTTGTAATGAACATTTAGCGAACTTGAGAACTGTTCCCAATTATTCGAGCACCACATGATTTTAAATCGTCAGACGAATCGTTGAGCAGTTAATATTTTTTTCTTTCTACTGTCTGTATTTGGCATAATTGTCAATGTCTTATCAATTTAACAGACAATTTAAAATATATCATTATTGATTCGTTCTTAGATTCCCCCCATGATTTATTAATAATTTCTTTAAAAACATCAATTCATCTAGGGGGAAAACAATTCAAATTTTTTTTGTTAAAATCCTCTTACGTCATAATTTTTCCCTTGATATCGTTAAGAGATTTTTCCTCTAAAGACTGACATCGACATGTCTTATTTCAATCAGATGAGCTCCAAATCCGCCTTGGGGGAAAAATCTAAATTATTATGGTATTAAATTGATAATTTCGTTTCAATACTTTGATTTTTATATTCTTTTAAGATTATTATACTTTTACATTTATCTGTATATCCTTATTTTTCAAAATTCTTACATTTGGGAGCCGAAGCATTTCGTTGTTGATTTTCTTGCTTTCTTCCACCTGCATATGGACAAATTTCCAATTACTTTGTATATTTCAATGACTATTATCTGTAATTCGTACTAAGAAAGTGTTTATTTTGTCGCTGTATGCTTACTTTATGATTTAAAAAATGTAAAATTAACGCTAAAATGTGATTGAAATCCAGTTTCGTCTTATAGTCATCTTTTTTTACTTAAATCATTTAGTTAATTTGCCTTAAAGGCTGACCATTTAGTCTTATTACCTTCAGACGAGCTCTGCAGCCTGTTTGGAGCGAAAAAGTCTAAATTACTACTGTATCAAATTGTGAGAATTTTTTTTATACCTGCTTTTACAGATTTAATTAAATAATTTTTTTCTAAATTTCACGTTGCATTTTATATATATATACTAGCTGGGAGCCCGGCGTTGCCCGGTGAACTAATTTATATGAACCAGAAAAGTATTTAATTCTATAGTAATCTTTAGTCAAGAAGTGATTTAACCTAAATCTAAATTTTCCTAGTTTCGTACATACTTTCAACCGATAGTGCATTAATTGCATAAATACATTGAATTTAATTACATCAGTCCCAACAAACATACCTTCGAATCTTTTTACGAATAGAATACTTAAATATGCTTCATGATTATTACAGGATATAATTATTCCTCAGTCTTCAGACATTACGAAAGATTAAATTCATGAAATTCATTGCTAGAATCACAATGTATATGCAATATTGGACTAATATGGCACGAAAAATAAATTATATTATCCGCAAGGATCGTAAAGTATTTCGTATTGTTTTTTATTATCATTCTATGGAGTATTTATGGATAAAATTATACTTTTTATTCAATGAAAATATTTATGCTGTATTTCATTACGTAAATAGAAACTATTTCCTTTGTTCGTCGCGTAGTAACTTCTCTCTCTGTCGCGTGACGTCACGGTCTCTATGGGCGCAGTAATTTAACACAAATTTATCACGTTTTTGAATTATAATTCTTTCCACATTTATGCTATGGGTTTGTCACCCCCACAGTACCGGTTCTCGATTTTTGCAGAATACGTATACCAATTTTTGTTGCATTCTGTACACGCGATAAAATTTGTATAAAGAACAACGTAAATACATACATACATACATACATACAAATATACATCCTTTTTTATTATATAGATATAATTTTTTAACTTATTATACTTGCCTATAATTTTTATCTCATCAACGTATTTTCCTATTTTTCCATTGATGGATTTTTCATTGTTTGTAATGTAATTGTGATTGATTTTCCATCTTTCCGCCCACTTTTTCTTCTCGTAAATTTTTACAAACACGGTACCGATTGGGCCTCTCAATCAATTTTGCTTGTGGAAATCTAATATCGATGCCATTCCGACGAAGAGGAGGGAGAGGGGGGGGGACAGAATCATATTTATCTCTTTCAAGAGACGGACTTTACCCCAATAATAAACTCTTAAGGTTTCCTCCCTTTCGATTCCAATCAAGATAACCTTTCGTGTCCTGGAAACGAGACGGTTTGCTGTGGCGCTTAGAAAAATAAAATAAAATAAATAATCGATTTTGGTTGTGTGGTGGTGAGAGTGATGTTTGTGGAAACTCCTTCCTTGTGCATCATTATTACACTCCATCGCCATCTGGAGATGACATTTCATCAGATTTTACAGCCAATCAATTTATTGGGTTTATTGCGGCGGGGTAAAAAAATTCAAAGGTTGTTGTTTTTGTCCTTGTAGAATATTTTCTGCCTTTAGCCAAAGCACCCTTGTATTTACAGTCAATTCTGAGGAAACTTTATACGTCATATTTACAGGCGACTGCTCAAAATCATTAATTGAACAACTTTTAAGAGATACGATAGATATTTGACGAAATAAATTTGTTTAAAATGGTTTACCTTTAATTGTCAACAATCATGATGCCACTAAATTTACTCATTTATTTTCAAATACAGGCGGGAAACATTTTAATTAAATTTTTTAACGTAACGATCGATCGTCCAATTTATTTCCTTAGGTTAAGGAACTATAAAGTTTCAATATCCCTTACAGGGAATAAAAATCCTATAAAATATTTATCAATAAATAAAAATATACTGAGACTTTTCCCTAGTAGATATATAAACGTTTTGTTTTTTAAAAAATGTAATTAAAAAATTAACTACATTATAGAAAGACATTAAATGAGGTTTTTATATTTTATGTAAAATATTAAAGCGACGAGGAATTAATTATGAGGGAAACATAACCTATAAATTCAGGGGAAAAAATATTATTCTGTAAAAAGACGCCGGATAATTTAGATATAAAGGTAGTGCAACCATTTCTTCGTATGACTAGAAGAAATATTGTAGAATAATAATAGTAAAATAATTCGTTTTAGAATAAAATAACAAAGGCGTATATCAAAGGAAATATATGCCATTTTAATAAGAGGCCTGGAGCGGAATATTTCAATATTTAGTTTTAAATGGGGTTCAAAAATAATTTAATTACGTGTCTAATAGACGTATTGAATTTCTACAGGACTCAATATTATTAAAATTCACGTATAATTTTTTTTCTTTTGTTCTGAATACTAGCTAATATTTTTATATTTCGGATTGAAACATCGTGTTACAGAATTTTCCCCATATGTATGGAATACAAATATTTTAGTTGACACTTTTAACACTGGAATCTGTTAAAATAATTTTTTAAATTAAATATACTAATTCTTCCAAACAGAAAAAAGATCAGAACTTTTTTTAAACAAATGTTATCGCTTATTAAGCGAACGTCAAAATATTATGATAACTTAAGCTCTAGGTCATATTCCTTTCTAAATTATTATTTATATTACAGTTTTAATATTTATCTTATTTAAAATATTTTTCAGTCTACAGACTCCGTAAATGTTTTCAGTCTCGCTAAATATTTGTATCGTTACGGAACTTATTAACAGCAGTTTATAAGCTGATGAAAAGGGAAGCGAGCTGCTGATCCTGACATCTATTACTGAATCGCAGAACTTTCTATCTAAATACTATTCTTATACACACACACACACACACACACACGAGTCGTTCTGAATGCAAACTACAAACTTTCTGCATATAAACGCGCATTACAGTGAAGAACATGAAAATATGTCCATGAAAATATCAAAGTAGGAAAATACAGGGATGGGAGAAGCGCCAAATAAAAACAAAATATTCAACAAAGGTAAATAAATGAATGAGAAACTAATAAAATAAAATATTAAATTCATTAATAAAATCGTCACACAAATAATTCACAAAAATCAGGAGGAGAAATTTAAACCTGATGCGAAATTCTAATATATTTCATATTATTCAATTCTGGAATTCAATCTTATAAAATTACCAAAAAGAAGGTAAATTCAAAGTTTAGGACCTAATCAAGTTACACGTTAATTAATGTAACCGACGTGAATGTTGACCCAGCAATGATGTTGAGCGTAATTTGGCAGTTGTTATTCTGAAAAGACGTTCAATTAAATGATAAAATAAATTTAGATAACTATGTATCATAAATGTTATTTAAATTATATGTATCATTTTTTATATTTATAGTGGAATTGTCTAACATTCATTTCAGTCGTAAATTTTTAGTGATATTTGTTTGCTCCATCTAAAATATCAGCATTTTACTAATATAAATTGTGCTTGTTCAGGTAAATATGTTTCGAACACTACTGAATAATTATAAACATTGAATTTATGATTTTTATTATTTATTGAACGATTCGTTTGTCCCGTATAACACGCAATGCAATCTCAACAGAAATATTGTTGTAAATTACATTAGATTTATCTTAAATATAACGTTTGTTTATAATATTCTTGACTATATTTAAATTATAGATAGATTTAAAAAAAACCAGTATTGAATGTTATTAAAAAAAAAGGTAGAACCATAAATTATGTGTATTAAACTGGTCAATTATTAATTTCTTAATCAGCCTTTCTATTCGTAATTTAATTTACATGGAGTTTTTTTTAAATAGACGGAATATTCTAAATTTAATTTAGAGTTACGTTAATAAGATCAAAAGGAATTGTCTATATGGAATATTTTTTTAATTATAAACAAATTGATTAACGAAGTTTACATCAAATCAGTGTCTGAAGTGGACTTGCAGTAAGCTATTGTATAAGAATTATTACAATACGAGGAAACGGAGAACTCCAAGGCTGCTGCGGTTACAGATTTGCTTTTATTAAGCTCTCCGTCCAAATGACGTCATCAGCCGCAAAAAATGGTGGGAGGGAGGGAAACTACTTTTTATCTAATACGGAAATCCGGTTGAATCGATCAAATATCACTCTAAGCTTTTAACATGTGAATTTCAATATTTTTTAACTTTAATTTATATTTTACTTCAGTGAAAAAAATTATTTTCATTTTTTAACGAAGTATTTATAAATTCAAGTCATTTACATTTATACAGTTAAATAAATTAATTATGGACATTTTCCCATCCATATACTTTGATAAATGTTAACCATTTGTCTTTGGTTCCATAAGCTTTCTATCTATAAATTAATTAATTAAATTATCAATACGACAGAAACAAGAACAAGATGATAAATTTGGTATTGATGAATTCTTACAGTATAACGTAACAAATATTGTATATCTACAAGCAGTTTTTATTAAATTATTAGATATATACCAAATTTTTCACGTTTTTCTTGACTCCTGACCAACTTTCGAAACAGGATATAAACGTCTTGTAATCTTATATTAAGGAGTTTCTTGCGTATCGGCCATTTTTCATCGTTATTATTAAACTTTTGTAGTTAAATGTGTAAATAGAAATTTTTATGAATTTTTTTATTACATATCACTGCCGATATGTCCATTGAAACACTAAATTAATAAACATTTCGTTGAAATTTATATAATTCAACTTTGAAATTATTTTTGTGACCAGTAACACCTTCGGATAATATAAATATCAGTTCATATAATTACAAAATAAACTGAGAAACAATTGTTAAATATTTTGGAAAATTAACTTCTGAGGAAAACTAATTAATTTACTAACAGCTCAATTTTTTCCCCTTAAAAATATTTGGGTAGGAGGAAACCCCTCAAAGTTCTAATCAAAAGTTTTCTTAAAAAAGTTAAAACCGTACACGAATCGATTCCCCCTGAGATTAAATAGGTATTAAAATAATTGCTTAGATTAATTCTTTCTTTGTTTTAATAGATGTTGTTGGCGAAGCCAATAAAAAAATGTGATTATAACTTTCGAAATTTTCTTAATAATCAAGCAGTCTAACAATTATTGTCACCACCTTGACAATTTAGAAATGATTGAAGAAAACTGTAGATAACTTTCCAGATTGAGAAACTTTCATGAGTTTTTATTTTTTTTATTTAAGAAGAAATAAACGAAGTGATCTCGCAAGGTAAATATTTAATGAGCACTGAAATGTTTGCTCTTCTGACAATTTATATAACTAATTTCAAAATAAAAACCATTTCAATATTAAAAATTCACGAGTAATATTAAATTACGCGTTAATCCTATTTGCTATTATAACACGTACATTTCATGTGAAATAATGTATTACATTTGTAAGTAACTGAGCAGTGACGTCATATGTCTTGCTGATCAAACACGTCGTGTTAGGTTGGATGCGCAGTGACGTCATACGTGCTACTGCGCATGCAAAACCAATTGTGTAGTGATGTTATGTTAGTAATTTCAGTACCCGCATATCCCACAAATAACGCGATCACTCTCCTTCTTATAAACATCTCATATTTAATTAATTTACTGATAAGCAAAAGTTGGATTAGTTGTACCATTTGTTACACAAAGACTGTTTATATTACCTGAAACCTCGATGAGATCTCGGAAGTCAAATATTTGATTAGTGGTGAATTTTTTGCTCTTCTGCGATTTATATATATAATTCCAATATTATTATTTTACCGCATATTAAAAATTATACGATAACCTGCGATATTCGTAAAAAATAATTATATCTGTGGACTTCCCAGAGGTTCTACATAACTCATCGTTTAGTGATAAAATAACATTTAGTAGCTAGATTATTATTTTGCTCATTCTTTTGTTGTGCTAATATTTATTGATTTAACTGAAACCACGATGAGATCTCGGAAGTCAAATATTTAAGTACTGGTAAATTTTTTGCTCCTCTGCGATTTATATAGATAATTCCAAAATTATTATTTTACCGCATAATAAAAATTATACGGTAACCTGCGATATTCGTAATAAATAATTATATAATTGGACTTCCCAGAGGTTCTGTATAACTCATCGTTTAGGGATAAAATAACATATTGCAGCTAGATTATTATTTTGCTCGTTCTTTTGTTGTGCTAATATTGACTGATTTAATTAGAGAAGCAATGTCCGATTTGACCTGAATTTTCATCAAAATTCAACTTTCTTCAAAGGTGATGAACGTGTATCGTAAAAATATTTTCTATAGCGACGGGTGAGGATGGAAAATCGGTACGTAAACGGCAATCACTTAATCCTGATTAATTTTCCGTCTCATTAAATTTTCTGGTATTACATTTTGGAATTTAAAATACGAAGTAATTATATATTAGTTATATGTGCTGTGGTGTGTGTTATTTAACATAATTATCTTATACGGGAAAATCTGGCGTTATCTAATATTCGACTTGCAACTGTTTCACCCACACGTACTCGTTATTCGAACCACAACCCAAAATAAGATTTCGGTTTTAAGTAGCTTTCGTATCAGATTGTCTAAGATTTTTGTGATGCATTTAATAAATATATATTCACAGGAATGAAAGGTAAATACAATGTCGATGAACGATGCAGATGTCTAAAATTTTAATTTTTTAATTCACTCATTGGTTTTCACATATATAAATAAGAGTTCTTGCAGTACCAGTGACGTCATACTCGTCTCCAAGTCAATGAAGGGATATATTAAAAGTAGATGAAGCTATATATTACCGTTTGTATATTTATTTTTAAATGTGAAGGAAAATCCAACGATAAATTATAAATATTTGAGATAACAAATGCAAAAAAAGAGGTATTTGCGTTATGCCAAATTAGAATTTATTAGTTGTGGAGGTATGACGTCACTTCTGCTACTTAACTTGTATTTAGCGAAATAATATAACACATAACCCGATTAATTAATAATTGACAAATTGTTATTAAAAATTGAAACTTTATCTGACTTTTATTAATTATAATTAGTGGATATAGACGAAATCAGAATTGAACTCAATACTTTAACAGTTACAAATAAGTTTTCTTCCATTTATATTTGAATTGGTTCTTTCAAAATATTCATCTGAAGATGTCCATAAAAAATGGAAGAAACGTTATGCAAGTTATTTAATTATAGATTCTATTGTTCATAAACAAGTTCTGACTTTTGGTCAATTTCCACCAATTATAATTGCATGATTGATTTATAATTTATATTTAATCACTTCAGGGCTTTGGATGGCTGGTTCCTGTGTCCATGGCGGTTGGAGGTTTTTTTCTAACTGTGTAAGTACTAAATTGGAAATAAATCTTGAAAGTATTCTTCAACACCTAAATTTAACAGTGTCATTTTTATCATCAGCTGTAGACAAATATATTTTATTTCAGGTATCGTGGTTATAGTTTTCGACATGTTTGGCAATGTGCAAAAGGGTAAGTAGACTGAAGTAATATAAGAATTGAAGCTTCTTTTTTAGGGCAACAGTCTACATGAGGGTAATCCACATGGTGGCAACTCCCCTTTAATAGCATAGGTAGGGATTTGAAAGGGGGGATGCGGAAGGGTAGAGGAAGGTAGCCAAGGGTTAACTAGGGTCCACGGGCTATATTTTAAGGATCCTACCCGGCATTAGCCTAAAGAAATGCAGGGAAAACCCTAGAAAAACCTGCATCAGGTAGGTCGGGCATTTGGTACTTGTCCCATGCCCTTCTGATAGCGGGAGAGGAGTTTGCTGTGGGGACGCAGCATTCCCTTCTCCGTGCCTCGACCAGTTTAGGAGGCAGCTGGCCGACTATTCCAATGGGAATAGCGGACAACTATTACCGTATGCCCAAGGTCTGTGACCCCGGAACATACACCTCTCAGAACAGGCCGAGGTGCCTCGGCTTGTGGGAACCTTAGTTCAAAAACGGAGAGGAAAAGGCATCCCCAAAGGTAGCCCCTTCGTGTCTCTCCTACAAGGTTCTGCCTGCGAAAGAATATCCCTCACAAGGTATTGCCTGCGAGAGAATAGCCCTCGCAGGCCTCTCTATTATGAAAAGAATTGAAGCTGAACAATCTATTAATTTAAATAATTATTAGTGGATAATTAACTTTGAGAAATTTTTTAAATGATTTGACTAATAAAACTTACATGTTAAATAACAAATTAGATTTTTAATAAAAAATTAAGTAAAGAGAAACCACACAACTTTTTTTTTCTCTTCAGGAATATAAGTAAAAAGGGAGAAGTTTATGTTCTAAAAAATTTTTAACCTGCATATATATCTAAAAATAATAAATAATAAAAAAGTAATACATATTTTCATCTGCATTGAATGCACTGCTTCATTGGTTTGGAAGGGGGGAGGTATGACGTCACTGGTGCTGTTAGACACTCTTTGTATAAATATATTATTAAATATTCAAACAAAATTGCAATTTTAAGAATCAGTAGAATAATTACACAACTTAAACATTTTAATGAAAGTTGTTTTATATATTATTAGATTATAAAACTTTCATTATCTTCACTTATACCTTGAAGATAATTTTTTTTGTAACATAGTTAGTCCTCCTTATTTACTTATAAATATTTTTTCTCCTAAATAGAACCAAAGTATCGCGATTTATCTTTATTTGTTTATTTTTATTTTTCTTATCTTAACTTAAATTTTTAATTTTATATGCAACTCGTTAAATATTAAATCTATTTATATTAATCAACTGTTGTAATAATTTTTTGACTTAATTGAGCATAAACCATTACATTAATGTGCATAATTAAGTTATATATGAAAATTAATATACAAATATCATTAAAGCAGTTCTAAAAGAAAATTTATGAACAGGGGTGCAGAAAGAGTGCAGACATTGACCCCAAACTAATCATGATAACGCGTGGGTATTAGAAAAATTGACTGCCTTTAATATTCTATGATGAATTGTATATATAAATATTACCTTAAATTTCAATTATCTGAAGAGAGAAACAATCAACAGACTTTAAAAATTTGAAGATAAAAGTACAACCACCACGGCCTCTTTAATTTAATTTAAAACTGACAGAAAATTGGATTAACTAGCAATAAGAAACCTCATGGAAGAATAATGGAAAGGGCTTCGCGTTTTGTGGTCTATAACAATTAAGATTTATTTGAAGTATGTAATTACTTGAGATTCAACACGCAGGCATTTACTGAAAATCAAAAATACTGGAATGTAGATGGTTACTGGATCAGTCAAGGCAGAACCTTTTAGGAGAGATACGAAGGGGCTACCTTTGAGTATGCCTTTTCCTCTCCGTTTTTGAACTAAGGTTCCCACAAGCCGAGGCTCCTCGGCCTGTTCTAAAAGGTGTATGTTCCGGGGTCACAGACCTTGGGCATACGGTAAGAGTTGTCCGCTATTCCCATTGGAACAGTCGGTCATGTGTTCTCCATCTTGATTTAACTTGGACAATTCTTGCATTTTAATATCCTCCTGACGTAGTCCTCATTATTCTGGTTTTTTTTCTAGAATAAGTTGGCAATTAAATACTTTAATTTTACTGCCTTTCATATCTGATTAGCCTTGGTTGAGTGTTCAAATTACTAGTTTTAAGGGGAAATATAGGAATAAATGGAGTGAAAGAGAAATGCAGGATCAAAAAGGACGGGGTAAAAAAACCGACGTGTAGAGAATTTAAATTTATCGTTGAGTATTTAATATAATCAGACAATTATCATTTAATAATAACACAGCCAATATGTAGAAAAATGTATCTACATTTATCATTTAAATATAACGTTTCGTCTACAATTTTGGGACTTCTTCAGGTAATATACAGTTTTTAATGTATTCAGATAAATATATATATCAAAAACTACCTGAACAAGTCCCAAAATTGTGGACGAAACGTTGAAATGAAATTTTGGCAACTTGGAGGTGTTTTCAGAATTATAAATGCATAAAATCTGGTCAATGTGACCCAATGTCCGACCTACCCGATGCAGGTTTTTCTAGGGTTTTCCCTGCATTTCTTTAGGCGAATGCCGGGTAGAATCCTTAAATCATAGCCCGGGGGCCCTAGTAACCCTTGGGTACCTTCCTCTACCCTTCCGCATCCCCCCTTTCAAATCCCTTCCTATGCTATTAAAGGGGAGTTGCCCAATGTGGATCACCCTCATGTAGTCTGTTGCCGTAAAAAAAAAATTGGATCAGTCAGCCAGATACGTCCTAAACTAGTCAAGGAACGGAGAAGGGGAATACTGCGACACAACAGAAAACCCCTCTACTGCCATAGTTAACCCTTGGCTACCTTCCTCTACCGTTTTTTGCCTTTCAGATCCCTTCCTATGCTATTAAAACTGGTGTTGCCACGACGTAGATTACCCTCAAGTAGCCTGTTGCTCCAAAAATAGTATTTTGCAGCGTTCCGGATTCTCATAGTTGCCGCTGGAGAAATGCGTTTTAAATTTCTGTGGTTGGGAAGTTTGTATGAGCCTTTTAGAGATGTGGAAAAAGGAGTCTTTGTCTCATCAAAGTCTCAAGAGCGCACCATTCAAAATGTCATCAGAAGTAAAATCGTACAACCCATACAGCCTTTCATATTCAGTCTCCACCACCACCACGAAGATAATTTCCGCACTTTCAGATCTACACGTAGAAAGGTTTTCAAAAAAATCTGAGGAAATTTGAATTTCGGAGGAAGCGGTTCCTCCATGTAATCGTCCTTTCTAGTAGACATTGAGATTTCCAGTGACAATCGCTTTGAACGACATGTGAGCTTCGGCGAAGTTTGGAAACTTGACATCTACGAGTGCGTTTCAGGTTCTGTTTGTAGCTAGTTTATAAAACAGATTGTTTTAGGCTCATTGGGTGCCTTGTGTTAGCAGGGAGACCAGCGTGAGTCTGCGACGATGTCTGCAGCTCATCCGAGAGGAGCTGATGTCCCAGGAAGATCCTGCTGAGGACGACGAGCAGCCTTGGCCCAGGGTTCTCAGGTCCCAGAGTCCTTCCCCTTCCTATCACCACACGGACTCTGATCCTCGCTATATCCACCTCGACCCTGGAGAGTCCTACTCATCCACAGAGCTTAAGGACGACTACTACCTTTAAAATAACTTGGTTTCAATTTAGAAAACTGAAGTTAACGCAAAAACAAAAGTTGTTTTATTTACTACTGTAAGTTAAATTATGTTCATCTTCAAGTGACGTTCCGTGCGAGGGTCAGGAACACTCCGTCAACGTCATGGAAAGGACAACGGTTAATTTCCTAAAAGGAAAATAGAATCTGTCACTTTTGGAGAGGTGAAGCCTAGTCAACCAATGATTACACGCGCTCACAAAAATAATCCTAACAAAGAAATAAGAATGCTGGCATCGCGACAAAAAAGGCAAATAACAAAGCACTGGCCGTCACTTTCTATTGCATAATTGATTCGGTGCCCGACCAAAGAAATTGTTTATTCACTTTGATTTGGATTTACTTCACGCTTGTTTCACGCTACATCGGCTCGGTTTACTCACTTTTATTGGGACTTACTACTAGACGTAATAGCCTTTTGTTCGCCCAGATAAAGTAACTCTCATAACGCCAAGACGAGGAATTTTAAAATTTTCCTATTGGTTACCCCAGTCTCGGGGATTTCATACGATAAATTTTAATCCACGGACTTAATTAAAATGATTTAGCTATTTCTTAAACATTACTGCCAATTTTTATTGTGATATATTTGCATTTGTTTTCACTTTCTTCCGTATTGAAATTAATTTTTTGTACGAGGAGTGAGTGACGTCAGAGATTAACGTGTACTTTACCGAATACCAACGGGAAGCCGAAATATTAAAATTATTTGCTAATTAATATCTCTTGGAATCGAATTTTTTATTTGTATTAATTGAACTATAAATGGCCATTTCCACTTCATACTATTTTTCTCGAAACATTTTTAAACATCTTCGCAGTATCGGCACTTCTTTATTGCCCACCAGCTGTGTGCCCGGGTTGTCATATCCATAACCCCAGATTTCACTCCAATCTCGATTGCTTTTGCGTTATTTTTATGTAAAGCACCTCGACCCCTATACCTAAATGCGCTCACCTCCCATGCTGAAACTTATAGATCCCCTAAAAAGTTATATTCGACGAATATATCGGCCGTTTTAACATGTTTGAAAATTTCCGCCCCCACTACTGTGGGTTAAACGAAAAGTATTTATTAGACGCAGAAATCGGCCGATTACATTTTTCGAAAATTTCTACCCCCAACCAACTCTTCCCAACCCCTCCCACCCCACGCGTTGCCAAGATTGTCATAATTAAACACAGCGACAGCTGAAACCCCGGATTTGGATTCTCCGTCATGTTCCCGTTATTTTCATGTAACGCTCCACCAAACCCCACTCCCGTCACATGCCGATAGGAGTTGAAATTATACATAGATAAATAGTATGAAACTCATTGACCCCGAAAAATATTTGGCGCAAAACTCGGCCAGTTACGTTGTTTCAACATTTCCACCCGCGCTTGGGGGAGTTAAACAGCAAGTTGAATTTCGTAGTTAAACTCAGTGACAACCATAACCACTGATTCGACTCGATTCTCGATTGTTTTGCGTAATTTTTATTAAATACCCTTCCACCCCCACCCTTAAGGGTTCTCCTTTCACAATCTGTAAGGGGTTTAAATCTCATATTCAAACTCAGATACCATCGGTTCTCTTTGACCTCTAAACATACTTATCCGACTTAAATATCAGCCGTTTTAGCATGCTTTAATTTATCCACCCCCGCTCCGACAGTCCTGGAAGCAAGTACTCACTGTTTATTTATTACAAGATTATTTTTTATAAATGTTCAACGATCATCAGCCGCAATGTTTTTGAAAAGAATATAATAAACTCAATTAAAATCTTTTCACCGTGTTTTACCAATTATAATGCAAATGATAACTTCATTTTCTTTTAATACAATCATGCAAGCATTTAAATTTTGTTTGAGAAATTATCTCATCTACGTTCTCTAATTCCAAAACGGTCTTCTTTAAACAAAAATAGGATTTTTTTCTTCCAGTAGACAGTACAATTTATCTTTCAGAATTATCACATTCATATTTAATTTAATTAGTTATATTTAACAACCAATTATCAGCATTTAATGTTCAAAAAAAAATTATTCGAAAAATTAATAGTTATCATAGCTACGTTTCGGTACTTTAGTACGCTTCATGATTGGTCCAACTGAACCTAATTAATTAAGCTTCATAGCCAGACTGAGGAAGCGTTCATTAATACAGACTAAACTTTCAGTCGAACAATAGCCTGAAGATGGTACAAATATGTACCGAAACGTAGCGCTGCTAACAATAATTTTTTAATTAGTTAATTTTTTAGTAATAAAAAGATTTGATCGTTAAATATATATTATATGAACTAAATACAGACCGTAAAATAAAATTATTATTAATCTGAATTCTGTTCAGTATTATTTTAATATTATGGTACGAGAGTTATTTTATAATTTTCATATTTGTAAATCGTTTTTCGGAAAGCTTTCACGTTGAATTCGTTGAATAAATAGTCCGCAGGGTTTCAAACCATGCAGCCTTTTCAACAAGTAGCTTGATGAACGTCTTCGGCAATGGCGACGACGTAATAGCTAGCTGCTGAAACGTTGCACGAAAACTTTTTATTCAAAGATTTATTAATGTCTTGCTTTCTTTAAATAATAATAAAAAAATTATAATCTCAATTTATTAGTATATTCGACGAATAACAAGTACTGATTTCTATCGACGAAACATTAGAATCGAAACAAAACGGAGCTTACTCTTTATGAGGGGAAACAAAGGGAAAATATTTCTTCAACACTTCAGGAATTTCAAGGTCACGATCGCCGCCCATTACCTCGAAGCAAAAATCGTTCATTCAAGGTTCTTTTACGGCTACAATGGCGGATATTAAAGAGGCAAAAAGTGAGCCGCGCCGTGCCCGGGAGAGAACTTTGTTGCCTCGCGTCGGAAAACCAGCCGGAACTTCGTCACGAAGCTTCAAAATTATATATTTATTTGTGTTTTTGTGCTGCAAACGAGTGTATAACTGTCATGTAAAAAGAGCATTGTTTCATGTTAAGATTCGTGTGAGTAACAATTACTTTGCGAGTTAGGAAAAGAAATGATTGTAACAGTCGCGTCACGCGAGCCTTCATGTAAGGAATTCCTCAGGAACGATCAGGAAGAACAGGTAAGGTTAAAGAGAGCTTCCAGTTGGGTTTAAGTTATTGGTCTCAGTAAACCACACGGAGATTATAAGGAGCCGCTGTATCCTTCGTTTTTATAATCACGGATAACTGTATATCACTGAGTATTGTCTCTAACGGAATCCAGTCGAGGTTAAGTACCACTGTGGTTTCCGTCACCATTTTCTTTTCTCCTCTTTGTTCGCGAACTTGCCTCCAAAATTTAACTCATTTCTATTTTGTTACTTATCTCTATTGCTCCCTATGTGTTCTCGATTCCAATTTATAACTATTGTTGGCATATTTCGCATTCCAACCTCAAAAGGTCGGTGGTGTGACAGCTTCTTCTGTACCCCACTTTTGCATTTATATTTTTCTCGAAAACAAATCAGCACTACTTCACAATATTCTGGCTGAATGTGCATGAGACTGGAAATCGTTTCGGTTCCCATTATTCGCAATCCGCAGCCGCTCTCACACAAGTTTGCATAAGTTGAAAGTCTATAGGAGAGCTTGTCTTAGGCAACAAACGAACAACATGTCCGACAATGAGTAACAACACGTGGAGCTAATTCGTGGGTTTCTCCCTGACTCGCCATGACGGTTTCACGTTCCGCAAGGAATAAAAAGACGACGGAGAACTGGTCGCATGTTAAACCTCTCATTCGACGACCGCGAACAAGTTTCAGGTGTTGGGTTTTTTTTATTATCAGGAATTTAAATCGCCCGATTACGCAAAATCCCTCGCACAGTCGTCCTGGTAATTTAGTGATGTTATAAGACCGAGATGCGTTCAAAGACCTCGGTACGTACCGACACAGGCCCAATACGGTCACAGATATCCAAAGATTTCTTTCCTTATCATTCACAGAATTCATCTGGACGACTTCAAGACAGACGTGCATGGTTTCCCAGAAAAAGCTAGTTGGGTTCCCATTACATCCTCACCACCTCATTGGTTTTCCAATCCCGTACTTCCTTGTAGTAATACCAGATTCCCCATCAGAGCCTCATCAAAACTCAGGATGTTCAACTGTAACGTATCGTCTCTATTGGCAGTTTTATTATTATTATTTTATAATTTTAAATTATTATTTATATGATAAATAAAAAAACTCTCAACAAATATGATACATCACAATTGGCACCCCACGTTGAGCGCCAATTGCAACGTATCGTCTCTATGTTGAAATTTTTATTATTAATATAAATAATAATTTATAAATATTAGTAGAAAATTAATATAAAAAAACTCCCAGCAGAGATGATACATTTCACAACGCAGTAGTAAAAATAATCAATAATTACTAATACTTGATAAAATTTGTGTGACCTTTCAATAAATTCCAATTCCATAAAAAGGAACTAACTGTACGATTCACGTCAAATTGGCCAAATAAGAAACAAAAATAAACAGTTGTTAGAGACTAAATTTCAACAACTAATGGAGAAATTCTCCGACACCAATTACAATATATATACGTATACTTTTCTAACCTGACATGAATCTTTACATATTATCATACTTAAATATTAATGGCCTAATAAGTCAGAATACAAAATTTCATAAAGAAATTACAGCAAATTCTTCACAGGCAAGAACGACGTTTCGTGCTTACATTAGGACCCCTTCAGGTATTAAAGGAAATCTCTGGGCTGCATGGCAACAAGTAATAAAAATTCTAACATTTGCCTATGGACAACTTCTTTATTAAATATTTTATTTTGATCCATTCTGCTATATATATATTACAAGATTGTCAGATAATTTTCAACTTTCTATTTTACGTTTTCAATACGACTTTTTAGATGCTGTCTTTCACCAAAAAAAATTATAAAATAATTCTAGACACACTAATTTTGCAATTTCGGTGATGAGTAAAATAAAACTATAGCGCATATTTTAAAAATAAATTAACCATGTCCTTGGAGGAGGAAGAAAACAATAAATCTATATTCTCCCAAATAATAAGTAATATAATTTACTTCATTTAGCCCTTTATTTACATTTTTATCAGATGACGTTTCGAATTGTCCAACTACGTTCCTTTGGTTTCTCAGTTCGTTTATTTTGCCTTGATAACGTGCAATTAATAAAATTATTTAAGAGGATTTAAGATATTATGTTATTTGTTATAATTAAACTAGTTATTTAAAAGTCATTAAAAAGTTATCAAGTTCTTAGATTGAAAACATAAAATTACAAAGAACCTTTCAGCATTGTATGTTTCTTCAACTATTAATCATTAATTTAATATATTTCTAAAAAGTTGAAGTACAGGTATTAAGGACTTACAAATGGGTAATAGACGGTTGTGGCGATTTAGGGAAACTGATAAATTGTTAGTTAGTGATTATTATAACTGTCTCTTGTTCGTGGCGATAGAAAAAAAGGATCACTCCTGTATTGTGCAGTAATCAAACTCATATTATTAACAAAGAGCAAGTTTAAATCACGTTGGTGTTGTAGCGTTAACAGCAGGAAAATCATAAGGAAGGAAAATGTAAATCAAACTTCTTGGTAGTCTGTTGTAAGGAAAAAAATTAGGCCGGAAAAAACAACAGGAAAGTAGTTCAAATACCTTCAATATTTAAAGATACTGTGAGATTTTAATTGAAGAATTTGATACAGGTCTTTAACCAACAACTTTTAGAAATATTTACACCGTACTTGAAAATCAAATAATTAATAATAAAAAATAACCTATTATAATATAATATAATATAATATTGACGAAGATGAGTTTTTAAAGTCGATCACTTACACGGTTTTATAATTCTCAGGGATATTTTTGCAAAGAAAAAAATTTGGAAAATGGATGAAAAGAGAGAGACATAACTATTTCATTATACTACTAGATGACAACACTGTTTAAAAGGGTGGGGGAATAAACAATCTTTCGTCTTGTAAAATACATTTAAATAATGTGCAATAGGACTTCGTGTCTATAAAATGAAAATGCTAGACTGGTCAGTATCGTAGCAATTATCGGGGTGAGACGACTCAAGTTTCTAAAGTTTCTGCCTTTTTGTTTTATTTACACTCCTATGTAAGGTATGGACATTAAATATTCATTTCACTACTTCATAGACAAATGAAAGTCGCACAAAAACTGGAGAATATTATTATTACTATGAAAGTAACACACTGTTCGGAGAACTTTCTGTTGTGTTGACAATTAAATTTCTCCGTGAGAATTGTAGAGAGGAAAAAAATTTGAATTACACACAAACAGTTCGGTTGAGAATAAGTGTAGAATATTTTGAACACGCGGAAAACAGAAAAGGACGAAATCACGTGGAAATAATTTTAAAATTTTAATCTAAGCTAGATTTTTGGACGCAATATTGATACAATTTATCAGATTTGTATGTTATTTCCTTTTATTCTCTTAATACGGAATATAATTACAAATACACATGTGATGTAAACAAAATTAATTCCAAGTAGCAGTATTACAAATTAGATTATTTAGACATATGAACGTATTTAATCTCTATACCGTAGTTATCACTAAAAGTTAGTGTCGTTATCCATACAAAGGCAAAGTAGCTGTCCGTAGCCATTAATTCAAATTTTGTTGTTCTTTTGAGTTTCGATATAGTCTTGTGATTCATATTATTTTGTGCCTTAAAGAAACTATAAAATATCGCGTTATATTAAAAATTAGAAATTTCTTTTCGTTTTTTTAATGTTCTTCTGACATAAAAAAACGTGTTGCGCGTCTTAACGGAAAAATGTCATAAAGGGGTTAATAGCATTAAGTAAATTTTTATATCTTTTAATATTTTACTGATTTTTATTAATGCAATAAATTAAATGAACTAACGACCATTGTTCAACACAGTGACGTTTCTGTACGTTTATACTATATTCGTTTGAATATAATATTTTAAAATGTCTTTTATAATGGTAATTTTATTTTATTTTTATATTCGTTTTTCTACGTACTTAAGCCTCAGAATAGGCTATACAGTATACCGAATTTAATGTTGAGAATTGGTGATTTGGAAGAGGAAAGTGTAAACTACGATATCGTAAATTCCCGAATTATACTCTCTTTCGGTTATCAATCATGGAGTAGTTACTTTCATCACAGCCGGAGACGTCAACGGCCAAATAAGCACCAATCAAAAACCACCTTGTCACCTATTTATGAACAGAATTGCCGGCCGCGATCCGGAACACAGTCACTTAAACGCAGTGACGACAAATACAGGGTATTGTTATTTAAAAAAAATGTCCCCGACCTGGTGTGAATGACTGAACTTTTCACATTTGTGTTCCTACTTCCTCGACGAACACTAAGTGGTATATAGTTATCGTAATTTCAAGCCAAGAATATGGGAGAAAATCTTGGCTAAAGATGACTGAATTGGATTAATAACACTTAAAGACAGATATTATCGATAGCGAACATTTTTAGGCGCAAGTGACGCTGTGGAGTGGCCATTAAACAATATTTTGCGGAGTGAATTAATTACGATAGATTTATAGACGCTCGACAGGATAATGTTTTCAGTTATATCCTTCATAATTTAAACGTACTATTTTTACTTATATGAACCACTTTATTTAAGCGCAGATATTGACGAACGTCTTTTGTATGAACGCCATCTTAATATTGGCTGATTACATCTTCTTATGCATTCATTAAAGAACTATTTGTTTAATGATTATTCTTCACAGAGTTACTATCCATAATAAACAATCTTATTTTTTAAAATATACACATAATTTCTGTCTGTAAAATGTAGTTTATTCTTGTTAATATAATTATTTTAGTAACAGTATCAGAAATTTTCGGCTGTATTCTGTATAATCCTGCTGTAAAACCTCTTCGTCATTTGTGAACCAAAATTATTGGCACAGTAAACCAGAAAAAATCTATTTTTGTTGTTAAGTTCATAGAACGATAAAGGAGAATACAGGCGAAAGCGCCTTTTGCTCATATTATAAAATAATAAGACGAATAACTACATTTTGTAGCTGTAATTTGATTGTTTTGTATTTTAAAAAATATAATAGAATGAACCAGTCTGAATAATAAAATAACAATGTGTCATTAATCCGAAAACATTTCAGTTATCCATAGCCTTTCTTTCTTTTGTAGTTTTGATTTTATCCACTAAACTTCGACACCCTTGACGTGAAGTGCAGAAAGTAGAAATACGAAAAGTCTTCGAAATTCCTTCAGGCAGTTCTTGAGTTCGTTCCATTCAAATTGTTCCGAAAAGCATACAGATGAGAATTTTATTTAAATAACATCTCATTGTATTCGTTTCGTGATCCAACGTCGGACTATTTAATATAATAAATAAAGAGCTGACGTGGAAGTTTTTGATTGGTGCATTCCGGGTCAGTGGTCAATAACTTGTCAGTTGTTCTGCAAACGTTCCATTTTTATTGGTTAGAAAAAGAGGTTCGATGGATCAATGTGATGCCAGGCTTGAATGAAGATGTCTGAGAGGGACCGCAGATGGCCCACACTGCTGTGACACGTAACTGAATTAAACGTCCGTGTTTTGTGTTGCAGAGTAGCTTTACGAGAGTGCGGTTTTGAATGAGAGGTGTTTGATGGAGACGTCGCGGGGTCCAGTCCTTGGCGCTCAAGGCCTGGGTCGCTATAAAAGGCCGAGGCGTCGACTGAACCCCGCAGACTTCCAGGGGAAGGAGACGAGGCAGGTAGGTGAAAGTCTCACTCGCACTCACAGCTTCCGTGACCATCGCACCAAAGTGGAAGGACAGAAACTAAGTTGTATCTTTGTTTACATAGTAATAGAGTGACCGAAAGTTTGGTAGTGTCGAAAATGTGCAACCATGCAAACATTACGTGAGATAAAGACTGTAAACATGTTAAGAGAAGATCAAAACAGTTATTGTAGATATCTCAGGCGTTTCGTAGGTAACGTGAGCTAGCATCTCCATTTAAATACAAGTCTCTTCTAATTATTCGTTCTTCACAGCCGTGACTGAAATTGTTAATATTATCTAAATGAAAAGGTGTTAAAGCTTCGCTCCCGCTCTGTTCAGTGACTACAACTCTCTTAAATATTTTTCCGCCTTTATATAAATCATTAGTATTATATTTATCATAAATTGTTATTAAAAGTTACATGGATCTCGTTAATTAATAACTAGAAAAACGGCCAATTTATCAGACATGAAAGAGTGTGTTATTCAACTGAAACAAAAAAATGGTAACAATATTGCGACGTTTCGTCCACAATTTTAGGTCATTTAAATGTATGCATGTTACAGTTAGGTGTAAAAATATAAATTTAGTGTCACGAACTGCGTCGTATGGCGGTTGTAATTGTGAATATAAACGACAGAAAATTGGAATGATTTTTTTTGTTTATCAATTATATTTATGTGACTTATTTTAAATAAATGATAAAAAAAAATATCAGCCAAACAGTCAGAAATTTATTATGAAAAATTTCAAACATGTCTCTCCGACGTTTAATAGAAACGGAAATGTCATCTGTATTAACGTTGGCTGTTCAATAGTTCCCGTTCGTAGGCACGAAATAAATAAGTATTTGAGAAACGTCTTTATTATTTTCTAAAGCCTTTGGTAAGCGGCTGCTGTACCAACTAAACAATCCGAGTGGACTCGGTCAGTCAAGCTTTTTCCATCCAGATCATTTAATAAAATTTTATGGCCTCTATGGCGGATCTTTGTTTTAATTAATTCAATATCCATCCTTCATCGAGTTCTAAAGTTAAGCCAAGAACATTGTGATCTGCTAAATGTTAGGTGAAGCCGGGATCTGTCTATTATTAATGGAGAGGGGTCTGGAGTCGACTCGGGTAGCTTAGTTGGTAAAGCAGGTTCGATTCCCGGTCTGGTCGATATTTACCCATCCTGATACTTTAACTTTATCAGTGAAGTTTATGCGGAAAGAGTTCACGTGTTTCCAGCCTGTTACATTATCACGCGACGTTTCCACGACTAACAGCATCGTCATCGTCTTGCAGGGGAAACACGAAAGCTCTTCCTACATATTTAGAATTTTATACGTTATATTCCAAGCGCTGTCTTTAATGTACAATATTTAGTTTTATCTTCGTGGAAATTTCAAACCAAACGTTTAATTTAGCCTGACAAGAATAATATTATTAAAATTATTATTATTATTTTTTTAGGGCAACAGGCTACATGAGGGTAATCCACTTAGGGCAACTCCTCTTTAATAGCATAGGAAGGGATTTGAAATGGGGGATGCGGAAGGGTAGAGGAAGGTAGCCAAGGGTTCATTAGGGCCCCCGGGCTATATTTTAAGGATACTAAATTCCTGTTTATTAATATATTTAAATATGAACATGTCCAAATATGGGAAAAATTTTAATTAAACTTTTTATTGGAAATTCAACGTCGTAAATGAAAAATTACTCGCGTTAGTTCAAAATTTGTTTGTATTTGGACATGTTCACATTCTAAAATATTCTTTTACATTTTCAGTGAAAATAAGGTTTCGTATTTGCTTTAAGAGTTACATGTAGTTTCATAAAATTAACGTTGTGCGTCTGTCAATATGTTAATTCGATTAATAAACACCCAAATTTAAACAGGTATTTAATACGAAAAAAAATTAATGATACGACGTAAGGAACACTACGATACGTTTCAACCAACTCTTGAGGCTTTATTAATGTGTATTAAAATTTTTAAATGTTGCCATGAAGACATCATCAGCGAAGAAGAGTAATCGTTCGTACCTACTCCTTAGTTTGAGAGTTTCAATTCTCTCGGCGTCATAATTTTGAAGTAAAACGTTCAGGAAATCATTGTAGAATTATAAACGTCAGTCGAAAGCATATTTTGAAAATTAATAAAATCTTTAAGGAAAATATAGTTTATTTATCAGTGTGGGGAGATTATTGTTAGACACGTGTTCTTTGAGACGGATTTGTAATGACCTTTTAGTTGGTACCGTGTAGCAAGTAGCAAATTTTATGAACAAAATGCATAGTAAATAGTGTCATGGGGAATCTTCACATTTTTTGTTGTATAGTAATTGCATATAATTACAAAAATTGTCCGTTAACTACGTATCACGAAACACTATATGTTTATAATTGTATATATGTATACTCTGATTTAAAATCAGTATATTGACGGTCTCAATAAATTTAATTCGTCCTAGAACTAATAAATTAGTTTAAGATAAATATATATATAGATCTACATATGTTTATTGAGAATGTAACCACATTATTATTTGTCGATCAAATTTTAATTTTCATCTGCTCTATTGATATAATGGATTAACGGCCTCTTCAGATATGTTAAAAACATTTTATTTAGCAATTCAACGACGTTTCAATTAGCTTTTGTACTTTCATCATGTTTCAATAAGGTCGTTATGTTACCGCGGTAACAATTTTGTGTCTGAACTATTTCAAACCACAAAATTACAGTATATATGTCTTCCTATTCTTCTAAAATAATATTTAATATTAAAATAATATATTTTCAATTTAATAATAAGTTTTACCAATCATAAAGTAAACGTATTAGTTTTTTCCAGAAATAAAGGTTGGTTTGGGGGTCACAATACTTTTCAAATGTGCTCAAAACTTTTTTTTTTTAAAAAAAAAAATTATTTAACCCGTAATACTGATGATTTTTTTATTTATAAACTTGATCAATAGAAAAATAAAAACTCTTTAAAGCAGATATGAGTCTTACAACAAATTACCTTAAGATTTAAAACTGTACAATTTAAAAATATTTAGTAAAAAATTGACAAATTAGTATTTCAAAATTTCTAATTGCTGGGACTGATTTATTATTTTTTTTATATTAATTGTATATGTATATATATATATATATATATATATATATATACATTGTTCTTTTTTACTAAATGTTGGGATGAATGTAGGAATTTTTCTGTTTTTACTACATAAAAATTTATTATTATCATTAAAAAATTAAAATTACATAATGTATTAATATTTTATAAAATTATATTAAAAATTAATAAATGAATTATAAATATTATTTAATTTTAAGAAGAATTTATTGTGTAAAAATTTGTTTTAATGCACAACATTTTTGTATGACCCAAAATTGTTGCCATAGTAACATTACAACCAGATTAAAAACTAATGAAACGTCGTTGAAGCGTTAAATACTTCAGAATGCCTGAAAGGGTCGTTAATTTATAGTATTTATCGATAATATATTTTATAATCAATACACAGTTGTTATTGTCATCACGAAACGTTCGATATTTACATTGATAAATAATGAGGTTTTAAATTCTTATAAAATGTATCAGGAAGTGAAATACACATGGAAAGTCCGTTTGTGCTCTACAGGATTCGTCAAGAAAATGTAATCGACTTATTGTCCAGTCGAGTGCCACGTTTTGAAGTTTCCACGGTCTGCTTCTCCCCTTTGTTATATGTGTGGGTGGGTGGGTTATTTCCCTTGTTTATTTCACAAAGTTCCGCCTTGCGGTTTCGAGCCGGAGAGGAAAATCTCGAGCATTCTTTTATTCTCCTGTTGTGCCCGAGGCTAATCGCTACCAATTTCGCACGGTGCTTTCCATCACGATGTTTTCACCGCAGAAAACCGCGTCACTTCATATTGCGAAATTTAATTGCGCATACGGAGATGACAACATAAAGTTTGTGGAGAAGCGGATGTGCGAAAAAAAAAACATCTCTGGGCTGTTTCTTTATAATATTGAGTGTATGGTTCGCCATACACTGAAAGCACACGTTTAATAAATGCTGACCAGAATAATTTTTTTCTGTGAATAATTAAAGAAATATACCTTCGGATTTGTTATACGTCTCACAAACATATAATTGCATATAATTATACTGTTCGTGTTCCAAGATGGTAATTAAATAGTAGCCAATTTAATACGAAACATGATGTAGAAACATCACGTTACGTTGAGGCTTTCTTAATATGCATTATTAATTAAAAAAACAGCAGGCAAGTAGATGTTTCCTTAATATTAATTGGTCGTAGATATTGCTTAGTTTGAAGGTATTTTTTTATGCCATGTAATGACATAATAGCATATCGGCTTTCCCCGGTATTTGCAGAGATCGACAATGGTCATTTTTCTCGTCGTAAGTCAGAGGTGATTTTTGTAAATCGGAAGCAGAAGGAATACGGAATATAGATTTTTTATACTCATAGTTACGAAGTAAATAATTACCAAGGACCTAACACTGCTTTCTCAATTAAATCGTTTAATATATTAATAAAAAAGATAGCCAAATACAGACAAAACAGTAAAAAACCGTCGCCTTTTCGGCGATGTTGTGCATTAAAACAAATTTTCACACAATAAATACACCTTAAAATTAAATAATATTTATAATCCATTTTTTAATTTTTAATATAATTTTATAAAATATTAAGACATTATGTAATTTTAATTTTTTAATAATAATAAATTTTTATGTATTAAAAACAGTAAATTTCTACATTCATCCCATCATTTAGTAAAAAAAGAACATAAAATATATATACAATTAATATAAAAAATAATAAATCAGTCCGAGCAATTAGAAATTTTAAAATACTAATTTGTCTTTTTTTTACTAAATATTTTTTAATTGTACAGTTTTAAATCTTAAGGTAATTTGTTGTAAGACTCATAACTGCTTTAAAGAGTTTTGTTTTTTCTATTGCTCAAGTTATAAATAAAAAAATCATCAGTATTACGAGTTAAAGGATTATTTTTTTTTAAAAAAAAAGTTTTGAGCACATTTGAAAAGTATGTGACCTCCAAAACAACCTTTATTTTTGGAAGAAAAAAATATGTTTACTTTATGATTGGTAAAATTTATTATTAAATATTATTTTAGAAGAATAGGAAGACATATATACTGTAATTTTGTGGTTTGAATTATTCATGACACAAAATTGTTACCGCGGTAACATAACGACCTTATTGAAACATGATGAACTAACAAAAGCGTATTGAAACGTCGTTGAATTGTTAAATAAAATATTTTTAACATATCTGAAGAGGCCGTTAATTCATTATATCAATAGAGCAGTTGAAAATTATAATATGATCGACAAATAATAATGTGGTTACATTGTCAATATACATATATAGATCAATATATATTTATCTTAAACTAATTTATTAGTTCTAGGACGAATTAAATTTATTGAGACCGTCAATATACTGTTTTTAAATTAGAGTATACATATATACAACTATAAACATACAGTGTTTCCTGATACGTATTTAACGGACAATTTTTGTAATTATATGCAATTACTATACAATAAAAAAATGTGAAGATTCCCCATGATAAGACTTGTTGAATCTCTGAAAATTTAAATGATCGTTATAATAGTGTTAACAAGGTCACTAGTAATTCCAAAATATCATAATAAATGTATTACTTCTTAAATTTAATGATAAGGAAAATAGACCAACACAGTCAAAATAAGTGATAATGTAAATACCACGGACTGTTTATTAAAAATGAAAAAAATTGCGTCCGATTGAAAATAATTAATAAGAAAGATAGCTAATTCATACCAAAAAAAACCTTTCTGGGAAGCTTGTCCTTTTCTTAGGTGCTGATAAGAGCCTAGGGCGACACAACTGCACTCGTCAGTTGACAAAAACTCAAAAGCGACGAAAAGGGAGATCCAAAGGGAGCAACGATAATGGGAAAACAGAAGGTTTAACGTAATAATAAGGGACCAAAGTAATTGTTGAGTTTCACAATGTCACTTTGAAGATTAATTGCTGTGATGTTTGATTTATTGTGAAGCATCTCTGATATAAGGCTGGAATTGTACCTGGTGTCAATGCCTAAAATCTTAGAATTTTTCCAATACAAATGTATGTTTAGAATTGATGATATGGTTGGAGACTACAGTTTGGTTATGGTTGGGAAGTTTGTTGTTAGACATATGTTCCTTGATGCGGGAACGTTTTGTTTGTCCTATGTAGCAGGAATTACAATTAGAGCAAGAGATTTTGTAAACAACACAATGTTTGCTGTAGGTGTCAGGTGGGTCCTTGTGGTTTTTAATCATGAAGAAAATAATATTAGAAGATCTGTAAATAATGGATCTGTGATATTCTTTAAAAATTTGGACGAATTTGTGATGTAGAAATTCGTAATAAAATGTTTGGGAACGAGTGACGGTGGGATATTGGATTTAGTTCAATCTAATGTTACTGTGTTTATTAATAAAATTTAAAGGGTACTCGTTAGTTGCATTGGACTCCGTGAGTCGTCCAACACAGAATTCTCAAGCACAGAATAATCATATAAGATGCAATCACGAGTTCGCAGAAACTACTGAATTAATGTATAATAATTTACCAACACATACGTTTCCATGAAACGTATAAGATGGAGGATGGCAGCTTGAAACACAATTAACAAAAAAATTAACGATCCCGTCCACACGGTAACGTTCGTCAAATGACGAGATAAACAATGATTAGTCTAAATAGTTGTAGATAAAACCTGTGTTGTAAATTTAGCAACTATAACTGACTTAATATTTAAATTAAATAATTAAATAGCGGCCGAGGCTCGTTTTTTCGTCGTCTCCTCGTTCCGTGAAGTACCCGTGAAGTTTCTACCTCCGTGTAACCGTTGTGCAGTAGTGTGTGACGCTGGTGATATAATTCAGCTGGTATCATCTCTGCCATTTAAACGCTCGTGCGTAGGTAAGTAACAATAAATAAATTTAAATAATAATAGGATAAAATAGTGAAATACAGACAAAAGAAGTGATGATATAAATACCACACAACGTGTGTGCGAACCTTGTTTCTTTCTTCAGGTGCTAAGAAAACTGAAAGGAGAAAAGTCTAGAATAATGTTGTCAGAAATAAATTTGTCTTATTTGATCTATTTTTATTATTATTAATTTTCAAAAGAGACATATTTTTCGTTTTAATAAGCCAAAAAATTGAAAATCTCTGAATGCATGAAATATAAACATTTAAGAGTGTGTTTATATAATTTTTAAGAAAGATAAAAAGGTTTGGTGAAAATTATTTCTATATTATTTTTGCAATATTTGTTTGTAACAACAAGGCTCTTGTGTTTTTTAGTTTTCTTAGCACCTGAAGAAAGGAACAAGGTTGGCACACACGTTGTGTGGTATTTATATCATCATTTCTTTTGTCTGTATTTCACTATTTTATCCTTTTTTTTTAGGGCAACAGGCTACATGAGGGTGATCCACATTGAGCAACTCCCCTTTAATAGCATAGGAAGGGAATAGAAAGGGCGGATGCGGAAGGGTAGAGGAAGGTAGCCAAGGGTTAACTAGGGCCCCCGGGCTATGGTTTAAGGATCCTACCCGGCATTCGCCTAAAGAAATGCAGGTAAAACCCTAGAAAAACCTGCATCGGGTAGGTCGGGCTTTTGGTACTTGTCCCACGCCCTTCCGATGACGGGAGAGGAGTTTGCTGTGGGGACGCAGCTTACCCCTCGCCATGCCTTGGCCTGTTTAGGAGGCAGCTGGCCGACTATTCCAATAGGAATAGCGGACAACTCTTGCCGTATGCCCAAGGTCTGCGACCCCGGAACATACACCTCTCAAAACAGACCGAAGTGTCTCGGCATGTGGGAACCTTAGTTCAAAAAAACCAGAGAGATGTGAGGGCATCCCCAAAGGTAGCCCCCGCCAGAAGCTATTTTATCCTATTATTATTTAAATTTATTTATTGTTACTTACCTATGCACTTGCGTTTAAATGTCAGAGATGATGCCAGCCTGAATTATATCACCAGCGTCACACACTACTGCACAACGGTTACACGGAGGTAGAAACTTCACGGATACTACACGGAACGAGGAGACTACGGAAAAACGAGCCTAGTTGCCGTACGCTGGAAAAACGACAGCCAGAATTGGTCGCATTCTAGAAAAAAAAATGTAGACGGAGCTGAAAATAAAGGGAATGGTGCGGAATGTGAAAGACGACGAGGTCGGTTTAAAACCTACAGGAATTTACGATATACCCTGTGAGTGTGGCTGCTGATATATTGGGCAGACTATTCGTACCATCGAGGAAAGAATTAAGGAGAGAAAGTGTCGTTACTGTACGGATAATTGGGTCACACAGGAGTTGTTCGTGCGGAAACAGTTTCATTAGGACAATGGCGAAAACACGATTTTACAAGTCAACGACCGTTGTACTTACTCGGGGGAGTCCTAAGTCACTTTGAGCCTTTGTTACATATATCCAGAAGGAGGTAAATAACGAGCAGTGTGGAGCAATTAGCTCTTTAATTAATTTTTTTTGACAAATCCTTGTACTGGCTAAAGTCTTTTCGGGGTTTCCAGCCCGCGTAAACTCGTCCACGTCGAGTTTTACCAGGCTGGAATTCCCGAGAAGACTTTATCCAGTTTCTATACCAGCGAAATATCTCGTTCTGCTATACAGTTCTGAAATAACAACCAATTAGTGGACAGCCAACCATTTTTTCCCCGATGCGTGCCTGATTATTACTCGGGATTTTACGACTTGAAATTGCGGATGAGTGGTATTACAGTGCAAACATGTTTTCTCCCTTTTTTTATCATGGCAGATTATAAATTGGTTCGCAACTACTTGGCTCTGACATGAGAGAATGTTGTAATTGCTAATATTTGTGCGTAAGTCTCGGGTAATCACCCCCCCCCCTTCCCAAGCACAGGGGACTCTAGTTAACCGTTGGCTTGCTTGCTGTCACCATCCGCATACACCGTTCCAATCCTATTAAATGGGAGTTGCTTGGTATCCCTAATTTAATCTTTCACTCTAAAAAATATTATATTTTATGCAATACTAGCTGGGTTATCGGCATTGCCCGGATTTTCACGTATCCATAACTGCCGATTTGACTCCGATCTCGGTTGCTTTCCTCCACCCCCACCCCAATGTGTGCTCTCGTCCCATGCCGGTAGGGGTTGAAATTATACAAAAACAACATCGGTATAAATACTATCCATGTCACTGACCTCGACAAATATTTATTCCACGCAAATATCGACCGTTTGAGATGTTTTAAAATTTCCTCCCCCACTCCTGAGACTGGCAGACGTGTCTCACCCCGACAGTGTTTGTTTTCTGGTCGCAAAGAACACATGTACTAAATTTGGTGAAATTTGCTCCAAGGGGGTAGATTTATATGCGGAACATACATACATACATACAAACAAACAATTTTATTTATTATATATATATATATTATTCTACAATTATTGGTTTGTGTTTTCAGTATCTCCCTCCAAAGAAATATTTTCAGTCCATCACAGAAAATTTCTAAATAATTTGCCAATTCCATTTTATCAGATCAACATTTTTCTTTTTCGTAAATTTATTTTAAGGATAATATATTTAGTAACTTATAAACCACTCTTTTTAGATAAAAGAATAGTCAAACTGGGTGACATGAAAATGAGTGTTAAATTAAATAAATTAATATTAAATTAAATAATTTATTATGAAATTCTTAATTTCTCGACAGATAAATTATTAATTTTCTTCGATCAGCAAATTATTTTAAATTTACAAACACAAATTAATTATTTCACTTCTGTACAATGAATGGGCTACTATTTTAATGCACAATAATAATTAACTCTTGGGGAGAATTGATTAAAAAAATTGCAATTTTCGGACAACTTAACTAATAAAAAATTAATTGAATACCTATTAATAACAAATTTAACAAAATAATTAATTGAGGGCGTTCACTTAAATGACCACAGTGACGTGGAGGAATGTTTACCAGTACCTTCAGGAAGTTAAGCAAGTAGGGCCTTCTGCTGCCATTGTCTTTATACGTGCAAAAAATCATGTCCAACATCTACAAATCTGTGATGAAGGAAAAGTCTCCATGAACCAACTTTTCTCTGATTTTTTATATCTCGTTCCCCCACACCTAGGAAACGTCATCTACTTTACTATACGTGGTCTGGACAACTAAAGCTGCTCTCCACCAAATGCGGTTTTCTGTGCGTCATCACGGCTTTGGTTACTAAATCATACCATTGTATTCTTAAAATGTCTAGACGATTTATGACGGTGGTAACTTTGTATCTGTTTTTAAGGTCAATTTGGTAAATAAATTTCCCGGCAAAATTACAAAGAAGGTATTCGATCTCGACTACACATAGGACAGACAAAACGACAAGGATTGCCGAAACGTCGTGTGATATTTATTTTATCAGTTAATATTGTCTGTTCATCTAATTAGTATTTCTTGACACAGACATTTTATACTTTTCCCATATTTTTGTCAGTCACATAAATAACAGGATAAATTTCATCCAAACCATTTCTTTCAATACTGAAGTAGATTTTGGCGTTTTCCATAATCTCTGACTTTGAGAGACTGTCAGAAACGTCAGGGTTGTTTTTCCTTCCAGTCTGATCTTACCCGGTGCAGGCTTTTCTTGCTCAATTGTTAACTCCCCGTTGAATTTTCGTTCATTATATAAAGAAAGTGTCATGATTGTTGTCCTGATGGGCCAATGTAGTTTTTCTACAATAATTTGTCACGTAAAAAAGCTCATGTTACTCGACTCTCGAGGCGTTACAGAAGAGAAAGGTGGACTCAAAGCTCGCGAGAGTTGTGAAGATAATTTCTTTCTTCGGCCTCCACTTTCTTTCGGTGACAAAAGCCAAGAAGCGAGAGTTCAAGACCACGCTGTATGTGTGTGAAAGTGAGCCTTGGGGCGTCATTACGAGACACCGTTGCCTGGCACACATCACCACTAGCGGACCGTCGGGGAGACCTCGAAATACAGGTAGCAATGCTGATGAACAGCCCACCTGGAATTGTTCTGTGGGAGGAAATATAAAAAAATGGGCCGGGAGCCGCGGACAACGGTCTCGGTCAAAACATTTTGTTACATCACATGTACCACAAAATGATGGTCAATTACAGATCATCCGCGGTCAATAAAAAGGCCCTCATTTTCCGACTTCAATCTCCTAACATCCAGGCATTCCTTAAGACGTTTCCTACGAATGTTTATAATATTTTTCTTAGAACAGAAACAGTTCCTAACCTCCATGGGGTTATAATAGAAAGATAAGCACTATTATGATCATAATGACAAAGGAGAGTCAACCAAATCAGCTTAAATTTTTATAATTTATTTTCTTTCATTTTCACGTGTGGTTCTTTCAGATTTATAGGCATATTAAAAGTTAACAATATTTTTAAAAATTTAAAATTGTGCAGTCCACATTTCAAGTCCTTCCTTAATAAGATATCAATTTATTATTAAATATTATTTATAATTTTTTTCTTGGGCAGTGATGTGACCTTATGTTGGACTCCATTCTTTCTTCCCCATCATTTATAGTTATTTGTTTTAGTGTTGTCAACTCACCTGTGCAGTTGTGTTTCTCTAGGCTTTTCTTAGCACCTGGCGAAAGGGACAAGGAACCCAGAAACGTTGTGTGGTACATATATTACCCATTTTTGTCTGTATTGGCTATTTTTTTATTCATTATTTTCAATCAGACGTAAATTGTTTCTTTTATAGTTATTTGCATTTATATACTTCTTCTGTGATTACTTGTTCATATTTACTACATTCAATTTTTTTTTTCATTTATATTATACTTCTTTGAATTTTTATTCCTATATTTCTTTCATTTATATTTTTCCTCTTTGATATTTATAGTTCTGCAGTTGTGTTTCTCTAGGCTCTTCTTTGCACCTGACGAAAGGCACAAGAATCCCAGAAACGTTGTGTGCTATTTATATTACCCTTTTTTGTCTGTATTGGCTATCTTTCTTATTCATTATAGTTATTTTCATTTATATTATTCTTGTGTGATTACTTGTTCATATTTACTACATTTATTTATTTTTTCATTTATATTCTTCCTCTTTGATTTCAGGTTAAAATTAATTTCTTTCTTACTTCCTTATAGTTATTAACGGCTAGATTCTTTTTCTAAAATATTTCATCTCCTATTTATAGTATATCTTATTTATATTCTAGTTATTTGATTACTTCTTTGATTATAATTCTCTTATTTCCTTTTAATAGTTAATTTCATTTAAATTCAACTTCCTTGAATTTTTCTTCGAATTTACTTATTTCTTTCTCGGTATATTCTTCTTCTTTGATCCCTTTCTAAAATTAATTAATCTATTATAATTATTATCTGTTAATTTTTTTTCAAATGCTTCATCTCCTTTTAAAAGTATTTTTAATTTATATTCTTATTATTTGAAGACTGGTGTTATTATTTTTGTTCTCTTCCATCCTGTTTATCAAAATTTTCATTTATTTTCCTCTTCTTTGATAATTTGATAAATTTAAGTATATTTAATGTATATTTTACTTTCTTGATTTTTTATTAAAAATTTTTATTAAATTCGTTATCATTTATATACTTATTTTTCTTCATTTCCAGGTACTTATTTAAATTTACTTAGTTTCTTGACAATTTTATAGTTTTAAATTCATCTACATTTATTCATTTTTACATTATGTTTAAGAGGATTACTTTCTGTAAACGCAGAACTGCAATTTCGAGTGTTAAACGTAGCATCTTTATTTTATTAAGAACTTTGAAGCTCATTTCAATGTTAGTTTTTTTATTTTACAACAGATTTCGTAGGTATTTTTAAGTTTAAATTCACTGTAATTCTCAATTTCTGTTTTCGTGGCTCGTATACTTGGATCGTAAGCGATCGTTATACAACAACGGCTGTAAAAATTTTATTTCCTAACTGGCGGTTGCTGATACATCTTTAGTATGGGTTTTTCTGGTCGAAGATTTGACGCCCGAAGGAGGAAGTAACGTATAATTTCATCGAGCTTGTTACTGGATCCTCGTGACTGTCCTTGAACGGAAAACTCGTAAATCCGGGGGAAAAGGACTGGCGTGTTCGTTCGTAGGGAACGTCTTTTTGCCCCCCCGTTCGACCACATCGTCTGGAAAGAACCAGACCACAACCGAGGTCTTTTAATGGCAGTGAACTTGGCCAAGGTCCTCCCGCCGGTCCTTGTTCAGATCTTGACCTTGCCACGATCCGAGAGTTAAATCCGCAGAACAAAGTCGCCTTCGGCAACGCCACACCTCTCATTCATTTACAACGCAAAAAAAAAACTTTTTCCTTGCAGACCATGCCTAGTGTTCTGCTCCTTTTTCTCTGATTTTACTGAACTTTCGTGAGGAAAAGCTCATTTATTTTGAGAACTCTCAAGGTTGACACAGTGGAACAAGAAATCTCCACACACGACGGTAGTTTTGAGAATTACGTGAAGACGGTACTATTTGGATCAATTTAAACTGTAACAAATATACTACAATAACAACTACAACAATCAGTAGAAAAGGAAAAACCTATTTCTGGCAGAACACGTAGAAGAAGGTCCGGAAGACATCTTGAAACAAGTAAACAAACAGGGTTCTATAAAATGTAATGAAACAAAGAAACACTACAATGAGCAGGTAGTCAAGGACAGAAGAGAAAAAAGTGTCGAAATAAGTCACTACTTGGACCTGAAAATCAGACAAGGAAAAATAATGACAACAAAGAAACTTGGTAATGGACGAAGAAAAGAACACTCAAGAAAGAAACGGAGGGTCCTTTTGGCACTAAGGACAAATGCAATAAAGGCTACAGCTTAAAGGGTAGCAAATAGTGTCTATGCACAGATGCTGAAGTAACGGTTGAATACAAATTTAAATTGCGCTGCATAATGTGATCCCCTGGATACTATCATTTTTCCAACAAGAACAAAGCTGGTAGGAACATAAGCCAAAAATTTAATAATAAGAAAAATAGCCCAATACAGACAAAACAAGTGGTGATATAAATACCACACAACGTTTCTGGAAACCTTTTTCCTGCCTTCAGGTGCTAAGAAAACTAAAAACACAATAGCCTACAGCGACACAACCGCACAATACAGTTGACAAAACACAAAAGCTTCTCAATTTGTCAAGCGTTTTGTGGTGTTTACATCATCACTACTTTTTTCTGTATTTGGCTATTTTTCTTATTATTAATTTTCAAAAAATACGTATTTTCCATTTTAATAAACCAAAAAAATTTAAAATCTCTGAATTCATTAAATATAAATATTCAAAAATACTTGTGTGCGTTTAAGAATTTTTAGGAAAGGTAAAAAGGTTTGGTGACAATTATTCCTACATTATTAATGAAAAATTAATTTGTGATAAGACTGGTTTACCATAATTTATATTACTTATGCTATTTTCATGTAAAAATTGCGCCATTTTGGTTCTCATTTTATCTTGATTAGATGGTGGAAATAATTTAATATTGAGTTTAAAGTTTTTTTAAAAAAAATTGATAATTATATTCTTATAATAAAAATATAAAGATCAATTTTTATAAAATAATTAGTGGATATTAGCCATAAGTCAGAATTTTTAATAAGTATTAAAATTTAGAATTTATTTATTTGTTTGGGATTCAACCATTAAATGTTTCTTTCATTATATATCTTTATTAAATTTTTAGATACACCTGAAGAAGTCCCTAAACAACATTTTATTAATTATATATATATTCCGACTATTGACAAACTAATAAATAAATAAACCAGCTAATTTTAACTCAGAAAAAATAATTGATTAATGTTAAATGAAACAACGGTTCGTCGCTTATTTGGCGACCTCATCAGGTTCAAGTTCAAAACCACTTGTGAGGAGGTCGCCAAATAAGTGACCACACGTTGTTTAATTTTACATTAATAAATTATTTTTCTTAGTTAAAATTGGCTGATGTGTATTTATTTATTAACATTTTATTCAAATATCTTATACAAAATTTTCCGTCATTTCAGTGATTTTTCTTCCGTTCCTTTACCTTCCAGTCGTTGAAATCATTAAATTCCCCCTCATTTCTATCGAAGGGAGAAAAAAAAATTCCAGTGTGATATCTCATCACGATTACGCTGATTTGTGTCCAAAGCGATTGCTTCTTCCTGTTTTTATCGATTTATAGACACCAACATCTCGAAAAATGACGTATAATTATCGCCCTACACCCAGGAAAAACCAGTTCTGATATACCGAGAGACATTTAAAACTTACGTGCATTTAAAAGTTGTGTATTTGCAAGTGTTGTTCTGCTTATCAAGGACAAGGCCAAGATCAAGGCCAAAATTTCCTTTCCCCTTTGGAGCAGACACGTGCAGTGTATCCCCCATATAATCTTTCAGGACATCTTTGATTGTTCCGAGGACCTTGGACGGTCGTCGACTATCACTTCGGTAACGAAGCGAAGCGAATGAGATAAACAAGAAGAAAACGGAGAAAAGCCGATAAATAAATATTTCAATTATGGTTAAAAAGACTGATTTAGATGTACTTATTAATTCCGTTAATCCAGGAAATTGGAAAAGTAAAAAATAACGTAAAATTCATATACATTAAATATATTAATGGGAAAAGAAACACAATGAAAGCTAACCCAAAAATATTATTACACATATAGGAAAATACATAAAAATACATAAGTGAGAATTATGTGTATTAAATTATTACAGTAGGCCTGATTACAATTACGAAAATTCTGTGAGTCACAAACACATGACAGCTACATAAATTATATCTCTCTCTATATAAAAAAAATTCTGTATGTGTGTCCCCTATGCGCTCCTAAACCTTTCATCCTATTGCGATGAAACATTGGTGAGCTGTTGTGTGCAACCCCGCGATTGTTTTTGTTGGCCTTTCGAAGCGTTATAAAACTCCCAAGGGATAAACTGGGGTGAAATTTGAAAACATGATCAAACGGCTGATATTAGCATCGATTCGGACTCTATGTGATTAATAGTTTCAATCCATATGTTGTTAGTGTATAATTTAAAGCATCAATAGTGGAGGGGGTGGAGGGGAGTTACATAAAAATACCAATAAACAAACGAATTTGGTGTCAAATCCATGGTTATAGAGTTTGAGTTTGAGTTTGAGTTTAATTCTGACATTTACCATCCTGGTTAAGATGTAGTTCAGTCCCTAGGAGTTGGGGTGGAAGGGGTCGATACAAATTTCCGTTTATAATATTAAATTCGTAGACCAATTTCTACCAAACTTTATACACACGCTACTTACGATCCAGTAACAAACACTGAGAGGCTAAAACACACCTACCGCCTCTAGTGGTGCGGTTGGAATTTTAAAACGTTCCCAAACGGCCAATATTATCGTCGAATAAAAAGATTTCGGTTTCGCTTAATTTGATAATGTCATTATAGAATTTTGAAGTGTCTAATTTAAACTCAAAAAGCCAAGGGATGGAAGTACCCATATTGGTGTTTGAAGGGTTTTACATAAAAGTAATGCAAAAAAGACCGTTATTAGTTTCTATTCCGGTGTTATAGCAGTTGCTGAGTTTAATTCTCGCATTGGCCATAATGATTAATGCTATTTTATATTCCTCCGCGTGGAGGTGGACGTGATTGTCAAAAGTTTACCCTAAGTAGTTTTGACCGTCTTAAGTTACCGGGTACTTTTTTGTTTTCTTAGGGTACGAGCTATATTTTTGGTCTCTACTTAGTTGAAGGTTGTATTTCTTTACTCCTTTAAGGTAACGAGGATATTTTTAGACTTTGTGAAACTAGCGAGTATTTTTTACTGTTTTGATTCACCGTGATTTTTAGACACACTTATTTTATGTAGTATTACAGAATACCGTCAGTCATCATCCTGGTTTATTTGGAGTTAGATGCCGAAGGGTTAGGTCGGGGAGGGGAACGTAAATAAGTGCATGTTCCTAACACTGGCGCTAATGATGCTGGGTTTTTTTAACGAAGGTAGGTGAAAAATCTTCTTAAAGGAACCGCTAGCAGTCCGCACTACACGGTAGTGTGGGATTCATACCCACTAAAAAACACCTCCCTTTCCATCGATGACCAATTATTGCTTCCTACGCAACTGCAGATAAGTTTTACTTCGTAGGAAGCGGTCTTAGTTGTGGCTCTTTCTCCTATTATGGACTATTCACCTTTTCAACTTTGTGTAGCTCCTTTATAACCATAGCGGCGTGTTTGCTGACAGCCTTTCACTTGTCTGCTGACTCTAGAATAACAAACCAAATTGTCAGGTGATATTTCAAACTTTACTTCGTCTTTAAGAATATTTCTTAGATTTTCAGAATGAGGGCATTTGAATAAAGCGTGTTCAACGTCTTCCTCCTCCTCACCACAGTTCAAGCACATGGGGCTGTCCACTATCTTTAACCTATAGAGATATTTACGAAAACATCCATGCCCTGTCATTAGTTCAGTTAGATAATAATCTAACTCTCCGTGTTTTCTCCTCTTCCATGTTGGGACGTCAGGAATGAGACGGTGTGTCCATCGTCCCATTCTGGACTCTATCCACCGACGTTGCCACTCTGTTAATGATTCCCTTCCTGTGGTTTTTATTCATTCTGATTTCATGCGGCATTCCTCAGCCAAGACGTCCAGTGACGCCCCATTCCTGCTAGAACACATGCTGCAACATCGGAAACGATACGAAAGGAGCATATAATTCCCAACGCAGTCAGTCTATACACGGCTGCAGCCTTACGAAAACGTGCCCTGACCCTTGTGGCGTCCGCCCATATGGAAGCGCCACAGTAAAAGCCGTCGATTTTCTCCGGGTCCACCAGTGTTCGGCATTAACCTCGTGATGACAGCGCAGACTTTTGCTGCTTTCTCACTCGCCTTAACGCTTAAATGTTAATTTGTCATCAAGTTCAACGCCCAGGTAGCGTAGTGATGGGTTGTGACGTGATGGCACATCCGTCAATGACTAGGGTTACAGTCTCCCTAAACCTTTCTGCTCCAGATGAGCACTGCTTCCGTCTTATGCCCAGCAAACTGGAGGCCTACTGAGAACATCCATTCCGATATTGTCCTCACGGTCCTGTTACAATGATGATTGTTAAATGTTTACCAAGAGGTTAGGGTCGAATCAATTCCTACTCCGAGATAATTTAAATAAATACGCGGGCAACGCCGGGCACTGAGCTAGTTGCAACTGAACAGATGAATACTAAATTAAATTCAGAACCAAAAAATCACCAAGCATAACATGCAATCAATAAAATAATTTAATGGCAATTTTTTAATTGTTCCACAGGAACCATTTAAGATATAAATAATTAATTATTTACCATATTTTAACATTTAATTTTCTTGACAAATTTGCTTTTTAATATCAAAATCACATACTTTAGGCATAAACAGGAAGTAAAAATCAATTAAAAGAATTGAAATTTTCTGTTATTGTTCTGCTGCGTGCCTTCTATGTCTATATATAAAATAGACAGGTGCAGGCGTATTCCAATAAAGAAAACAATGACTTAGAAATAAGTAGAAACTAGCATATAACATTATTACAAAAAATACAATTCAAGGATTTTACATACTCATATAAAAGTTTCTTTTGGATCTTGAAAAAAAATGAAAGAATTATTAAACTAAAATTTTTAAAATACATGAATAGTAATCTGTGAAAAATCACAGTCTGGTAAAACTAATCATGGGGTGAAGCAGACACTGAAATATGTTCAACTTTTCCTGCCATACGGAGAAAAAAGTATTTCCAGAGTGCTTGGTCAAACTGAATAGTTTTATGAAACAGGAGATAAACCGGTGTTATTTTCAATCAGGGCTTTCTGTAGGTATTTTTCAATTATTGCATTGTATGAGTACAGAGGAACTTCCGCTGATTGGTAATAATAATAATAACGAATTTATTTAGCAAATAGTTCTACTCAATACTACAGTATTTAATTTCATAAACTTAGGTGTTTAAATAAACTATTCTTAAATTTATTAATAGAATCGCATGTCCCTAATTTGTATTGACAACTGGTTAAATTATTTTATTCCTTTAATAAATATTCTGTTTTATTTCAAATCTAACCTAGTCCTAGTTGTATCTAATACTTGTAAAATTATATGGCTTTCTATAATATTTATAAGTTAAATAATTATTAAAATAGGACGGTAACGACTTATTGATACATTTATACAAAAATATCATAGATTGTAACTTTACAAAATTTATTTATCTTAACATTACTGTGACACTAAATATTTTATTCCAACATAAAATGATTCTTCGACCTTGTTATGTCACGACGTCATTGAAGTTGTTTGTCGGTCTCCATCTGTTTCCCTAAGGTATGGGGTGTGAAAAGGAAATACATATAAAATGTTCCAAAAAGCTCAGCGAATACAGAATTAATTTATTTCCCTATGTAATAAAATTCAGATACATAGTTTTCCGGGGTAAAAAAAATCTTCTGACATATTTTTCATACAGGTGGATGATCCCGGTTTTTAATTTCATCCTGGACAATCCCTGTATTTGTAGACGGTCTTGCGTTTTGGTTACCATTTTATAGTAAGATGACATGTCCGGAGGTTATTACTCCGAAGACGACACCGAGGGCTGACCTCCACCCCACCACCAACCTGGAAGCAAGTGCGAGTGATTTGTTTTGGCTAGTTCCCCTTGCTCCACGGTTATTTACGTCCTCAGTAACGGTAACCGAACGCGAGCCTTGTCGTACAGTCACCTGCTGGCACTCATGAAGGACGTTCTCTTCCCGCAGGATGGACGCGCAGCAGTTCAGGGACTTCGGGAAAGCGTCCGTGGATTACCTGGCCAACTACTTCGAAACCATCCGGGAAAGGTATGTAACTTTATGTTTACAAAAAACGGTTTAACAAAGTTGTTGTGTAACTTAGTTCATTGCTGGAGAAATCAAGGATATTCAGCAGGTATTTTTACAATCCTGAAGATCATTCCCTGCAAACCATTCGCCATTTATCTTCTTCTAAGCCTCTTCTTGGATATTACCGTTCCATTTTCTTCTACTCCATCGGCTTTTTCTTCTTCTTGCTGGTTTCCAATTCCTGTCAGCATTATGCTTAGGTGTCCATACCAGTTGAGATGTTTTTTCATTAGCTTTTCCCAATAATTCCTTGCTTTATGTCAATTTCTTCAACAATGACTCCATTTTATGATCCAATAACCATTTCTGGTTTAAACTTTTATTTTTAGTCCAAATTTCTGCTTCGTATAGGACACAACTTTTCTATAACTTTCTATTTTAAATTTATTTGATATTCTTTTACTCCACAGTGGTGACTGCAGCTGTCTTACTACAGCTTTTTCCCATTTTTAATATATTTTTTTCCATATCCCTATCACTATATCCATCCTCTATTAATATAGTATTGGTTTGTTACTTTTATTGTACCATTCTGTGTGGTTATTTCCCTGAGGTGCCTCTTTTCTTCCTACTATCATTATTCTGTTTTACGAAGGCTTAATTCTAGTCCCCATTCATAATACGTTTACATTAGATTTCCAACCATATAGTTTTGTTATTATTCTCGACTTTACTATAATTAATTTGGTCGCCTGCAGGATGTACACTTGATGGTAATTATTTCACATGAATAACTCAGGACGGGCTTTAATATTTTTGTACGTAAACGTATTATACTCTTCCAGTTTCCTAATATTTGACAGTTGTGGCTGTGGGTCAAGGTTGCTGCGTTTCCCATCGAGGTTTACCGTTCCTGCTGTACTGAAATGATTACAAAAGTACAGAGTGTTTCGGAAAACGTGAATTTAGGAAATCTATCTAAATGATTTTCCACAGACTTTTGATTTGATTCATAATTTTGTGGTGTTATTCCAATAAACGGTAACAAACATTTATAAAACAAAGTGATGAGTACGCCAGAGGATATATGGATCAGAGAAGCCATTTTTCCCCAATAATTGTCGTGGCGTTTCCGCCATTACTCCCATGTACATTTTATATTAAGACTTACAATATTAAAAGGTACCTTTGCCCATCGAAATAATATATAAAAAGCTATTATTTCGTTTCGTTGGCTTTATTTAGAAAAAGCCTCATGATCATATGTAAATTTTAAATTTCATTTAATAACTTTGAGCAATGTTTTTAAATAGATAGTTGTCAGATCTCTTTCCAAGTCTTATTGTTATTTTCATAAAACATAAACACAATAATTGAGAAAAATAATATTTTTTATTAAAAAAAAGAGAGGAAACTGTTGAGGACATGCTTCAGTTACAGAGAACAGATACCTGATTATAAGATTAAATCTACAGGCAAGGCTTCATAGATGTGATACAAGATTCTTAGCTTATAGTCATATTCTTAGTAATAAAGTGAAATGAGCAACTCATCTCACTCATATTAAATGATTAGACAATTTTTAACATCATCAGTTTACAACTGAAATAACTAATAGTTGATGTACAAAAATGTTACATTTTAACTATCCACAGAATCAAAGGATTGCCTGATCACATATTTGTGAAGTTCTCATTTATACTTAACAGGATTATCTCTTAATTCCTTAATTTTTTATGCACCCGATAAAGATTTAAAATGTATATTCAAAAATTTAATATTTATTTATTTTAAACAATCTACTGTCTGATTTGATGAGACTGTCCATTCTTGTTCTGTCATGGTCCATCCTCTTCAAATCCTAGCATTCATGGTATTATACAGTCCTAATTATCTTATTTATATATTGTGAACTTTTTAACCTTTCACCTCTGCATCAACTAAAAATGGGCGTTACATAGCATGCCTCAGGAAACTTCCCTCATTTGTCTTGTTAGTCTGAGCCAATGTCTTTTTCTCGTGCTGAAATCAAAAATTACTTTGGTAAAATTGCCATTAAATATTTAATCCCTGCTTTAAAAAATCAAATAAGACACCTCTGTAAACTAGTACTCAAATAAAAATTTAATAAAACACAATGAAATATAATAGTAATTTTGTACTGTCATATTTCTATTTCAGATCTGTCATTCCTGACGTGCAACCTGGTTACCTCAGTAAACTTATTCCATCTGAAGCTCCCAGAGAACCAGAGTCATGGCAGACAGTGCTACATGACGTCGAACAAATCATAATGCCTGGTGTATGTAACTGCCTGATTATTCATGTGCTGCTTGCAAATCACAACAGTAACCATTAAAATTGTTATGCCAATATTATAACTTAAAATTGATTGATACCCACATAAAATAATATTTTTTGTTCCTGGGTATTATAGGGTAAATGAAATTCACTTATTAATACAAATTGCAGTCGGTTAAGTTTCATTTTAAATTGTAAAATTTTTGTCAGTGTAAACTAATTGACAAACCACTATAGATTTTCAAAGATTCATGATTTTCCCAGTGGATAAACTGTTCTTTGTGTTTCCACTTGGGCTAAAGGATCATAAGTCATGACATTTCGATGGCATATTCTTTCTGAAGTGAAGATTAGATTTACTAACAAAGGAGTCATACTATGATATAAAAATTCTTTTAACACTTTGCTTTGCAACCATTATCAGATCAAGCTTTACAATTTTCAATTCATGAAATGACACACAAGTCTTGAGGTTTTTTAAAATAATTACAAATTTGGGTTGATAACTAGTTTTAGCACTACAGAAAAAAATATTAGAAAAATGTAAGATAGTAATATTGTAAATACTAATGTTATTTCATCTTTGTTTTAATATAGGTTACCCACTGGCAGTCTCCAAACTTTCACGCATTTTATCCAACGGGCTGTTCCTATGAATCTATTGTTGGAGAGATGATTAGTAGTGCAATATCAGGAGTTGGTTTCAGTTGGGTATGTACTATTATATTGTATTGTAAAGTTTTTATTTATGGAACATAAAAATTAATTTAGATGACTGCTGCTGAACTCTTTGACAACTAAAATAAATCATATAACTCTTCTCTTTACTTTAAATCTACCAAATTTATTGTTCCTATCATAATCCTACCTTCTCACTAGGATTTAAATTTAAAGGAAAAATAAATATCAATAAATATGAAGCTTCAGCAAACCAAAGTGCTGACTAAATGAACTTTTATTCAATGTTTATGAGATCAAACATGAAATGAGTTAATTATTTTCATTAATACAGTATGTTTCACCATTTTAGATGGCAAATCCTGTTAGTACGGAGCTGGAAGTTCTTGTTCTTGACTGGCTTGGGAAAATGCTGGGGCTGCCACATGAATTTCTAGCTTCTTCTGATGGAACTGGAGGTGGAGTAATTCAAGTAAGTTATGCATTTGCATTGATTTATCTTCCAAACCAAGTAAAGATAATATATATGATACATTAATAACTTATAATTTATGCACATTATTCCTGATCTGAATAGCACAATTTGTGTTCAAAATTCAGAATACTTTAATATTATGATGTGAAAATCATTTACTTTATATTTCTCACAACCTTACCTCTAATTCATAAGTATGTATTTTAATTCATTATCAAGTAATTTATTGTTTCATTAAAACTTCATTACTACAGTATATTTTTAGAAAAATCAATGACATTTTGTTAGCATATTTTAATGCACTTTTTATTCCTATTAGTTATATTGTACTGTATTTAATAACTATTTACAAAAATGTAAGATGTGAATGATTTTAGGGTTCTGCAAGTGAAGCAACTTTGGTGTGTCTCTTGGCAGCCAGAGAAAGAGCTGTCCAAAAGGCAAAGCAACAGAATCCAAACCTAGATGAAGGCAACTTGAGATCTAAATTTATAGCTTATAGCTCAGGTATTACCTATTTTCTCTACACAGTAGTTTTAATGTAGAAAGTTAGGATGATATGACACTGTAAAAATAATTTATATTGACAGGAACAAGAGACAGGTAATGGGTTTACCTGAAATTGAGCGTTGGTGTCACAATGATGGTACAGGAAATTATCAGATTTCCTGCAAATAATTCCACCCTATCAATCTTGATAATAATTAGTGTTAAAATAATCATACTAATCCAATTATGTAGAAAAAATAATCATATTATAAACATTCATATTCATTCAATTGATGTACATTACCAAAGGCATCTTAAAGTAGACTTTATTCCAGAACATACTAAATTCTTTCACTAAAGCTCAGACTAAAGGGCTATGAAAGTGAATATACAGGTTAGCATAGAAAAATCTAAACAAGGCCAGCAATCAATGATCACAGGTTTGATTCCCAGTCCTGTCGAGATTTTTCTTTACTATACTATTACTTGAATTTGATATGAAAATCTAGATAAGAATTCAATTTCTTATCTATTAAATACACAATCAGTTGAAAAGTATATATATTAATACAGATCAAATATTAATTTGAAAAACAAAGTATCTATTATTCTGATAAAATTAAGTTGACACTTAGAACAATGCACTTTAATTATATTCAAATATATAACTGAATAGTTTGTAGTTTACAGAAAAAATTTTAATTGCACTTTTTCTTCATTTTTCAGATCAGAGCAATTCTTCCGTAGAGAAAGCAGGACTCTTAGCTGCCGTGCCGATGAAATTACTGCCAGCAAACAACAGAGGCCAACTGCACAGTTCCACTCTACTTCAACAGTTGAGAGCTGATAGAGAACAGGGTCTCATTCCAATATTTGTGAGTTCAAGAAATTTAGTGTTTCATTTCTTTAGCTTATTTACAGTAAGCATTGCTCTATCATTTTCTCAAATGAAGAAACATTATCACTTTGGCAAAACTTTTCCTTATAATAGGGGACAAATAAATATGGGGATTTTGAAAGTTACAATCATGCTCTTAAAATTGAAAGCTCCTACTCCAATTCCCTATTCTCTACAAAGAAAATAATATAATTGTTTTTTTTTGTGAATGTAATTCTTTACTGACACTATTTAATTGTATACTATTTCCCACAGGCAGTAAAGTATGTTGAAAATATTCAGATACAGAGGTGTTAAAAGAATGAGTGAGAATTTGTCTCATAAATTTTTGTTGATGTTCAGCATTCTCATTTTATAGCTTACTGATATTGCTTTAGGTTGTTGCCACTCTAGGAACTACTGGTACTTGTGCCTTTGATAAACTAACAGAACTTGGACCTGTTTGTAATGAAGAGGGATTATGGCTTCATATAGATGCTGCATATGCAGGTAAATACTTGTATGATGGCTTACATAGTTTGCATTTTTACATAATGTTCTTTGTTTACAGAGATATGTGAGCATAGATTATGTCAACCTTATCATAATAAGACCTTCATTGAAGAGTGTATCTGAGTATGTGTATATATGGCAAATGTGCATTGTAGTCCTTGTTAGAATTTTCATAAAAGCAAGAGACCTGTACATTTCACTAATAAATATACCCAAAATTATATGAGTGCTATGTTAACCAATTTTGATCATTAATTTTTTAGGAACTGCATTTATCTGTCCAGAGTATAGGCATCTTATGGCTGGTGTCGAATATGCTGATTCATTCAATTTCAATCCACATAAATGGATGCTGGTTAATTTTGATTGCTCAGCTCTGTGGTATGTAACATTTAATAGCATTTATCATAATCAATTTATATTGGTAATTAATAACAACAAATGTGAGTTTAACAAGTCTTTATATTGTGTGATTAAATATAAAATTTTATTTGTTACACTTCAATTTGACAACCTATAGGACTAAGCTTATGCATTTACTATATCTTGATATATTTTTCCCATTATTACTAGAATGCATTAGAAAATTTTATAATACTTCTGTTATAAGACAAAAATACTGTAAATTTGAAATAATGATATGAAAATAAATTATTTTTCTTGATTACACACAGGGTTAAAGATGTCAGACATCTGGTTGAAAATTTCTCTGTTGAACGCATATATCTGAACCATAGCAATGAGGGGAAGGCTCCTGATTTCAGGGTATGTAATTAATTGTCTCTAAAATTAGTTACAGTTTAAGTATTGCATTTGTTTTCAATAAACTATCATTACTTATTTAATGGATTTAACTTATGATTTCAGCACTGGCAGATTCCTTTGGGAAGACGTTTCCGTGCTATGAAACTTTGGTTTGTGTTGCGCCTATACGGTGTTCATGGAATACAGGAACATGTCCGCAACCAAATAAAGCTAGCTCAAGAATTTGAGTTTCTAGTAAAAGCAGATTCACGATTTGAGATGCCTTGTGAAAGAAGTTTAGCTCTTGTATGCTTCAGGCTTAAGGTATGAATAAAAAGTCAAAATTCATTACTGTGATTCACACAATAGAATGCAATCAGTCATACTAAAAGAGCTAGTAAATAATACAAATAACAATATTAAAATATTAATTGATGATTTTTTCAGGGGCCCAATGAACTAACTCAGAAGCTGGTTGCACGATTAACAGCACGAAGAAATGTGTACTTGATTGCTGCAACTGTAAATGGAAAATACACAGCACGATTTGTCATTTGCGGATTTTCAGCACAGACAAAAGATATCATCTATGCTTGGAATGAAATATGCTCTGTGGCAAAAGAAATTTTTCATTCCGAGAAGGATGATATTTGTGATAAAATTACTTGTTAAATATGTTGTAAAGCTGTTAATAACTGTTTAATTTACTCAAGCTTTATTTCACTGTGTTGCATTTTTATTGCATTTACACTTTGGCATTGCCTAGAACTAGTAAAGTTTTCAATATAAATGGTGATGTATATGATGTAAAATATATGTTCATTATTCTTCATGTATTATAACAGATTATAATGCCCCTTACTAATAAAACCTTTTCAAATATTCTGTTGTCTCATGAATATTTGTAAAATCAAATATGAACAACTCAGTTATTTTATTAAAGATTATCTTTATCATTCAGCATTCTATGAATTCCATTGATAGTAAATATAGTAATTATTAAACTCCTACTCAATTTTTGTCATTTATTTCATTTAATGTTCATGATACATAAATTTTTGACATTATACTAACTACTCCATTCACTCAGGACACTGAGAAAATTGTAGTAAAACTATTTTTTCTTAGGTGTCTTTATTCTGCATATTATAAGACAAACATTTTTACATTTAACATTTTCACATAACTGTACATGGTAATAATTTGTTACTCATTATCTATAATACAAAATAAATAGATTGTTATATATGGAACTAATTTTAAGTCTTAAAATATTATTGGACCCCATGTTTGGTAAATATACTATAAAAATATCAAATCATTTTATATAGTTGGACAAAAAATAATTTCCTTTTAATTACAACATTCTTAACAACATTGGTCCTCTGTATTTGACAATACATACTTAAACTTCAATACCATTTTTAAAATTATATAAATTACCCTATATTTTTCAAGGGTCAAGCAACTTTAGGGAAGCATTTTCTAACATTTTACAAATAACAATAAGCGCCACAAGTTTATTAATTTTCTCCAATGGGAAAATTATTTTATTATATTATGATGACATACGCACATCTATAGAGTGGAAATATGATAATATTGTAAGCACAACTTCAAACCAATAGATGTGGGGGCAATTTCTTGAAATATACATTTGAATTTATTGATGTTTCATAAAATACATAATGCCTTAATTTAATTAAAGATATTTCAGATCATAAATTAAGTCATACACATTTTCCTAGTACAATTTCTGAATCCACATTTATAAGCAGTATACAACAGACTACGTATTTGCAATAATATTTTGACCTGAGTCAAAACATTATGTAATTATTTTAACCCTGTTTTGTTAAGAAAAATAAATGTTACACTCAAAATTCTTAAAATACTTTTACAGTATGAAATATACATACATAAAATATAATATTCACAACAGATTATTCAAATATGGAAACCTTCATAAAATAATCACAGAATATGTAATATCATTGAAAAAAAAAATTCTTCAAATATGAAGGAAGTAGGGAATTTATTTGATATATCTCTAAAATAATATACAAGTAGTTACAACTTTTTCAGTTCAAACAAATTTTCAACATAGTACTAAAAAAATGTAGCCATTTGTCCACAATTAATTTATTTACCGGGTTCAGCTTCTCTAACAACATCATCAGCAAGCTCTTGGATTTCCTTCCAAGACAACTGAATATCACTGGATTCACTGAATCGTGAACATATGGCCAGCCTTAGAAAATAAGTATCCTTTACTTTAGAAGGTACCAAATGAATTACTCCATGCCCATTAATTCTTTTCAATAGGTTTTCATTCCTCTCGTTAGAGCCCTGTGAGTAAAACAACTTACATTGATAACTGTATTCTGTCAACATAAAATAATTTGGAATATTTGAAAATATATTACCAAAGTCATTAAACTGTTTGGATGTAATAAACATAGTTTGTTGTTATAGATGTCAAAGCTAGACATGCATTTTCCAAAAACATTACTGATACCTCAAGGAAGAATTTCAACAATTTCAATAAAACATCATGTAAATGTAGTAATCAAAGTACAAATTTCTTTCAGTATTGGTCTGGATTAAATTAGAATCTTTTCATTAATTGATAGGAAAATCAATGGTTAAAAATCTGTACTTGTTTTCTATTAGTATACTAGTATTATCTGTTGCAATAATACTTTTTTAGATTTATTTTTTTCACAGGATTTTATGTAATAAAAATAATAGTGAGCCTAATATGAAACCCTATGGAACGCTAACAATTTTTTATCTCTAATTTGTGCTAAATGTTTTATTGTTTTTCATAGAAAATTTTATATTTTCATAAAATTAAGACAAAAACTCGAAGGTTATTTATTATAACTTAAATAAAATTTAATTTTGTTTAAAGATATGTTGTGCCCTTCACAATCCAGAAATTTAGATACAGCAGATAATATCACTAATGGGTAACTTTTATTGATGAATTCCAAAGATTACTACTAGCATAAAATATGAATTTTTTTCCAAACACTGACAGACAAATAGAAAGAAAATTAGTTTGCTTTAAATGATTATGGACTATATTGTGCATTACTTTCTCAGATATTTCTAATAGGCTACATATATTTGTTTAAAAATATTGAGCTATATCTCAGCATTTATTAATACAGAAGAACAAATCTTGCACAAGGTACAATCACTATCCTAATTTATGGAATATTTTATAATTCTCTTAATGTCTCTGAATAAAAAGACTAATGATATAATTTAAAAAAATTCAATTAAATAATTTATAGAAATGAAAGCATTAAATAATATTTGAGTATCAAGTGCTGAATAAATATACCTTAAGTCGGAAGCAGACAAGTCCCATGGTGACTTCATGAAAGATTTCAAATCGTTCATCTAGGCGTACAAGATCTTCAAATTCGTGAGCAAGTGAAATTTGTTTACGAATGTGAGTCTGAATATTTTTTACTCCATACAATCTCAAAACAAACCACAATTTGAGTGCCCTGAAGCGGCGACCAAGAGGAATCTGCCAGTGCTGAAAAAGTTATTTGCCATTTAGTTTATTTTCCTTTATAACAGTTTGAAGAGACTTTCATAAATGGAAGATAAATTTTTTAACATATTAATAATCACCTATGCAATATAATAACCTAATCTCAAACCATTATGAATGCACCCTTCTTAAATGTGATAATATACTTATAGAAGGTAAAATAGTTCAATAGTTTTCAATAATGCTTCTTCTATAATATTTAATAAGTGTTACAAGTATTTGAACCATTATTTTTAAGAAATGCTTACTTCTCATTTCTTAAGATGCTTAGGGGTAAGTAATTCATTTCAATTAAAAGAATATATTCATTATAATTTTTCTATTTATTATGACCTAATAATTAACGTTGAAGGAGCCATATGGTGACTGTTGACTATGTGCATACTTTTAAATGCACAAATGTAACATGTCATGTAAACTTTATGAATATTCAAATTCATAATTATAAATAAATCTTAATAAAATTCTTCAAAATTCTGAACATATTTGTTAGTCAATCTGTTCAGAATGTACTTATATCACAAGATAAAAAATTTGAAGTTACTCTGTAATCTGGAGCCATTCCTTGTTGATCGTGCTTCAAGTAGAGAGGGTCCACATTGAAAGCATTAATTACATCAGTGGGATCTTTCAACCTAAAATAAATTGTCATGAAGTAAGTAATTAATCATATTGATACCATTAAACTTGCTCATGTTTATTTAGTAACAAATTTATCGAGCAAATAGATATACAATACTTGGGGTTTAAATATAAATATATTTCAATTTAATCACATAATGAATACATTCAAATTATTTAAGGACCTAAATGACACTTTTGGAAGTAAAGTATTGTTTAGAGGAACTTGTTGCAATGTTTCTCTTACTCAACCATAAATATCGAAGTACTAGTAAATTTCAACAATATATAACAGCAAAAAATTCTCCATGTATTTTGTAATATAAACAGATTCTTTCAAATATCTTTTAGCAAATTAATTATTTTATGAGAAAACTTGTGTCTTACCACATAGCAGAACAATCAAAGTTGACAAGCATCCATTTGTGAGGATTAAAATTGAAAGAATCAGCGTGCTGAACACCTGTCATTAGGTGCCTGTACTCAGGGCAAACAAATGCAGAGCCTAAAAATGAATGAGGGGTAGAAAAGTTAAAATAATCATATTTTAAATTGCAATATATATTTTAATAAATCTATTATTTCATATATTTACTTACAGAATATATATCTAAAATTTTCTGGATATTATCAAATTAATGTTCAATAATTGAAACAATAATAAGTATGCTGTTCATGTTCAAAAAGCAATTTAAATAATTAGTAGATATTTTACTACAAATGCATGTGGGGATTTTGAAACAATGAAATTATTACAGTTAAATTTTTTAAATCTGATAATATAAAAATTAAATGGATTTTTTAATAAATATAGGAACAAAAAGTTATGGAAATTTACAATTAAAGCCATAAATGATATAAGTTCTTGTGTGAATAAGTTTTCTTTCTTACCAGCATAAGCGGCATCAACATGTAACCAAACATTATGATCATTGCAGACTGGTCCAAATTCTTCAAGACTGTCAAATGCACAACAATTTGTTGTGCCTAATGTGGCTACAGCCTAAAGTAAAACAAATTTTCACCTTCTAATTATAACTAAATACAACAAATCAATATTAACTTAACAGTTCCAAAGGTAATAGAATCAATAGAATTTGTTATAGTCACATTCATTTTCGAATCTGTCATGATAAATAATAGATAAAAAATTTAAATAAAGTCAGGTAAATATAACTATTGATAACAACTTAAACTTCAAAATTCCAACCTCCTCTTCCCATATCTAAATGACTAAATTTTAATATGATATTGGATAATTATATTGAACAGTCAATTTTCTGTGTAATGAAAAACACTTTATTATAGTTCACGTTGCTGTTAATTGTGATTGTTTAATAATTCATAATAAATTTAATTTATAAACAGTGTAATAACAAACTTGAATAAAAATAAAGCATATACTATGTTCATCAAAATAAACATACTTGATTAGATATAATGTACTTATAAATAATTTGTAATGTTAAAAAAAAATCAGAATGGCAAGTCTATAACATTGTTTTATAATAAATATGTCTAAATATTTATGCCATTGTTATAGACAAAACATGACTGAAATTATACTGGTACTAACATAAAATGGAATGAGGCCATTGGCCTTGTCCTCCAAAATTGCCTTCTCCAAAGTTTCTCCTCTAAGACGCAAAGTTTCATCAGCCTCCAACATTCTCATTGTTACACCACCTAATAAACCTGCTCTCTCAACTGAAGAATGTGCCTGATCTGAAATGTATAAAAGCAATACATTTATTAGCTCTCTCATTTATATTACATTACATTACTCATCATATTCTCTATAATTACAATATTATTAGAATTTGATATAAAAATGTTTGTGAAATATTTCTACTAATTATATGCCTCTTGGTTAGTGTGACATATTCCCATTTAGCAATATAGATCAAAAGAACTCGTGTGATTGGTTCAACAACCAAAACTGAGGGTTCCATTTTACAGCCTCTAACAGCTATTGATTTAATTTATATAGAAGGTACAATAAAATTTAGAAGTATTTCACATGGATATTGAATCATTCAAAATGTAGTCCCTCACACATATATTTGAACAGTGTCCTACAACTTATTGTGATATACTATGTAGTGAGTGAAACCTCAGATTCCTTGTCTCTCTCCCACTTAAGTAACAGAAGACAAAGATTAACAACTAAATACTTAATATTCTGGTAAAGTTTTTCATTCTGTAAAAAAATATGAGGATTCCATAAGGTTCTATTCTAGGTTCATTGTCCCTTATAATAAGCCTTATTTAAAGTATAGAGCTGATAAAACTATAAAATTAATTTATTTTCGCTCCTTATTAATATAAGTGACCTAATACTTTCAAATGACCAATGTTTTGACTAGATCCTTAACACTTTTTTACAGCCAGCCCTCCATGACTTACAATCTTATTTATTTTTGGTTGTTGTATTACAGTACCATAAACTAATTTTTGTAATACTTCATATAAACCAATCTATTAATCGAGGTTTTCAGGACCACAAAAGCCAAGAAAGGGACAGAGAAACTTGATATTAAAGTATATAATCTCCATCTATCATACAACAGAATGCTAATAAAATAAAATAAATCTTACTATGTGATAATCCAATATACAATGTTGAAGAGTTTTTTAATTTGGAATAAGAAATCAATAGACCAATTTATTTTATAATAGCTTGAATTTTTATTTAATTAAATGGTAATTTTCTGAACTTGTATGTTTGCTTGGGATTTTTCTTTGGCAATAATAGTATACCAGGTAATGTATTAAATTTTAAATATACCAAAAATAAACAACACAATTTACTGTCCATTGTTGAACAGGATATTTTTTCCTTTATATATATTATATATTCCTTGTTTTTATCGAATACATTCTCTTCATAACACAATTTATTGTGACACATTTATTTAACATAGGCAGCTTTCAACTCATACTGTACACATGTGTAAGGTTATATTAACTCATTTGAATTATCTTTAGAAAGAAGCATATATTCAGCCCTACATTCTTCAAATGAGTTTTTCTATACTCGACTCACTTCAAAATTATATAAAATATGATGGCTGATTATTAAAACAACTCTAAACTACTTGTTTAATATTAAATTATGTATTCATTCAATTTTTGTTTTCAATCTAATTAGGTGAATAACTGATTTTTTTTAAAAAGAAGAAGAATGGTAACAATAAGTTCAACAAGACTTAACAAGCCTTCTGTCCCTATCAATAATATTCATGTTTCCACTTGAAAGCAGCTTCAGGTTTCACAGTATTTTCTGTGAAAATTTTCTCCCTTAATATTATACAATATGATATGATATTGAAAATAAAATATATTCTTTTCATGTCAGAGTTTAATAATTAGCTTAGAAACTGCCGGATTATAATGTCTGATAATCTGCTGGAAGGAAATATTTTGAAGAAGTAAAAAAAAAATAGTAGTAGTAATTGGCAGTGACGGCAACTTGTTACAGAACGACTGGCAGCGATCAATTGCCCGATTCCTGTTGCCATGGCGACTTGGCTCACTCGCGCCACCTCCAATTAGTACAAGAGCCCTTTACTGGACGTCGAATGCCATTATGGTGATAAAGGTAAATCGCGCCTCGTTGGAGTTAGTAAAACGAAGCTCGTATAGTGCACAGTAGTACACTAATTTTTCAAAGGCAATTATTGTTCTGTATTATAAGTGCGAAAGAAACCACTTACACCCACATTTAAACGCCACAAGAAAAGGTTTATTCTTTTTTAATTAGGCAAGTCACTCATTGTCTCCTTAAAAAATAAGACAGTAACGAGAAGGATTTAATTACTTTTTTTGCTTCCTCTAAAGAACACAGTTTGTGTTTCCACGTTCCAATTACCACTGGAAGAAAAGCAGGGAATTACTGATAAGTCTTCCAGCAGGTTCTTACCTACCCTCACTCACACGACTGATATACGAGGTTTAATTATTTTATAATAATATTATGAGGAAATAAATCAGGGAGAGAAATAGTTTTCCCACAGAACAAGTCTCAGGGTGACTAAAAGGTGAAAACCAACGGGAAAAATGTATATGTACAAACAAAAGGTGCAATCAATGAGGTAATTTATTTAAAGAAATAAGATAATTAATTCAGAAAATTTTAAATACCACATTATACCTTTAATTAACCCTATTTGTATCCCCCAGAGGCAAATACAATCCTGCCCGAGGACCAGAAATGTTTATTCCAATTGCAAGTGCTGGTTCGGAACAACGTCGACAGTTTAACTTTTGTGTCAAGTTTTGTAGGGCCGATCACACTTGAAACACTTATATTAAGCACCCTTCTCTCTCTGCTACAGCGCAAGCTGCATTGCCCAGGGCCACAACTGGATGTGAGAGATCGGATTTACTGGCAGAGCTATCTTGGATAGAAGGCATTTCTCAAGTACAGCTCTTGAGGCCTTTGCCAGTCTTTGGCCAGAGTATCCGACAAACTAGTCGGATTTGCTGTAATCTTTCAATGGCAGACCTGCTACCGCAGTGGCGTCTCACTTGGATCCCAGCTGAAACAGTCACACTATTTCCTAGGATCCTACGCAGATACGAGAGGAACTAGACGAAGTATCCAACTGACGGACCAGCAGCGTATTGCGATGTAAACAAGACAGACAGACAGACGCACGGACACAACAAATTCAACTTCACCACGGAGGAAACGGAGCTCCAAAAGAGGGCTGCTCACAAGATACAGCTCGCGCAAAGACCATCAGAGTCAAAACCAAGTTTGGTGCGATACCAAACATTATTTGTAAATTAATATTTTATCTGAATAACAAATTAATATAATGGCCGATAAATCAGAACAAGTTTATTAGCAAATATCAACTCGTATTTTTTAAATAAAAATTTCTTCAGTAAATTTTTTGTATTAATTTGATTGAATAATCTTCAAAAGTACGTCCCAAAATGTATTTAATATGATATAAAATTTTAAATGAATGGTCTGGCTTCCATATTAAATATGGAATATAATTATTGAAGATTTTGATACTTTACATAATCAATTTATTACAAAATTAATTGAAGAAGCTTTTTTATAAAAAAAATGCCAAAACGGAGCGTCAGTTATGTATGTGTCTTGGCTTGCGACGTTTCTGTTGCAAAGTTCCACTCTCTCGCTGTGATAGTTGTCGAAAACGATACATACAAATTGACTAAGTTGTTCTCCTCTCCCGCTATCGGAAGGGCGTGGGACAAGTACCAAATGCCCGACCTACCTGATGCAGGTTTTTCTAGGGTTTTCCCTGAATTTCTTTAGGCGAATGCCAGGTAGGATCCTTAAACCATAGCCCGGGGGCCCTAGTAACCCTTGGCTACCTTCCTCTACCCGTCCGCACCCCCCCCCTTTCAAATCCCTTCCTATGCTATTAAAGGGGAGTTGCCCAATGTGAATCACCCTCACGTAGCCTGTTGCCCAAAAAAAAAAAGTTAAAAGCCTGCGAGAGGATTCTTTCGCAGGTAACCTGCGAGGGATGTTCTCTCGCAGGCAAAACCTTGTAGGAGAGATACGAAGGGGCTACCTTTGGGGATGCATTTTCCTCTCCGTTTTTGAACTAAGGTTCCCACAAGCCGAGGTACCTCGGCCTGTTCTGAGAGGTATATGTTCCGCGGTCACAGACCTTGGGCATACGGTAAGAGTTGTCCGCTATTCCCATTCGAATAGTCGGCCAGCTGCCTCCTAAACTGGCTGAGGCACGGAGAAGGGAATGCTGCGTCCACACAGCTCTTCTCCCGCTATCGGAAGGGCGTGGGACAAGTACCCAATGCCCGACCTACCTGATGCAGGTTTTTGTAGGGGTTTCCCTGCATTTCTTTAGGCGAATGCCGGGTAGGAACCTTAAAATATACCCCGGGGGCCCTAGTTAACCCTTGGCTACCTTCCTCTACCCTTTCACATCCCCCCTTTCTTCCTATGCTATTAAAGGGGAATTGCCCAACGTGGATTACCCTCATGTAGCCTCATGGAACAATTTAAAAAGACGACAATTATAATTTTTTGCGAGAAATGTAACCAAGTTTCGAGCACGTTACCTCTAATTCCTAATAAACTAGAAAAAAAATTGAAATAAAAAATTTACTCTGAGAAGACAAATAATATAAATGAAATTAGTGAGAGAAAGAATAGAATCTTATTTGATATTGATTAATCATTTTCTGATGATGTAGAAAATTTATCTACCTACATAAAATTATAAAAATAATATTAAAAATATGATATTGTGAGTCATTTTCGATTGGTAAAATAAGCAGATAATTAACTTTCGTATAAAATTATTAAACAATCTGGTAAAATCAAAATTAATTGATCTTAGTTCTTGCAAGTATTTAAACGATTTGAACGTATTACACAAATATTGTAGAATTAAAACTATAAAATAGATAAATGGATGGCCCAGGATCGTAAACACAAGTGAAAGAATTAGAGAAATTAAAGTCTCATCGTTTTCAACTACTATGTTCGCTTGATGAAGTCCTAAATTAGAGTCGAAACGAGTTGTTTTTCTGTCTTTAGATATTTATTTATTTCAATGTCAATTAAGGGCATTGAACTTGTTCTGACTTATTGACGATTATATTTATTTAACCCCTAAACAAATGTATGCAATTTTCAAGAGGAAAAAAATCATAAAATCAATAGAATGAACTGTAAAATAGGTATTTTAAAAAAAACAGAGTTCATTTTAAGTAAAATCAACTGCTATTTGTTCTGTACAATTCTTAGGCGGAGGTCCTGACAACACCTCGAAATAATTATGAGTAAGACGCTGCACTAATTATATTCATACTCCATAGTCTTTTAAATATTTTATTTAAATACTATCAAAATTTACTGAATTTTTCCTGTCGGTTGGAATCTTAATTAATTCAAAGTTTCCTATTACGCAAGTGAATCCAGTTTGCGCTGTCACCTTCGTTTCGTCACGGGTCGTGATCTCTTCTCCTTCGGTCCAACTTACTTCACGGAACTATCTCCTCTGATAAATTCCCCACGACATTGTGACGACAAAGAAACACAACCCCGTGGACAATTCAAGGTTCCGCGACGCCGAAGGATTGCATTTAAAATCTTCTAAGAAATTAAGAAATTTAAGAAATTAAAACACGTAACAATGGAAAATGTATTTCATTCGAATTGTGTCGAACAAAATAAAATTATTCAAGGATATAATAACAACACGCACGAGGAGTCTCGAAAGGTGACATGAGGAAAGAACTTTGTGGTTCTGTGACATGAGTTTTAAGATGGCAGATTAACCACGTGCAGTGGAATCTCAAGATTACGTGCAGCTGGCAACACTGTAGTGGTCACCATAGCGACGCGACCCTCTTATTTGAAATTCATAAGTGAGAAAAATATACAGAAATTCTCTCTACGAGGGAAAACAAACTTGCAGGATGTCCATAATCATAATTATAAAACTGTGAAAAAAATCCTTAAGATTATTTCATAAAATCTAAATTTCCCATTAAGAAAGTGATGTTCATACAGAGAAAGTAGTTTTGAGTTTTATAATAATAATAATTTTATTTATTTAGCAAAAAACTATTATTAATTACGTTACCAATTCCAATTTTCAATTACTTAAAAATAAGTATCTAATTAAAGCTGTCTTTAATTTAATAACAGTATCACAATTTCTAATTTAAATAGCGAGTGGTTCAATTCTTTTAACCTTTTATCCAATATCATTTTTTTAAAAAAACCTATAACTCAGCATCATTTGTGTCAAGCTGTAGCTCACTTCTAACACTCCGGTCACACGTATAACTTAAATACTTGTTAAAGTATTATGAAAAAAACTTATTGATGTATTTATACAACAAAAATATAGGATGGAACTTTCCAAAATCCCGAAATTCATTGCTCTTAGAATTAGAAACTAAATATTTTAATTTTTACATTTAATTAATTTTTAAGTTCTATTTTGCACCTTATAAATACGTTTATCCCTAACTTCACACAACACGTAGTGATAATTAAAAAGTGCCATAAAAATACTAAATTTTCAGATTATTTTTTAAAAAAGTTATACTATATATAAAACACTAGCTTTCTAATAATCTTTCAACATGCATAATCTATATGGCAATTCATGTTTAAGATTTTATCTAACATAACTCATCAATATTTTAAATTGTTAATTATGTTAATATGTTCCAATGGCGTACAACTCAATTTACTTAACGGTACATTAGCATTTCATCAACTAAATTAAATTATATTTCCCAGAAAATAATATAAGCATCATCAGAATATAAAAAAATATTTACTTCACTGTTTTAAAAATAGCAATAAATATTATTTATAAACAGTTTGAAAAGCGTAGGACCCATAACGCTTCCCTGCGGAACCTTAATATCATTAATGCCACTGACTCCTCTCCGTTTACCTCCTCCTTTTTTCTACATGAAAATTAACTTGGAAGACATACACGGTTTAAATTCGTCATATCCAACGTGTGTGTGTTTAATTATTCAATGTTATTAAAATTATTATTCTCAATCGCAGTGAATTTTGGCCTCCATTTTTCGTGAATTTTTTTACTGACATAAAATTATAATAATATGGTGGATGGAGGGAACCTGACTCTAATGAAAAATGCCTTCACAGCCCATGTACTTACTCAGCTCGGCAAAACAAAATGGCGAAGACTTATGAACAGGTAAAATTTGGAATTAATGCTTGCTAGTGAAGAGATAAAGTGAAAAAAAAATTTTTAAGTACAAATCGAAAGAAAATAGTTCATTAAATTTGACAGAATTAATTTTATTGGAGCTTTTTCCCTAGTTTTATGAAATAATGAGATACAAGGCCTTCAAAAAGTTATTCACGACTCCTTTAAGGTGTAATTTGCTTCTCACCTTTAACGTCTACAAGTGTCTGGTCTTCATAATTTCTATTTGCTCTTATTACGTTACCGGCCAGAATTTCGTTTTGTAGATCGACAGAATCAACAAAGAAATCAAAGAAGTTGCAAAGAAATAATTTCAGCAATGAATGATAAACATTCACCATGAAACGACTGACTGAATTTCGTTCTGGTAAGAATCCTTTCGATTGTAGGTTGATCAAGGATGCTACGTGACGTCTGTTTTACTCACTTGAAGCGTATCCGACGAGTTTGGCGACGATTTCCTGGTCAGACAACTCTGGATACTTCTGCTTTGCGCTGCGGACGGCGCGAGCTTTGGCACCCAAGAGGGCCACGAGTGTAGCCTCGCTGGCGGTTCCCTGGTGGAAAAGCAACAACATAGGTTTCCATAAAATATTCTTTTGATTGGGAACATAGTTTCGGTTTCGATTGTAATCATTAGAGTAGTTGTTTCACGTAGATCATTAAGAGAAACAACGCTTCAAGGATAAAGAAACTGCCAAATGATTACAAGACTCTTGACTTATAATTAATTTCTTGGTGACTCATTATTAAATGTTGCATTTTCTAACACCCCATATTTTATCAGCCACCAGTCAAAACACTTGTACTATTTTGCAAGTATTATTCAAATATAATAGATTCAGAAACTTTCAGCATTAGTTATGATCATCTTCATGATGATCAAATAAATAAAGTTGAAGTCTGAAGTTTAAATATACAATACAGAGATCTATGAACACTAAATTTTTCAGATCCAATTATTATTACAATATTAAAACAGGTAAAAAGTACACGTATGTATTGTGGTAAATTATGGGATCCGGCCATTTTCCCGACAAACTCATTCCCGGTGCACTGTTTCCCGACAATATCCCAATTGGCATTTGCCCAATAGGACAAAAATCCGATTGGCATCTGCCTGACAAGACAAAATCCCGATTGCAATTTTCCAGACAGTACATTATCCCGATTCTCGTTTTCCCGACAGGTCATTTTCCCGAAAGGTAACTTTTTACGAAATAAAGCATAATATTAATACTGTAGAACACATAATCAATTTGTTATCTTATTATACATGATTAATATTATAAATTAAGTTATTCATTAATGCGTGAAAAAGTTTTAAAAAAGTGGTGCACGTATTAATTAAGATCCAGGACCCAATCCAATGGATTTAAAATAACTCTAGCACAGGGTGGCATTTTCAAAATACAAAATATGCTATAACAGCCTATATTGGCACCGAATAAACAGAATACGGGGTCACTCATATTCATAATGTCTTTCTCGATGCTTTTAGTGTCGAATTTCATCCCCTAACGGCATAAGGGCAGGTATGAGGTGGGGTGACAAAAAATTGCAAGAACTCCCAAGATTGGTGGCGAATCTAGTGTTTTAGAAGTCGCTGAGTTTAGTTATAGCATCCCAGTAGAGTTGGGATAAAGTTTCACCCCTAGGGGTGGGGGTGGTGTGATAATAAAATCTTATCTCCACCCTTCTGAGTTGCCACAACTAAGCCCAACGACTACCTTAGCACGGGTTTGAAACCAATATAAGGTGATATCAAATTATTATAATCACCCCATTCCACACCCACTCCAGGGTTTAACTTTAACTTAACCGTTCTGAGATGCAGTAACTAAACTCAGAGATTTTTAAAACACTATATTCGACACCAATCTTGGGAGTTCTCGCAATTTTTTGTCACCCTACCGTATACCGGTCCTTCTACCGTTAGGGGATGAAATTCGACACTAAACGCATCGAGAGTGACATTATGTGCCTGAGTGACCCCGTACACTATTTATTCGGAGCCAACATAAAGGCGTTTTCGCATATTTTGTATTTTGAAAATACCACCCTCTCCCATCCTCCATAGGGGTGCTAGAGTTATTTTAAATCGACGTGTTTTGATCCTGGATCTTAAGATATACGTGTACCAATTTTTTTTTAAACATTTCCATGTACTAATGATTAACTTAATTTACAATAGTAATCATGTATAATAAGATAACCAACATATTAAGTGTTTTACAATATTAATATTATGCTTTATTTTTTTAAAAAAAATTGGCAAACGTCAATTGGGATATTGTTGTTGGGAAAACGTGCGTGAAAATATGTGCCGGTATTTTGTGCCACACCCGTGATTTATTAAGGTGTATGTAGTGTTGAGGTAAAAGAAGAAGAGGAAGGAGGCTGCCAGGCATCGGATTTTGGTTTTGGAAGATGCTGATATCTTTGAAGAGAAGAGATTGTAAATAAAAGAAATTAAACGACTCATAGAGATTAGATAGAATCTCATGGTATACCAAAATAATAAGAATAAATTCAAACAGTAATGTTGTTTTATGATAGTTATTTAAAATATTGTCTGGCACCCATTTCCCATTCCTGAGTTTGACAGCGGGAGTGGTGTCATATATTGTAATACCAATTAATTAGGACATTAATTGATTGAAATTTAAATTTAAATTGTTTAAGAAACCCATTATAGCGGCAGGAGCTTCTGAAGCAACAATAGAAAAGCCCAGCTCTGTTGCTTTGTCGGAAGGTCAAAATGGCGTATGCACGCTCAAAACGCGGAAAGACATCGTCGAGGTATAAATAGTAATTGGTGATGAGAATTCAACAAAGTTTGGTGATCAGAATTTCACAGAGTTTGTTGGTGCCTGGACATTTCTGCGGACAAAGTAAAACATTCATGAAAGCATAACGTCGAAACTTGCTAAGTAAAAGCAGTTTTGAGTCCATAGCCGGCCAGAAATAGTAAAAGTTTCGGTTTAAGACCAAAGCAATAAAGACTGGCAAATCTGCAAACCACAGAAATCATCTAAGGCAAGCAGAATTCACCAAAAGCAAGCAGTCAACAGATAGGTAACAAAAAGGGAGGGTCATACGAGTTCCTGACATCCTATAAATTTTGATTTAGAATCAGTGTAAAATCTGTGAATTTTAGAATCAGTGTAAAATCTCGCAATAGTGTATTTTTGAAAACAAAAGGTATGCTGGAATTCTGAACAAATGTGAGTAACAAATTACAAAATAATTATGTAAACGTAATTAAAAGATAGAAGTCAGATTTCGTTCTCATTTTAAATTTTGTTCTAGTTTAATTGTCGAGTAAATTTCTTTTCTTTTAATTGTGATTTGTTTGTTAATAAGATTTTTAAACAAAATTAATGTGTCCGTTATGAAACCCAGTGAAGACCCTGAGATCTAATATTTTAAATTTGTAAATTGTTTTTTAATTATTGCCACGATAAAATATTGTTTGTAAATTTTTATTAATTCTTTCATTTAATAAAAGGCCATTCCAGTTAATTATTACATTAATAGTTTCAACGAGAGGCAAATTCATTAAAATAAAATTAAATAAATAACGCCTTTTATTTTAATTATTACAATATACACACCATCAAGATATGTATTTTGTTCGTGGATAATAGAAACATAATCATTTGGACAATATATTAGAATTTCCCATAGAAAATTGATCTCAAGTTCATTCGGAACTCCCAAATGAGTTGCTAAGGTCAGAAAGGTCCAAATTATACAGGAGTCGTCATAAATTCAATAAAAGTATTTCAAAACTAAAATTTAATATAGTAACCGAAATTGCATCGTACAAAATTTAATGTTCGTAATTAGTTTGATGAATTTAATATATTTTGTTAAATTGGACATCATGAAGATGATCGCGGTCAATACTGAAATTCACAAGGTGAACTTCAACCTTTCTGAGGATTAACAGAAATGTGCAATAAACACCTACACTTTTGATTTTTGAAAAGATAAAACAATTGTTGACAACTAATGTTAGTAACAGTCCTGATTAATTTCTGAAATCAATTAGGTTAATTTTTTTAAAAAAAATGTACCATTCATGTTCAAAGGGATGCAAGAAGATACTGATCTTTGATGTAGAACACCCTGCTTAACATCTTTGCTGTTATATAAACCTTGGCGTTGTTTACACCTGATGAGGTACACGGATTTGTGAAGGAACCGTTGGGTTTTTGTTGTAATGTGTTAATTTAACTTTTTAATCCGATACTGTCTTCCTTCGGCCATGAGCTTTATTAAAATTAATGTTGGCATGAAGCTTCGTCTCAGGAATACTCCTGAAAAATTGCTTTTGTTTGTTGGATTTAACGTGATTGACGTGAGTTGTTATATATTTAAAATATTAACCCACTGAAATGGGTTGTTGATAGGTATAGATTATTCTTACATTTCATTCTATTTTGTAGTGAATATAACTTGATTTTTGTTTGGTGTCGTCGATAGTTCCTGAAACCTAAAACTCAAGAGTTGTACCAAAGCGTGGGCGACGAGAATTTCAGCGTCCTAATTTCTCAACAGCAAACCCAGAGATCACAATCTCCCACAGCCTTTAAGGCCACTTTAAGCCGCAGGCCTTCAGAGAATTTCTGCAACTCTTTAAAGGGGGGGTACCCCGTAAAGTGCAAGCGAAAGTGTACTCGGCGGTCACATTACCTTGGGACTCGGAAACGAAGGAGACGCTAATATCCAACACGCAATTGATTCCGCTGAACTTTGTAGAAGAATGGCCGGCAGGGGGAGAGGAAAACCCAAATCGCAATTAGGCACGTCCAAAGAACCGTGTCCCGTGACGAGGATATTTTGCTCGTACAGCGAAGAACTTGGAACAGGCCGAACTTTGCTGTATTCAGTTACACTTCGGTATTTATCATAAATGGATGTATGTGTGTATGTATGCACTCCACATACAAATTTAAATGTGTGGACTTCAAAGCTAATCCCTTGACAAATATTCCATTTCCACTGTTTTTTTTAGACTTGACAAATTCTAGATTTCTGTGTATGGCTGCTACAGGAAAATATTAAATAACGCAGCCTCATTAAAAATGTATTAATTTTTTACCCCTTTCTTTTTCTTTTTCTTTATTTTCGTTTTGTTCCTTTGAAAAGTGAATGAAGAGAAATGTCTCTTGAAGGGAGAAAAAAACAGTTAAACATTTCTCTAACCTGTATGACACCACCTCCTTTCCCTCCTGAACAGGCGAGGAACTCCTCGGGAAGATCCAGCATCTTCCCCAACCAGTCAAGCATGATCACCTCCAGTTCAGTGCACGCTGGACTAGCGATCTGCAAAAAAAAAGAAGAGTACTCATAAATTTAAATATATATCATGTGACTAGTTTCACGAATTTTCCTACCCTTCTGTTCTTCATCCATCCTCTTTTTTTTTCTTACACTGTCTCAGTGTTCCTCAGAACCTTCGATCTGTATTGCAAACATTTCTATCAGCGTCACTAAAATCAGGAACTCTTCAGAGCATATTAATCATCGTAAATTAAACTCAAATAAGGTAATAAAATTCCAAACGTCCCTGTGTTCCTGGATCAGACATTTTTCTTTTTGTACCAAAGGATAAAATAAATAAATACAGGTGATTGAGAACTCTAAAGTCCGTTTCAACCGTTACTATATCACCATTACTGTACTCTGTCATTTTCTTTCCGAAGTTACCTGCCATAATCGACCTTTTTTTGAATGAAAATACTGGATTTTTATTGATGCTTACCCAAGTGAAGCCAATGCAGGCGATGGCTCCACTGAGCATGTCAGCAACGATGGCAGGATACGAGTTGGCTGTGGGAAAGTAAGCGTGGAACCTGGGAGAATGCCAGTGAGTAACCTGAAAACAAAGAAATTTCCACACTTATTACCACAACATTATTTTTCTTTTATTTATCGACAAAAATGGACAGTACCAACAATTCTTCATAACCAACAAAATAATTTCCTCCGCCGTACACGCTAAAGTTTTCAGAATTAGGTCACAACTGCACAGTGACAGAGTGGCCAACCACGTAGTACCGTCCGCGACAAGATGGCGGATCGGTCTCCACATCTCTTAATTACTAATTCGTAATTTGCAAACAAAATAATAGTTTCAAAATCTAATGATATTTCTTCAAAGCTTAGTAAATGCACGAGAGGTTGATATCAAACACGTTAAAAATTCAGACAATAACCCAAAAATTCATTACAAGAGATTGACAGATATTTTTTTACTTATTCTTTCTTTTTCGGTAAGGAGTTTCAAAGAAAAATAGTAACAAAAATCCTAAATATGAAACAAATTTAGCAGTAATGAAACAGTATCCTCTAAGTTTGACGCACGGCTTCACTACTTATTCAGTTGACGATACATTGCCAAATTCAATAGTTTCATTCAATTAACGATACGTTTTATAATATGGTAAATACCTTTGTAAATATTAATTAAAAATTGTAAGACCTTGAGCTTTTTTCATACGTATCCGTAATGCTAGTTACCATAATTCGTGTTCTTACCCCGGGCATGATGACTCGCTCGATGTCTGCCATGACATCTTGCCACTTGTCTGGGTTTTCCGGAGCCTCTGGAGGAACCAGGGGCCTCATGTAGCCCGGAGAAACGCTGGGAAGGACAGGCCTAGAAAGATAACCGTCATTGTATCAATATTCTGTTATTACGACTAACATTTAAGCGGAAAGACAAGTTTGTTATTTGACGTTCCTGCCAATCATCTGGACAGGAGGTGTCTTTTTGCTCTGGTTACATAAACACGGTTGGGTAAAATTAACGAGGGAAGGGATTCCCAGGATAATTGATGTTGGAAAAACTCGGATGGTTACGAAACCACCGAAATTGTCACGATTTCACGATTCGATTACTTCTGAGACGGAAATGCAATATAAACGTTAAATTGTGATTATTTCGCCCGATTGAATTCTCAAACCATTTGAAAATAATTTCACAATACGGTTAACTTAATTTTGTTTCATTATTAAAATCTAAAAAAAGGAAATTTAGAAGAGGTAACCGAAATTATTTGATACTTATTAATGTATTCCCTTATTTTTTAATGCAATTACCTACCAAAGCCTAAAATTTCCCCGAATATATTAAAACTGACATTTTCAGAAAAGCAAAAAAATTAATTTTTTTCGGGAATAATGTTTCAAGTGTAAATTTAAACGAATATGTAGCCAGTAAAATTTCTATTGCTGCTTTGCTATTTGCATCGCCACGAAAATTAATTTTTCCGAGGGTTTAACTTGCTAAAAGTCACACTAAAACTGAGAGTTAAATTTTGAAAGCTATGGATAAAAATAGAGAAGAATAAATTAACACCGACATTAACGCTGTTATGTAATTAACTGTGCTAGTATTTGAAAATATATACAAATTTATCTTCGCCAGGTTGTCTGCACTGCCTATGCTGAATTATTTTTTTTAAAAAAAATTCGAAAATGATATGAGCAATGTGTGAAAAATTAACACACAATTAATTGAGAAAAATATTTAATTTTTAGTCATCGTCATAGACTTGAATGCTTAAGCTTGGTATTCACAGGTAATAAAAATAAAATTATAAAGTATAAATTAATTAAACAGAATTTTATTCACTGAATTAATTAAAAGTTGCATTAAAAAGGTTGCAGTTTACAATAAACATTAAAGTAAAACGCAACGACGTTTCTCCTGTATATTTGGGACATCTTCAGCTGTCTTATGTTGTAAATAATCGCGTTCAAAAAAGATAGTCGAATTTACGTATTATGTATAATTTACATACTCTTAAACAACTTCCATGACCATGTTTCATAATTTCATACCTCTGAATTAAATAACTAAATTATTAAAATTCTTTTTATTACGAGAAAAAAATTATTTACTTAATTAGGTAAAGAATTAGTCAATTAACTGGCTAAATATGAAGTAAAGTAGTGTTGTTACAGATTTTATGAATTTTATGCGTTATGTTGGTAATGATATCACAGGAAAAATGTCTAGAACATGACTACAGATTTTAAGAATATTTTTTCGTTATTTTGCTAATGCAAACGATTATTCCCTCCTGTCTGCACTCATAAAGGATCAAAATGGTGCATGGTGGAGATATATTTGGCTTCACATTTTGAGCGACAGTGAATGATAGTATCAGGGTTTTGGAAAAGTTTATATCACTGATCAGTAAAACCGACAGTTTCCATTGGCCGGCAGACAAGGATTCAAGAATGTCACAACCTGTTATTCAACTCGCAGAATCTGTAATTTCAGGTTAGTTTTCTGGTCACTTTACTAATCCGTCCTTGGCACATACACATACACACACACACAACACAGCACCTGCTTCACAACTCCCAAGCCAAGGGGCATGAACGGCCCAGATCTTTCTTTACCCATGACTCTTTAAGTCTCATGGTCGACTGAATATTGACACAGTTATCAGACTTTCCAGATCAAATAATTATCGGTTAAGAACTTCATTAGGAGCAAATACTTTCACAGGGAAAATGTATAGAATGTTGCTACAGATTCCAATAATTTTGTTTCGTAATGTTGGTAACGCAGACGTTGCCACTATACGCAGAAATGTAAGACTACGCTTAAAAATAATAAGTATTTGATTATATACGTCATAACACATCTTTCCGTTAATTAATTGCGAAATTTTCATATTGGTTAAAAAAACTAGTTGGGTATGTTGAAAATAAAAACCTTTTGGGGTTAGAATTAGAAGAAATTGAGGGTTGTTCGGGTGGAAAGAGGCGTTTATTAACCACACTAAACGTGGTAGAAAATTGGACTTGGTCGAGGTCACCGAAAACAATAGAATACAACCGTGGTTGTTCGGCAACACTACTTTGTCCCGACCCACCATTTTCAGCGTTCTTATTGGTGGGGGAAAAACAGCCAAGTGTCTTTTAATTTTAATCGCACCATAGGGTAAACAAAAAGATTAAAACCCCATAAAAACCATGACAATTATGATATTCTGCCGTCGAATATTTATTTTCAATGCACAAATTCGTACAAGTAAATGGGTAGTTAAGGATAATTTCTACAGTAATTGAAATAACGTTCTCTGAATAATAGTAAAGGACGGAAAATTAATGAAGCCATCGAAACAAGTTTTAATGAACCTCACAGGGAAATCCTTTCCAAAGTCTATAAACTTATAATTAATAAACGATGAATACAGGAACATGGAACTTACGACGTCTTTAGAAATCCTCAGACCACACCTGTGTGAAAATTAGGAAACCTGGGAAATGGAAAAACGTTTACCAAGACAAATTCTCAAGAAACGTAAAAATACAGTTCATATAAGACACAAATTTAGGAAATTGAAAGTATTCATGTAATAAAAGTGCGTCGTGAATGGAAGAAAATCGACCAAGTCCGGTGAATGTAAATCCTTGCCTGATTAATAAATGATCCAATTAAATCATAAACGGCCAAAGTCGTATCCATTTCTAATACTTAAAAGCTTATTAAAAAATTAATCTTTGTAAACAGAAAATCGAAATGGCCAAGACAAGCAAGCAATAAAAGAGCTCTAATAACAAGAAAAGCGAATACAGAATTGCGGAAGAACCTGCTAAAGTACGGGGATTGGAGTAACGATAAGAAACTCGAATGTGTGTGATGAAATACCTGGGAATTTTTTTAATGTTTTGGCGGAGAATAATTGAAAAAATAAAGCGGGCAGAAATGGTAAAAAAAAATATAAAGATGTCCTAAGAAGACTAAATGAGATACTTTAATTGTGGTGCGGTAAGCAGGAGGAATTGGAACGAGCAAATTAAATCCTCAGGTCGGTGATCAGTTTTCCTTCACATAATCTAGATTCCCTGGGCTACATTTACATATCGTTTTAGTCGAGTCCATTAACGAGCTGTCAGTTGTTAAAAGATCTGAATTGTTTTTCATGAGACCAGTCGTCAACAAGAAACGTAATGAACATGTAGTAGTACTTCCTACATTTTAACAGGTATTTTTGACTGTATTTATGATGATAATCACGTGGCATTGAGCTTGAGACTCGCAGTTGACCGACATTGGACCGTGCGTTGCATCACTGACCGGACAAACCACCTGAAATCGAGCTCAGTCCAACGACGTCGTCACCGTGCAGCAAGTGGAAATGGCCGACTTTCGAAAATTGCCTCTTTCTAAATCTGACTATTTCCCTTCGAAACGGTTCATGGATACTGTCGTGTCATATTCAATGCACGTGAAACGTAGAAGATCCGTATCAATGGTCTCACTATTCAGTGTTGTGTCTTTTGGAAGTTTCTTGGACTTTGAGACTGTAAATTGCCTTATCCGTGTCTGTAGCTTCGTTCTTCATCACCCCATGATCGTATTTCTCCAATCAAGTCGTCCAGCAGCTGCATTCTTCTTCCACGATGCGCTGCAACTCCAGCCATGTTTCAACCTTCCTTTGATGATGTCGTGCAGTATTCGATCTCTTCCAAACTGTTATCAAGATGAATCTCCTTTTCTCATTTACTCTTAGTCTCTCTTCATTTTTTTCCGATTCTTCTCCAATACCAAATTTCCAAACCTTTCCAGGTATTTCTTCGCCCTCATTTCCTTATTGTCCGTGATTCTGATCCATACGCAAAGCCTTGCAATTTACGAGGTTCTTCCGCAACTATAGCTGTATTTATTGGTGAATTCATGCCATGGCCTTTGCTATTCTCTGTTGTAGCTATCGAACATAACTTCATATATTTTTAATCAATCACGTAATTTTTGTAACTCAAACAAAGTTTTTGAAGTCTATTTTAAAAACTTTTATATTTATATTATATGTCTACAATGATATAATTAATTAATTTCTAAATATATAGGACTACATTGGGCCCAAACGTTAAGGGACTTCAACCTGAGGGTAAAATAAAATTAAAAACTTGCTCTTGTGTTTCATATATATTTGTAAGACGTTGTAAATACAAAATAATTGATTAGTAGTCATTTAAAAACTTTTAAAACTATATTATATACCTAAAATTACACAATTATTAATTTATCAATATATAGACTTAAGTTGGGGAGGGGGGCAATTAATGGAATTTGACCCGAGGTTAAAAATAAATTTTTTAACTTATTATGGAGTTTTATATATACTTTTAACGAGTTTTTTAAATGCTAACTTATTAATTCGTAAATTAAAACAAAATTAAAAGTATTATTATATGCCTACAAATATATTAGTTTTTTCTAAATATATGGGCCTATATTGTGGGGGAAAATTAATGGACTTCGACACGAGGTTAAAAATTAAACTTAAAACTGGTTTTGGAGTTATATATACAGACCTACTTGTAAGAAGTTTTAAAAAATTATTATTTAGAAAATAATACATTTATTATTGTTGTTGTTGTTTTGCTACAATCTTGTTCTTGTTAGCGTTAAGTGAATTGTGTCCCTCGGACCCTCTTTCAAAACAGTGTGAATTTAATAAATTGTTAGTCGTTTAGTTGAGCTAGTTTATTATATTAATTTCGTAAATACCTGAAGGAGATACAAAAAGGTATCGAAACGTCGTTACAGTATAAATAAAAAATAAAAAGAGTCTGTATAAGGTCATAATTGTTTTTTTATCATTATTGTTAAAACTAGACGAGAGTGACTATATCATCCGGGGGGGGGGGGAAATTACCCGAATTTGCTGGGGAAAAAATTACTGTGCTGCACCTAACTGGAAATGAAACAGAAATATGGAATTGTAACATAAAACAAAAATATATTGACCCCTTAAGCAGCTTTCTTATAAAAGCATAAAAATAATCCACAGCTTAAATAACATAGAAATTAATACCTGTAGTTCATTACCATGTGAACGATCCAGAATTTAAAAGAGAAACCCTCCTAAAAGCTTACAAATCTATACCAAATATAATTTTTTATTTAATATTTTGGTGAAAGTCACAAACATTATCGAAGATTAAATTTGTTATCTCTGAATTTCCAGTCGGAGCTAATCATGCTCAGGATATAATCGGTAGATTAATCGCTGGTAAAACACTAAATGAGTCAGGTTCCGAAATAAAAATCGTTTCTATAGGCATAAATAATCTACCAATTTGTGGTACTGGAAAATTATCGATACAGAAACTAAGTTACATGGCTGCCACTTTGTAATGAATTAGTTCAGGCAGTTATTATTATCTATGGGCGATAAAGATCATATGGCGCCGTGGCTTAGTTGGTTAAAGCGCCTGTCTAGTAAACAGGAGATCGAGGGTTCGAATCCCTCCGGTGCCTCGGTGTTGACCGCCAACATTTTTTAAACGTAGAAATACTTTCCCCGCTCACCTTTCGCTTTGTGCACAACTAGTTCAAGGCTCTTTGTAAGGAAACCCTGTCCAGTCATGATTTTTTTTGTCCATATATATATCCACCCACGTTCGGTCCGTCTTCGCTTCACTGAGTTACACCGTTCCGTATTCCACCTTCCTCTACTGTTATTTTTTTTTTATCAATTAGAACCACGCGCCACAGCAGCTGGAACTTTCTTAACGGATTGTAAACGTGTCCGTGGGGGTTATAAGGTGAAATATTATTATCATTGCAATTGAAGATAGCAGTTTGATTAGTGCGTGGGAAGTCAGATAGATGGCACCACCTCTGTGTATCTCCGGTATCTTGGAAGAGGAGACGACAAGATGCAGACGAATCGTGCGTTCAAATTTAGTTTTTTATTAATGCATAATGATATGCCACACGTCATCATTTCTTACGTAAGGAAAATAAACCATCGATTTCTTGCATATACTGTACACATAAATACTACATAGTTATGAACTCATTGACCGAATAGAAGCAGTGTTCCTCCAGACCTTTTTTTTTTAAAAAAAAAACAGTTTTGTCTCGTAATAACTAGCAAATTTATATATAAATTATTAAAAATTAATTTCCAAAAATAAAAACAATTTTTTGTAGAATTTATGTTGTGGTCCTATTAAAAAGAAGATAATCTGAATTGAAAATATTTCTTATTTTGAGCATATTGGCTATATTTCGACTCGGAGAGAGACTTGGCACTGTTTAATAAGATTATTAAAATGCCTCCTGAAATTGTACAAAGAAAAGAAACAAGTACGATAATTCAGAAGTGTATCTACATACGACCGTGTCCTTGTAGTCTCAGAAGTCATAAATAAGGACCGTAAGAATGTGGAACCGCATTCTATATGCTTCGGAAGGCACTCAACGGAAATAAGATGTCGGCAACGACACACGTACTGGGAATGAAGAAAATTGGACTACTAAAATTATAGGGAAAAGAATTAAAATTAGGTAGATGTGTTGTCAGTTCTTCACTTACTCGAGACTCGAGGAAGTCGGTAGCAAAATAAGTAAGCTTAGTCATAAGTTATCGGAAACTTAAGCCCCAGAATTGTATTTAGAAGTTAAAGAAGGCTAATCGACTTGAATTTTCATTTTTCGTCAGAGCCAAAAAAATTATAAACTTGTATTGGGAATGTTTAAAAGATTGAAACGAAGAAATAGTTCAACATAATAAGAAGATCAAACATAATAAAAGGTATATAAATAAATATACGGCCTTGAGTCAGAAAACTATGTACTTCGTACTCTTTTAGAACTTCTTCAGATTGAATAGTCTTTAATTTATAAATCATTACCAAGGATTTATAAAATTATTAAAGAATAATTAAAAATTAATTTAATTAATTTTTCTGATAAAACTGTATATTATTAATTTATCTAATATATTTTTAATATATATATATATATTATTAATTTTATTAATTTTTCTGTTAGAACTTTATATTACAAATTTATTTAATTAAATTAATTTTTGATTGATCTTTATATATTAGTATTTTTTTAAATTAATTTAAATTATTTTTCTTAAATGCTGTATATATTATATATATATTATAAACTATTTTTAATAATTGATAATTTATAGTTTTGAGAACAATAAAATAAATGGTAATTAATTAATATTGATTAACTAAATTTAATGATTAGAGGTCCTAAGGAATAAAAAATCTTGTAAAATTAATTTTTGTTATTAAACATTATAATTTTCTAACATTATTTATATTATTATAAATGTCAGATATTTTATTCAAAAAAGGAAAACTAATGTATCATGTGTCCATGACAGATATTTTTCTTTGAAAACTGAAGAGACATATGCATTTCCAATGTGTACTTACTGTAAAGGGCGACCAACCGTCTATTTGAAACTAATATTTCAGTGTTTAGGATCCCGTAATTACACTCATAATGTACGTATACAATAACGACTTGTGTTTCCACATTTCCCCATATCTAGATTTGGCCTGCTTACATAGTTATTTCGCCTGCAACCTCTTTTAATGTCCTTGAGCCACCTGTTAATTTGATCTTCCTCTTTTGTCGTTCGGGTTTTCCCCGATCCCTTTGTCTGTTCCGATCAAAGACGACGTCTGTTCTGTTTTTGTACCTTTTTGCCACTGACGAAGAATAGAACGATGTTCTCCGCAAATTTTTTAAGGCTAGTAAATCTTCCTCCAACTGAGTCCCCTTAGCTTTTACTTCCACCTTGTTTTTTTCTAACCGTTTCCTCGAGCCTTGGGGTAAGTGCAGAAGAGATCCGGTTCTATTCGTTACAAAGTCACTCCCCGTGCAATCTCTTCCAATCTAGGATTATCCTGTAAATCCTGGTCTACGTTCCCGAGTCGTTTATCCCGCATCAGTTCTCAAACTCTCATTGGATTTTCAATATCATTGATATTTAATTTAATTACATATTTCCCCTCAAAATACGTGTTTAATTAGAGCTACTGACGTCCGGAATTAATGTGGGTGGAAAATATTACGATTTGTGTTTAAAAATGGAAGCCGCAGTGGAAGGCACGGATCGAGGGCAAACGGACGACGAGAAGATTGGAAGAGACGACAGAAGGAATTTCTTCATGAGCAGTTGAACGAGAGGTTCGTGATGGTCAGGTCTTCCATTACGCGGTGTGTAGAGAAGATTATATGTAATAAATTAAAGGAGGAAAGTGGAGTCAAAGAGGATGGATTGAAAGAAACCGACATTTCGAACAGTAAAAATCACTGGTCGGTCGTCTTTCCACTTTCTCTATATTTATATACAATCTTCTGTACAAACCGGCCAGTGGAACACTCGCTCAAATATTCAAACGACCGTTGTCATAAGATTTCAAAATTACACGACAGCGAGAGAGGATGACCCTGATGAACAAAGACACTTCTGAAAGATGTCACTGTGTGTACAGGTGTGAGAAGGAGGCGTAGAGTATGCAGCTAATTGTATAGAGATTATTCCAATTTGTAGGACAATGAGTCTGAGGGCCTCTACTTATTGCTTCAATTATATAGTTATGAGACTCGTTAATTTATAGGATTCCAAAAATGAAAACCCGAGTTTTCAAGATTCCAAGAAAACTCTTTATTCTTGTATCGTCAGAGATCTATCAGGATATTCGGCTTTTAGTCATCTTTAAACCTCCTACATACAATCACAGTACTGTTCAGATGATCATGTAACAAATAATGTGACTACCCTGATATATATATAAGAATGACTATGACTAAAAGTTTGTGTTAAATCTTTGACGTTACAAGAATAAAGACTTTTTTTTTGGAATTTTGAGGGCTCTCGGGGTTTTAAAATGGTATCTGATTATTTCTTTTAAATCTTACCTGTCTCTGATGTTCTCCAAATAGTTGCTGATGTACTCCACCATCTCAGTCGCAAACTCCTTGAACTGTGGCGACTCCATCGTCTCTGATCTGAAAAGATGTCGGGACATGTTAATAACAAGTGACTGACCAACGTCCGTGACGTTTTCCAGCAGCGGAGGATTATCTCCAGAAAAAAGAGAGAGAGAGAGAGAGAATCGACTCTTCTTATCGCAATTGGCAGGCCTGTATCTGTGTCAAACAACGTCTTTATCTGACATCGTCTCCTTTATTAGAAGCCAAGTTACTGCTGTGAGAACAAGCCAATGATTATTGAATATCAGAGGGATTCCCGCTGAATACTCGTGTGACTTTACGAATGTATCAAATAGAGTAGTTTTTAGACTCTTTAATTAAATTTTTCACATGCAATTGGAAACCTATTTTGCAGATATGTGCAGAGTTTTATTGTAATAAAGTAAACAGCAATAATTTAACGTCTGATTTTGAATTAATAAAGCAATTAATGGCCTTAAAATGTAAATAAAAAATTAAGTGTCCTATTAGGTCATCAATTTTTTTATTAAAATAAAGTAATTTAGGTATATGCTGTGATATAAGCTAAATAACTCTATTTAATTGTTTCTAACTAATTTTAGCAGTGTTTCAAAGGGACTTAAATATATATAAAAACGACCATTTAACATAAAATAATATATATATATACATAATATACTAAAAAAATTCGATTGAAACAGGCAAGTCAGCAAATATTGCCTCAAAAAAATTTTACATGATTTACACACAAATTTTTAAACCTGAAGACATTCTTCCAAAGGACGAAACGTCGGTATATTTGATTTTTGTCAATAAACAATTTTCTTACTAAAGGTTTATTTTTGTTATATGATATGTATAATATTATTGTAATGCCAAATTGCATGTTAACTGATACAAAATTATGTTTATCTGCTCGATGAACAAGTTCAAAATGACCGAATAGGACTAAATTATCCTATTATATTTTACTATCACTACATAAAAACTGTGCGTGGTTATTGTTCCCATAACATGCGACGTATGTTTATATGACATTAACTGTACATAAGAAGAACTAAATAATTAATAAACTAGTTCAAAAAAAATATTTTATCAAGACGTTTCGATCTCTCAATTTGGAGGCTTCAGCAGCTGAACATTAATTGTTATAAAAGAGATACACGGCCCAAAATATTAATTTAAATTCAATAGTTTTTATACAATTCCAAGATATTTTACAATATTCCACTTCATGAAAGAAATTTTTGTTCTTAAATTAATAATTACGGCCTCTTACATATATTTATTTAACAATGAGCTCCATGAAGAAGCCCCCAAATTAGGGAGCTGAAACGTCGTGAAAATGTATTTTTCTTGCATTAATTGCTTTATTTCTTGACTAATGACGTTAACTTTAATTATCCGTATAAATCGTGATCGTTCAAATTTGGGCGCCACAAGAAAAAAATTGTGTTAAGATGATTTTTACCGTTGGGAATAAATTTGATAGTGAATAACAACGACTGGTATTATAAATAGTCTATTTTACATGGTAGCTATCGGCCTACAGTCGTCCTTATTAATCCGTACTTAGTACGGAGCACCGCAGAATGTTTTTAAGATCTTTCAGAACGGATGAGAATGTTTTATTAAATTTTGGGGAACATTCGGATGAATACAGCCGTCTGTTAGCCATGTGAAATAAATGATTTAGAATACCGTTATAAAGTTCTTTATTACGGAACACGAAACAATTGTAATTAGTTCTCACGTTCAATTAATTCCTTTCACGACTCACAGAAGTCCGACTCCAGGTTCCGTAAATCGTCTGTATCTTGCGCAATTCTTCTAGTACTGAATGAAGCAAGAGGTACCTTTATAAATAGAACTTCACCCGTTAGCAAAATTTCTTCTTCGTGGTCCCTCGTCCTACTCGACGGTAAACTACGCAGTATTCCAACAATTCCTTCCTGGCGTCAGTATCGCGACAGATACGTATCGAGCAGTCGTCGTGACATGTGAGAACATATTATTCCGCCCTTGGCCTTTGACAACGACAGGTAATGGAAATGCAGTTAGCTGCAACGAGAAAATGTCGGTAATATAGATAACTGGTTTATGCAACAGTCGTAAGGTAGCAAACCAGGAAGTAGAGCATTCCATACATTGCTGCTGACGTCAAGCACGTCCGAAAACAAATAAAATAACTGTCTGACAACCACAAAAAAATTACTAATAACTGTTTAAAGAACGAAAAGTACTAATTTAAGTATTAATTTTAATTTAGTATTATAGGAGACGAGGAGACGACTAAACCTAAAATCTGGACTAGGCATGGAGACGCGCAGCCCTGTCTTCGGGAGGACGTGAGACAAGGACAGAGAGCCCCCGAACCACACATTAAGACGAATGCTTGATTGGTACCCGTAAACTATAACCTAGTTAACCCTGAGTTACTTTGCTCTCCCTGCCTGTGATATTAAACGTGGATCCTGTTCCAAAAAAAATAAAAGGATCCCTGTCGTTTGCTATTTCAAATTTCGCTGACTCCACGGTAATTATTTAAACGTTATTAATAGTTCTCCTCGACCAGAAAAAAAAACACTGAGGGATTCCGGTCCGTTATGTTTGCAAGGCCACGCCACACAAATGAATCAGACACGCGTCTAGTACTAGATTTCCACATCTGGCCGACGGTGAAAGGAAACTGAATAGTTTCACCTACCAGATCCATATCCTTATAAAATATATTTTATTTTACTATAAACAAATATACTTCTTTAAATCCTTGTTTTTTAAAAAAAACAATTTGGGATAAAGAAACCGTATAGCGTTCGAGAAATTGTACGAAATACGCAGTTACGATAAAATGTGAAGATTAATAAACATTTAATATTAATATAATCTGACTATTGACATTAAATTAATAAAAGTAAAAATGCCCCAAATTGTCAGAAGGAAAGCGTATTATTCAAACTGGAACAAAAAAATCATTACAATATTACGACGTTTCGCCCACAATTTTGGGTAATTTAGTACAGAAAATTAAAAATGGAACATGGACAATAAGATAGTTATTAGAATAAATTGTTTATTAAGGCCTGATGAACTGATGAAGGCCCAGAATTCTCAACGAAACGTAGTAATATTGAAAATATTTTCTGCTGTAGTTGAATATTACCATTTTTTCTGACAAATGCCTATTTATTAAAAGAATAAAAAAGTTGTTTTAAATTTAATAATTGGAAATATTTCTCAAACCGTAATTTTGTCGAAAATATTTTAATTTTATGTTACAATCTTCCAAATTGAATCGTTTTAATGATACTTGATAGTTTGTAGCAAATAAAAAAATGAGCTGCATACTTTCACTTAGACGTTTCAAAAAATTATATTCTTATATAAAAAAAATGTAATTTTATTTATTAAGCGGAGTAAAAGCACATCAATAAGTTCGATGTTCCGTAACCATGGAAACCAAGAAAGTTTTATTCATAGCCATATTGAGGGAACGTTTATAATTTCAAATCGTATTAATTTTACTACACAACTTTTCAGTCATAGCCTGAAGACGCTTCGAATAGGTACCGAAACGTTGTTTATATTTTTTTAAACTGAATTTTTTTTATATAACCTGTCTATTATTGGTTTCAAACTACATTTTATTTTAAATAATTAAAGGCAGACTTGCAGACAAAAAAGGTTATCTGTTTCATTAGTGGAATTTAAGTATTCGTTTAGGACAACATTTAAGTGATTACTATTATTAATCAGGTACTTAAGATTCCTGGACGGGAGGTAAAAAAAAAGAAATTGGTGTTAGAGAATGAATTAATTAGAGGCCAGACACAACGAGTGACGAAACTTTCTTCTCTTTTTTTTTTCCTCTTCTGAAAGTGACAGTTAAGTTAGAACCGGTCCAAGGTTGTTCGTTCCTCGAGGTCCTTGACCTACATCCCAGGGAACTGGCGAGATCCGACTTTTGGTAATGCTCGTGGTGACTGAGCTTGGAGAAAGGAAGGTTGGTTCCAGGATAGCTGCTGTCGTGTAGACGGATTTTAGTTTCTATACCTTCGTGACAGCTCAGAATAAACACGGTTCACTATTGAGTTAAGAAAAGAAATTGTCTGCTGATTGAAACTTGCGAATGTCACTCACATTTACAATCGTGTTCTGTGCTTTTGGACGGGTCAGCTTCCAAAAATGAATCAATCCTGATCGCTAAGTATACCCAAAAAAAATCTTATAAACAGCCAAATCTGAAAAATTTCAAATTACACGAAAATAGCGTCTAATTATAAATTATCAAATTATTTTAAAAATGATGAACACTCAAAAATTTGCAATTTTTTTTTACATGGAAGATAATTTGGGAGATGAAAAATAAATTAAAATTATTAATGAACCTCAAAATAGAGAATTATTAATTAAGAACTGCAAACAAATATTATTCACGATTTTTAATTTTAATTGAGACGACTTTCGTTATAATATCGTAAGAATAACAAAAAATGACAAAAATTAGGTTGACCGGAATTTTTTTTTTGGTGATGGGGGGGGGGGGTATGTTTAACACACCTTGTCTAAATCGTCGTTGGTGAAATACTTGTTATTAAAAAATTAAATAAGAATTTCGTGGCTATTTAGAATTTTATGTAAACTTCGTAGTTGTGTATTTACAGACTGGCAGTTATTATAAAACATTTCCTTAATAGTATTGGAATGAAACGAGTCATCAGGCATAGAAAACTGTCAGTCTATAAATCTTCAAACGACTAAATATATTATTTTACACAACATTCTAGAAAGATACGAACTTTTTATTCTGTTTTTTAAATATATTTTACTAACTACAGTTTTCGCAATGGACGTTCATTAAATCATTTTAAATTTATATTAAGAATATTAACCGATTTATGAACAATATTATATCGTCTTTTTTGGTATTAATTCGATGTTTACCTGAGATGAATAATAAAATGCTCTAAAAAAATTCAAATATGTAAAATAAGGAAGTCAAGATTAAAAATTCCTTTTACGTTCAAACATTATAATTCTATTAGAAAATCCTACATATCAACTTTGAGATCTAATAATGCCTATTTTTCCATTTGATAAATATAGATCAATAGTAAGGTAAATTAAACGACACATAGTCTCATTAAGTGTTATTAATTTTTAACAGGAAGCTTTCGGCCTCGTTGGTCGTTTTCAACCTGTTCTTCGGGCATAAAAACAACATTAACATGTATCAATTAACGTATAATGTTATGCAACACAAACCGATCACTGTTTTAAAAACGATATCTATAGATAGTGTGCCATTATTCCTAATTAAATTAGTGTGTCCATCTTTAAACTATATTATTTACAATTTTTTTGAACTCGAAAAACAACTGCCAATCATTAGTTCATACCTGTATATAATCAGCTATAATAATTATTAAACATACATCATTGTAAGATATTATGCCTTAACGTTAGCGAAACCGTCTGACTCATCGGAAAATGTTGTTGTTGACTGGTTAAAATCAGATGCTAACGATATCGACAAACCTTATTATCAACTGTTGATATCGATTACAGTCAAAGAATATTACACGATTAATTAATCTGTAGTTGTAGATATATTAACATGATTCAAATTCAAATTTCGATGCTTTATATTAATATTTTCAGGCATTATCAGTAATTATTATGTTTTAAACTCTATCAATAACCTCAGAATTTGATCCCAAATTCAGAACCTACATTTCTGAAATTTGTAATTTATTCTATTAATGGAAAACCAACGCTTTCGTAAGCCTTATTTTAATTTGAGTAGTATTTAGAATCTCATAAAATTTAAGTTTTACGTTCAATTACCAAAAAAAAATATTTTTTTAATTACTGTCATAATATATTTCTGATTATCTCGTAAACAACAGTGTCAGATTTTTATGTTGATGACCGTCCCCTTTATTTTCTCGTGGCGTATAATTTTTTTAAAAAATAAACTTTCTTTCATTGTTACTGTAATTAACAAAAAAATCAGTAACAGTTGTCTCAATATTCGTCGTTATCCAAATAACCACATTATTAGTTAATAGCTAGTCAATATAATCGTAATAAAAATGATCTCAATACGTTTTTAGGTCGTTATAAGGAACCAGACAGAAATAAGTTTCGACGTTTGAAAGGACAATTTCTTATAATTAAATGTGTTATTAACATATATTTGTTTTTGCTGTACCAGGTGAACATCTGCGATTCCTTAAGCATTCTGATTCTTTATAGAAAGATTATTTCGGTTCCGTTTATTTTTAAAAGTGACAAGAAACCTTACGGCTGAGGCAGAGTTTCCCCATTGCAATTTCTGAATATTGTCTTAGGATCTGACCCCAGTGTTTGCGTTGTCCTGACTACTACATTCTTTTTTGTTTCGCAACATCGCCGACGTCCTAGAAAGTTGGCTACTGCGCGGCTACGCAGGTAATAATCCTTCTTCTCAGAAGCATCCTTCCTCTGGTCGTTAACGTGTATGACACTGCTCTTTTACTCACTTTCCATTTCATTTATACGGGTATTTCCTTCGCCTTTGATTTTTATTTTTCTGGGTGGTTTCAATGTCAGTGGGGCATCTCGAGTTACACTTAGGATTTTGCGTTTGGTTTCATTTAAATTAACGCGTTTCTTCATTGAGATTCCACACTCTTCATCCACAACAATACGTCCCAAAAAATCGAAATAATATTAATAATAAACAATCCGAATAAGAAAGGTAGCCAATTCTGACAAAAAGGGTAATATAAATACCACACAACGTTTCTGGGATCTTTGTCCATTTCGACAGGTGCTAAGAAGAGCCTAGAGAAACACAACTGCACTAGTCAGTTGACAACACTCAAAAGCTTTATTAATTATTATTTATACTTTATTTATTATTATTCGACAGGTGCTAAGAAGAGCCTAGTGAAACACAACTGCACTTTTCAGTTGACAACTCTCAAAAACTTTATTATATAATAATTATATTATATTATATATATATATTATATAATAAATATATTATATATAATATATATTATAATATATTATATATATTATAAAAGTGTAGTTGTGTTTCTCTAGGCTCTTGTTAGCACCTGACGAAAGGCACAAGGATCCCAGGAACGTTTTTTTTGTATGAATTGGCTATCTTTCTTATTCATTATTTTCAATCAGACGCAATTTTTTTCAATCCGTTTCGTCTCGCAGTAAAATATTACAAGTATATTTATAATTCCCTGTCATATTTCAATTATACGATACGACTAGTACTCAAAAAAAGAAGTTAATAAATCAGATGAACTAAAAAAACTACACAACGTTTGATCCTTAATTTAGGACTTCCTCAGGTGTAGAATATATTGGAGTTTTATAAAAAACAGAATTTAAAAAATTAATAGTACCAATTGCAAAACCTGAAGAGGTCCTAAAACGAAACGACGATATATTCCATTTTTGTAAGATAAACAATTTTCTGGATCAGAACCGTCCATTTATTTATTGATAGTACTATAAATTTCAGATATTTTTTCATCATTATTTTTATTATATATATAAATATATATACGTTTACTTACTAATTAAATATAATTTGCTTTTATAAGTAATTATTTTATATTAGAGAAGAATTTTCCTTTTTTATTTTCAATCTATTTAAAAGTTTTATTAAGGGTTGTTAAGGTTTTTTGCCATATTTAAATTATTTAACATTTAAACATATTTCTAATTTGTGAGGTACCTAAAGGAAAATAATTTGTTAAAATCACCAGTTAGATATTAAAACAAAAATTAACGCTGTAAATTAAAATTGTTTTTGGGTTGACAAAGTGTATTCGTAAAAGTTCAAGTATTTAAAAAAGCTAGTTTATATAAATAGAAAATAAAACCGTTTATAATGGGAATTGTCTACGATATAATAATAATAAACCATCAGTTTTATCACGTAGTAAAGTAGAATTAGTATTTTCTCTTATATTTCAATTTTGTAATAAATCAACGGTCAAAAATACAATAAAATAACGTTTCGTCCTCAATTTAGGGTTTACTATGGCGTTCAATGAATTTGGAGTGTTATAAATAATTTTTATACATTTTAATAAATTGTTTCCGAGTTGTGCATGTTGAGATTTCTCTGTGTCCTCATAACTTACACGGAGGTATCGTTTTCAGTGTGAAGGGGAGAGTTCCGCTGAAAGTGAAATGCACGCACGCTTCGTCGCCCTGGTAACTGGGTCATTGCTAATAAATGCCGTAACAATGCATTCGTTCAAGCGGCCTTGAAAACCCCCTAAAGTCGCCCCTCCCCCATACTCACGAAGTGAGCCTTTCAATGTGGCCATTTACTACGGTTGTCCAGATAAACGAAAGAGCTAATTCGTGTCACACACATATTAGCGCACTTAACACGTCGATGAAAATCTCCCCTGCCTCTGTGTCTTGCTTGACGAGAACAAATCGCATTTAATGTCCTCGCGCCATAACGGTGGTGACAAGAGAGCGGAAATCGGAAATTACAATTGGATTCAGCAACCAATTAATAGATGGCCAAATATCTAATTATGCGGATTTTCCACAACTGAAATTTATTTACTATGGGGAATATTTATTTTATATTTTTACTTATAGCTCACTCCGAAATTTATCCGCTATTTCATGTTTAAGAATTTTAAATTTAATATTAATTCGTTTTTATATGATCCACAATGGGTTTAAATGACACGTTTTTTTTATAAAACGAAAATTTCGAATTTATTTAATTTTCTTTAGATTTCGTAAACATTGCCATAATCATCTATACCTACAATCATATGTATATATTAACACAAATTAAATTTACCCATGAATATATATTTTTGATATCCCTAATGATGTATTTAATTGTATAATCATAGTAATATTCAATTTTTCACATTTGGAAAGCACCAAAAAACTGTTAAAATGATATAATTGTTGAAAATTATGAAATATTCTTTTCTACAGATTAGGGGTGATTAAAACTATTGCGGATAAAATAGAAAGAAACCTTAGTTACTATTTGTATGTCTTGGCTTTTCATAAGTAATTTTTTATTTTGTCATTTTAAAAGTATTCGCTATTTAAGAACATCAACTTGTTTGAAATTTTTGAAGCTATTGCAGGTTGGTTGCTGTTTTTAAATTATTTACCACTTTAAAAGTTGCTTGTAAACTAAAACAAAAATTAACATTATAAAATTAAATTGTTTTGAAATATTAATATAGTGGATTCACACATGTTCGAATATAAAAAAAGGCTGGCCAGTAAATGTAAATAGAAAAAAGAGCACATTTAATAGGAAGATTGTCTACATTCGAATAAGATTAAAATTATTCAAGCATACGATATACCAGTTTAATAATTCAATTTATATCTTATTCCGAAAGCGATCATGTATTTTAAGTTATTTTAATATTTAAAATAATTAGTCGTTTTTTAAAAATATTTGCATATCTTTAAATTATTTGATGATCTAAGAAATTTTGCTATTTTATGTTATTTGTAATTTTTACAGTTTTATTTTCATGTAGGTATTCAATATTTTAAGGAACTATGTGATGAATATATTTTATATCTTCAATCACACTGATGAATATGGCCATATTAAACCAAAGCCCCTCATATAAATTAAAAAAATATTATTGAATGTTTTACTGTAATTTTTTTTAAAAAAACTTATTTTAATCAATTTGTTATTTTATATACAGAGGATAATTAATATCCTTACAAATGGTTACAATCATTGAATAATTTCCACAGAGATTAATTCCTTATACAATTTAGTCAACTGCTTAACTTGATAAGGAAAACATATAATTAAAATGAAAAATAAAGACGCTAATGATACGGCTATGCGTAAAATATTAAAATAGAAAAATTTACGCCTGTTTTGAAAATTAATAATAGGAAAAATAGCCAAATACAGACAATGGAAGTGCTGATATAAATAATACACAACGTTTCTCGAAACCTTGTGTCTTTCTTCAAGTGCTAATAAAACTAAAAAACCGAGAGCGATACAACTGCACAATACGATTGACAAAACTCAAAAGCTCTTCTTAGCACCTGAAGAAAGGAACAAGGTTTCCAGTAACGTCGACTGGTATTGATGTCATCACTTCTATTGTGGTTATTTTTCTTATTATGAAAGCATATAATTAACTTCTACATTTTATTTTAAATTTCTTGAACATTGGTGTCGCATAATTTTTCTTATGATAATATTTGTTTCCTGATCACTATAATAAATCTATCTAATGATTCGGAGGAAATGTAGAAACAAAAATATTGTCCACCCAAAAATTATTTTAGCACCACATCGATCTCTTTCCTATTTTTAATTGCTGAAAAAAATTCTGCAACATGTGGATCTCGAGATAAAACCATTTTTTTGGTGCCAAATAGAGAATTGAGAAGCGAGTTCACGCATCACAACCGTTTTATTAAACGTTATCGTCCTCTAACATTTCACAAAGCCGTTTAAGACGTTCCAAATCGAGATTGATTATAACCTCTAAATGTACATACCTTTTCGGAAGGTGCGTGACGATATGACGAGACCAAGAGCCTTTCAGTTTGACGTTGCACTGAAGACGTCAGCAGCGCTTCCCAGTAGAAGAAGCAATATTTCGACATCGCCATTTCCTTTCCGCTGCTTTCTCGTATCAGCCCAGTTTTCTCCAGTAAACGCAACGTTGTCAACAAACAAACTATTGTGGTCCGCCTCTACGACTACGCGAGGTAGATTCAAAGTAACGGGTAGTTGGGTTCCAAACCCCCCCCCCTTTTTTTTCTTTTAAAAGACAGTGGCAATTAGAGGCTGACAAATACAAGGTGTAGATTGTATGTGTATTTTTTTTTAATATTACATTTATCAGCAATCAGATACATTTTAATCTATAAGCTAATGTGGTAGCTTTGACATGATATTTACATATCATGCATTATGGCATGATGAGATCCCCTCCAGCGAAGAGAACTTCTAAATCTTGTCTATAGATGTGCTGGCCATTTTCTTTTCAGTCTTCTTGTTTCATCATTTTCTAGTAGTGGTTGTAATAAAGGGTTTGAATGTGATTTGAGCTTTACGTGGTGACTAACACTCTTTTGACGGGCAGTTTCCATAACAGTTGGTATTTTTAAGTCACTGTGTATTTGTTCATTTGTTATGTACGAGGGGGCGTTAACGATGGCTCTTAATATTTTTGACTGGCATCTTTGTATTATTGCAGTATTTGACTTACTGGCACATCCCCATAATTCTATCCCGTAGGTCCATATTGGTTTAATTATGGTTTTATATAGTAGTAGTTTATTTTCTAATGAGAGGTGTGATTTGCGTCCTAGTAACCAGTACATTTATTTTTGTTTAATACCCATTTGTTTTCTTTTCTTGGTTATGTAGACTTTCCAATTGAGTTTGCTGTTGAGATGTAAACCCAAGTATTTGACCGAGGGTGATTTAGGTATCTCTGTGTTGTTTATAAAGATCGGTGGGCAGTGTTTTTTTACATAATGTAAACGTCACATGAGACGACTTTTTTTCATTTATTTTTATTCTCCATTTCTGAAGCCATACTTGAAGGAAGTTCAGATATTTTTTAATGAGTGATGAAGCCTGGTTTATATCTGCAAACGTTCCTAGGACAATATTTTCGAGCGTTGGGAGATCAGAGGTGAACAACAAATACAACAGGGGGCCTAAGACACTGCCCTGGGGAACACCTGCATTAAGTGAATGTATAGATGAGACGTCTTGTTTCACTCTTGGACGGAATTTTCGGTTTGTTAAGAATGATTCCAACAATTTATAGAACATAGGCAAGTTTTTTTTAATTTTATATAGTAAACCCCGATGCCATACCTTATCAAATGCCTGACTTATGTCTAAGAATATTTCTGGACAATATTCTTTATTTTCGAAGGCTCTATTAATGTAATTTGTTACTCGGTGGCACTGCTGAGTTGTAGAATGACTCAGTCGAAAGCCAAACTGATGATGTGGAATCCAGTCATTAGCCGTGAAGTCGGGATCAATTCTTGAAAGCAATAATTTTTCCAGAATTTTTGAGACTGATGAGAGCAGACTAATGGGTCGGTAAGAAGTAACTTTTTAGGATCTTTACCGGGTTTGTTAACTAAAATTATCTCTGCTAACTTTAGTTTCTCTGGCCAATAATTTATTCTAAATATTGCGTTAAATAAATATGTAATAATCAAAAGACCTTTTCCAGGTAATTCTTTCAGCATTTTTACGGTGATGAGATCCATTCCAGGTGCTTTTCTAACGTTCATGTGCGGTATAATATTTTTTAGTTCCTTCGGTGTGACTGGTGCTATTTTCTCGATTTTTGACAATGGAGTACTTAGAAAGTCATCAATTTCAATATCTGGATCATTACTGTGAGGACAAAATACCTCACAAAGATGGTTCGCAAACACTTCAGCCTTTTCTTTATCACTCTTAGCCCACCTTCCTCCAGTAGTTGTCTGTTGATATATTGGACTCGTTGCAATTGTTGGTTTACGGTAAGATTTAATTGGCTTCCAAATAGAGTTATCATACCTATTTAAACTTGTAATATAGCTTTTAAAGGATTCTTCGTTCCAGGAATTTAATTTTGCCTTGAGTTTGCTACTTAGACGATTAAATGTAGTTTTATCAGCTGGGGCATGGCTTCTTTGCCATTTTGCTCTTGCTCTTCTCTTTTCTGCTACAAGATTTTTAATTTCTAATGGAATATTTATGACATCTTTCTTTCGGGGTATTATTTTTGGTGTGGCTTGTTGCACCGCCTGTTGTAATGTTTTAATTAAGTTGTTTGTTGCTGATTCGACCTCATTTTGGTCTTTTAGCCTTACATGAAGGTCAATATCTTCATTTAGCTTCTTGCGATACTGATCCCAGTCTGTTCTTGAATTGTGTAGCTTAATAGGGTACGAGATTATTATTGGGCACGCGCCGACTGGAGTATGATCAGAAGACAGATCACAATTTGATTCCACATTCACGTAGGAGGAAGAGATTCCGCATAAGATAAAAAAGTCTAGAAGATCCGGTATTTTGTTTGTATCAGTTGGCCAGTATGTAGGCGAGCCTGTTGATAGGTGAGAAAAATTTCTTTCTTGTACTACTTTCAATAGTTCTCTGCCTTTTGGTACGTGTATAAGAATAGATTCATTCCCTTATCTTCCGAAGTCACAAATAATTATTTTTGCATCATTTATGGAATATATCCTTATTTCTAAGACCCCTTTAGAAAGAATTTTTCTTAATTTGGGAAAACCAAATAAACTAGGCCCTCGAAAAAATTGAGGATGTTTGTTTTATTTAAGACCTAGAAAAATCCTCGTGTACAAAATCTTTTCACAGTTCAGATGAGGTTTTTAAAGATTCAATTAAAGGAAACATCTTTCGGAATACTGCGTGTTCTCAGTATCAATATGACGCCATCGCGACCTGCTACGTCATACAATATAGCGGCACGTTACAGCTTCGGAAGACAAACTGGTTCATTTACTATAACGCCCCATGGAGTCAACGACGTGGTCAAAAGTGAAAACAACTTTACGTTACATGTTTCAATAAATAAATAGGCCACAAGTCAGAATAATTACTCATTAATAAATTATAATTTAAAAATACTTTGATAAACAATTTTTGTCGTTACAAAATTATTTTTTTCCGCTATAAAAGGACTCTCTTCAAACGAAGGGGAAAATTAAAGAAAACTGTAAACCAGACATGTTGGCAACAATTTTCAGGTCACACTGAGATTATTTTTCTCCCAGATAGTGTTATGGGTTTCAAAACATTATTGAAGGCAGGAAAACAAAATAATGTTTTTTTCCACGATTTCCACTCGTTTGACTCGAAAATACTTTTGAAAAATGAAGTCGGTAGAAGTGATTAAAAAAACGTTTACAACAGACAAACAATTTTGGTAGATTAAATATAATTCTAATAATTAAATATAAATAATACAATTTAAAACAAAACTGGCGCATTAAGTCTAAGAGAGACTTTACAGAAAAATCATGATATTTTGTCGCAACAAGCGAAATATTTATCGCAATATTTAAAACTTGAACAACATGCTAAATTTCTATTAAATATTCATACACACTTATAGAAGAGAAATTTTATAGATAACCTAGTTTTAGTTAACGTAAATAATATTATTACTAATTTAAATGGTATTTTTGGGTTTTAGAGTCCATTCCAGATTCCCCCCCCCCCTCACACATACACACACCACCACCAAATTATTGAGAAAGGATCTCTCCTCCGATCACCGTGCTTTTGTTTCTTAGTCACGTTAACATTTTATTTTAATGCGCCATTTTGAGTCTAACAGTCGCGTCGGAAACTGTGTTAATTAGCTCAGAGCCTTATTCATATGCAACCCACACAGCTTTTCAAGTAAATTATGGATACAACCGCGTTTTATAATCGAAATTTCAATATTTCATCGAACACATGCTGTTGTGAGTGGCCTTGTGTTATAATTCAGTTAGAGCGGGAAAAAAATAGAATCGGTGACAAGTTTGGGTAGATCAGGTTCCTTCACTCGATTAATATGACTATAAGAGGGGAAAAAAACCAGTAGACTAATAACATCAAAAAGCAGAAACGCAATTCACTGGAGCAAGTAAACACTTCGACACAACTTTCCATAAATGGTGGCTTTGGGAGGCAGAGAAAAAAAAATTATCAGTGCAACTGACTTCTGAAACATTTAGTCGCGATAGTTTCGTGCAGCCCCCATGCCCCTTTCAAGGACATTCTTTGCAATAGTTACGTGGTTCCACGGCAATTCCTTTCTTCTGACGTAAGAACCAGTTTTCTAGAAATGTTCCACATTCTTGTCCCGTTTCTTTTACTTTCATACAGAAACAAAAATATTGCAACAGTTTTCACCTTTTCTCTAAAGCGACGTCTATAATAAAAGCACTGGCTATTTATCTACACCCTTTTTCGTCTACATAAAAGCCATATTTCGTATAACGATACTTCCCAAAGTAAAATTAATGACAAAATATGTTGAAAACAAATTTATAAATGTACAAATGTTTCCAGAATTTCATTTTTCATTTACAAAAAAAAACACAGTGAATGAGTACAATCGTCTTCAGAAAAATTCCACAATAACTTTACAATCATTATATCCAATCCCTCGCTATTAATTTTTCCTTCTTATTTTCTCTCAAATTGATTTTTCTGGTTCGTCTTCTCACGTCTTCCACGTTCTTCTTGTTTGTTATTCTCTGCTTGTTTCGGTACTGACTTACTTCCTTCGTGATTATTATTTTTATTCATTTTCGCCGATCTTACTCATTTATATAATATGTGGCTAATGCTTCTAATATCTCCCAAAAAATCTCAACGATGACTTTATGATAATTCTTTTTTTTCCGCTCAAACCGAAACTTGTGTTTTAGTCTTTAATTGTTGTTTTTTCCTTACGTCTTTTACCCGTTAAAGTTTTGTTGTCCTTAATGTTGCTTTTTTCTCGACTGGTTTTTCACTAGTATACTTTCGTGACTAAAATCCTCCTTCGCTCTGCTTACTCAGATAAAAAATACACTTTTAATGTTTCTATCTTCTCCAGAAAAAGACCACGATAACTCTAGAATCTCCTTTCAGTTTATTTTCTTCTTCGTTCTTTCAATTAAATCAAATAATCTGGTTCTTTCTTTTATTCTAGTTTCATTTTCTCGCGTCTTACGTTTTTCTTGCTTCATTTCTCTCTCTACTGGTTTCACTACTGATTCTGTTAGTTATTCTTTATGTTTACCCTTGTTCACCCTTCTAACATATGTAATGTTTACACCAGTCCCCAAAAAATGCCATAATCATTTGGCATTTTATTTAGCCACAGTTTATTTGGTCATTTTTTTCGCTACAAATTAATTTTCTGGTTTATCTTTGGGCGTTTGTTTTTTCTTCACGTCTTCAACTCCATACGTTATTTTTGTTACTGTCCTTATTATTGATTTATCTCTACTGGTTTCACTACGGACTTCCATCCTGTCTATTTTTTATACATATACTTTCACTGTAAATGTAATTATTGAACTTAACATTCCATTAAAGATCAATTTTCTGATTTATTGGCTAATTTATTTATTTTGTTAATTATGTCAACCTCCTATCAGATTATTTGCCTTTCTCTTCAATTTTCTCAAACCGCATTTTCTAGTTATCTTTCGTGTTACCTTTTCTTCATCACTCCTTTCACTCTCTACCCTCTTTTTTTCGGCGATTTTTCTCTGCTGGTTCCAATGTTGTCTTCCACCCGTATTAATACTTCGCTTAAGCGCTCTTCTTACTCAGATAAAATACGGATAAATCACTAAATCATTGTCAAAGTATCTTCCTAAACTATATTATATCAACATGTTTTTTTAATAAGATAATTTCAAAATATCTTCATTCAGTGAACGATGAAAGTCAACTATTGACGCTCAACAGAATCGAACCCCCAGGAAGTTAACAATCATTGACATTAAAATCTTAAGCAATGTAAAATGGGCTTAATAACAATGCAAAAATATCTTACATTTACCACAATATAAATAAAGAAATACGCGTTCGTATGTCAGAAAATTTTGTTCCTAACAGAACGTTAAATAAACGACGTTATGTTCTAATGTAAAACCTCTTCAAGTTAAATAAAAAAAAAAATTAGATACAAGGTTTTATAAGACAAGGCAGAAAAACGAAGCCTCTAAATTGTTTTTCATGATTCATATACAAAATTATTAACCCTGAAGACGTCCTAAAAGAGGTCGAAACGTTTCTTTAACGTTTGTTAATAAACATAATTTTCTTATTATTTATATAAAATGTATTTATTTTCGGGTTATAGACGACTCAATTTTTAAGTCATTTTAATGAAACTGAAAAATAATCTACCCCGTCTGCCCGTAATTAAACGACACAAAGCCGTCTGTTTACACGACGATCGTGGGGTTTCTCTTCTCAGTTCATATATTTTCACCACCCGGACTACAGTTTACATATTCGTAATAATTATAGAATTGTTTTCGAGTCAATTACTTGGTGAATAGTTTATGCATTCACGAGAAATTAACTCACGTAACAAAAACACATTTAACGACTTTTTAAGCTAATGACTTTGGAAGAAATAAATACTGGAAAAGGAATAATTATGAATACGTTATTTTACGAGAGCTGTGAGAACTCATAACAGGTTACTCTTGAATTATTTATACTACAGCTCATATAATCATAAAAAAGTGAAAACATTAACCTGTTGTTGACTTTTCCTTTTTCCTTATAACTCGTAACTTCTTAGCAATTTATCTAGACCACAATTTATACGTCTTTGTGCTGGTTTTTGTTAACACTTGCACCCAAAATAATATTACTGATATTGTATAAATAATACGTCTTCCGGTCTGATAACATGAGGACGTCTTATTTGATAATGTTACTTACGACATGTTGATCATTAAAAATTATCTCTATCATATAATCCTTTCACCAGCTTCCTATTTTCCATAAAAACAACAACATATTTTCTTATGTCGTCGACATTATAAGTTGTGCTTCGTTAAGGACATCCACAGAGTTCACACAGACTAATTTTACTCTCTTTGCCGTACCGATTTCTCTGGGACGATAAAGATAGTAAGAATATTATGTACTCAATAATTAAAAATAATCGCCGATCGATCAGAAACGGGTAATTAATTAACAATATTATAATTATGTTTTGTCACAAGTTTTGGACATCGTCAGGCAAATAATAAAAATAATATGTGACCTGAATTGATATTCTTGAAAGATCCTGAATACTCTGTTAAATTTTAATTGTATACATTTCCAATAATTAGGTTCCAATAATTATTTAATATTATTTTTAAAAAATTTAAGGAATTTCAAAAAACATGGTAATTAAATAATTTTTGTGACTTAATCATTGGAAATTTTATAATTTTATACCATTAAATTTAACAGAATATTCAAGATCTTTGAAGAAATTTTAGATTACAAAGGTTTTAAATAAGGTCTGAACTTTTTTTCCCACCTGATGAAGTCGAAAATTATTAGCGAAACGTGTGGTTTATTGCTGTAATTTCATTAATTCAATTGTTAATTAATCAACCATTCAATGAATGTTTGATCGTCATAGCTATTTATATTACTGTTATTATAGTAAAAATAATACCAATGTTATATACTTAAATACTCATTTACAAATCCTTTAAACAATCATCCAGACACCATGAAATTCTCAGGGCCAACACAGGATGTTACAGACTCGAATATAAGACACTTAAAAGCCAAAGAGCCTCTCAGAACAATCAGACAATTTTCTCTCTTCCCTTTAAATTTTCTGATACAACGAAGAATATTATACACTCATGTACAGCGTATTTAACCATTTTTCGACCGCCATTTTGAACCTCTACAATTTTCGGCGTGAATCCATCTAGTTGCAACCTTGTACAATGATGAATTCTGTAATATCCTTTGGAACCCCCTGCGAACTTTTCAGTTCCTGAGAAAATGAAGGGTACATTTGATAGGTTCATTAAAACCACAAAATCTAATGGTCATGTTCTTCAAAGGGTTTTCTGTGGAGAGCGGAGAACGTTGCAGACTACCAAAGTTAAGCGTTACCGCGCTGGTAAATGAGTTTATAATTACATTAAACACTTTTAATAGCCAATAGACTAGGCAAGTTCAAATTATGGCGATCCAATATTCGTAATTATTTACTCAGAAACCAAACGGCGCGGAAAACAGAAATGCAATCAAACGGAACGGAACTAATGTTGGGATTACCTTAAGGTTCCATCGGAACTCTAAAAATAAATTGAGATTAATTTATACCCAAAAAAAGAATTAATTCTTTACTACTTTATAGACTTACAGTAGAGTATACAGAATTAATAATAAAAATATTATTATCTGATTCACTTATATCTGTACAACAGTTTTAATTTTGCAATATATAAAAAACTGGTACAAGTTATTGGAAACTGTCGTGAATTCTGGTCTAATTACTGAAAAACAGGTTTCCTTTTTTCCTTTATCAATAAACATACAGACGTAGATGACAGTAATTAATGTCTCATAGGCTGGACGACGATTCCATATTTGATAGTGAAGAAATATTCCAAAATATCATCATAGTATCTAAGGTTAATTAAAAAAAAATTATTTTATATTTTGTAAGTTGGCTGCAGTGTTATTACAAGCACTGTAATAAGCTTAAGCAAAGCGATGGCCCAGAGAACTTATAAACAATTCATGGTAATGCTTTAGTACGGCAAGTGATGCTTTAAAATAGCAAAGGTGCAAATTGTTATAGATATTAAATTTGAGCTTAATTTGTGCTTAGGACACAAATAAGAAATTAGAATTCATGCAAGTGCATTATTAAGGCCAGTGGTAGATTTAAAGTTAAATAAAAGCTGTAAAAAGTTACTGTTATTAAATTTATAATTTCTACTTACTAAGAAAAAATTAATTTATATATATAAAAATATATCTTGAATAAACCTCTGTAAATAAGGCAGTGAATCCGAATACAATCCGCATTTATTTTTAATAAAGATTTTTTATCAAGATTTCTGAATGTAAAACAAATCACATAACATTGAGACTAGTTTTTAGGAATAAGTCATTTAAACTACTACTAAGGTTGGAAAAGTTAACGATAATTTTTTTATGAACCTGGAAAGTGGTATTTTACAGTTACTTTACGTAATAAATAACATTAAATATAGAACATGCTTTCGTTATGGTGGCAGAGTGAATCCAAAATGGTATTCGTTTACCTCCTTTTCTCGTAAAAATCATTATATTTACTTTTAAAATTCTCTCGTCGCGGATTTTTACAAACTTGTATTATCCTACAAATCAAAATATTTTTCTGCGATTAGTTTTATACTTTATCCTAACTGTAATGACATTACGACTGTTATCTATAAGACGAATGAATTTTTTTTAAAAATTTATATTCGCCTGAACCTTGAAAGAACTTTTCTGTTTTTATAGTTTTTTTTATTTTAATTAACGCAGTAAAATGTTACAAAAACACTACGCTTCTAAAAAAAACGAAAGTACGGAGATTAGAGTCGAATCCGGAGTTATGGGTGTCGCTGAGTTTAATTGTAACATTCAGCTTGCCGGATAAGTTTTACTTCAACCGCTAGGAGTGTATTATGGCTGTATTATGGTACCCATTATATATTCATTAAGTTTCTTAAGTTTTGAAAAATATTTGTGGGGGTGAAAGGCGAAAACTAATCCGTGTTCAAACGTGAAGCTATTTAGACGAAATTTTGTAGTGCTAAAAAGGTACCGGGTGTATTTTTGACGCTTTTAGATTATCGAGAGTATTTTTGTGTCTCTTAAGGTACTGGAATTATATTCTTCAATCTCTTAAGGTATTGGGAGTATTTCCGACTCTCTTAAGATACCGGGAGTATTTTTTACTCTCAATAGTACCGGATAGTATTCCTGGCACACTGAAGGTACATGAAGAAATTTTGACTCGCTTAAGGTACCGGGAGTATAATTAAAACTCTTAAGGTAGAGAGTGAATTTTTGACTGTATTATGGTACCCAGTATACATTCATTAAGTTTCTTAAGTTTTGAAAAATATTTGTGACTCTCCCAACGAACCGGAAGTGATTTTAATGCCCTTAAAGTACTAAAGCTTTTTTTATATACCGACGAAATTAACACAAGCATAGGTCGGTTAAATCACTTCTTGAGTAATAGAGTAATGTTCGGGCTTACATAAATAAATACCCGGGCAACGCATGGCATCCAGCCAGTTGGTTTACAAATTTCGTATACGTAAGTTTACGTTTAATGTAGAGTTCTCTAAATGTGGCAACTCTGTGGCTGACCCTATTTATTTTTAAATAAAATAGGTTTCATTTTTTTATTTTTACGTCATAGCCCATTGTACTGACATACTTCGTATAAATTACCAGGGTTCGAAACTTTTCCAAAAACTATTTCCCAGAACCTGTGTAGAAATTTGGCTTCGCTTTGGGTTGCTCAGTTAGCTTATTTATTTATTTATTTTAAAAAAAGAAACTACTTTTTGGTATAAAAGGAATTATTACGTGTTGAAGACAGTGTCCCTTCATTTTATTTGTATCTGTGTACTATTTAAAGTTCTAATCCGCTTGTTAACGTTATTAACGGGTCCGATTTTTTTACGGGACCTTACAGTCTTTAGGATTTTATTTTAAGGCCAAAAACCTCCGATTTTTTTTACCACGAATTTTTTTTATCACGGCGTATACGAATTAATATTTTTCTATACAGTGTCACTGTAAAGTGTGTAAAAACTGTCACCACTCGAAGTCGGTAGACGAGTGCAGGATCTTATACGGTGGCGGTAATGTGTGCTTCTACAACTAAGGTTCCCACAAGCCGAGTCACCTCGGCCTGTTTTGAGAGGGTCACAGACATTGGGCATACGGTAAGAGTTGTTCTCTGTTCCCATTGGAACAGTCGGCCAGCTGCCTCCTAAACTGGTCGAGGTACGGAGAAGGGAATGCTGTGTCCCCACAGCAAACTCTTCTCCCGCTATCGGAAGGGCGTGGGACAAGTATCCAATGCCCGACCTACCTGATGCAGGTTTTTCTAGGGTTTTCCCTGCATTACTTTTAGGCAAATGCCGGGTAGGATCCTTAAACTATAGCCCGGGGGCCCTAGTTAACCCTTGGCTACCTTCCTCTACCCTTCCGCATCCCCCCTTTCAAATTCCCTTCCTGTGCTATAAAAGGGGAGTTGCCACCATTTGGATTACCCTCATGTAGCCTGTTACCATAAAAATATTCAATGTGCTTCTCCAACGACTATGGTTTTTTCTCTACTTAAAAAAAATAAATATTCGAATAACAGACAAAATTAAATGATAAATTAAATACCACACAACGTTACTACAATCCTTGTTGCTTTCATCATGTAATTTTTTTTAGTTAGTCACCTGGTTTGTGCCCTGTCGTTCTTACTTGTTCTTGCGTTTTTGTAATCACGAGACGAAACGTTATGTTGTATTTAATTTAACACTTACTTATGTCAGTTATTTGCCTATTTATTTATTTAATTAATATTCTCTTAACACTGACGTGTTATATTTTATAATTTTGACCTGTATATTCGTTAAACCGAGATATGGCTAAAAGGTCAAAAACTATATTTATGATTCGAAGTCAATTTCAATTTTTTTTATTCACGTATAAACCAGTCTTTTTTTTATTATAGGAAACGGCCCATTTAATTTCCGCTTATTCGAAAGACATGTTACTCTAGGTTTTTAGTTTAGAATTTGACACTTTTTCTCGCAAATCATTGTAGATTCGGTAAAATTCACCGTATCGTCGTCATTCCTGTTATCTTAGTCACCTTCAGAGTCTCACGGCAGAAGTCGAGTGTACTTAACAAGAGCGATGGCGAACTGTCACTGTGCCAATTGACTTGACGTGTTTGAGGATCGAGGGGGAGAACGAACAGTCAGAGCAACTCCTCGGTCCTCGTCTCGACATCTCTAATTTATTTATCTGGTCTATTGTCTCTCACATTGACGGGGAAAAAAAATCCGCACAAAATTACTTCTTATCGATACAAATCGATAATCGAACAGTCAATCTTCTGTCGGGCATTAAATATACGGTGACTCGATTATAGTTTCGAGATTTTTCTCTATTCACTGGCTGTTACTCGTCTATTTATTTATCTAATTAATATACGTATTATATTTAATAACACTTAATAATAATGATAGTATTCTATTCCCACAAATTAAAAGCACTGTATTTCCAGATTCACTTTGATTTTTAAAAAAATCTGATTTAAAATTTAAGCTCATGCTTTTAAGGTTTTATATTTAATTTTTTTTTAAAAAAACTGGCCTGACAAAAAATATTTTTTTTAGTCATTAGTCCCTAGAATTTTTGAATTCGCCTCTTAGAAAACGTTTGATTTTTAAGATTTTTTTTCTCCAAATTTAGAAATAATAATTATAAAAATATTTCTACAGCACGGGGGAAAATCCTGTCTCTCTCGAATCTGAACGTTGAATTTTTTTTTAAGTAATTTAATAACGATTTACTTGAAAAATTGAGTTTCTAGAACACTCTAGATTGAAATATATTGTTTCGTTATTATAGAAAATTTTCCTTTAAGAAATTCTATGTGAATGTGAAACTTGGGTTAATAGTTTAGATATTGGTTCAAATTTTCTGAATTATTAATGTTGATTAAGGATAAGTTATTATGATATTATGTGAAAAAATATTTAATCATAATTTTTGGTCTTAGGTGTCATCGTTCGATTTGACTATTAATTAAAAATGGACAAATGTCATTAATTATTATAACACGGTTTATTTTTCGGTAATTTTACGTTATTTTCTGTGATTATCCAAGCTAAGATTTTTTTTGGTGCTTGAAAATTTACGTAGTGTATTCGGATTCGTCATTCTCAGAATCATATTAGTTTACAGTCGTTAATTTTATTTTTTTGACTGGCTGTTTAGTGAGATTTTTTTTTAAAGTTACAAGCGCACGGGGGGGTAGCATGCGGCAACAGCGCAGTGGTTGTATAGCTATATCTATATATACAGCGAGAGCGCCCCTTCACCTGAGTGTTTCCTCATGCACCGTGGCCGCCATGTCCAGACCTCACCTGTTGTCCTGCCCTGTCTGAGTTGTCAAACACGACTGAGTCCTCCGCAGTATCTCTCGCGCGCGTCTCTCGGGGCCGCCACTGTGGTAGGGGCAGCACTGTAGAAGCAGTGGGGGCGGGGAGGGGGATCGATATGCATTTACCTTGCTACAAGTGAATCAAGTTTCCTGTGTGTGTCTCCCGTGTGTGAGTGTGCGCGTCGGCTGCAGCGTCATTCCTGGTCAGCGCCGGATGTGATCATCTGTCAGTCACTTCCCGACTAGACGAATCACTAAAGCGGTGACTTGAAACTTATACGGGGAAACTCCCCCGATATTGAACCTGCCCCAGTGTATTAAATTTGTTCAAAACCATTACAGAATAATATTAACAGACCCCTGGTATGCTTCAAAAGTCAGCGAAAATTACTATCTCCTTCCTACGTTGTTTCCGGAATAATTTCTACCTGACATTCCGATATTATGTTGCAAACCTCCCTGACCACGCACCAGAGGATCATCAATGGAATCTGAACGATATATTTTTTTTTCTCGCACTCTCAGCTCCAAGGTTGTCCGACCGTTTTACGTCACAGCCAAGATTCTTGACTCCTAGGAAAACAGATGAAGAATATAGAAACGGCCGTGCGTGTCGCAACATTGACGACCCCACCGTAGTTGCAGGAATTGCATGAACGCTGCTTGTGCTCGTCCGCCAATGGTGATGAAATAAAATACATCTTTGCATAGAAAGTCGCGGCGCTGAAGTAACCACGCAAACGGCCAGCGAGGAAAAAATAATTAAACACCGGCGGTAATACGAGAGACTTGTGGCCGTGGATAAAAGGTAAATAACCTCGTTATTGACAAATCCCCAACCGTTATTGAATGCAAATAAAACTTCAATAATAAAAAGAATAGTAGATAAAATGAAAAGAAAATAACTCGTGGTGGAAAAAATAAAACTAATTAAGTACACAAAGTTTCTAGGTATTAATGTCGACTGTAAAGTAACATGGGAAGAACACATTAATCAACAATGCAACATAATAAACAGAAATGCATATGCATTAAAACGACTGTCATCTGTTCTCCCATTAATGAACATATACTATGTCTACTACCATATTAGTTTTGGAATAGAAATTTGAGGATGTGCTGCTTCTAAGTATATGATAGGCTCTCAAAATAAAGCTATTAGATTTATATTTGGTATGAAAAAAAAAACAGAATCACGTAAACTAATATTTCACAAAAAGAAAATACTGATAGTCTATTCTCTATTATGATGGTAAAGAAATCGAAAAAAAAACCTCCCAGGTCAAAACAGAGCTAAACCTTACAATACTACAGCAATTTGGACTAATACAAAAATTCTGAGCATAACCCATTTTTGAAACATCTAAAAATTTTATAATAACTGCCACTGTACATAAAACAATTACAAGGCAAGCACTTTAAAAGAGTATTTAGTAAATAATGTAATATATAAGATACATGAGTTGTGATAATATGATTGTAAAACTTTATACTGATGATTTAAATATTTATTTTCTCTTTTGAATTTTTATATTAAACCTAACGTTTTCCCATATTGTACGTATTCAGTTACATGGAAATAAATTTTATATTAGTATTATTATCATGTAGGCTTAACTCTCGATTAAAAAAAAACTACTTGCTACTATTTTAAGTGATATTTATCTTTATTACCTTCATATTTCAAAATGACATTGTGTAAGTCATGTTTTTATTCTTCTAAATATTTTAAATGATTTCTACTAATATTTTCTGTGATGGATTTTAAATTTGTTGACAATGCTTTGTTATTGTCTGATATATTACATCATACTGACAACATTAATTATATATTCAAATAGTAATAACTAATTATTATCCTATTGACTTTATTGTGACTAACTACATCTGTTGAGCAGAAGAAAAATATTAAAATATATATATATTTACCTCAACAGACACGAACCGAATCACACTCAGCCTTCCCCCCCCCCCCCGAGTAGAATTTGTTAAATCGGTGAAAGTAGTGAATTTTGTGGTTGTGAGTTAAATTGTATAACGCTCTGAAGTGCTCCTTTGAATAATAGCTCAATAATTATAACAATTTTGTTAACTTGTTCAATTAGATCTGAAATTTTAATGGTATTTATTAATATATTTTGATTTATGACTGTAGACACTTAAAAATTTGCCCCTAAATACAGATATAAAATAGACAAAAGAAATGAAAATCACCCGCGTACTATAAGGAGGTCCCGGGTTCGATTCCCGGTCCGGTCCATTTTTTTCCATCCTGAGCTCATAATTCAATTTTTTGGCCTATCCGGATCAGTTTTGTTTAAAATCATTTCTTTCTTTTTCTATGAAAATTCTGTAATTGCCTTCAAATAAAATTATTGTATTTAAATGATTTATATTCCAACTAATATTTATTTATTATCCGATTGATTTTATTGACAAATTCATTAATCTTAGAACTAATTACATTTATAATAATAAAAAAAACTGCTGTCTGTCAAAAAACTAATAGTAAAAAAAATTTGTTTTTACCTTCATATGATTGTTTATCTACAAAAGTTGAAATATTATTCAAAAAACTAAATATCGCTGTAATTTTTAAATATATTAATTCTTTGTCATATTTAGTTAATAACATAAAGATTGTCTTAATAATGTTGATTATAAAATGAGTTGTAATAATTTCTCATTTTGTTTTATCGGTCAGGCCAAACGATCTTTATTAAGGAACATAAAACAAATGTAAAATTTCCATCTTATAAACATTCCACTATTACAGATCATTGTTTGGATCTTACTCGTCCAAAAATTTGAAAATCTTATTATTCTGGGAAAGGAAAATAATTTTAAAAAGTCTTACAAACTTTCTTCAAATACTAAACAGAACAATTCTCAATTAAACTGTATTTATGATGGCTTTTTAAGTAATCGTTGTTAATTTATATCTTGTATTCATATCCTTTGTATTGCTTTGTAACTGTGGCTATATCTCTTCAGCCTGGCGATGGTATTGACAAACATCACAACAGTTCATATAACGCCTTCAAATTTCAAATTATATTGTTAAAAAATAAATTCCTGTTTTTTGTCTGTTAATCGGGTCGTTAATTTTTTGGTGTTAATATTTATTATATTTTAATCCACGATTTGCATTCTTCCAATGTTTCTGTACTATTTTTCTTTGTTATTTCATCCTCGTTTTATATTCGTTGATTACTATCAGCTAATATCTTTCTACAATTATATCTATAGTTTAATATCTTTATTATAGAACCGGATGAGGGTGCAAATTAGGGGATAAATTATTATTTTCAGAGTCTTTTTTGTCCTCATTATTAATTTAGACTATACAGACGTAAATCAGCATTAATAATTAATTACATTTATTTAACTCTTTATCCGTACTGTTATGGAATGAATGATTATGTTGCATTATCATCATTATTCGGTCTTCTGCTGCCGTACACCTCATGTGGATTCTCATTTATATTTTTCAGATCGCTCGGCACATCCAGAAGAAGAAGAATATTCTACGAGTGTAGCTTTATTTCAACCCCTTTGTGAGGGGAAAAACGCGTATTCAGCGCGTGACGTCTTGTGTGACGGGGTCAGTCGCGTTACGTGGAAAATCTTTGATGGGTATTTCCCGCACGCACATTTGAAGCAGAAAGCAGTGCGTCAACAACTCTCTCTCTCTCTTTCTCTCTTTCTATCCTACCAGACTGTTTCTCCTTTTGATGAACAGTCACACTTCCCTGAATCGCTAGACACGGTACGGTGGGAAATCTAAGCCTGAGGAGAAGGCCGAGTGTTGATTGGATGTCCAACACTTTTAGGGAAAAAATACCAGTTGTTTTGTTACACACACCAAAAATATCCTCGACACTAAAGACAGATGATGATCAAAATAAAAATTTAAATATACACACATATATATATATATATATATATATATATATTGTAATGCCAATTAATTAGGCCATTAATTGTTTGGACATAAAATTTGAATTGTTTGAGAAATCCATTATAGCGGTCTGATCGAACAAACCGACAATGGGAAAGCGAGCTCACTTGCTTTGTCGAAAAGTCTAAAATGGCGTATGCGTGCTAAAACTAGAGAGCACTAGGAGTCAGTTGGCGGCAGGACATTTCAGAGGACGGAACAAATAATACTAGAGCAGAAACTAGCCGTCGTTAATGTATTATTAAACAAAGTTGTGAATTTAAGACAAAGTAAAAACATTCACGGCAGTATTACCTCGTAAATATCGCTAAGTAAAAGCAGTTTACGTATACAGCCAGCCAGGAAAGAAAGTCAGCAGTTTACGTCTATAGCCAGCCCGGAATAGTAAAGTTGACAGTGTAAGTCAAAGAAAAGTTAGTTCGCTCCGAAAAGAATAAATAGTTAAAACAAATCTTCAAGGAGCTACGATGCAGTTTAAGTCCAAAGCTGTAAAAGACTAACAAATCTACGAATCATAGGATTTGTATAAGACAAACAAATATCAGATAGCTGACAAAAAGGAGGATCATCCTAGTTCCTGTGAGCCTATCAATTTTGACTTCAATAGTGTAAAATCTGTGAGTCGACTTTTAGAATCAGTGTAAAAGTTTGAAATAGTGTACTTCTGAGACCAAAAAGAATGCTGGTACCAGCTGGACACTATGTAAGAAATAAAAACCAAAACTAATGATTAATTTTAAACTTTAATTAAATGATAAAGTCAGATTCCGTTCTCTTTTAATTGTCAATCAAAGTTAATTTCTTTACTTTTAATTTCTTTCTATCGACATATTGTTTAGGTAAATTGTGAACTGTTTGTTAATAAGATTTTTAAATCAAGTTGTTGTGTGTATTATCAAACTCAATAGAGAGACAGAAAGATCTCAAATTTTGTTGTAATTATTTTTATTGCCACAAAATAAATAAATATTTTGTTTGTTAATTTGAGATTATTATTTCATTTAATTAACGCCTTCCATTTAATTATTACATAATTGGCGCTTCAACGTGAGGTAAATTCTTTAAATTAATTAAACCTTCTATTGTTGTTTATTACAAAATTGCGCCCAACGTGGGGCAAATAAGGTAAATTAGCGCCACCAGTTTATTATTACAGTTTGGCGCTTCAAAATTTTTTAAAGATAACAAAAAAATTATTTATTATATTTTCGATTTACTTTAATTTTTGTACATTTTAATTTTTTAAAAAAAGCTTTAATGGTATAACCTTCAGGCCCGCTTACAAGTCCTGTAATAAATCATTGTGATTTGCAATTAGATATCAAAAGAGTTACATCAAAAAATGGTATTTAAATTTACGATAACATATTATATAAATAATCTAATAAATCTATTATTTATTTAGAAAAATTATTATTATTATATTTACTGTGGCTATCTGATAATTTAGTGACTCGAAAACAACTATAAAAAATTTAAATTATTTATTAAATGGGAAAAAAATTATACAATTAGACCGACCGATACGTGGGTTCAGATCCTGCCAGATTTTGGTCCTTTGAGAGTCATAATATTCAGCGCAGATGTGCGCTCGGTGATTTCAGATTAAAGTTGCCATAGCGACGATATTGCACCTGGGTGTTTCCATGCAGAGGAAAATCTAATAACGACACGATATGGAAGCAAGCTGAGAGAATATTCTCGGCGTAAAATGACTAAGTTGCCATCTTATGATCCTTAAAATGGCCTCTCTGTTAAGAAAATTAGTGTCACAAGCTGTATCCTTACTTTATTCAGTGTCACCACCATATAGGATTAAAGTGTTACCCCCAATAATAAATGTCTGTTTATTTAACAATTTTCCTAAAACAAAATGCGGCGATAACTTTTTAAAAAATTCTCACGGGGTGTAAATTAGTTTGCCTTTACAACAATTGATGAAATACGATCCCACAAATATTCTTCTTCTGATTCTAACATTGGTTACATTGGTCATATTAAGATATCTTGTTAAAGAGCAATATTTTATTTTACAAAACTCCTATCAGAATAAAAATCTGTTTTCGAACCACTGCTTTAATTTTAAGTCGTGAAATTGCAATATGTTTAACTAAAAATTCTTATAATAAATTAAAAATCATCTGAAATTCTTGGAAAAATATATCATATAAATCTGTAGTAAGAATTAAAAGTTTAATACACAAATTACGAATTTGTTGGGCGACATTTCGTTTCATCTTTAGGACCTCTTCAGCTATTAATGAGTTATGAGAAAAAATAATATCTATTGCACATTATTGACACGTGAAACTCTCTGAATTCAACGCGTAGACGCTGTATTACCTATTTTCATTTCTAATATTAATTTCTAACAAGAAAAACCTGCCGAAAACTATGATTGTACTAAAAACTTTGTGTTGAAATAATTTTTTTGGGGGGAGGGTTATTGTAATTGCCTGTTTTATTGTCAATTTTTATATAATTACTTTATAAAACAATACGTTTTTTGCGATTAATGACAGGCAGTTTATTCCCAAATATCCGTTTAATATAACAACAGCAACGTTTCGGGCCATATTTTGTACCTTCAACCTATTTTCCTCACTATAAAATGTTTTAAAAAAAATTGAAAAATATTTTCTTATATGATGAACAATCAAGTTTAAGTATCATTTGAGTCTCAATCATCTATCTTATGTCAAGAGGTCACAGTCTAAAGAAGATACAAATATGTAACGAAACGTTTTAACTAATTTTCTCAAAGTCATAATCTACATGTTTTACATAATAATAATAATAATAATAATAATAATAAACTGACGTAGAAATAAAAGAATTTATATAATAGTTTCAATTTACTTTACAATGATTGTTCTGTAAAACAACTTAACCAGGTCGTCTCTAGCCTTTTATAAAACTGAATTATTAAATTTAAATTGATATTTATTTAAAAATTATGTACAGAAATATAATATTCACACTCCATATTCTTTACACTCAATTCATTGGACTTTTTTTTCCAATTTATTCATTACGCCCATTCTTTTTTTTCTACTTAATACAGACTTATTTCTAAGTACATACCCCAATCGTTTAATAATAATAAAGATCAAATTTTCTGTGAATAATATGATAGGTGATATTTTTAAATGACACACTAAAAAATAATTAAAAATGCATTTGACGTTCCATTTATTTTCACGGGTAATAAACTGGATGTTATCGCCTTAATAGCTGTCATTATAAACACATTATGTAGTATCGTATTGTGGATATTGATAGAAACGTTGTATAATATGCACGTATGACCCTGTATTTTTATTTTTTAATAATCACGTTTACACCTGCGTTCAGTTAGTCAAGGACAAAAATTTGTTTTGTGAGTTTATGACTATTTTTTAGGCAAATGTTCCTCTAATAAGTATATTTTAATGATGGCTTCTCTACTTTAATACTTCACTGAATTGTTATATTTTTATATATAGGGAGACAAAGTATAAATCATATTTCATTTATAAACGGACGAGATAAACACAAATCGTACCTCAGGGTCCTATTGTGGGTCTTTCGCATAAAGCAAAAACAATGAATATTCCATAACAGGCATATATATATATATATATGTATTGTAATGCCAATTAATTAGGACATTAATTCTTTGGACATAAAATTTAATTGTAGTGGCAGGAGCTTCCAAAGCGACAATGGAGTCAAGCTCTGTTACTTTGTCGGAAAGTCAAAAATGGCGTATGCACGCTAAAACTAGAGACTACGTTAGTTCAGTTGGTGACGGGACATTTCGGAGGACGGAACAAATGATACTAGAGTAAAGACTAGCCGTCGTTTAATGTACATATTATTATCAAAGTTGTGAGTTGAAGATAAAGTAAAAACATTCACGGGAGCATTACATCGTAAATATTGCTAAGTAAAAGCAGTGTACGTCTGTAGCCAGCCAGGAATAGTAAAGTTGCAGTTTAAGTCCCAAGCGGTAAAAAAAGACTAGCAAATCTATGAATCACAGGATTCATATCAGGCAAGCAGTTATCAGATAGCTGACAAAAAGGAGGATCATCCGAGTTCCTGGGAGCCTATCAAGGTGGACTTTCAAGAGTGTAAAATCTGTGAGCCAATATTAGAATCAGTGTAAAATATTTGCAATAGTGTACTCCCGAAAACAAAAGGAATGCTGGAACCAGCTGGACAGATGTGAGTAACAAAATTCAAAAATAATGATTTATGTAAACGTAATTAAAGGATACAAGTCAGATTTAGTTCTATTTTAATTGTCAATCAGAGTTAATTTCTGTTCTTTTAATTTCTTCCTATCGATAAATTGTCTGGGTGAATTATAAACTGTGTGTTAATTAGTTTTTTAAAACAACTTGTTGTGTCCATTATCAAACCCAGTACAGACCCTGAGATCTAAAATTTTAAATTGTAATTGTGTGAGTTAAAGCAACAAAGTGGAAATAAATAATTATATGTTATATAAATTCTTGTTGATTATAGAAATTAAATTAAACGAGCTACCTATTTTATTATTGCATTTTGGCTACCACAACGTGGGGCAAATTTCATTTAATTAAAGATATCTGTTGATTATTACAATATATATATATATATATCACTGCAGTTGATTACATCACCGATACTTCACGGAAATTAACATATTCCTGGTTAATACCAACACTTCACTTCATAACAGTCTACAGAGGATCAATTCTACATTAACGGGTGTTAGATTGTACTCGAATCAGCACTGAATAACTGGGACCCCGCACCGTATTTTTTTTCCGCAAGAGAAAGATTGCCACTAGGGTCTCTGGGAGAAAAGCAGAGACGGAAGAACAATGGGTTGGAAAGGATTTGTGATTGAAATGGAGTGCAGGGGAGTCGGCGAACGTGCGGACTTAAAGTTAAAGTGGCGCTTCCATAAAGAGAGAGAGAAGAGCAGAAACGTTAGCGAGAAAGATTTCCTCTGGGGCGAGCGGGTGGGGGTGGAAAAGGAAGAGGTCGGGTCCAATATTAACGATCTTCCCTTTGCTGCAGCTCCTACTTGTTGCGACTCGCTCAACAGGTTCCAGTTATCACAAGAGATAAATCGCATCCGTGGCTGTCAGGGCATTCGATTATTAATTTAATTTCAAACCTTAATGGGTGATTATTTCAAAACTTTAAAATATATATATATCAATTTAAAATTTGCCAGCAATCCCTTTTGGATAATTCCTCTATGGTAATAATTACAGATACTTAAATAAGATTTTCTCAAATATGAATTTTTTAAAGAATTATTGCAACACATTTAATGATAGAAAAATATTTATAAAATAATTCAAGCTATAATTTTACTGCAGAGGGCTGTAATAAAAGTCATGTGTTCTCCATCTTGATTTAACTTGGACAATTCTTGCATTTTAATATCCTCCTGACCTAGTCCTCATTATTCTGTTTTTTTCTAGAATAAGTTGACAATTAAATACTTTAATTTCACTGCCTTTCATATCTGATTAGCCTTGGTTGAGTGTTCAAATTACTAGTTTTAAGGGGAAATATAGGAATAAATGGAGTGAAAGAGAAATGCAGGATCAAAAAGGACGGGGTAAAAAACCCGACGTGTAGAGAATTAAAATTTTTCGTTGAGTATTTAATATAATCAGACAATTATCATTTAATAAATAACACAGCCAATATGTAGAAAAATGTATCTACATTTATCATTTAAATATAACGTTTCGTCTACAATTTTGGGACTTCTTCAGGTAATATACAGTTTTTAATGTATTCAGATAAATATATATATATCAAAAACTACCTGAACAAGTCCCAAACTTGAGGACGAAACGTTGAGATGAAATTTTGGAAACTTGGAGGTGTTTTCAGAATTATAAATGCATAAAATCTGGTCAATGTGACCCAATGCCCGACCTACACAATGCAGGTTTTTCTAGGGTTTTCCCTGCATTTCTTTAGGCGAATGTCGGGTAGGATCCTTAAACCATAGCCCGGAGGCCCTAGTAACCCTTGGCTACCTTCCTGTACCCTTCCGCATCCCCCCTTTCTAATCCCTTCCTATGCTATTAAAGGGGAGTTGCCCAATGTGGATCACCCTCATGTAGCCTGTTGCCCTAATATATATATATATATATATATATATATAATTTTAACATAATAATGATTGAATTGTTAATATTGACAAATTTTATAATTATAGGTTTTGTAAATTGTAAATATTTATAACGTAAAATTTTGTTTTGTAGATGATTATTGATATTTCGGCCAAAACCTCTGTGCTAATTAAATTAAATAAGATTTTCATTATCGAGTTTCGAGTATTACTGTCGAAAGTGATTAAAAAACCTGTTTCTGGTTATATTACAAAAATACTATTTTAAAATCGGTCATATTAAATTATAATCCTTGAATAATATTATTTTTGTTTTAATTAATTAAAACAATTTTTCTGGCATATTTCCTGTGTTTTTTATTTTTTAAAATATCGTTTCTCGTCCTCCTGAAATAAAAATCATCTGTTCGTGAACCAAATGAACGTGGATCCGCAACCCTCCAAGACATGGACCTACTCGTTTCAACCCTGCCCTGGTAGAAGGGTTTGACTGTATCTTACTTCACTACTTAATTATGATACCTGTCTTGTTCATTCGTTGGAAGATGTTTTAGAAATACAATCTCCCCTCTAAGGATTCTAAAAATATAAGACTCGGCGTATCCGTTTTCTGATTTCTTTGGACCACTCCCCGTAACAACACCTGTACGGTTCATTGCCGTTGTCCATCATTCAGTCGCAATTATTCCCGAACCGACGGTTAGTCTTTTCTTGTGACGTAATGACGACAATTTAAGAATCCACGGATTATTATTCCGCGAGGGAGAAGCGAAATTTCGAGACTTTTATGTTCCTAATTCGTCATAATAGCATTTTCTAAGTAGCGGACAGGAGGTTTTTACCCAACTGTTGGAGTTAGAAGGCAAAAAAAAACTCTTCAAGGACCTCAGCTTCGCTTCATTGACGATCCTGAAGTTCCTTTATTGAACGTCTGCTCCGTGGAGAAGCCTTCGTCGTCTCCATACGTCACGCACCGAAAGTCGTTACACGATCTTCCACTCCAGCAAGGTCTACTTTCTCTAAAGAGCCAACATCTCTTCTGTTCACTTAAACAATATTGCAATAACTGTGTATCAATTTCAAAGTTTATACAAAAGTAAGAAAAATGTATTAACTTTTGAATAATCTTTTACTGCTATCAACATTAAGTGATCATCACTTTTCATTTAAAATTGTTCCTTATCTTAAGTATTTAAAACTTTCAGTGTTGGTTGAAGTCCAACATCGAAATGTATTCCATTTAATATAGCTTTCGTTTTCTCATAGGAATTATCTGTTCTTTATTTTGTAATAAAAAAGAATACGGTGATTGTCTATGAATAAATATTGAAAGTTTGATTATTGATTTAAGAATCACTTTTTTATATAATTAGATTATAAAATTGTTTAACAATTATAAGAAACTTTTGTAAAAAAAAATGTTAAAAACACCAACCTATATGGCAAGAAAAATTTAGTATCATATTTAAAACGTAATATTTAGTAGACTCAACGTTTCATCCAGGGTTGGAACCGCTTCAGGCGTTCAGTTTCAATTCAATTAACGTTAGCAATTTGTTAATATAAATATTCTTATAATAAATTGCAATTAACACATTATAAATTATATTTATACATAACTGTAATAAAAATTAAATTTATGTAAGACTTTATTTCTTAAATTTTTTTAGATAACTGAATTTAATTGTAATTGTACACCTGAAGAGGTTCCAATCAACGATAAAACTTTTTGTGTGATAAATATTATTTTTAATATGATATTTTTTTCTGACCTGAAGGCTGGTGTTTTTAAAATTTATTTTATAAAATCGTTTAAAAGATTTTCTTTAATATATGTATATATATTTTAATATAAATTATTATGCCAAAAGTCAGTTTAAAATTCCAAATGAATATACGGATTTAAGATATAAAAAACTGATTTTTATGTGTGACTCAAAAAACATTATTCTGTCAGTTAATAAATAAATATTACATGAAATATCTATTCAAAATAATGAAAAATAATCTTGTAAACTTGTTCAAAATTGATATTCATCACGTGTTAACTATAAATAAAAATAAATAAATTAGAAAATAAAGCCAGAATCATTTGAATTGAATACAACTAACTTTATGAATTGCATCTCTTGACAATTCAAAAACAGGAGTACAACGTTTCGACCCAACTTTGGGATTTCATCAGGTGCCATATTAAAAAAGTTGAAAATTCTATGGAATACAACAAAAATGCTGAAATTTCCAACTCAACTTGCATGAAGGACATTAAAAATATTTTTTGATATGTCTGTAAACTTCTAATAGAATTTTAACTTCAACTTAATTTCGGCTTCAACAATAAAAGGATTAAAACGCTTGGACCCAACTTCGGGACCTCATGACATACGATATTAATAAAATAAAATCAAAAGAGAGGCCTATTTATTAAATATTTTGGGATACAAAAATAACTCTTCAGAACCTTGTTGAAGCCAAATTTTGATTCCAAGAAGTGTAAAAATTCTATTAGCCTGTTAGAAAACACAGTAACAATTTTTGGAATGTCTCTTTAGTTCGAAAATTCAAGAAGATCAATAAAAATTTTTGTTGTATTCCATAGAATATAATTTTTTTTCTTAATCAGGTCCCAAACGTATGTCCGAACGGTTTACTTTTTTATTGTATTTTCATGAGGTATAATTCTTTAATTTAATTGTGTGTAAAGTCAGATTATTTTGAATTTATTGGCTGATTTCTTTATTTTATCGTCTGGCTAAAATCTTTAGCCGTTTTTAAGCTTTAAAATGTCACAATTGTCATTTAAAAATGATTCACTGTGTTGAAGGATATTTACCCTTAAACACATTCGAAGAATAAGTAAAGCAATTTTCTAAATTCTAATCACAATCTTCCAAGACTTGGTGGTCTGAGTGTTGGAATTTTCGTTGTCTCTTCCACAGATTTGATAACAATTTCTCAGGACCGCTGCATGAGGCAGTGACAAGGTTCATTTCCCCGCTAAAGGGAGCAATTTCCTGGCCCTTGTGACGGATCTTTTGTCTCGGAGGAAAATCGGCCTCGCTTTGAACTTACTTCTTTTTCCCCACTCGCCCTCTTCCAACCAACCCCTAGATTGTTAGAGAAATGCGCTTCAGGAGCAAGGGGGAAAAGCGCTCTTAAATAATACGTTTCTTATGGATCTGGAAGTTAAGGCCTCTGTATTCACACACATTATCCCGTAATAACATAAGAAGTTATAATATGAAATTGATATACGGCTTTATTCTTCATCTTCCGTCAATTAATTCTAAGAAATAATCTAAATTATTTCTTATGTAACCGGAAACGTAAACAAGACTGAATTTATCTAAATATATTTTTCTTTTACAAAAATTATAACAGAAATTAATTTTATTAAGTAATTATATCCTTAATCTTGCATATATTTAAATTGCTTTGACTGATATATCATTATATGTGTTGTTCTGAACCTCAATTTTTTTTAATTATTCTAAATAATATAAATAAATAAATACTTATTAAATCACAAATTAAATCATTCCGGTTCTTATATTTGTCTTTTTTTCCATTTTTTTATATTAATTTTGATTGTCCAAGAAGCTTTCGGGCTTTGCCATGGTCATCTTGAAAATTGGATGTTCCTCAATTTTATTTTAATTTTATTTTCCATTGGGTAAATCCTGTATAATGTGTATTTCTTTACACATGCTCAGTAAAATTGTTCGATAAATAATGACTTTTCCAAATTTTCAAAAAGCGACCATCGTCAAAATTTATTCAAATAAACACTTTATGTAATTGATACTATTTAAAACCTTTTGGGTTCAAAATATTAATACAAGAAATTTTATACTTATTTTCCTTTCAAAAAATTGACATTTTAGGTAATATATTTTTATATTAATCTCAAAACAACAACAAAAATTAATTTTTTAAGTTTCTTCAAATCATTAATTAATTTGGTATTTTGAAGGAGATTTCAGAGAATTTCCATGCTAAATCTTCTGTATTTTAAACATAATTTCCTGACAGAATCGATTTATAAATATTTGTAAAATCTAATTTATCAATACAGACACTTCTATTTTTAATAAAATCAGTAATAATCCTTCCAATAAAATTTTTAAAAAATCCTTCAACACGTGAAAAATTTGTTCCTTTATTTTTATAATGTTAAATTTTATTTATATCAATGTTAATTAAATATAATTACGAAGACTCAAATAATATCTATGCAAACATGAACCAAAAACGGTGCCAAAACATTTATTTTATATACATTTCTGAGATTTTAGCACATAATAAATGTTTTAAAGACAGGTTTCAAGTTTATATTTACGTGTGTTTGATTTATATTTCATCCCTGAATATGTTACAATCGATTATAAATATAAAATTCAAGATTTATAAATAATTCTGACTCTAATATTAAATTATTCGACGAGAATGTTCAGAGTTATACGCAAATTTTTAAGAAAAAAACAGTCATTTAGTTATAATTTTAAAATTCTGTGGGAAACGCCATTAGTATGATCTTAACCCGAAAATATTTTATGATGATGATAAATACCCAAAGTATACGTAGCGTATTTTTTAAATTTTTCACAAAGAATTTCTTATGTATTTTTGGTTATTTGATTGGTAATTTTTACAGATTTAATCAATTTTATGAAAATACTGTTTGTTTAATAACCAGATTAGTAACGGAAATTAATTTTGTTCAATATATATTTTAAAAGTGTTGTTATGATTCTGTCAACTATTGTTGCGATCTTTGTCAATACTAGAGCCAGACTGAAATAATAGGTCCAAAGTTACAAAACATTTAAAAGAACCTACAAGGTATTTTTTATTTGAATTATATACTGTTCAAAATTAATTTCTGTTAATCTGTTATACGGGTCGTTAATTCCTTGTGTTATTTGTCTTTAGAGACGTTAATTGTGTTCTTTTAAGAAAGTAATAATTCAGTAATCTTTCCGTATTTTATTTCAAGAAGATAAGTGACGGTTCGTTACGATATTGATCGTGATTTCCGGAGGGAGGAAAATCCGAGAGTGATTAATAGATAAACAGACGGTCCATGACTCATTCATCTTCTGCCGTCTCCCTTACACTGACACAGAGACTATTGACCCTTATACAGTTCCCTAGATCGACTTACATTTATTTGAAATATTTTTTACTTTAATATAATATATATGTTGCAATTCCTTTCGTCGGCGGTCTTTGTTGTGTTTTAGCGCAGATCCGGCATTGTGGTGTTGCGTCGCAGTTTTGGGATCGTTGGGAGCTCGAAGTTAAAGAATCATGGGTCTCCGACTGGAGCTCGTAGGGAACGGAGCAGTAACTACTCCGGTAGTTTAGAAGTTTAGTCTCCACATGAGCGAGTTCGCAAATAGAAGTACAAGTCTTCGGTAAAAGTTCACGGCGATAGGATCTCAATTTTGCAAAGTTCAAGCGAGATCAATGAATTATTCGTTTTGAAAAGTGTCACGTCAATTAAAGCCACGGCCTGGGAATTCTGTAAACATATCATGTCTCGAAATTAATAAATTTGCTGAGTTGAACTAAAGTTTTGGTAATTTATTTAATAAAAAATTCTCTAATGCCCACATAAATACTTGGGCAACGAGGCCTTCGAGAACATTGAGCTAATAGTCAAACGGTGAGGCTATATATAAAATTTTCTACATTTTTACCGTCACAAAGTGGATCTTGAAATCGTCAAGCTTTTATTACATTATATCGCCACAACGTGGGCCTATATCTGCTTTATATTACAATATATAATAAATAATTGGGACTGAAAACTTGGTTAATTTATTTTATATATATATATATATATATATATATATATATTGTAATAAACGACTTGATGGCTTTAATTAATAGGAATTAAATAAAAAATTAATTAATATTTAAAAATTTTATTGTTGATAATTACACATTATAAGCCCTGCTTTGCACGCCGAATTCCATCAATTTAACAAACAAATATTTAATTTTTATTTTATTAATTCGTGGCGTTCTATGAAAATACAGCTTTATATTTTTACAATCAACTACGTCGAATTTCTCTTTATCTCAGGGTCATCACTGTGTTTGATAGTAAGAACAAATACAATCTAATGAACTAAAACATTAACAATCCAAACTCATTGAAGTTAACGGAATACAATATTAAATACAAGAAATAAAAGAAAACGAATGAAAAGAAAAACGCGAATGAAATCTGACTATGCCCTTTAATTGTCATTTACAGTTATTAATAATTGTTTTGTACTCACGACAGTTCTACTGGTACCTGATCGAACTCTTGAATCTTGAAGTCAACACCCACTAAATAGGCCATATTCACTGATTCTACACTTTAGATTTTGAACACACGCGGTCGTTACTCTCGATCTCTGCTATCCTGGACTCTGGAACAGCCGCCCCTCAGTCAGCCCTCGGACGTGGGTCTCCTTGAAGTCTCTCTTTGCAAAAATTAGTTCAGTTTGTGAAGCAAAACTTCTGCTTCTAAATTACTATTTTATGAGTCTCTCCGTCAAAACTGTTTACTTGCGTTTTATGTAAACTATTATATCTCGCCGTTAGACTTCCTGGATAGCCCTATTCATGCTTTTAGATTAGCAATCTTTACTGTGTTGTATCTCTCGCAGACTCTTTTATGTATCCTATCTCGACGTAGACTCGACGCAGACTGAGTTCTCTAAGCGCGCGGTCTTCAGTCTCCATTAACAAAGAAAGACACGTTGCGATTGTCGTCTTTAAGCACCCGCACCACCAACAATTCATTTATATTAAAAACAATTAATAGCCTGTTTAATTGGTATTACAATATATATAAGTACTAGCTGAATATCCAGCGTTGCAAGGGTACTCATTCTTTACACATTTACAATCAAATATGTGAAACTATAATAATATACCCATATAACCAAATTTTTTCAAGAATTCCACTTGAAATAATTAGTCAGTTTTAGCACATTAAAAATCTGTTAAATTATAATGATATAAAAAATATTAGGTATTGATTTTACCATCATTCTACGTCTCCTCCAGTGCATACAAAATTGGGTAAAAACATGTTACGTGCTATTTTATGCCATGTCAGCTATTTAAAAGTCAAGTTTTTTAAAACAAAATTAGTTCCACAGATCGTATAATGTTTCGTATTGTTTCTTATCATCAATTGATAGAGTATTAGTGGATAAAATTATACATTTTATTCAATCAAAATATTTCTTCTTTATTTCACTACGAAAAAATGATATATTTATTATGTTGTGCAGTACCGTCGCGTAGTAACGTCTCTCGCGCGTGTGCTGTGACGTCATGATTTCTTGACGCGCAGTAATTTAACGCAAAATGATCACATTTTTCAATTATAATTCTTTACACCTTTATGCTCACCCCCACAGTACTTTTTCTCGAGTTTTGAAGAATATATGTACCAAGTTTTGTTGTAATTTGTCCACGCGTTCAAATCTGTATAGAAATTAACGTAAATACATACATACAAATATACACCCTTTTTTATATTTTTTTGAATAGCTGCATGGTTGTTGAAGGTAATATTTATTCATTTCATTTTATTCTGTTTGAAGCGAGCTACCAAGTGTTGCTGTTCGTAACCAATTTTAAGAATTAAATTATATATGTATATTTCAATTAAGTGAGTAATTCTCCATTATGGAAATTTACCGAAAGGTCGTCATCCTTCAACTTCAAAGCCCCTGTCGACTGATTTTTTTTTTTACTTGGTAAAGTCTAGTCTCTGAGGGATCTCACCCGCAGAACTCTGGTTTCCATGACAACGGGCACGATTTCCCGTAACATGGTTCAGTATAAATCTCATACAAAGCAATATTTCACATTCACTTTAAAATACGAAGAATAACTTCCCTTCCAGGATTTAATAAACGCCTTAGAAATTTGTGTATATATTATAATACACTTCAAAAACGTTGGATTAATTAATATTCTCATAAAATTACAGCGTATCACAGTGAAAATTATTTTTTTAATTTCTTAATGGAATAGGGGGAGCGGACGAGTAAATATTTACTTACCCTTCTACTTCCGTAATTGAATGCATCAAAGGTAAAAATGCTTAAAAATTAGTGGCAGAGAGCAAAACGTTATGCATGAGTTTACATGACCAGTTCTGATATCCCAGACATAAATTTAATACAATTATTTTACGTAATCTTTGAAGAGCTATTCTGAAGTAAGTTTACGCGGGGAAAAAAGACTGCCAAGGACGAAGACGCGCATGAATAGCGCATGCACGATAGAACGTAGGATCATCCACACTGATTGCACAGAGGACGTCATCAGCCACAATCAATTTTTCATAATTTTCTTAGATTTTTTTTCAGTATTTGCTCAGATATTTCAGATTTTTTTCAGAATATTTTTAGATTTTTTTCAGGTTTTTATTCAGAATATTTTACAAAATTATTTTTCAGAATATTTCAATTTTTTTTCATATTTTTCTATGAATTTTTTTTCTAAATTTATTACAGATAAATTTTCGAAATATTTTCAGAATTTTTTTTCAAAATTTATTTGAGTAATATTGTTTCTTGTGGTTTGACAATCATTACTCGCTGATTCTAAACGAGGAAAGAACGTTAAAATTTACGGCTATATATATAGTTATAAACTAGATGAGGTTAATTTGACCCACGTTGTGGTAGCCATAAATGTAATGAACAACAGGTTAGCGATTAATTTAATGAATCAATTAACAAAAATTTAATTAAAATATGAATAATTAGCCACACGTTGAAGACGTCGAATATATAATTATTAAAAAGGTTGTCTTAAATCATAGGAACAATTAACAACATTTACTAAGCTTTAAAAGAAATTTATTATTGTTGATAAATTTACAATGTACAAGACCTATTTTGCACGCCGAATTTCATTTATTAATTCGTGGAATTTATGAAAATACAATTATTATATCATTACAATCAAATACGTCGGATCTCTATATCTCAGGGTCACTACTGGATTTGATAATTAGAACAAAAGCAATGTATAAACTGACAATTAACAATTCAAATATAAAAAGTTAACCTAAAACAATATGAAGATAAGTGAAACAGAAGAAAACTAAATGAAACGAAAACTGAACGAAATCTGACTATACCTTTTTAATTATCGTTTACAAATTTGTATCAAAGTTTTGTTACTCACGGAATCTCTGTCTGGTACCAGATCTCTCTCTTGTATCTTGAAAACTACCACAGTAAAAGGCCATTTTTTACACAGACTCTACACTTCATTGAAAATTTTAACACACACGATTAAAAATACTCGTCCTCCGCTATCTGCTACCTTGGATGAGCCGCTCCCTTTGGTCCGCTAGTAGATTCCGGTCTCCTCTATGAGATAATTAATCGATCTGAGTGAAGCAACCATTTTCTTCGCCGTGTGCAAATTATTATGTAAATCTCTCCGTGAAAATGTTTGCTTGCTTTCATGTAAAAAAATACAGGGTCTCGCCGTTCGTACTTTTTAACAGTTTCCTCTCTCGTATGCAGATTTTTGACTCCTTCACCTTTCAATCGCCGATTTCAGACTTTTACATCATCAGACTTTTACGTTTTCCTCGTGAACTGAACAGTTCAGTTTCTCGCAGCAGACTGGTCTTTCTCTAAGCGCATACTCATATTCTGTGCGCTGTCTCCATTGTTGAACAAAGGAAAACCCCGCCTTCATTGTCGCCTTTACGCATTCGTACCGCTAACAATTTAATATATATTATATATATATATATATATATATATATATATTAAAAACAATTAATGGACTGTTTAATTGGCATTACAATATATATATATATTACTATTATGAACAATATGGCCAAAAAAAGACCTCACAAAAATAAACAGGTACAGATTTTTGGACCTTCACAAGTACCCGAACAAGAAACCGGGAAACTTCAGAGTTCTGAGATAGTCCACAAATCTGTGGAAAAAACGTTGTACCTGTTTTTATTCTCGTGAGGTCTGTTTTTTGGCCATATTGTTCACAGTCAAGGAAAGAACAATTGAAGCTAATAAATGTAAATATATGTAAAATACAATAATTATATAAAATAGCCAAATGAGAAGACAAAATTTTAAAGTGATAACATAAATACCACACAACACCGTTTATGGAATCCTTTGTTCCTTTCATCAGGTGATTAAAAGTTCAAGCGCCAGGAGTGGCACACAACCACACAAATTCTAAAGGAAGTTATTGATTCCGGAATCGCTGTGTGGTAAAAATAAGAACGGATATTTGACACATTGAAGACGATTAAGACAATTCGTCGGAAGCACATTCAGAATTTAAAAATTAATAAATGAGCTGAAGAATGAAACAATTTTTTAAAATATTTTGAGACTGATAAAAAAATACCTTGCGTGATAAATAATATGAATTTATGGTCCTCAGTTTATTTAAACTTCCAGTGACACACTGTATGTTTTACACACATACACATAAAACTACTTTGCATTTATTTTGCTTTCTATTTCATTTAATTACTTTAAAAAATTCCAAAATATGAAAGTTGATGAATTTGTAAGTGAATGGAGTGAATGTAAACCTGTGTTACATTTCCCAGGTTCTTTTTAGATCATTTAAATTGTAATCTGTCTGTTTTTCAGCGCAATTAATTATAAACTCCGAGATTCTGCAAAAGTACAATTTCTACGTGCCTTAAATCGTTCCACAGTGTCCAGCAAAGAGGTTAGAAAATTAATTTACAGTACAGAAAGTTGTTTAGATGTAACCATCATCTCTGACATCGTATCGGGCACGGGTAACGTGCGTAATACCTTTTGTTCTGACAAAATAAATTCTAAATTCTCAGCAGGATTAAAATATTTAAAGTAAGTGTCGTAAATTAACAGCGGTAATGATAGATTTCCGTTGGTTCACCCTCGTGGGCACGGGGATGCTGATGCACCTCTCAGATATGTGTCTCATGGGGATGTGTTGCCAGCACAAGGAATACGACGCACCCAACCTGGGTTCGGCCCTGTTCACGTTCTCAACCCTTGTCATCATCACGGCACACTCGCTCATCCCTCCGGCTATGTGTAACATGCACAAGGCCCTGGCCCTGATATTCGAGGTGAGTTCTATCAACATAATCACAGCTTAATTTAAACCACGATCGTTCGGTCTGTTAGGATCCGTGGAAATGGGATTAAAACTTTGCGAACCCACTTTGGAAATTGCCTGAATATTTTCCGATGCTCCGCTCTCAACGTCCACGTCACAGTTAAACTTGGGAGGCTTTTTTAAAAGCCTGGTATCAAATCTTCAAAACATTTATTCCAAATAAATTCATTAAATATTCGATTACAACAAAAATATATATTTTGAATTCTTACAAGAATTGTAGGAGATGTGACCATTTGAAATTTCTAACATAACATCACTATACTGACCGAGTCGTTGCAGGCGCAGTGACGTCATCACTGCTACGGCGCATACATTCAGCCCAAACTTGCGAAAAAATATATATTTTTTCTTATATTAAGTAATAAATTAAATAAATAAGTCAATAAAGTCAGAAAAAAAATTATTACGCAACACAATAAAATTCGAGAATTATTTCTCATTAAATTACATAAAATGAGAGAAAAACTGCCAAAGAAAATTTTTAAAAATTAATTAAACCTGTTGACACGTCACAGTCGGTGAACTTCGAAATACGGTGACAGCCAACTCGAACAAAATTATGTTTTTTTAGAAAATTCTATCGTTCAAAGTAAAAAAACGTTGGACTGATGGATGTCATTTCCGATAGAAAAGTTGAAAACCCCCACAAAATACACTTTATTTTCAATGTTATATTAATCAGAGCTTTAAACCTAATAGACATATTCATTAAAAAATAAAATATATTTTACAACAATGCACCTTACCAGTTAATAATGAAAAACTTGATATTAATATGAAAAAATTTACGTCTGATTGAAAGAGAATAATAAGAAAGCTAGCCAAATACAGACAAAATAAATGATAATATTAATACCACACAACGTTTCTGGAAGCACTGTTCCTTTTTTCAGGTGCAGAAAAAAAGTAAGAGCCTAGAGAGTCACAAATGCACGAGTCAGTTGAAAAAATCTAGTTTTCTCACCTGACTCGTGCAGTTGTCTCTATTGTTACGTTTTTTATGCACCTGAAGGAAGGAAAACTCTTCTACCGCTATCGGAAGGGCGTGGGACAAGTACCCAATGCCCGACCTGCCTGATGCAGGTTTTTCTAGGGTTTTCCCTGCATTACTTTTAGGCGAATGGCGGGTAGGATCCTTAAAATATAGCCCGGGGGCCCTAGTTAACCCTTGGCTACCTTCCTCTACCCTTCCGCATCCCCTCTTACAAATCCCTTACTATGCTATTAAAGGGGAGTTGCCATCATGTGGATTACCCTCATGTAGCCTGTTGCCCTAAAAAAAAGGAACAAGGCTTCTAGAAACTTTGTGTGGTATTTATATTACCACTGCTTTTATCTGTATGTGGCTAGCTTCCTTATTATTATGAAAAACTTAATACTTCAACGATTAACGACGCTGGGCCGACAACAGTTTTGTGTTTTAAGTATTCCGTTTTTAATTATCAACTGGAATGTTACTGTGAGACATCGAGTGCATTGTTTTATAATAATTTAATGAGGAATGAATATGACTATTACGTAGAATCCCTCTTATGAATATATAATTGAAAATAAAGTCTGTTTTGAGGGACGTGAAAATGTCAAAAAGAATTAGAAAAATGGAACAAATTTGATTTGACAACACACTTTATTTTTAAATCTTATTAGTAAAATGTAATATAAAATACGATTCTAATTTTTAAATAATCATAACTTTTTGGATTCATTCAACAGTAAATATTTTAGTATTTTGAGAATTTTAGCGTGTCAGAATTATTTGAATAATAATAGTCATGTAACAAAGACTCGAGTATGAAATAATTATTTTTTTAAAAAAAAAAAAATATGAGTGAGGGTTAATTTCTATTCTATATATTTTTTTACAGATGGGACTGTCCCTCGTAATTTGTGACTTCAGTCTACAAACTATGTGGTTCCCCCTCATGGGACTGTTGGAAAAAGGTTTCACTCAATTGTCACAATCCGTAAGTATTGACATCACTATTTTATTAGTTTCATTGATGTAACAAATAGCTATATTGGTCATTTTCAGTGAACTAGGTAATTAGTGGAAATTGGCCAAAAGTCTGAATTTATTTCTACACATTAAAATTTGCAATTAACTAAAATACAAAACGCTTCTTTCCTTTGTTTAGGGACATCATCAAAATTATATTATTAAATAAACATGTTGTTAATTTAATAATAGAAATATTTATGGGCTATGCAAGTTGATGGAGAGTATCTAAATTTTAATGTTAAATTTTTGTTCCCAAATTTACAACATATTTCAATCGTTTGTCTAATAATACAGTCCTGAAGAAAGGAAACGTTATGTATTTCAGTTAATTGTAAATTCTGACTATTGTCTAATTTCCACTGATTATATTTAATGTCAGATATTGTTTCAATTTTTAATTAGAACTAGCTGATTGTCCGGTGTTATTTCAGTCTACAGAGTAAAATCTCTCCGAGCTCGTGTTACGAAAAATAATTTTATTTTTAGTTTCGTCTCTCGGAGGAGCAAGAATAAATATATATTCTGGGATTGAATAAAGAGTTCTCATGGTTTCCACACGGTCAGCAATTAAACCACGACTATTTGACACCCGCAAGCTCTGTCGTCAGCTTCACTCAAATTCTAGACTTGATTCACCGCTCCGCAGTGCTGAAAATGTGACTCGATGGCTGTTATCGATAACGCAAGTCTCACTTGGGAAAACTGTCTCGAACTTTTAAACGGGATATCTGTCGGAATAAGTCCGAGGGGCCAAAAAAGTCCGTTTCACCGTCTTACCAACCTGTTGTGAGGTTGTCGCTTCATTGTATCTTATTAACTTACACAAAGCCTTCTAGAAGGTTCTACGTTACTGAACTTGAGCTTAGACGTCATCATAGAGAAACTGACACAAAATCAAATAGTAGAAAAATACAAATATAATTAATAGTGAATAAAATACTGTAAAATTTGAACGATCCATTTGTATTATTACAGACCAAATTTTTTTCTAATGATTAAATTAATTGGTGACACGTCGTTACGTCAACGTGACGTCATAACCGCACTGAAATCAGTGTCACAAGAATTCGCTCGTCTAAAACAGGATACGAGAGTATATTGGAAGAGTATAAAGAAGGAAAATGGTATAAAGGATTGACCAGAACAAGAGACAGTACAACACGACCCAAAAGGAACTACTATAAAAAAATATACGAATAAACGTAAAATGTCAGCAAAGAAAGGTTGCATTGTTATAAGGGTCAGAAAGCTTGCGGGAGGAAGTAAGATCGTTGAACAGCCCGTGCCGGTGCCGTCTCTTTGAAACGAATAGGCGTCGAGACACGTGAAATTTGTTTGAACGACTAAACCTCAGTTTCTATTGTTTGTTATTTTATTTTCTTATTTATTTCAGCTCAAAAACCTATGCCAGTCGGCTGGAGTACAAGAGATGTGTTCGGTCGTCACCGATACACTCGAATCGAAGACGTCGCTGCAAGTATTCGCAGCCCTCATAGCAATCATCCTGACCATTTACACCCTCGACTCGACTGAAACCTTCACTCATTTTAGGACCTACTTTGCTGGGTAATGTGTGAAGAAAATATAAAAAAAAATCGTAGATGAATAGTTTAGCCGATTATTTTAAGTGAAACCGACTAAGTTTACTGGCTTGCAAAAAACATACTTCTTGAATATTCTTTTAAAATTGATAACATATATATATTGTGATAATTAATTAAAGGGATTAACCTGGGCTTAATAAGTAAACAACAATCATAGAATTTATAAATTAAGAAATTAACCATCTAAAACAAAAAGATACGAACGAAATCTGACGAATACCTATAACTATCGTTTATAAACTTAATTAACTTGGTTTCTACTTACAAAAATGTTCGGCTGGTACCAGACTTAGTTTCCTCGGCTTGGGCACACAATTTACACTAACTCTACACTTGATTATCAAACACACGGTCGTAGATATTGAATTTTCCTCCGGGAACTGGATCTGCTGCAACTCCGGATCATCAGATGACATATCGTTACACACTGTCTTTATGTGGAAAATGTTGATCTGAATACGCGTAGGAATCTTAATGTGGCGCTAAATATTTGATTATTCTTTGCAGTTTTTACAAAGTATCTCGCTGTCCAAACTTTATACTTGGATTTAAAAACTTGTAACTTTCTCGGTTAAACTGCATACTTGGGCCACGCTGTTCGTTCTCAAATTTTGCTTCCTCTCCCTACTACAATATCAGACAGACTGTTTCAGAAGAAACCTTCGCGGCGGCCTAACAAAGCCCGCTGACACATTGTTGTCTTTGAAGAATTGGTACCGCTAACAATCCAATTATTAAAATCATTACTGGCCTCTAATTAGTATTACAATGTATATAAAACGTCTAATATTAAATTTTAAGAACAATGACATTAATTACAGGTTACAATATATTGAGAATTTTTCAAACTTCAAGTTGTGCCACGTTTAGACCTGTCTCAAAGATGACTCATGTCAGAGTTTATGGAACCAAAATCCATAGATGCTCTCAAGGACAACAGAGTCTTGTTTGATGTTTGTAGAGTTTTAATGTGCAACAATTCATAAATATATTTTTTATATAATTGAATTCATTATCTCATACAGGTGTTCTTTTTAATATCGAACATATTCTTTATTCTTCGCAAATTATTTTTAAAAATTCATAAAAATAATCAAGGTTGATAAAAATTAAAAGAAAAAAAGTTGTTCCTTGTGTCACATAGGCCAGAGTGAAAGGTCACTAAAATAAAATAATACAAACTAAAAATGTATGTATCCATATTTTCAAACTCGGTTCGATTGGCTTTTACATTTATTAATTTTTTTCTTACAGGACCTCTGACATGTTTCACCTATATATTTGGTCTTGCTAATTTTCGTAATAAACCCCAAATGTTTTTAATCAGTCATCTAATTAAAATGAAAAAACTAAATCTTCATTTCCAAAATCTTTTATTTAGAAATTGAATTCGAAATTAAAGAAACTGAAAATGAAGAATTATTTTTTTCATTTCAATTTAATGACTGACTAAAATCATTTGCAATAATTACAAATCTATCAGTCGTTTCATATAAGTTTTTATAGTCTTGAAGGAGATTTTTTTTCTCTCTCTCTAGTTTTTCTTCAACAGGTGTTTGACAAAGACGTACATATAATTGGAGAAGTAGCACTGCTTTAAGAACTAAAAAAATCTCTAAACTGTATTCAAGGTCAATATTCCTACAACTAATTTTTATATAATTTTTTGCACTGATTTCAAACATGAAATCCATTTTTCCTATCACAATATGTTTTTCACGAATTGGGGGGAAATATTAATATATTGTAATGAATAATTTTTTATTAGGATTTATGTATTATAATAATTAGTTTTTGATTAATATAAAATATTTTAATTAAAATAAATGCAATTAAAAGGAAATATATAAGTTTTACAAATTTCTAAAAACTATTTAAAACATGTATCAAATACATTTTTCATTAGGGGTTAATTTTCGTGGGGAGTTAATGATTGTCATAACTTTTGTGGCAATAAGAACGTATTTCTTTTACATTTTTTTTACATTAAAATATTATCTGAAGTCCTGGTGTCCGCCTTTTTGTAAGCCGTCTAGCTGTCTTGAATTATTTTCTGTGTTACAGTCCAATATTTTTCCATTTGCACTTTACTTTCACAATACTCACTCTGCTGGTCTGCCAAACTGACGTGTGGAAGTGACCGTCATAAATTTTCAGAGCCGAAACCCCCTCAACAAAAGGCCGGCCGCTGTCACAATCCTCAGATTTCGTCTTTTCCACGACGCTTCAAGTCCTTGACAATTTTATTTAATTTTTCATGCAATGTTTTAGACAGTCAAAATTTTCCCTCTCTGCAATATTTCGTCATACGTTATAAGTATATAGTTTACATTTATATCCTAGCTCTGTCATGATTAACGTTTTCTCCTTGAAACACATCTATTTTTAAACCTTTAAATTTTAATATTCTCAAATATTTTACGGCCTTTTTTTTGTCTAACAGCAAAATGGGCTGTCCTTCAGAATCGGCGGATCGGAGACCGCGACGGTGTCGGCGAAATCGCAGCAGGAACAGAATCTGCGATTCTTTGCCTAACGAAGACGAAGAAGAAGACGAAGAATATGAATAAAAACTGTTTATATGCATGTTAGAGAGCTGGGCATCGAAATATGAGCCGATAAAATTTATCACTACGCCGCCTATAAATTATTCAGTTTCAAATAATCCGTGTTGCTTTGCCGAAGACTTCAACAAGGAACAAAAACTGTAGCAATGGATGTTTTGCGTACTTTCAGTTCTCGAATAAACTTACACAACTTCAATGACGTTCATTTACTTTATCGTGAATGGGGTTGGTATAAAAAGTTATACGAGTCAACGAAGAGGTTTATTTATCCTGACTGTTTTTCGCCACATTTCATTGTTTTATACTTAAAACGTTATTGAGATTTTGTTCACTTGTAGATATAAACAAATAAATAAGCCAGAATAAAAATGTTAAGAAACTAATTCCAAATCCCTGATATAAATTTGTTAGATGATCTTTCGGCCTTACATCAGGAGGACTTCTCCTTGTATTAGGTGACCTATAAAATATAAAACTTACATTCAATTATGTGTAATTGTTGCTTCAACATTCACAAATAAAACCAATAATTTAAATAATATTTAATATCTGAAGAGGTTCTAAAAGTAAGGACGAAACATTGTGTTTGTCTAACCAAATTTGTATGAACGGATTTGTAATTTTTTTCATTAAACTTTTTATTCTGACTAATTTGGCCATTAATATTCGCATCATTCACATATTTTAAGTTGAATATTTTTTTTCATTTTGTTTCACAAGTAGGCTATAAGCTCCGTTAAGAATTATTGTATCAGGAAAGATAAATAATAGTACCGGATAAGCAACTGATGAATAACTCGATTTGTAACAGTTTCGGGAGAAATGCTGAAGAAGTGATATGACTTTTATACAAACTATCTGATTCAATGCAACTCATGAATTCACTTTTCTTGATCATCTTCCTCTTTTTTTGGGGGGGGGGGAGGGGGCTCTATAAAAGAAATTATTCCTCCCAAAAACCCATGGACTCACCGTTCACAAAGTGTCCAAATACCTATGAGTGTGCAAATAAACAGATAGGCAAGATATTAAAGTGGCAAATAAGAAGAAAAAGAAGTGTAACATTGTCTCTAACGGTTCGAAATTAACGAATCAAATTATTAGCGTAAAAATAGATCTTTGGAAAACTTAAACAACCTCTATTAAATTACAATTTTGGTTTCTAAATTAAAAAAATTCAACGTAAGGGTTAACAAATGGAGTGCACGACAGACTATCCTAAGATATAAAAATATTTTTTCTGTGAAATTTATATTTTGTTTGTAGTTTAGATATGTAGAAACCGGTTACGATAAAGCTCCTCGCATGTAGAGGAAGCTACACCATGCACCAAAAGGTGAAAATAAAATAAAACTAACAAGTATGTTTCCTCGTCTTGAACAAGAAAATAGTAGGATGATATCAAAGTAAAAAAAAAAAAAATTTAAGTGCTAAATGCGTAGAGGAAAAAATTGTTTTTGCAGGTTATGAATGTCTCAAGCAAGTAGTTTTAAAAATGTTTCAAGCTTTGCGAATATCGAGGCAGATTTGTGGCAGAATTCCAGCTTTAGGGATCTGTACCACAGCAACTAAAATCAAATCACTGAATCATGTTAATAAGCGCTGCTTTTCATTTGCTCTTGTAAGTCCCAGAAACGCCGGGAACCGATCACGTATACCAACAGCGTTAATATGGGGAGGCATCCTTTCTTTATTCGGCAAGAAAGAAGAAGAGAAACAAGAGTCGGAACTAATCATGACCATGAAAAGAGGAATTTTAGCAATGCAGGTTCGTAGTGTCTTTATGTACTAGTAAATATAAAGTGTTTTCAAAACATAACCTCTCAACTTTTATTCCTCAACTTTCTGAATAAATGCATCATAACATAGATAAGGTAAATTCTGTCTATGTTACTCATAATGAAAATTTTAAACCATAGTTACAAGTTCTATACCAATTATTCTACAAACTGTAGTGTGTGTAAATATATTTAACAAATAAATGAATCATGTTCTAGTGTGATTTGGACATTAACACCTTTCATGTTACTTGCTGGATGATTTTAAATACAATATCTTGATTAATATCTCTGCCTAGTGATGTCAGTGATAGTTATAAAACATTGTTTCATTCTATCAATTGAATAATTTTCAAAAAATGTTTAATAAAAAATTGTGATAGGTATGGAAATTTATTGACTGTACAAATAACTCTTGTGTACATATTTTCTTTACTATAACTAGTCAGAATTCATTCCACTATTGTGTCATTTTAATATATAGTTTAAAACCCACTAGGAAGCAGTGACACTAGAATACTAATGTGATCAAATTGTGAATCCTTCACAACACAGCTCACATCTGTATGAAAAAAAATCTGTAAGCAATTACGCAGCCATATCTACTATGCATGTTAAAGGAAAATTTTGTACAAGTTATTTAAAATTTTATGGATTGATTCTTTGAGATATTAATAAACCTTAATATTATGCTAATATTTTTAATGTATATGTATTATTTTTTTTAGCAGGGAGATTTGAAAAAGTCAGAACAGCTCTTGCACGTTGCTCTGAAAATTGCACAAGAGCAACAGAATGAGCAAGCAGTTACATACATTTATGACATACTGGCTAATGTAGCATATGAAGGAAATGAATATGACAAAGCAGAGAAGTTGTTTGTTAGTGTTATGCAGCGATTACTCGGAGGAGGACAGACGTCCCGTGATAGCAATGAAGTGATTCATATGAGTCTAAAATTAGCTGATATGTATGACAAGAAGGGAGATAAGAGGTAAGCACAGTGCAGTTATAAATTCATAAATTAAAATTGATGGTTTTGATCAGTTACATTTCACAGTAATTAAAATATTTTGTAAGCCAAGGCTCATAAATAACAAAGATTAAAATATTTTTCATTTATCTTAATTTTTTATATGCTATGTTTATGAAAATGTATGTATGACACATTTATTAATTTTAAAAATGGTTGAAATTGGAGCATTTTTAGTGAATATATATTTTTCAGCAAAGCTGACGATGGATTCAAGTTTTGTATTGATACCTTGGAGAAAAAAGTTGAGGCTGGTGATATGAGTCAAGACACGTTATTTTTGTATGCTATGTGCTTAGATTGGTATGCAAAATTTGTCTTTGAATTAGGGAAGAATCGAGAAGCTTTTAAATTTTTTGAGAAGGCATATAATATGTGTGTGAAACTCAACGGGCGTGTTCATGAACACACTGTTGTACTGTTAAATGACCTGGGTACCATATGCTGCCTCGAGGAAGATTATGATGGTGCTCTAAACTATCTTACAGAAGCTGTCGATGTTGGGAAACAACTGAAGGAGGTGGAAGACCTTGCCTCCATTTATATAAATTTAGGGACTGTTTATATGAAAAAGAAAATGTTTGAAGAGGCAAAAAGGGCATTTACTGATGGTAGAAATAATGCTCAGTTGACCAACAACAAAGCTGCTCTTGATGAAGCTAACATCTGTTTAAGTGAACTGTTAAATGCTTGAGTCCTTTAATATACATGTAGATGTTGTATTCTGTCTGTACATAGTTGTAATTTAACATATACATGTATCATAATATAGAAATTACCAATCATCATATATTCAGTTTTTATTCTAAATAACTTATACTCCAACTAACCATAATATTAAACATAACATTTTCTCCATTATTCATGAATTCCCTTTTTGAATTGATTTAATAAATCTAAATAAATAGTATCCAAAAAATAGTGTAAAAATTTGTTCCGATGACTCTCAATACAGTTTTTGATATATACACTACTGAAATTTTCTTGCACATTTGTGAAGTGGCTAAGCTTTGTTGAGTTCTGAAAATATATTTTTAAAAACCATTCTGTTGTTGAATATTTTTTATTAATAATTAAATTCAATCAGCAGATTTTGTATGAATTGCTGATATTTCACTGGAAAATATGTGGATCAAGTACAGAAAATCGTCAACCTTCCAGAGTAGTCTCTAGCACAGATTAATGTCGTTTTTGAGATAAACATAAGCTAAATGTAATGTTAAATCTAGTGAGATACATTAAATATCTATGTATTGTGCTAAAAGCACACTTGTGGTGGTTTGTATGCAAAAGTGTCACCTAGTTTACATTGCATTTAGATTACAATGGTGAAAGGATATTTAAATTTAAAGCTAATGTGGGTAGAAACAAAATCTTGTTTTGACTTCAGCCATTTATGTGGTGTAAAACTGCAAACAAACTGTATGATCCATTGAGAAGCTGAAACATAAGAATATTTGCTCACATTAATATACTCTAATATTAATTATCCATTTAGCAGGAGGTCCCAGGTTAGATTCCTAGTCCGATTGACATTTTTCCATCCTGATACTATAATTCACTTTAAGCATGGCCTTTATGGCTTGTAGCTCGTGAAAGCTTTCTCTATCCAAATATTTGAAAATATATTTAAATGCAACCAAATAATTTATTGTCAGGTGGATGACACCATAACATTGAGTACTAATTCTGTATGACACTAGTATGGAAATATATTACCATGAGAAATGTCTCCCTGGAGAGATTGTACATCTTTCCTACTGTAATTTCCAGGGGACGTGACGCTCTTCTCATGATGAATCGCAGACAGTGCTTCATTAAAGGATTGGAATCTGGCCAATCGCTTTCATAGCAGGAGAATAGTAGTTTCTCACTCTGGAAACAAATCATGATACAGAATAACTGCCTTACACAGTTACAATTAAAGTAATCGATAGTTAATCAGAATGTTTGATATATCTTAAATGGTTTTGTTTAATAAAAGTAATGTATCAAGTACTGAGAAATCTTTCCAAACTAGGTAGATGTACCCTAATAATTATACATATTTATTAAATAATTTGGCACATCATTATAAAGAATGAATAAGGAACATATAAAATGTATTTTTAGATGCTGGAAAATCATAAGCAAACATTCAGTGTTAGTTGATATAGTAAATCTAAATCAATAAATTAGCCAATAAAGTCAGAAGAATAGTATACTTAATATACTGTTAAATTTGAGAATTACATCTCTGATGAAATTAACAATACAAAATTAAAAGAATTTCAACTTTTGACCTCCTCTTTTAGTACATTAATGAGAAAGATGACCGAAATCAAAGTAATTTTTTAAAACAAAAAATTCTACAATATGTTGAAGTTAATTCTGTTTATTGTTAACTTTAACATCATGAAGATTATTATGGAGGTCTCATTTCTGTAGTACCTGATGCAGTCCCAATTATAGGATGAAATATATTTTTGTATTCTTCATTTCATTGGAGATGCAATTCTCAAATTAAATGGTATATTAAATATCCAATTTTTTGCCTTGATTGGCTTATTTATTTTGATTATACTTAATGTCAGATAAATACAAACCTTTGTTACTTGTTAAAAATTTAATGATATAATTTTATATCTTTAAAATTATTTTCCTTTTTCTTAAAAAAATTGGGGAACTACATGAACTTTCTGAGAGGATACAATGTATTTTCATAACCTGGCCTTGGAAGAGACTCACCTGTTCGATGAGCTGATCTCCGTACAAGCAGTAAACAAAATTCTGGAAAGCGTAAACGATCATTGTCAGGACAAACTTTGCGAAAGTGCTCACATCGCTTGTTTCCTACAAGTAAATCATCAAAAATGTAGAATCTAATTGGAATCAAAATATCACATTATTATAAAAATAAATTAAATAAAGAAAATGGATACCAAAAATAGAAGAAGAAACGAGGAATACATTTAATCTCAGTTTAGTGTTTTACATTAACTCAGAAACACACTTCATGGTTCTAATCTGGTAAAAAGAATAGAATTCTATATGATTACAAAAAGTGTAAAAAATATAGTCACATTTAACATGGTACTGCAGGTGGAAGAATAACATGCAAAATAAATATTTTCTAATCAAGATTTTCTCAGTAGGATGCAAGTCTTCAAAATGTTTTTTCCTTCGACTGTCACTTTGTATTACGCATAAAGTGTGAATTACATTTTTCTTTTGAGCTATATTAGACTAAGATTTTTAATTATTTAATGGTCCAAATTGTATTATGAACTCGCTTCTTATGCAGCCACTCTTTTTCTGTTATCTCTCCTGCATGAAGCACTTACCACTGTGAGGACAAAGGCGTAGATGCACATGGTTATCATGTTGAGAAAGAACTGAACGAACACGGAAGGCCCAATGATGTTTTGCAGCTTGCTCACAGTTCTGAAAATTTTGAACTGTCTTTCAGCAATATTCCAAATATTATAAAATAGTCACAAATATTCTACAGCACATGTCATCTGAATAAAAATACAATATATCAAAGGGAAGACTTTAACAATTACTCTCTTTTCCCGACAAAAATTCTCGTGTTACTTGACGATGAATAAATAATCATTTTTATTTTGGAACACAACCTCTTTACGTTTCCCATTTCGGTAGTTATTCCCCTAAAAATCTGAAGAAACAAAATATTCCAGTAGAGCTGAATAACGTATTTAGTGAGAAGTAAATTGGTGCCCTGTAGGAAAATTTTGAAGTTAGGAAGAAAAACGAAAAAATTAGGCCAAATGTTTCATTTACATTGTTTCAATACAAATGTTTCGTTATTGTGCAATCGGGTTTATTTTGATGCTAGTTGTCATCTAGATGGGTTAAAATATTAGGTTAATTTTTTATTTTCTCTCTTTGTCCATTTTTCATTTCTCTTTCTTTCTTTTCTAATGTAAAAACTTATTATGTTAATGGAACTAGTTCATTGCATTTTGCCCTTTTGTCGGTAAAATTTATATTCTGGTGTATTTTTATGGCATTCTATAAGCCAGTTTTATTTTTTACTTATGCATGCTTGTGATTTTTCTGACAGCAATCGTGTTAAAGGAAAAATTGTTTCCATTGCAACAATTTTAATACACTGTTCGTTGAATGACATACAGAGTTTTTCTTGGTTCATTGGATTATCTTCAGGCCTTCAAATTCTTAATAGTTTAAAACTCCATTAGGTTTTATGAACGGCAAATTGATTTCATATTATGTTAAACCTTACATATAACCTAGAGACACACAAGAAAAATCTATACAACTGTATACAAAAAAAAACAATGGATACCATCATAATAAATGTAGTCTGATTGTGACTAAATAGTTGTGAGCATTTTGAATAAATTTCAAATAGTGGAGATAAATTAACAAATTAGCTGACTACTTTTTGTGTTTCTATGAGTGATTTTTTATAAAATAAAGTAAAACGAATAGCGGCTCTCCTTCTGTCCTGTTATATTGTAACGTGAAGAACTGGCAAGAAATAAATGTAAGTCGATGACGTTTGTTGTGACGTCATCACGCTTCTGTGTTTGCAGTACATATTTACGAGAGTTATTTGAATATTCCAGCTGAACAGTTTTATGTTATTCGTTTGAAAAAATATATATTTGTATTTGTCCTAAAAGGGAGATATTGTCATCTTAAATGTTCACGGATCAATGAAAAGCAGTTAATTAAAATTATTATATAGTAATAAGCTATATAACGTTTATTTTAAAGATGCTGAGACGAAATTATAATCCATGTGGTGGAATGTTATTATTTACATATAAATATTAAGTAACAGCGTAAATTCAGGTACAATAGAGATACCTCCACGGCCATCAGTGAATGTAGATAATGGTAGTGTTGTGGAGTGGGTTAATAGTATTTAGGAGTAATAATAGATTATAAGCTAAGCTTCCAAGAACTCACAGATTATATATAAATAATTAACTAGCTGAAAAAATTGGAATAATATATACTTTAGAAAATTATCTGTCTAGACAGTGTAAAAAGCTATTATTTAATAGAATTATAATGTCACATTTTAAGTATTGTGACACTGTTTTGTTTTATTCAAATGAATCTGATTTAGATAGATTACATATTCTTTTTAATAAAGGTGTGATGGTCGTATTAAATAAGAATAGGTATACAAGGATGCAGGACATGTTAACAGTGAAATTTTAAGTTTTAAGAAAGAAATATTGTGAGATGTGTCATCATATATATAAAAATGTCTGTCTGTCGGTGTGTCCCCTATGTGTTCCTAAACCAGTCATCTGATTACGATGAAACTTTGGTGAGTTCTTTTACGCATGCCCACGAAGGTTTCAGTCAGCCTTTCCAAGCGTTAGGAAGCTCCCATGGCGTTGACGGAGGTGAAATTTTAAAACATGCTTAAACGGCCGATATATGCTTAGATTAATTACTTTTCGAGCTTAATGTAATTAATAGTTTTTGTACAGATGAATTTAGTGTATAATTTCAAACCCTTAAAGCACCAACAAGGGTGGAGGGACATAAAAATTATGCGAAACAACCGAGATAGGTCTCAAATCCAGGGCTATTGAATGCAATGAGTTTAATTCTGACATTCACAATGCCAGTTAAGATGTAGTTCAGCCCCTAGGAGTGGGGGTGAAATAAATTTCTGTTTACAATATTAAATGCGTAGACCAATTTCTTCAAAACTTTATACACATGTTCTTTATGATCCCACACCTCTATGGGTGGGGGTGGAAATAAAAACATTCACAAACGGCCATTATTAGCGCCAAATAAAATGTTTTCGGAGTTGTTTAATTTGATAATGTCATTATATAATTTTTAAGTGTCTAATTTTAACTCCAAAATGCAAGGGAAAGAAACACTACTATGGTGCGGCTGGCGGTGGAGGGGCTTTATAAAAAATTACATAAAAAAGACCGATATTAGTATCGATTCCGGGGTTATAGGAGTCGCTGAGTTTAATTCTCGTATTAATCATGGTGGTTAATGAAATTTTATGTTCCTTTACATGGTTGACAAAAGGTTACCTGGAGTAGTTTTGACCCTCTTAAGTTACTGGGTAATTTTTTTTTATTTTATTAGGGTACCAGCTATATATTTCGGTCTATTTAGTTACAGGTTGTAATTATTTAGTCTTTTAAGGTACCGGGGTGTTATTAGACTTTACCAAGTTTGGGAGTATTTTTTGTTATTTTAATTCATCGTGATTTTTTAGACACTTTTATTTTACGTAGTAGGAGAATTTCCGAATACCGTCAGTCATCATCCTGGCTTATTTAAAGTTAGATGCCTAGGGATTTAGTCGGGGAGGAGAATGTAAATGGGTTAATGTTCCAAACACTGGCGATATTGGTGCTGGTTAAATTAAATGCATACCAAGAGGTTAGTGTCGAATCAATTCCTACCCCGGGTTAATTTAAATAAATACCCAGGCAACCTCAGACACTAAGTTAGTTAATATATAAAATAGAAATATAATTTTCTATCCAGATACTTGAAACGTATATTGATTCAAAATAGGGAAGTACAAAGTTACCAGACAAGACAGACTGAAAATTACCATAGGATTAGGAAGGAGACAGCAATGGCGATGAATTCTGTATTTTATAGAGGAGCTACATTATATAATGAGTTAAGAAATCATGTTAAAGAATATAAAAATTTGAAAAAAGTTAAAGAATTAGAGTATATGTTTGCATGTATGTGCTAAAAATATTAATAGTGAATATGTAGATTAGCCTTTGGCTATTTGAATTAAGTAAGTACAATCTATGGTCAATGCCGAGAAACTCTAACACCGACAAAGTCAGTTAATGTGTACCTTATGATCAGTTGATGATGCCTGATACACTGTATGAGGAACTGGTGAGAAACGTTCGCAATATTTTCGTTTACAGATAGAGATTGAGGAAGTTTTGAACCAACGCCCGTAGTCTCGAATGAATCCCGGTGATCGTCGTTGCTGTTTGAGGCGGTAAACATTTTGCAGACGCTAACGAGGGCGTGGTTGAGAATTTTCAACTGCGCCGACAGGTAGATGATGACCGTGATATAAAATATGTCGATGGACACGGTTGTGATGAAGACGAAATAGAGCGCGACTACTTGGTACAGGTAGGCCAGTCCGTAGTTGGAAGGGCTGCCGTAGGCGTCGAAAGGGTGCCACGCCTCCAGGGGCAAGAAGAGCGACGTGGTGTTGTCCGAAGGGAGGAGGTACAGCCTGATAATCGGCGCCGTGTACCACGTAGAAATGGCGACGTTACCCAGGCCGTAGAAGATCACCAGGAGGAGCTTAGCGTGCCGGACCGAGCCGCCCAGAGTGGTCAGGACCAACGCCTTCTGCCCCGTCAGATGAGGGATCAGGTTGGTGTCGAGGAGGGTCATCAGATCTCCCAGGTCGCGCCGCATGAAGACGAAGGCGTGGACCTTGAACTGGGCGGCGAAAATGGCTATGGCGAGGTACGACGTGATGGCAAAGTCCTTCAGGTCCTGGTTCCACACTTCCGGCAAGTAACAGACCTGAGTGGAGAGCAAGGACAGCATGCAGAAGCTGGAGAAAGCCGTCCTCAGGTGGTAAGAGAAGCCATCACCCTGCTGTCTCCAGAGACCCACCCAACGGAGGACCGTGGTTACCAGGGTCAGGTGCCTCGAACCCAACATGCTGTCTATCTCCATTGTTTCACTCGAATCCTGCGGTCAGAAGAGGTTACAAGTATTTCTAATAAGTTGCATTGAAGAGTTCAATCGACCTGGAGTCTGCGAGGGCTGTTCTCTCGCAGGCAGTACCTGCGAGGGATATTCTCTCGCAGGCAGAACCTTATAGGAGAGACACGAAGGGGATGCCTTTTCCTCTCCGTTTTTGAACTAAGGTTCCCACAAGCCGAGGCTCCTCGGCCTGTTTTGAGAGGTGTATGTTCCGGGGCCACAGACCTTGGGCATACGGTAAGAGTTGTCATTGGAATAGTCGGCCAGCTGCCTCCTAAACTGGCCGAGGCACGGAGAAGGGAATGCTGCTTCCCCACAGCAAACTCTTCTCCCGCTATCGGACAAGTACCCAATGCCCGACCTACCTGATGCAGGTTTTTCTAGGGTTTTCCCTGCATTACTTTTAGGCGAATGCCGGGTAGGATCCTTAAACTATAGCCCGGGGGCCCTAGTTAACCCTTGGCTACCTTCCTCTACCGTTCCGCATCCCCCCCTTTCAGATCCCTTCCTATGCTATTAAAGGGGAGTTGCCACCATGTGGATTACCCTCATGTAGCCTGTTACCCTTAAAAAAACAGTTCAATCGAGCGGTTTGAAAAAATACCTGAAAATAATTTTTTAAACATGAACTCTATTACGCTGATCCATTTTGTTTCCAAATTTAACTGGCAATAAAAGTGGCGGCAGGTAGCCATAGTTACTGGGCGTACTGCTCCAGAAAAATTTTAGCATTAGTTTTAAAATTGTGGAAAAAGGAAAGAAAGATGTATGAAAACAAAATTAATTCAAAAACAAGTATTGTTCACTTACTTAAACCTAAATTGTTACAGTTAAAGCTTAACCTATTCATTTAAAAAAAATCAAATCCATTCTTATTGTTTTAATTTCCGCAAAAAGATCGAGAAAAATGCATGCTGTATAACTAAAAGGTAGCTCAAATGGCAGTTCTGCATTTAAGTGCTTAATATGATCAGTCCAACCCTCCAGACTGTCATTAAAATAAAATTTTCTTTGAGGATATAATTGCTCCCATTTATTTTTTACTTTATTCGGATTGTGTGTAGTTTTTTTTATGAATATTATGAAAGTTTAATGTTAGTTATTTATTTTCTGTGAGCCCTGACCCCCAAGTCTCTCATTGTTTGGTGTAAGCGTTCTTTTAAAATTTTGAGGTTATTTGCGTGTATGAATAGGCTAAATTTGGGTCGTTCTGCAAACATTAGAAGGGTTTTAAAATTAAAACCAGGAACCAGAAAAAGTGTTCAAGTTATTGACAAGAAGTTTTATTTATTCTTGTAAGACACAATTTTTCATTATATTGTCTGAAGATTTTTTGACACACAGATATGTTTTTTTGACATTTAAAAATGTAGATAATTTATTGTTTTAGATTTGAAATTCTCCAAATTATTTACCGTCATTACCTGAAGAGGTACTAATTTTGTTTTTATTATATTATAAATTGTTGTCTGAAGAAATAGAAATTTTACCATTAAAATTTATTTTTCTCCCATGTACTCCAATTAATAGTTACAGAACATTTTTAACCAGTATACTGACTATAAATATAATATTTAATTACATAACAAAACACGTTTTATTCTCCAGGTGTGAAGCGCAATTTCAGGAGTTTGATGAACGATTTGTTCGGTATAAATAAACGCTCAATGAATATTAAACGCAAAGATAATTACATTTATTTAGGTAAAATAATTGAAAGCAATTATTTAAAATAACAATTATTGCAATAGACGTCTGCTAACGTTTCTCTGACAAGCAAGGGAAGTCAACTTGGGTTCTCTAAAATATATTGTATAATAAAAAAAATTGATAGAGCAAAAAAGAATAACATGAATTGTCTTGTAAGAAATGCGGGAAATATATTTAAAAAAATTTTTTTATATAAAATTGGCTTACCTTTACAGGGTTTTCTGTTGTTATTATCGTCGTTAAGATCTAACTTTGATATTTTTAACAGTGTATTTATTGCAAGAAACGTGCAGAATATATCCACTAATTTTTTTTAAAACAACATAAATGTATTTCTGACAAAAGCGAGGTTCCAGGTAAATTAATCGCTCATGACACTTGCGTTAGTCCAACGAAATTCATTTAGAATTCCATAATGACCTCAACAGTTAGTGAAACTTCGTAACTTAACAGTAATTAATTTCAAATAGTTATAATTTCACGTCCACAGCCGGAGGGGGGGGGGGTGAAGTTTGAATAAAAATCGGATTATCTTACCTTGAGACACTTGTTAAATGCGTTGCACCTAAAAACGCCGAGAAAAACTTTCACAGAGAAAAATTTCGTGATGACAAAAAAAAGGAACAAAGATTTGTTACTCTTGAAAATTTGATTTCTGACCTAACCTGCTCAAGAATTCCCTTTTTAACAGGTGTCAAGAGTCGCAACGTTCAAAAGACGAGGGGGAAAAATTTCACACGCGGCGCGACGGAGTCAGGAGTGGGCCAAATAAATCTTTCAATCCATTAAATTATTAAAATGGTTCATGGGGGGGGGGGGGGACGTCAGGGCGATCAGATCATAATCTTAATCCCGGTTACGTAAAGTTAAACGTAAGAAAGGTTAATAAACATAGTTTAGAATTAACAAATAATTTATTAACAATTACTAATACAGATACATAATATAATGGGAAAATATGATACCAACATTGTGTGAGTCGTTTTTAACAGTAATATATATATATATATATATATATATATATATATATATATATATTGTAGTAATTGGTAATTAAGACATTGTTCTAATTGTAAAGTTGGATTGTAGAGGACTCATTATTAGTGGATATAGAGCGGACGCCGCAACAATCCGGCAAGGCAAAGAAAACATTGTTGAGGAGTCGAGAAGGTTTTACGCGCTCAAAATCTACGAGACGAAGAGTACAGTCGGGCAGTAAGCAGCGAGGAGAAAAGACCAAAATTCCAAGGCATAAAAATTTGAACAGTACAGTCGGTCAGCAGACAGCGAATAGAACGGACGAAAAGAGTTTTACAGTCGGCAGTCAGAACGAAGGATTGTGGCCCAGTCACAAACATGCTTTCAGTTATTAAAAAGTAAAGCAATATTCAGACAAACCAATGAAGTCCATTGTCAACTAAAGCCACGAGATCTACAAATCCTGGTTGCAGTAAAGCATCGAGAACCAACCAATTTGTGTTAAACCAACTAACAAACAACGCCAATAAGAGTCTGTGAGAACTTAGAATCAGTGATGTCCCCAAAATTGTGCACGAAAAACTAAAAATGAGACCTGGACGGCCGTAAGTAGAGAAAAACTTTAAAATCATTTGTAAACCGTGTTTAAAAGATAAAAGTCAGATCGTTCTTTAATTTTAATTATTTAATTATCGATAGAATGAGATTCTTAATTCTTGATAAAATTGAAATTGTTAAATTCAATCTTTAGTATTATTTCTTCCGCAACAAATTTCGTCTATGTTCAGACGCATTGATTTCCATAAAAAGTAAATTTTGATTATTTAAATTCTGCCATTTATCAAACCCAGATCAAGACCCTGAGATCCCAAATATTTTGTGTAAAATTATACTTGTTATAAAATTTGGCTTAATAAATTTTGTTTGTTCTTTAAAGTTAATAGTTGTTCATTTAAAAGCGCCCATCAATTTATTATATTATATTTAATTATTACAATATATATATATATATATATATATATATATATAAACTCACGTCTTATGAACATAACCTTCAAATTCGGTTAACAAAATTCATCAAATATTGTAATACCTCATATAAAAATAAAACTACCAATTTAAACAAACAATTATTATTTATTAAGACACAATTAACAATTACACAAATAATCTAATGAAATTTTATAAAATCAAAACAATATTAGTTATCTTGAATACATTTGATAAATTAGACTCGGTCCCCCAGGGTCTTTACTGGGTTGATAAGGAAACGGAACACAAATGTTACAATTAAACAAAACAGTTAAAATAAATGAAAAACGAAATGAAATGATTGAAATGACTGAAAACGAAATTGAAACGATTGAAACGAAATCTGACTTTTTACCCTTATTTAACAATTTACAATTATGAATACAAAAAATAAACTTACAAGCTCTCTGGTCCATGCAATTTGGATCTCTCGCATACCGGCACACACTCTCTTCATACAGGCTTAAAAAGGCACCAGGTTGCGCTCACGCTCTGCTTTCACCGCCACCTCTTCTTGATGACGTTACCGTTACGACGAATTCAACCAACTCTGCTGGCAGACAGTTTTCCACGACGAACTCCTACCGACTTTTGATGACTGATTGTCCAACTGATTACTCTCGGCCATCTAGCTTGGCCTACCATCCGATGATCTCTCCTGAATCCAAACTCCCAACTGTTCATAACATTGTTTCGGCCACTTTACCTCGGCCCTGCGTCCGTCCCTGCGGACCTGCACCAACGCTTTCTCCCAGAGGTCTCCTGCTCCTGACTAACTCCTCATAATGATTCTCCTCCCTGACTGACTGTGCCTTTTATCTGCTCTCTTATTTATATCCCGGCTCCAGAATATTCCCTTGTTTTCACAGTTGTTTTGAAACTCCATGTTCGTCAAACAACACCATCTGTTGGCTTTCTCCCGCTCCGAGAGCCACTCAATCAATTAAAATAAGCATCTCCTTTTAATATAATTGCCTCGTCCACCAAACATCTGTTATCATGCCTTTCAGGGATCCGTCGTCAAGATGTCGGTCACAACCATTTAGCCCTAAGAGCTGCAAAAATGCTCAATTACAGTCGTCCCCTTCTCTGAGAGCCACTTATCCATCATTTTATCATTATCTTTTATATGTACAAACAACTCAAGGATCCCCAGTCTGAGTTGGTAAACAAATCTGATAAAAATAAGAACAGAATTCCTGTCCTTCTTTACTGGTTATTACAATATATTTTGAGATTTAAGTTACAATTACATTTTTTTAATAAAAACTCATACAAGATACTCGTGAAACAATTTTATAAATAAGATTCTACACAAATATTTTATTTGATGAAATACTCCGAATTATATATTTAACAATGCAGAAATATGATAATTGAGAAATCAATTACTCAATAAAAAATATATGAACACTTCGTTTCGTCACTAATTTGTAACTTCATCAGGTGTACATAAAGTTATGAAAAAAATAATTAATTCAATGAATTGAAGTTTTGTTTACAATACCAAGATCTTCCATTAATATCTTCCAAAAATTAATATTATATAAATAAATTTTGAGTGAATCTCAAAGGCATAGTAATGGCTTCCCTGCTTGTTATAACGGAAATAAAAAAATCTGGGTTGATTTTCTTTGGTTATTGACTGTGTTTGTGAAGCTTCTCCAATTCTAATTGTCACATAGCACTGTGTTATGATTCATCATAAAACGTTAATTTATCCACACTAATTATTTCAAGCAGGAACAATCAAGAAAATCCTACAACATCCGTATATATATATATATATATATATATATATATATATATATATATATTGTAATAATCATTTAGAAGACGATTAATTAATTTAGCCCCACGTTGGGGTAGCCATTTATGTAATAATCATTAAGTTAGGATTAATTAAAAGAATAGATTATCAAAAATTAACAAATAAAATAATTTGTTATTTTTATTCACTTGTGGCTTCCAAACTTAAAACAAATACAATCAAATTAAGATCTCCTCTCTCAGGGTCACAACTGGGTTTGATAATTAACAGAAAAGTGATTTATAAACTGATTAACAATTCAAACATAAAAATTAACCTAAAATAATATGACGATAAATGAAATGAAAGACGGCTAAATGTAAAGAAACTGAACGAAATCTGACTATTACCTTTCTAATTATCGTTTACAAGTTTATATAGGTTTTGTTACTCACGTATTGTCCGTCTAGTACCAGCTCTTTCTTTTGTAGCTTCAACACTACACTAAATATGCAAATTTTTACACTCATTCTAACTTCCTTGCAGATTTGATACACACGTGGTCGAAGTGCACGTCCTCAGCTATCAGGAACCTCGGTGGTTATCTCCCCTTTCTGGTCAGCTAGCCGGATTGGATCCCTCAATGCGAAGATTGTTCAATTTGTAAAGCAAACTCCTGCTTCCATACAGGAACTAGTGATCTGTAGTTTATGTTTGCAGACTTTACTTATCATATGCGTAGTCGAGACTTTAACTACTTTCTTCTCGTCGCAGATTTTAGGCTTTTTTGTTTCTCCTCGCTCGACCCAGGCTCAGTGCAGAACCTTACTGTTTTTATTTCTCTTTGTGGACCGAATTGCCACGCATCTCGGCGAAGACGTTTTACTGTTTCATCCTCTCTCGACCCAGGCTCCGTACTGACTGAATTTTCCCCGCGCGCGTTTTCTCCATTTCGGCTTTCAATAAAGCAACAGAGCTCGGCGCCATTGTCGCTTTGGAAGCTCCTGCCGCTACAATTAAATTTTATTCGCTACAATTCAAATTATACCTTGAAGCGAAAATTGGCGTTATCAACATTGTCACAATGTTCACATCATTCGTAACTTTTCAGTTACGAAGAGTACAATTATTATTATCTCAGTAAGTATCTGAAATTAATTATGACGAAGTGTATGAAAGGAACGGAAAATTACAAACCAACAGTTTTGAACCGCGGAGAATGTTTTTTTTTAAAAAAAATGAATGAATATATCGTTTGTATGTCGTTTTAACATTGAACCATGTAATCGAATAATAAATATCGACGTACTTAAATATATCGATAACGAACTGTATCCAACTCAATGTCAACGAAGAGGTGATGTTTGGTTATGTTGTTCTACGACAAAATTATGTTTTGCTAAAATATGTTTAAAAAGAAACCGAACATACCTCCGTTGCCCAAGCGACCTACTTTAGACCAGATTGAGGAAGACATCGCAAACTCTTCTCAAGATGACGTAGCTTATACCAGGCTGCAGAAAAATTCAAACAACGGTAGGGAACAGTGTATGCTTAAAGACCCCTCATGTGTTGATTGAAATTTTGTAAACGTCATAATATATTATTTACAGATCAAATACCCATAGGCGATGCAGAAGTCTCAAAATTTGGCGATTCGATAGACATTAGTCCTGAAACTGTGTTCATAAAAGTGCGAAATTTCGTGGAAGCTAACAGTGAGTTGGAGAAAATGACGGATAAACTGGGTGTTCAGAAAGAATGCCTCCAATTAAGTGAAATGGAGTTAAAACAACTGGCCGAAGATATAAAAAAGCAAGCCCTTGATGCTCTGAAATAACTATTGTTTATGAAATTTTATAATAAAGATGTTACGATAGTGCTGTGAACGTTGTCTCATCATCCGATGTTCCACCTTTATTCTCAATTTCACAGTATCTAAAATTAAATTTATTCAACAAATTCTATGAATTTTACCCAACAGTAGCACAGCTAATATTTTATATATTCACTAAAAAAGGCATGAAAGAATAACTAGAAATCTGAACCTCAAACAAAAATTCCAATTAATATTTTTGCGTTTTTAGAATACTGCGGCTTAGAATTTGCCGTATCTTTTTGTAAGTTAACGAATTACTTGTATTGTTACTTCGGTTAAGTATCTTATTTCACTCACTGTTGATTATCAAAGAATCCCTGACTAGCATAAAATCAGTTGCTTAGTCTAAAATAATTCATTGGGATGAAAAGTAAAATAATCATTTTCCAAATAATAAATGCACAGTAATAAAAAAATCATCCAAAGGTTTTTCAGTATTGAATAAACACAGATTTCAGCCTTCTTAAATATCTTTGGAGGAAAATAATTAGGAGTATTTATAAGTATTTAATTTCAAAGTAAGCTTTAAACAAGTTGTAGTAAAAATTAATATTTAATTGAACAAGACGTTTTATAAGTGTGTAATAAGCTCAGTTTTATTATCAACTACAGTTTAATATGCACAGTAATATTCACATTAATTTTACAGACTAAAATTGGCAAGATTATATGGTAACAACTAATATCGATGGAAAGAGGGTCATTTGACTAGAATTATTTTTTGTAATTATATTAAAGAAAATGAAAGTTATTTTTCTAGCGTTCATCTTTCCATCAAACATAAGTAACTTACAACATAAGATTGGCTTAGTTAACTTTTTTCCAACTGCAACAGCTTTTTTTTAACAACCAAATAAACATTTCTTTAGAGTTAGAACCAATTTTAGCAAGACTATTGACGTTTTACAACTTGCGATTTGTACAAATTAATTTATATTATAGAAAACATTTCATAAAAACTAAGACAGTTATAACACCTTCATAAAATATATAGCAAGAGTAATTTCTAAATTCTACAAATACAAATTCTGAAGGGAGAAAAAAATAGAATAAAACTGAAAAGCTCTAAATAAACAGAGATATAAAAATTAATAGTTTATCATACAAAGAAAGAATGAACAGCACACGCAAAAATATTTAGATAAAATTTGATTACATAATTGTGTAATAAAAATGGCACACTTTATGTTAAGAAGTAAAATAACTTAAAACGTGAATGTACTTCACGTGTGTGGTGAAAATATATATGTATAAAAATGAAATGCCCATCAAAAGCCATTAAATGATCACATAGAAATAAAGTATTTGGAAATATTATGAGTATCATATGTTCAAATGTGCACAGATGTAAACCAAGAATTTGGGAATGGAACAATGCTTATTTACCCTTCTCTTTATGCATCAACTATTGCTCTCAACAATATACTTTAAAATATTTTCAAAAGCTTGATATAGTAGATTCTACAGAGTTACATCATGTTTGTTAAATTAGATAATATGAAAGGAAATATTAAAAATATTTTAATATGATGAGTGTCTGTTAGTTTTCCTTATGATCTTTGTGTTACTACAACAATAGTTCTAAAACCTCACAAATTTTAATTTACTTTCTGCAAATACATAATACTTTGTTTAAGTTATTACTTCTTTTACATAGAATCACTTTAGTGAAATATTGTCTTGGAACGAGGGAAGAGTTATTTTAAACTGTTGCAATCATTTAAATTCCTATCAAAATACAAAAAAATATATCTCCGGACAACTGACACAGTATAAGAATGTGTTAACAGATTTTTATATCTTGCATGGATGAAGTTGTAAATGTAGAATACAAGATGGATGATTAATTATTTTAAAAAATACCATGAAAGATGAATTATTTTACAGAAATATTATAAAATTTTAATTGATTTGAAATCACATATCAACAATCAAGAAATGCAAATGGGTCTTTGTAAATTTGATGCTGAACTTGAGCATATAAAGCAATGCCCAAGATCAGCACTTTACCATGCAGTTCAACTTCCATTCTCGTTATACGAGCAACGTATTTTATCAAACTGTACAATGACTTGGAACTTCAAAAATTCTGTTCTGTTAGACACTTTGTAAATTAAGCGTAATGACACTGCACTTCCACAATAAAAATAAGCAAATTTAGTTACAATGCATATGACTGAATCGTAATACAGATGTCATTCTCTGAAATACTACGCAACAAAATTTGTACAATGATAAAAATATAAAACCCAAATTTTATTGTGTCTGAACAACTATACAATACAGTAGTATGTCATAAGAAACACATTGTTTGTGCACACTTTAAAACTTCTATTGAGTAATCACTAAATGCTGATGACACATTGACCGAAAAAGAATGCAAGAGTATATTTAACAAAGTTTCAGAGCTTTTCATTCGTTTAGCAAGTTAAAAAATAATTTACAACTGGCAAAATTGTGTTTCGAGGTTGGGTGTTGGCAAATAAATGGGGAACAAACTAGTATAGCATTAAGAATATTTTAATAGTGTATTACAAATTTTGAAATTACTGGACGTGAATTTCTTATGATCATAAAACACGATGCATTTAATATTTATCTTTATACATAGCACGAGTTTAAATGAAATATACGATTTTATTGAGTAAGATACTTAAACTTAAAATAAATTATCACAGCTTTATAAAAATTCTTTAAATTCACCTACCCTTTGTTTTTAGTTTATACATTGCATTTTCTTCATAATAGTATACTGAGCATTATTATTATTAGCACAGACTACAAGGAAACGGTAAATCCTCAACAACATTAGTTCTGTTCTATAAATTGAAGTAATAATCTCTGTTAAATACGGTCAGTATAGATTAAAATATTTAACAACGTAATTTACAGAAAATGACACCTGCACTTTTATGAGATGTAAGGTAACAAACATACATTAAATAGATACATCATACATTCAGATGGACACACAAGGTATTTACACAATATTGATCAAATATGTAAAATAACGACAAAAGAGTCATCTTTGGCATCCTATAGATACAATAGGAATACATTCAAGACAGGAAACCTGAAAAAAGAAAGTATTTGAAATAACGTTATGTACTATGTATAGATTTTAATGTGATAAAATTAATATGACATTAGTTTCCAGGCAAATTTAATAAGCTAAAGGATTACACGGAAAATAATTTTAACATAGCTGGACGTTTTGACACCACTTTGTGTCTTTCTCTATCAGCAATTGAATATATTCTACATTTAAATGCTGTAGCATCATTTAAATTGTTTTCTGAGTAATTGATTCTCAAATTAAATTTGGATGGAAACTAAAGTCATATTAATTTTTATTAATGTTATATAACTTACTAAGAAAAATATTTTAATTGTTGGAGATAAAATAAGCATCAGACCAGGTGTTGGGCTCATTGTGTTTAGTTCGAACCATGTGACTTTTTTTATATAAAAAATAATTTATTTGTAAAAGTTTCTAACCATATAAAATTATAAATCAAAATTTAATGATTGAGTACAGCTTTCAGAGAATTTGACACAGAAAGATAAAAACAACAACTGGAAGTTGCTTGAAATTTTTTTTAGATAGAATTTGACTATAGATTGGTATAAGTAGGTAATATTTCCACTAGTACAAAATGTGAAGAACTGGAGAAAAAATAAAGTCATTTCACTCTAGTGCAAACAAATTGTACTGAAGACATATTACACCTATATATAAAGGGAAGCTATTCTGAAACTAAGCAGACTTTTTTTCATCTGATAGTTTTTAGAGAGACATACAGAAGGACGTTTTTGAGTGTAGTAACTCAGATTTATAAGAACAAATACAAAAAATCACAGGAGATAAGTTGTGGAAGAAGTTGACATATTGAAGTGTCACAGAAATATGTCACATTTACAAGCACAAACTTACTTGTAAACCATGTTGACTTAGAATCAATCTCCTGATGTTGCAGCATCATTTGAATAGGGGGGGTTACTTTGGCACACCTGAAAAAACAGTATCTGACAACCTGAAACCAGGAGTTTGACCAACTTCAATCTAATTCAAAGCTGACTGATACATTTTTTTGTTCTTTTGTTGTATTATACATTAACAATTTGCTAATACTGAGATAGCAAACTATCTGTAATGAGTTGAGTTACTACTTAGCATTTATTTGTATTACTCTGCAGCTTAAAGCATTTTGGAGAACTGCAAGGCAAATGAGTAAAATATCTGGATGTTGAACAATTACTCAGCATCTGAGAAAACACACATCAATGTGAATAAATACAGATACATTTAACTAAGAAATTCTTGTCAATTATTACATTTGTTTCATTTGATTTGAAAAATGTTAGTATTCCTACCAGGAGTTGTTATAATGGATAACTTAAAAGACAAAATAAGTATTGAACCAATTAACCAAGTTTCAAAACTTTGTATGCTTAGTTAAATTACAATTGGTTGCAGTGATAGTTACATGAAGCTCAAGAATTTAATGAGGGTTTAATTGAACATATATATTCAATAGGAAGTAATAATTGTGGACATATGAACAAGTTTTAAAAAACATTAGTTCACCTTCACAATGAGGATAAAAAATGACTACATTTAAATAAGTTATTGTGTATCTGATATTATTTATATCAATAAGTTTATGTGGGAATCTGTAATATATACTGCATTTAAAGATATTTGTAAGGTTGTGACAGACCATTTAGTTCAATAAGAATAATTTCTTCAATATACAAGTGTTGGGATTATTGATCCATAAGAAGAATAAAATATCAAATCATTGTTTCAAGACTCACCAACTTTCACTGAAGAATGCAATTTCTATTTTGTTGAGCTATTCCGGCTCTACTAACATCTCTTTCTATTTCATCATCATCTTCAATGCTGGAAAAAATATTTGTAGAACAATATTAGTTCATTTATAAAGTTACTAAAATATTTTTTTCTATTAGTGACCTTTTGTTAACTTACCATTAACTAGTTACTACATAATGAACATTTCTTTAGAAGCATGATATTTCAGAGAGAAGTAGTTGTTTGTCCAGTTAGCGGACTCTGATGGTGGTCTAGGATCCTTTTCAATGAAAAGAAGACCCTCTTTTTGACAAAGGGTACAAAAGAGCCTAAAGAGGACTAACAGCTCCATGGGACACCAAATTTATCAGACATGGATAAGTGAGCTCCTAAAGCTTAAAATATATTGAGATGACGGGCATAGAGAATTAAAAGAAAAAGAGAAAGCAAAATTGGCAGTGAGTAGTCAGCCATGAGCTTGAGTGGTCGGTGACCAGGCTCAAATCAGAATCCGACAAATCCTGAAATTTGTCCAAACCAAGATGTGCTTGGAGGTCACAACATAATCGGACTTTTGCACTGCCACCAGTCTGCACCAGTTATAACATCACAGCATGGTATCGTTTAAATGGTTCAAATAGTACAAATTATGATAATGCCAGGTATAGGAACATCAATTACTGATTTAAATGAGAGCTTACCACTGCATGACATACTCTGGCAATTTGTTAATTTTTCTGACTTTGTCAAATTTGTGTGGGGAAAAAATTACGAACAATTTTGATATTTTATATATATTACTATAAACAATTGTCAACAAGATAAGAGTTTTATAATTCATAATTATCAGAATAGTAATATTACTTACGCTCTTTCTTGAGTATCTAAATGATGAACGAGCTCATCTCTCTTATTTACAATTGTTACCAGTTCATCAAGCAATAAATTTTCACGGATCTTTTGTTCTTCAGTCTTCTGCCATTCTGAAAATATTGATCACAACTTTGTATGTTATAAGACACTAATATAAGTAAATATCGTTTTAAAATAAACCATTGCATATTTTAGAATTTATATTCATTTTTAAAATTTTGGAAAACCTGCAATCTCTCTATAAATGTTAGCACAAAAAACGTTGATTATTTTATTGTGTACAAAATATACATTTTTCTTGCAGTTGAAAAAAATGAGACTCACTCTTCTGGAAAATATTACTGGCCAATAGAAACATAAAGTAGTAAAGTAAGAATAATAGTTTTACTAATAATCCTGGTTGAAATGTGACTGGACATAGCAAAATGTAGTGTCAGTTGTCATCAGTGTTATTTAACAGGTATTAAAAATATACCAGTAGGTATTTGAGCAGTTTGAACTAGTTAAATGTAATTGTAACTAATAGCTATTTTTTATAAATACCTTCTATGTCCAGTATACTCCGGAGTTCTCGATTCAGCAGCTCAAATCTGCGTTCTAAATCGTCTTCTTTCTCCCTGTAAAACCAAATTTTATCATTTTGGTTGTATTATGTTAAATATTAAACTAATGAGAAACAAGGGAAAAACACACTTCTGGGAATATACAACATATAAAATTATATTTAAAAAGTTCAATCATGTTACAATTCAAAAATAAGAAGCGGGGCAAAGGGAGCATTACTTACAAAATATTAAGTTGCATTTGTCTCCTCAGAAGCGCATTCTTCTTGTTGACCAAGGTAAACCACTTTGCCATTAATGTTTCCTCTCTATCTTTATCATTACCTAAAGGTATGAAGGTAGCATTAATACAGTAATACAGATGAGTACATTTCATACTTGGACTTTGTTTTTCTTGTTATTCTGAATATACATTATACACTTTTGTGATCTAAACTTAGCATAGGAAAAATAAAAATGAATGTGATAAATACTTGCCAGTTTCCATAACTTTCCGAAGGTCTTTCTCCAAAAATGCTGCTTGCTTGTCAATTTGCTTTTGTTCACGTTCCAAAGCTTCCAGTTCATTCATTATGTAATTACCAACATCCTTGCCATACTAAAAAAGGCACAATATTTCAATGATTTATTAAATAGTGAAACTATTTTATGGAATTAGATCCATAAGAATACAGAAAAATGTCATGAACAAAGAAATCATATCTACTAAATTAAATTCCTTCAAACTTCCAAACAATTAACTAATAAATGCAATCATTTCTAGGATACAATTTTCAATTCAACTTTCCTGAGCATGTATTCAAGTTATACACTGAAATTAAAAGCATATATTCAAATGTTATAGTAATTAAAACCATTTTATGGTATTAAATGCAAATAATATGCTTCATTGACAATATATTGGATAATATAAAAATAAAACTTACTCCCTTTTGATTGGGATCTGCACGTTTCTCGGGAGAAATTCTATCGATTAATGTTGAAAATGAATGAAGTGGGGAGGGAGTTTTCTTTGGTTCTTCACTGTTTTGAACCAATCGTGTGTTGTAAGCTGTAAAATCTTGAGGACTGGCTGGCGTTTGAGGACAGCTTTTAGTAGGACTCCATGACATAATGTTCCCATTTTGCTCAGACTGAAAAATGATTTTCACAATAAATTCATATTTAAAAATATAATACAACAAATTGCATTATTAGTATTATAATGAATGTTAAAAAATTGATGAATAATTACTTTTGTATCTGGACTCTTGAGAGTAGGAGACGGAGTACGTAATTTATTTGATGCAGTTCTTATAAATTGGTTATTCTGATCATCCGAGTTTTGATTTTCAGTGCACAAACTATCATCATTTGAGAGATGACTGCCTAAAAATTTAACAGATAATTTAATCAAATTTGTTCAGAATACCTAAACTAAACATTCCAATAAATTTTCAATGCAAAGTCACAATCAAAACACCTTTTTGTTTCTAAGCCAGAGAATGCATTACTACACATAGGAATATATGAATTATATATGAATTAAAAGAAACCTTTCAAACTTGACTCTGTTGGAGAGACCGGAACTACGCCCATTCTTGCTTCAGCTATTAACCGACGGGCTCTTTCTCTTAACTGCTGTTGTCTTTCTTCTTCACAACTCTAAAACAGAACAAAAAAAAGTCAATATAAAGATTATAAAATTGACAAAGTAATTAAAAATTATGATTCTTTCAATGCAAGTGAGAATCTCTTGATATATTTTTTTTAAAGAAATAAGTAAGGACACTCGGGGTATAATTTTGGTGTAATGTAATAAATATTTCCAATTAAAAAATATGATATATAATAAAACATGTTACTTTGTAGTAAGTGAACTATGTTTAATTCAGGAATATAGATAATTTGTCTACCATATTTTATGCATGTACTTAAATGCACATTAATACACAGTATTATTACTGACACGCCTATATTTTTATTTTCCTGCATCATCATAATCCAACACACAAAACATAAGTAATTATATAACAAATAATCATATCATATTTAAATATTTATGTCTTGACACTAAAGCTAATAAGTATGGACCAGAAATTCATCTTAAAGTGTAGTACAATATATTCATCTCTACAGAGAAATATATTTTTTAACTTACCCTCACTGGGGACTGTGCTGTTAATTGAATATTATTTCCACGAACAGATGCTTCCCGTCTGGCTTGTTCTAGTAGCTGACGAGCTCTTTCTCGCAACTCATCATGTCTTGTTAGAATTTGCTAATAAATTGAAGGTTATAACACACAGTCTCTATTAGTATAAAAACAATTACATCATGCTCTGTAAAAAATATTTAATTTTACATGTTATTGTTGTATTAGCTATTCTATTTATTTAACCCTTGTTAAAGTGCACAATCGTATGGAGAGTGTCAATGATATTGAATGGGTTTGTGTTTTACTTTTTTTAGTTTTTCTCTATAGATGCTGTTCTTTAAAACTTTCCATATATCAAATATAAATAGCAATATGCCAAGAATAAGTCCTCTCTTCATTTTAATATTTAAGCATATTCATCAAATGTTTCTTATAAAACATGGCTTTTACAAGTTTCGAAGATCAATCAGTTATTTACATGCATTATTATATACAAGTAAAACAATTTTCATATTTATTACTACACAAAAAAACACACACAAACTATAACATCCACATCTAGAATGAATGTTTCAAGAATTTATAAACTTACACTCACATGTCTTGTAAGTTGTTCAGAATGAGTAGGTGAAGTGGAGCGGTCACTAATATCCGATTTGTCTTTATTGGGCTTGTCACCAACCACTTCCTAATAGGAAAAGGTAAACATAAAACTGCATAAAACATTTTGCAATTTTTAAAAAAATGCAAATATATTTGTATATATTTCTTAATTTAATTCTAAGTCCATTATCAATCCATTGAAAGGAAGATCACATTTCTTCCTCCTTTCATCACACAGGAAGTTAATTGATAAAACACTGGATGGCCTTGCTGCAAGGAAATAATATTGTTCAGCTTTCAGACTATCAACAAGAAATTAAGGATGTCATAAAATATATAACTGACTCATATCAAACCATAATATAATGAAAAATTTACGTATGATTGAAAATCAAGAATAATAAAGATAGCCAAATCCAGACAAAAGAAACACTTACAAGTTCAGATCCAGATTGGACAAACTTGAGTACTAACTTCTGTTAGGACTATAATTATGAGATTAGAATAGTTAAATCATTGAATTATTAAAATTTAAACATACTTGATCTAGAGGAGAAGCTGATCTTGAACTAGTCTTGTTTTCATCTACAGGTTTGGTCGAGCTGCAATGAACAAAAATTTTTATTTAAGAATCAAAGGTCGTAATTTATATTGTATAGCTACAGTTTGGCAGTCAGACAAATTAAAAAAATCAAGATTTTATTTTTGCTGGTAAACATTGTTATTACAATTTTAAAATTAATTACCAGCAGCAAATTAATTTTTATAAAGGATCTCGAAATAATTTATTGAACACTTCATCTCCCTACAAAAAATAAGGGATTCTTTGTTAAAGAGAACTAAATTCAGTAGTTAAAGATGGTTTAGAACACTAATTTAATACTAACTTCTCATCTTCATCATCTGAACCAAAAGGATCAGTAAGTTGTCTACGTGTCATCAGCACAGGCCTTGGAGCATTATTCACTGGAGATTTACTCTGGAAACAGATTCAACAAACATTATTTGAAAGCTACTAGCTCAATTTATTACAGTAAGATTCCATTTTATGTGTAGTAAAACATATTGAGTTCTGTAAAGAGACAATTACTTTATCACGGGAAAGTTTTTCTTTTGTGGGAGATAAAACTTTTCCAATAATATTTTTTGAGCTTGCAAGAATTTTGTCCTTGACATCTTTGACTGATGTTGGAGAGCGGTCAGAATTATCAGCAGAATCGTTTGACACAAGAGGTAACCTTAAGCGTAATAGAGAGTTTTTCCTATTTGTCTTGGGTGACAAAACTACACTCTTATTTCCTTCACTGTCCCCAGTACCATCAGATTCAATAGATGCAGACCTGCAAATGCAAAGTAACAAGTTTTGAAATGTTTTCAGATGAAACTGAATATCTATGAAAAGTATTTAACCTGCATAAATGTGACTGACAAGTAACAAAAAGTATATTTACACTGCAAATTACAAATTAAAATATTAATATTTTAAATTTACCACAGATCTAGGATGCAGGCAAACTGGATTTGATTTTGAAGTATACATTAAATAAAATAACAAGAAAAATAATTTTTGAGCATTATAGTAATGAATAAAATGGAATATATTTTATTATAAGCATGTAAAATATTTGCAAATAAATCTCAGGTTAAATATGAAATACACTAGAAAATAGATTATCATGGTAATTTTTGTGTTTATAAAGTATTTTGAATCAATTTTAATTGGAACAATATATATAACAAAACCTTATGTAAGTAATTTCACAGAGTGGCAAAATAAAAAACTAACCTTCTATTGCTACCAGAATTTCTTTGTTGCCTGCCCTCTGATGCTTCCCTCTTACGTAAGTTAATTATTTCTTGTTCAAACAGTTGCACTGTGACATCAGTTTCAGTGTCAGTATTGAAACGTCCAATTTTATATGAAGTTTCATCAGTGGTTTTCCCTATTTGTTGAACTTCTAATTCATGCCCTGTTATTAATAAATGGTAGAGATAAAACATTTAGAATAACCTTTAACATATTTTGTAAACTATTAATGTATTGATTTTTCACAATATTTACAGAAACATTCTATCGTCAATCAATACAAATATTTACAAGAACATTTAGTTCAAAAATACTAATCGACCCATCAGTTAAATAGGTTTGTTGTAAATAAATTCAATGAAAGACACTATAACATTTTCACTTTAAGATATAACAAACGAGTCAAATCCTGGCGGGGAGGGAATATGCCGATTGTGAATTTATGAAATTGAACTAAATTATTTCTCACAGCATCCATATGGTGTAGTCCTTCATAGGACCATATGCCATGAGACCTTGATAGGATGTAAATGTTGGAGGCATAGGGACAATCTTCCAGTTTGTCTTATCAAAGATATGCAAGTCATCCTTAATTGTGTATATCTTTTTGTATACTGTATGGATCAAAATGTCATGAAAATATGATGGGAGTAAAATATTTAGAAATGTGCCTGAATCAAGAGACCAAAGTAAATTACTGTTACCAAAATTATAAAACAACATAGTAACAACTGTAACCTACCTGTGAAATGAGCTCGTAACTGGTAAAGATATGTCATTACTGCAAGTTTATCTGGTACTGTGAGCATATCCATGTCAGCAGGCTCAATGACACGAGGAATCCCAAGGGCTTCCCCAGCATCAAATGCTTTCTTACAATTGCCTCTTACATCATGTGGTGACAAGGATTCAAACTCACTAATAAATGAATATAAGTCAAATATACATATCAAAACTCACATGATTTTAAATTATAATTGAATATGAACAGATGATGGTATTTCTGTCGATATACAAAGAAAAATTCTCTTTCAAAATGTATATTTGTATTTATGTAACCTATTTTAATTATGGTTTAAATGAATCAGAATTAATTAAGCGAAAAACATTATAATATAAAAAGAACAAAAAATGAATAACAAATATTTTAAGAGGTTATGCAACATGAAATTAATATAGTATGTTGTATGAGTCACATAATTACATTAGATCTGGACGGAAATGATGTATTACTGCACAAAAAGCCATGCCATTTCTCCATGAAGTGGTAAGGTTGGTAACTTTTACACCCTGATATTCTTTGGTAACATCTTTGCACCATTCAAGTAAATCTTGCCCTGGCGTAGTTTCTTTGAGTTTAGGTGACTTAATATCTCCTGGCTGAAAAACAGAAAATATTTATTGTTAATATACAGTATTTTTTTTTTTTGGAAATTCATCCTTTTGCAGGTCATACTTGTTCAGGTACCAGCTAATTCTTTCCTTAGAAAACTGCAAAGGTCTATGACTACCCCAACTAAGTTTAAGTCATAAATTAGTTTAATAACCTTTTCAATAGTAAATTTTGTGTTAAACATAGAAATTTTACCTGTCACTCATCAAGAATATTATGTTAAATATATGACAAATATTGACTTTCTTCATAGGATATTTGTAATGAATATTGTAATAACTTTAACATCAATAAAGATTAATATTGCAAATTCATAAGAAAAATTCCATTACCTGCTGCAGATTCAGTGGCTTAAGATTAAGGCAAATGCTTCGCTGATGATGACCACCTGTTTCACTAAAAAATATATACAAATCAAAATTATTAAAAGCAAAATAAATATGTTGAGGTAAAATTAAAATCTTTTTAAGGCATAATGAATATTTTTCAGCTCTATCATTTTTTACATTAAGTTAAGAAAAGTGAAATATAGGATACAATGCCAAAGTAGAAATTAATATTTTTTCGAATAACTAATATTTTTCAAATCTGTGTATTCAAGTTTAATAACAAATTATTGTAAAACAAATCTGGAGGTATGCAAAAAATTTTAAACCATAATTTAATGCATTTTCAATAATTACTAGAAATTTTTGAAATGGGATTCATTTTGAGAACAACACAAATACTTGCTGGATCAGAAGTTACGGCCACCAGCTTCAACTTAATTTAAAAATAATCAATATTTTAACTAGTGAACGTATATTTTCTTGGTGAATTTGATGAATGAAGATTTCTCAGGGTTCTACTCAGGTGAAAGACATTTTGTCAGGTGACAATGATGGGGAAACTAGCTGTCGAAGAAGTGAGTTTCACACACAAGGTAGAATGCTAAAAACTCTACATTCAATATTTTAACTATTTGACCAAGTCTTTTTTCAATATCTGCTTATTTTTAACAATTTCCTCTATACTTTTTAAGACAAGATTGCTTAGCTGTATACTTACATATTTGTGCTTAGAGGTTGTATTGTGGGTAGTATTTCTTTAGGAACTTCAGGGGTGAGATCATCATCTCTATTTTCAACATTATCTGAAATTTCAGGTATTGTTGGTGCATTATCATGGCATACATTTTCAATTAGTGTTTTATTTTCTGTTGCAACAGGTGTCATTTCATCCTTAATGTATGAAGATATGCTGGATACTGCAAATAAAGTCATTATAAAGCAATATGAGAAAACAACAATTTTATGTATACAAGATAATAGTTATAATAAAAAACTGAATTCCTGAACAGAATATAAAATAATAAATATAGTTACAAAGATGCATTTCCATTGTTTCTGTACTAGAATATGTTAAATCAGGAAAATATATTGTGAAAAATAATATGAATATTCTCATTTTAAAAAATCTCCATTTTCAGAACTGTCAAAGTGCCTAATGAAATTTTAACAGAACATTTCTGCCTTACATTTATGTTCTAAATTTAATTCAAACTAATATGGTCAAGGTAATAAAGTTAGATAAAATTTCCATTATACTAACCACTAAGAGGAGTACTAGCAAATTCAGAACCACTTAAACTATTTGTGAGCATATCAATTTGTGATGTTAGATCCAATACTTCTTGCAATTTTGGACTTTCTGGAAACATAAAAATTGATATAAAATACATGTGAATAGTGTTTTCAGTTAAAAAAAATGGTGAGAAGCTTGATCCCAATAGTAATAAAAAAGTGTCTCAAAATGTACCATTAATGACTCCAAGTTAAATTGTATACAATGCTATATATTTTTCAGAAGACACAGATTTAAACAATATTATAAAAAATAACACAGTAATTAAGAGTAGTGTATAGTCAGACTTTGTCTAGAAGAGGATATACAAACAAGTATAATAATTATTTGTAACCCAAGTTTGTGTGTTAAAATTCAAAAGAATCGTGTATCTACAGTTATCAGTTTAACTTTTCTTTTCACTTCACTGATTATCTGTCAACTTCAAAAGTAATTTATGATAATTAAACTTGCCATCTTCATCATCTTCAAAATCCTCAAGTGGAGCTATATCACTAACACTCATCAAACTGGCCATACTCTGCATGTCTTCATCCCTTAAAAGAACAAATATTACAGATTAGATACAATCCTATGCAACTTAAAAAATAGGAACACAAAATTCCTATGCATCTCATATATTTAAGAGACGCACAATAGAATTATTATATATTTTAAATTCTATTTTTTGTTATCATTTAAAGTTTTAGTTTATGTTATATCACAACCTTACTCACCAATCACACAGCAAACTTATATTCAATTGTAGATAGAATAGATATTTTTCCTCTGATACTATTTTCAGTAAATAACAATTGAAGTAGTTAAAACTAGTGTTCATATGAGAACCACTGCCTTAAATAATAGGAAATTAATACTGATAACGAATAAAATCTGTTGCACAGCAAGAAATTAAAGGAACACTAATGTATAATTTGGTAAAAATAGTTTTGAAAAAAGTGTCAATTAAGAGTAACAAATGAAACCATACTACACTTAGTACAGCTTACGTTGCTTTCCCCTCACGCAGAAGAACAGAAAATAGAGTGCATTCCATAGCAGCACTAACAATCTTCTTTGTTGCTGGTTTAAAAACAAGTTGTAAATCATTTTGTGATGATTCAACAGTTGCATATTTGCGCATATTGATGTTTGTTGCAGCCAGCTGACGACGTTTTCCTGTAGGTGACACCTATAACAAACAATTTTATATATGTGCCAATTCTACTGTAGGTAATAAAAAAATTTATTTATAGATATGAAAAATTTATTACATCCTCAATGACAAAAGTCCATTCTTTATCTTCCAATTCTTGAGTGCGCGGATCTTTAAAAAGAGTAACAGCAATTTCTTTATTCTCTGGAACAGCCCAAACCACAACACCTTTTAGGGGATCTTTCATAGTTGGCTCCCATAAAAGTGCTTCTGAAGCAACTCTGCGACTCCGCCGGGTCCACACAATACTCAACTTGCTTGGTTTCCTAATAAAAATCCCATTTGTTAATTCAAGGATACATCACAAACAGCTCAATGTGCAGGAGAACTTATTTTAACAAAGTGGCTTATATAAGTTATATCATACACTAGATAAAACATGCAGGAAAAAAGAAATGGGTCGTGCTTAGTTTAAAAGATGAGTTACACATTTGTTAAGAATTTCAGTACACAGTACAAAGATACATATTAATATACTTAAAAAATTTGTGATAATATTAATAAAATGTAAACAAAGTAGTTTCACATTTCTGGAATTGTGACAGATCACAATCACTTCAAAATGATGAAATGAGAAACTATTAGAATGAACAGATGTCAGTTCTTTTTCATTATTATTAACATTAAGACTGGAAAAGTTGCAAACTGTGTGTGAATTTCAAGACGCTAGCAACTAAATAATTTGGGCAGATTTCAATAAAGATCTATATATGAAGCAGACTATGGAATTGTTATAAATAATTACATATGTTTAAATGTATTAAACAATGGTCATCATTAGGAAAATAGAAATCAGTGCATGAAACATGAACTTTTACAAAAACTAAAATTTATAATGTGAATAATTTCATGTGGAATAAACTGATATAAATCCTGCACATTGATTCTTAATTAACTGCAAACAAAAAAATTATTATGTGAATGAAAAATTTGTTTAATATGTGTACTAACTGAAAAACTTACCATTTGGGAGATGTTTCAAGAGTAATTTGATGATAAGAGACTGTAAATTGAAACTTTGCAGCTCTTTTGTTGACTCTCTGAAGTCGTTTCCAGACAGAAGTCATGATTGTCACAAATAAATCATTACGGTCGAAATATTTCTTTAATGCTTTGTATTTACGCGTCACGAGCGAGGCTCATGAAATAATCCACAATGGTTTCGCAACGACGGTATTTTTAAATAGTTTGCCAGTGTCCACTTAACTGAACTTAACAGTTCCGCTTCACGTCGCAAAAAGATCCAGATTGCGAGACCAAAAGGAAAACAATTTTATTTCGCTAATTTTGTTCATGAGTCATTGAAGGTTGCTTCCGTAAAAGTAAATATAGCATGGAACATCACTGAAAAATACCAATCTGACATAATGAAGTCAGTGCTTCTATTTGCCGATTGAATCGTCCCGAACAGTCGTGTGTACACTATTAGTTTTTTCTTGACATATCAACATTTCATTCACGAGTGACATTTAAACCCATCATCACCTCTCCCTCATGTCAAATTCGTCCTTGATCAAAGATCCTTTGGTCTTGACCCAATATTTGTTTTTATTTTCGACCAAAGATCTTAGACGTATCGTGCAAAAGGGCTTATCAATTAAAGTATCACTTAAAAGCATACAAACTAATCTATTTGTAGACGTGTAAAATGCGATACGTTTTGACTTCAAATATTCAAAGGAATAAGTTATCTGCGTTCTAAATTGAAGCCAAATATTAAAAATTTGTAAATACGTTGGAATTATAAACCAAAACAGCGCTGTTTCTAAAAAAATACCTTTTTTATACAATATAATAATGAATCACGTTTGTAGAGAATCTACTGCCTCGAAAGTTCACGAATTGGATGTTGTTTATTGTGTGTTTACACCAGTAACAGTATAAATGTGCTGTAAGCTCGTTATCCGAGTATTAAAACTCTCATGCATTTAGGATATATTTTGAAGTGAGTTTCAGAAAAACGTTCTAAGTGGAGAGTCTAACATTAAGGGGAAAGTGTCGCTAATTCTGTCAATTGGGCACTGGAGAAAAGAAAGAAAGAAACAGAAGTTGATTAAGCGCATTACTTTCTAGTTTGAAATAATTTGTTACCCATTTGTTTTGGCAAAATTATTATTTATATACGATCTAAAGCAGTTAAGTGAAAATATTTTTATTCTTTTATAGTTATTAACGCGTATTTATTTGATTTCTTCTGATAAGCCGCTTTTTATAACTTGTTCCTTTTAGGCTATAAAGTACTCATATTCTTACCACCGGCGAACCTTGCAATAACTACAATTGTCACATCAACATTTTCAGAAGTTTATCTGTCATATTTTCTTAAATAAAAAAATTAAGGTTTCAATATCGTTATTGATTTCCAGGGTCCGATATCGTTCTTTCGTTAAAAGAACAGAAAATATTGATATGCTTATTTATAGTTACAATGGGTCTTTAAATAAACAGCACACAGAATCGTAGGCTGAACCAATAAACCGAAATATATACGAATCGTATAAATAATTGTAGTTTTGTATTTAAAAACTACGGAGAAATTAAATTGTTCGAAGGTTATTGAAGGTGAGACGGAAAATCAAGTTTAAAGGGATGGTGCTGCGTAAACAATTCCCCGTACTCTAAACGAAAAATAAATTACACTCATATCATCATCCGGTGACGTGTGAATTTTATCCTCTTAAAATCCTGAGAACTGTTTGAGTTTGTTTTCTAAATTTCATCTAAATTTATGATTTCGGCGGCTTTAACCAGATCGTTTAAACTTCACATTGTTTCTGTATATTCTATAAAACTTCATTTCAAATTGATAAACATCTCCACAGTTCTAAGAATAACCTAGTTAGTTGGTATCAAGCAGGTATTCGTGAAAGTAGGTGTGGGTGAATATCAAGTGCCAACGCGACTCTGTCATCATCACCTTGATTCTGAAGTATCTTTGAAAATGGCTCCGTGTATTGTGCCATAATGCAAGTGTCAAATCAATTTCGAGATAAGTGGAGCCTGGATACATAATTTAGCGTTAAAAGGCAATGTGGAAGAATATGGTTCCTTGTGGAAGTAGCTTAATATTTATTCTTAACAATAACGCTGTAAGGTAACGATACAATATTTATTTTTGAGTGACAAATATGGCATCTTCGGAGTCCCTGAACCTCCAAGCGGCTACGGCAGACGAATTGAGGGAAGAAATCGCCAGACTAAGCCGTGAATTAGCACAAACTAGCAGTGAAAAAATTCAATCTGCGAAATATGGTCTTGGTCTCCTCGAGGAAAAAGAAAACCTGCGGATTAAGTGTGAAGAGCTGGAAACATTATACGAAAATGCTAAACATGATCTCACAATCACACAAGAGGTTTGTTTTTATAATTTATGGTCTAAATGCAGAGATTTATAATATAATATAAAATACATTATACTTTTGTTACGAAATATTTTCCTAAACTGACTTCACACTATTAAGTGATATAATAGATGATTTTTAAAGGGAATGTGTTCATATTTTTATCAGCTATGTGATGAAAAACTATAGCAAGGCAACATATTAATGTTTAAGAGATACATTAATAACAATTTGCCATTATTTTTCTGTGAAGACCTTGACCTTCAACTTTGACTTCTTTAAAGTGACCAAGATAAATGTTTCCAAAATAGTCAAATGATCACTATGTTGCACTGATGTCAGATCATATTAGTGTAATTAAATCAATGCTTTCACTTATATATTAGGTTCAAATAATTTTCCAAATAGTATTTCATATATATGGATTCCCTTAAAATGTGGAAAGTGTTACATTAATTACATTCTTATGAATAATGTATTTCAGAAATTTGAAAATGTTTGTATTAGATGTAGACTAATTAGATAAAGATTAATTAAAAGACAAACATAAGAAATAAAATGCATACCACACAATGTTTGTACAATCCTTGTTGCTTTTGTCACATGATTTAAAGACATAACTTAGATTTTAGATCGTCACCTAATTTGTGTGGTGTGTTGGTTTTTCAGTTCTTGGGATATTTAATCACCTGATGAAATCTGGGATTACAGAAACAGTGTGTAGTATCTATTTTATTACTTAATTTTGTCAGTTAATATGGTACTTATTTATCTAATTAATATTCTGTTTCATTTGATTGTTTACTTCTACAGTTTTTGCAAAATTTATTTTACTGATATGAAACAATTCACATAATTCTTACAATTGTGCTTCACAACATAATACTTGATATATTTTAATAGAAGTTATTTTAATTTAACTGAGTTTTTAAAAGAATCTAAGTTGTTTTTATATTAGATTATATTTTTATTCTAGAAGTGTTTAAATGGTTTCCTTATTATTTTAAATACATTTATAGGCCCTGGCAAAATTCCAAACAACACACAAAGTTACAACAAAGAGTGGTATAGAACAGGAGGAGTCATTGATTTCAGAATCAGCTGCACGAGAAACTTCTTTAAATTCGCTGATTCTTGATTTGGAAAATGAATCTAGGCAGGTGAGTAAAAATTGGAATGATAAGTTTCATTTATGTTTGTTACTTTGAAGTGTCTCTATTCTCTGCCAGTGTTCTTGATGTTCAAACAGATGTGGCAGAGTATTAGGTCCTTCACAGATTGACAGAAATATTTGATATCTTTTGCCTGTAATTAAATTCTATGACAGATAACTGATGGTTAAAAATAAGACATTTATGCTTATGTAATTTTTATTAATTATATGTTTCATATAGTAGTGAAACAGCTTAGGGTAATTTAAAATTGAAGCTGTTGCACATCAGTAACTGAATGTGAAATTAACAACAAAATTGTATGAAAGTAAATGTTGTGTTTGTATTAGCTACCTATCATACATTACAATACACTTGCTGGTTTTAAAACCATTTCTTATGTCTGGTCTGGCCACTCCCTTGTGTGTCACTAATAAAAATTATGTTTGATTTTTTAAAGTATACTTATTGGGGAAATTCTTTTCTTTAATGAGTAATTTAAGATTCTGACATAATTGAGTCAAATTTTTTCTTGTCTTGGCAACTTTATAGCTAAAGTTATAATAAAATAAATGTAAGTGTGCCTCTTAATGTAGATTGGCAGAGTTTGAATTAAATTTAATTGCCTTCAGAAATGATAATTATTGAATTATTAGTGAACTTGTTGTATTTCATTTATTCTTTTTCAGCTCCGACAAGAACTGGAACGAGTAATAAATGAAAAAGAGAGAATATTACAAGAAAATTATGAACTTGATAAAAATAAGGAACAAACAGAATTGGAGAGAAAGAAACTAAGAGCTGAGCTTAGAGAGCTTAAATCTAGAGAAACCAGTTTGTTAACAGATTATTCTGAGCTAGAGGAAGAAAACATTAGCCTGCAGAAACAAGTATCTGTTTTGAAATCTTCACAGGTACTGATTGATTACAAAAACATATCATCATTGTGATCCTAAATATATTTCTAACTTCTGTTAGGCTTGAAACTTAAAACATATGATATTTAATTTTTTCAGGTAGAATTTGAAGTTGCCAAACATGAACTCGGTAGATTTCAGGAAGAATTGGAGCTTTTGAATCAACAGGTTGAGGAATTAACTAAATTACGAGGGATAGCAGAAAAACAGATGGAAGAGGCACTTGAATCTCTTCAGGTAATATAAAATAATGTATTTAAGCTGTAAAATCATGTATTATTATTGTAAGTGTAATATTTAATTTTATCCTTGTATTTTTTACTGATGTAATTCAACTTCCCTTAAAAATTGTCAGTATTTGAGTATTACCTACAATTTTCATATATACAGTTATGTTTCAATACAACACTACAGACTTTTCCCTCTATTTTCCCTTAAAATGAGTACTAACTTTTAATGTATAGGTAATACAGTTTTTAAAGTTTAATTTGTAAATGGTTAAAAATGAGTTTGTTAAACAACAGTTAAGTGGAGTATAGACCACAATTACAAAAACCCAAACTAGTTTATTTAGATTTTTATTAATTAGATATAAAAATAACCAAAGAACAGGCAAAATGAAGACATAATACAAATACCACACAACATTTCTGCAATCCTTATTGCTTTTGTCAAGTAAATAAAAAAGAGCTGGGAGTATGACACAACCCCACAAACCAGGTGGCAAACTCAAAAGCTTGCAATATGCTTGTTAATATATAAATGACATGAATTTTTTTTTTATCTGTAAAAAGGTCTTCTATCCACATAAATAAGCTTTCTTAGGTGTAATTTTTATAGTATGTTATCTGTGAAACGCAAGTAAGAATATAGTGATAAATTCATACACATACAAATACTCTTAATTTATTTTTAATGAATTATTATTTCAGATATTTATTTTTTATTACCAAATTGTAAATGTTGTAGGTTGAACGGGAAGCAAAATATGCACTGAAAAAGGAATTGGATCAACGTATAAATAATGAATCTATGTTTAACCTGAGTAACCTAGCATTCAGTATCAGAGGTGAGCATGCTGTTACTGAATTACTTGATATGATATATATTTTTTAAGTTTTAGTTTTATCAAATATGTTGCATTATTTTAATTCTTAAATCTCTTCTATTGAAGCAGCTCTTGTTCACTTTCAACACTAATTTTAATATGCAATGTAGTTGCAAGTTTCATTATGTTTTCTTTATGTTGTTAGGGATGCCAGATGATGAAGCTGGTGGTTGTGAAGGGGATGTTGACCTTCCTGACCTGAGGAGAATTGCTGATAACTTGCAGAATGACTCAACAATTGAAATCAACTCCCCAGATGGAAGACAAGTTGATTTATTTAGTGAAATTCATCTTAATGAACTTAAGAAATTGGAGAAACAACTGGAACAGGTAACAAGAAACTATTTAAATTAGTTGTCATGACATTGTTTGTCAAACATTGTTACCTTTAAAAAAAATCTAATTTGGGGTGCCAGTATTGATAACTGCCAATTAAACAAATGCCAATTTATTTTTAAAACAAATTTACACAACTATAATGACTAATTTCAATTTACAGGCTGAAAGTGATAATCAGTTGCTGACCCAGAACCTGAGGGATTCTCAGGCCCATGCAGAGCGTAGAGACAGAGAACTAAAAGCATTTGTTGAGAGGCTTGTGCAGCTTGCTGCTCATGTAGAATCACTGCAGCATCTTCGTGAGAAAGCAGATGAGCTGTTTGGGGCTAATATTCAGGTTGGTGAATCCATAGTTTGTGGTCTTGAAATTTAAGTATTATAATGCCATATTTTGTTCACAATTTTTTAATGGTAAATTTCGTTGTCTTTCATTATATTAAAATTAATAAATAGATCAAATCTTTATATCCTTGTAAAATCATTTATTTACTTCATCCATCTGTTATATTGGACATTTTGTCCTAAGTGCATCACTGTATGCTTTTGTTATTTTGAAGTCTCAAAATCAATTAAATTTATGTCCTTTCAAAAATTAAATTTATCTTATAATTTTGTTTTAGGGACAAGCTGTAGATAAGCTGAACTTTGTCATATCTCAGAATAATCAATGGTTGGGGCTAGCATCCAGAGAAATTGAACAGTTACAAACAGATATTCAGGAACTTGAAAAGGGCCTCAATTGCCCTGAAGCAACGATGCAGCTTCGCACAGAAGTGACTAACCTTAAAAACAAGGTATTATTATTATTATATTTTAGTTTAACATTATATTTTAGAAATGGATTTCATGAAATGTTTAATGTTACAGCTTCTAGATACTGAAATGTGGTCTCAGGAACTTCAGACAGAGGTGAGACTTCTTGGTGAGCTTGCCAGTGAAGCAAGCTCATCTATTGACACAGCACAAAATGATCTTGTTTCTGTCTCTGATGAATTAGCCCAGTTATACCATCATGTGTGCACAGTTAATGGGGAAACACCTAGTCTAGTTCTATTGGACCATGAGAAACAAGGTGGAAGGACACCAGGTATAAGTTACATCAAAGTTATTTGTTAAAATAAATTATTTTATATTTTTAACTTAAGCAAGTACATTATTCTCTAAATTTTTCATTATTCTGCATGAAAAATTAATTCACCTTTATGTATAAATGAACAGTTTTGTATATTTAGAGGAAAATATCTAGTCATGTCTAAATATACTGCCCTGTAATTGAAATACTGGTCAGCTGGAGCTCAGTTTATCAGGAACCTTTGTTATGGCATGTTGCATGTCAAATATCTTGTCTGCAAAAGTTAATAGATGATAATTACAGTGTGTTTGCCTCTGTCTGTATTTCATGTTTGTAAGAATATAATGAATGTCTTTAATAATGATAGTGGTGTTGCTCCAAGATGGAGTTCTCAGGTCTAACTGCATTGATGATTGTGTTTTAGTGAGTGACTCCAATACTTGTGATGAAATGGGCTCGGATAACTTTGCTATGTCAAAGATTGAATTACTCCGAAGCCGTCTAAAAACTGATATTCCACTGAAGGACTTGGAAAGTTTAAATGAAGCAGCAAGATTGGCAAAACACGTGGCAACTATTTCTGATCAAGTTAAGCATCTACATTCTGCAGTTGGAAATACTATTGAGCTATCAAAAATGAAAGGAACAAGAGTTAGCATGTCTGAAGGTAATCTTATTGATTATAGATTTGAAAATAAAATGCTAATTCTAACACACTTTAAAAAATAATTTACCTTAGTATGAAGCCAAAATTATTAAAATTTACAATTTTTTTAAATCAATGATTCAACAGGCACAAGTGACTTCAAAGAAGCAGAGCTTAGTGAGCTACAAGAACAGGTCATAAAACTTAAGTCCCTTTTGTCCACTAAGCGTGAACAGATAGCAACTTTAAGGAGTGTCTTGAAATCAAACAAGAATACTGCTGAAGTAGCACTTACAAATTTGAAATCAAAATATGAAACTGAGAAAACTATTGTAAATGAGACTATGACAAAATTGAGGAATGAATTACGTCTTTTGAAAGAGGATGCTGCTACCTTCTCAAGTAAGTTTGAAATGTGCTTAAATATAAAACAATATAAAAAGGTTTTTGAAGTTGTACTATTGAATTATGTTCATATCACATGTAAACATTGGAAAAAATGTATATGGTGGTATGTTTCATCATAGGAGTTTGTATGGATTATGTTTTATTTTATGATTGCCTAAATTAAGCACTAATTAGAATGTTGCATTCATATAATCTAAATAAAATAATAATATTTTTCAGTTTAATTGAAATCAATATCTAGGTTCAGAAGAATGGAGCTTCTTTTCTATCAAACATAATATTTATAACAAATTATTTCCCGAGCCTGAGTCTACATTATCTTTGCTATTAGAATGATTTTAAAATTTTGTTTAATGGATTTTGACTTTTAGTACTTACTGAACAATGAACATAATTAAGGAATAATTTTATAAGCTTCAATTCAATATTTTTATTAAACAGAAAGAGATTTATTTTATAGAATGTGCCACTGTAATGTGACATTTTTCTCTCTCCGCTTAAGAATCACAGTGCTAAGAGTATTTGTGCTTTTGTAAAAAAAAAGCATTAATGTTCTATAAAAAAGAAGGAAAACTTGTGAGATTCCAGATGGTACCTATTGAGTTTTTATTTATTCACAGCTCTAATCATCTGACAAGTTAACATTTTTGAATAGCTTTAGATTGTTAAAAATAAGATTATAATTTTTTGACATATTACAGGATATCAGGTTATATACAAATATGTAATTAATGATAAATTTTCTTCCCCACAAAGGTTTACGTGCAATGTTTGCTGCTCGTTGTGAAGAGTATGTTACACAAGTTGATGAGTTACAAGGTCAGTTAGGGGCAGCAGAAGAAGAGAAGAAGACTCTAAATCAACTGTTGCGATTAGCAGTTCAGCAAAAGTTAAATCTTACTCAGCGCTTAGAAACTATAGAAATGGAACACGAAGCTCGAAGTGCTCGTAGGCATGCGGCGGGAAGCACTGGTGGGCGAGGCTCCAAGGCACGCTTCCCTCTGCCTGGTCGTGCCCATACTGGAAGATTCTAGCCTCGTGTAAAGCTTTTTTCATGCATCCTTGCTCTAGTTACCTTCACTGTGTGGTGAATATAATATCCTACTTAATTTTCCATTTAGGATAATTGAAATCAAATCCTGTTCTCCCTCATAGGTTTCATATGAGGGCAGACTTTCCTTTGTGCTAGACTTGACATTTTATTTATGATTGCAAATATTATTGCAAGAAAGGATCATAAAATGTTTTGTTTGTATATTAATTCTTAAAATGTGTATAGGCTAACACCAATTAATAATTGTGAATTATTTAGTAACATAATTGGTTTTTAAGAATTAAATTTTTCAAAAGTTTGTAATATTAAATTAATCATGAAAAATTATTTCATTTTAATTCTTTTCATAGTATACAATTTGGCAGCTAAAAATGAGTCAAATATCTCTTGAAAAAATATTTTTGTTTATTATGCTTTAATGTTAATTATTTGAGTTTTAATAATGTTTCTAATTTTATATTTTGTGCTGCAATTTTTTAAAAAGTTTTACAGTAAGCACAAAATTATAGTGAATATTTTATATTTTTTGGATGTTAAGATATTGTATATATTTGAAGGTAAATATTTTGTCAAACTGCAAACAGCCTTCTGCTTTTACTCACTTTCCATCCACAAGCTAGTCTGGAATTAATTAGTTGTAAGTTTATACTTTGGTCTCTTAGCTGTGAATTCAACGTAACTTTAACCAATATTTGATTCACACAATGTGTGTTCAGTCAGATTTTTATAAAAGAATTACTGTTGTTGTTTTAAGGATTATTATAAATTTATGTAACATATATTTATAAAGTAACAATATTATTTACAATTTTCTACACAATTGTTTAATGGTTCACACGCATAAAGTTTGTGATGATACAATATTTTCAGACTTTCCGTCAAGCGTCACTGTGCGAGAAAAATATATTTATGCCCAGAGTTGTTGTGAAATGTCTTATAGCAAGACTTGTCTGAATTATATCTTCCCAACTATTCTGTTCCAACTGTCCATCTCTGAAACAGTGATTGTCTAAATGTCCGAGCCATGTGGAACAGGATAGCCGTCCCCTATACATATAGTCAACTGTTGTGAAAGTTTCTATTGTGTAATTATTTTTAATGTTGTCTGTGTTGAGTGATGTTGAATGAGTGAATCAGAATCAAATATTAAATTTCTGTAAAACAGCATTTATTATTGTTATTGTTGTAAATGTTTTGGCACATCTAATGTTAAAAAAATATGGACAAGATAAGCATGGTTATGCTTGACACTTCTTACCTGCAGCTTTATTTTGACATGCAATTTTTGCATTTTGTTGTACTTATTTATTATTGAAATGTATTTAATATTTTTTTCTATGTATCAGATAGAATTATTGTTGTGTACAGATCGACCATTCTCAATTAGTTAGTGACATAGATTCGATGGGGATCAGTTTGTCATATTAGAATTGTAGTGTAATAGTTGACGTGATCTAATTTATGTAGTTTCTACCTATTGAGCATTATGTAGCAGTGCTGGTCTTTCATCGGCAAAGACTTCAAGACTGATGTTATGATACCCAGGCCACATTAAATACATACATTTAAACACTCTTAATGTGGTTTATAAATTTTATTCAAATAAATAATTTCATTCCAAACTTTGCTGGCTTAAAATTTAATTTGTAAACTTTTAATGGGATTCCTTTGTAACAATTACGCTCTTCCATGTGGCCAGCATGCATTGATCTTCTTAAAGATAACCAAAAAAAGTATACAATTTGGTACAAATAAAAGGTTTTGCTATAATACTGTTAAAATTTAATGTGAAAAATTATTTTCTTTATATTCTGTATTTTAACACCTCATGATGTATATAACATATTAACAAGGTAAACAAGGGCTTTATTTTGTTCTATTCATCTGTAAGAATTTAATACACTGCCCAAAGCCACTGATGTCTCAGAAAATATGTGAATAAATACAGCCAAGTAATATTAGATACCTGTTAAAATATTGAAAAAAAAATAGAATAAAATTTAGTTTGTTCTGGTTGTGGGATATTTAAAACATTGAGGTCCATTTTATATTAGCAATGGAAAGAAAAAATTAACATTAGATAAATTAACCTTTGACGAGAAGTGGTTTTGCTGGCTAATCACTATCACAGTCTTGTGTTAGAATTACCATATTTTGTAGATGTTTAAGCCTTAAAGCTAAGCCCATTCATCTTGTTTATTGTAAAGTTGACCAAAAGCAGGTTGAACCTGTTATATTATTCAACATTTCTGTACGGTGAAATCAAAAATAGATATAAAAGTTTTGATTAAAATTATGTTCTTTAAATTTGTGCATTTGTTTATTTCTGTAACCTAATCCTGTCAAAAATATTCAAATGAATGAATTGCTAAATCCAATGTTCATATGCATACAAAAATGACGCACAATGTTTTTCGGGATTTAATCTTTAGTGAGTTATGACAATGCCCGAACAGACATTTAAAATATGTGATCTACCATATATGCTTTATTTCAGTGAGGAATAAATGACCCCACAGTCTGCTCTTAAGCATGATTTATAAATAAAATTTTTATCTTTGGTGGGATCGTCAGGTTAAATATAATACATTAAAATATAGAATTTACACAGACTGCAAGATACATTTTCTTGATATAGTCATATAGGTTATAAGTTAGAAAAATTAAGCTACAGGGAAGAGAATGCACATCAGATTGGAATTGCATGACACCTCCATTTCGTTGCTCTATGATGTCACTTTCTGTGCAAACGTCAACTTCAAAATAATTATAAACACTGCTAGTAATTCTCTGAGGTATAAAATAAAAATTTCAGATAAACTGTCAGTTTCTCAGAAAACTATGTATTAATTTCGTCCACAATTTTGGGACTTTATCAGATAATATACCCTATTTTTACTTAACATATAGTAGATAGATTATAGGTAGATAAACAACTTAAAAGAGCTTATAAGCATTTGTGAAAGTTATGTACCTATAATCTGTCTAATAAGAATAAGGTATATTACCTGATTAAATACCAAGATTGTGGATGAAACATGGTATATTGAAATTATGTTTTGTCTTAGTTAAATAATACATTGTTTTCTGACAAGTAGTTTTTATTATTATTAATTAAGTGATCATTAAAAGTTTATCTGAAATATCAAAACATTACACACTTATTTGAAATACATTGATGAGTTTAAGTAAGATGAATGAAGTATTACAGAAACGAGCTTCAAATTGGTGTAGGGTTCTAGTCCTAATCTGCCCATCAATGATGTCTACGAAGATTTAAATCAAGACGCTTCCTGTTAAATTGAGAAAAGAACAGCAAACATTTAGTGAAGATTGTACATGGACATTGAAAGATTATTAGGTATTTTATCCTGAAAAACCTCCCATAGTTTTTCTCAGCTCAATGTTCAGTTCCAAGGTAAGCTAATTTTCCTGTATTTGGATCACTGCAAACTATCAAATTCTAAAAGTGTTGATAATTTTGGTTTTTATAACTTTTTTTTTATAAAAGAGATCTTAGAAGCAAACTTAGTACTCCAGTATTTATGTCTATAGTATTCTGTATCTTAAAGAAAAAATCAGGAAGATTATATAACAAGCGATCAATTACTGTACGTGAACACTTACATCTAGAAAAATTAAAAAATAAAACACAACAAATGGTTCCTCAGTGGTCCTCATTTATTTTTATTAATTTTTAGAATGTGAATTAGGATCACTATAAATCATGACAGTAATTTAAGTTGAGTAGTTTTATTTATAAAATTGTACACATTTTTCTGTATTGACAATACCTCATCCCGATTTTCAGGCCTTGATGATGAAGTATCCATAGTATAATTGACTAAATAATATTTATTATAAAAAATAGCCTCTGACAGTCCAAAAAATTTTATATATTATATATTAGAATCTCAAAAGTTATTTTTTTTGTCAAAAGGTATGACCATTTAGGTTACATAACTCAACTTTTAGGATTGTGAGAGGTTATTTTTTTTATAAAACATAATATTGTTTTTATTATTCATATTGGCTGTGAATGTATTTTTAAATCCATGGAAAATGATATATTAAGTGCAAAATAGAGATGTAGAATTTCTTTAATTTACAGATAAAAGTATCTTTGACTTCTGACGCTGCAACCTTTGTTATAGATTTTGTGTGTCAACAATGCGCAGTTTCCGTAGAGACGAAAATTGAAAATTCACGTGAAGGTAAGCATCATGACCGTGAGCCAGAGTAAGTTTATGGACGAAGGTCCGACACAGCGACTTTCCACGATCCTCCGCTCCATCGAGGACCGACGTCGACTACGCAAGACCCGACCGTCGAGACGCCTGCAGGATCGACCCGATCGCTCCGAGAGCTCCTTCGTCGGGGTCCTACTCGGCCTGCTCTCGCTGACGACGCGCGTCGGCTACTCCTTGGCGGCCATGGTTGTCTCGTGTCTGCTGCCCACCGTCAAGGTGTTGCTGTGTCTGTTGGCCTTCGTACTGGACCGCATGGGCGACATCCTAGAGACGCCCGAATGGTCCGATACTCTCTTCAAATTTTCCGTCTTCTGTTCGGAGATGGCCGTCGTGCTGTTCCTCTCGGCCCTGTCGGTCTGGATCCTCTTCGTTCCGGTGTCCTTCATGGTCGCCGACATCATATTCAGAATCATTTCTTTCGTACCGTGACCGAAATTCTGTGTTCTCGTGCTGGCAATGTGAATTCATGTAAAATTTTCTATGTTACGTAAAATTAGACTTCACCAATTTTTTATAATGTTCCATCATCATCTAAGAAGAAATTAAAAATCATACTGACCGTTTAACAAATATTATTTTAGTGGCTACAAGTCTTTACGAAGTTTGGTGGAATATATCATCACATGAGACAAACTGTAAAATTACACCTATTTGTGATCCCGGAGAGATGATTGCGTCTGCGGTCGTTGGCGTCAGCGCTACTTGCCATTGGCGATGTTCTCAACTTCACACTTCAACACTACATGACGACATTTCTAAATATTGTCTTTTCTCTGATATTTACATGACCACTAATTGCTACTGTCACCTCTTACCACTTTTATACTTAAAATTTGCTTAATTAAAAGTCTGTGATCTATGTAATTATTACGAAAATAATCTCCGAGATGTGTAGAATGGAAGATGCATCTTCTGATAGTTCCTTTAGTAAAAAAAATTACAAACACCAATTATGTTAAATCTGGAAGAAATAATTCTTAAAAAACTAGTTTCTAAGAGGGCTGTTGGATCCTCAGAATAATTTTCACTTTGGGTATCGTCAACATTTTGATACTCAAGTCCAATTATAGACGTACTTTCGCAACATCTGGAAATCCTCTCACGTGGCGGAAACTCACTCATTCGCCGGGATTCCAACGATTGACGCTTTCTGTGGATGAGGTCGGGTTACGTGTCTCATGCACAGTTCCACTGATGGGCGCTTCCACGTTATTAGTCTCTTTATACGTAAAAAAAATTAAGTTTCAGTATTTATATATATATAAATAAAACATTCCTATTGTCCAATAAATAGTTCTCGGAATTCACATGGGTTTTGCATATTTATAATTAGACGCAACGTTCCGACAACTGAAAGCACTGTCGTCATCTTCTAGGCGAAGACGTTGCGTCTAAATATAAATATGCAAATCCCGTGTGAATTCCGAGAACTATTTATTGAACAACTTCACCGGGAAAGACTTCAATCTTTGATCATTCCTATTGTCGTTCGGAAAGTTCTCGACGTGAACCAGAGTTGACGCTTGTAGGAACAAACAGGTATTCTTAGTTCAGATAAAGTAATATGCGTCTTCAAATGTCTTTAAATTCAATTTCTTTTCAGAAAGAGTTTATGATTCAGTTTTGGTTCAAAATCCGTTAAGATTATATTCCCAGGACCAAGCTTTCTATCGAATTCAGGGAGTCTTAGCTGCGTTTGAGAATTAAGTATTTATAAAGAAGCTAAGACGTTGGGAAAGCGATTTGTATAAGGATTGAAAGAGACCATATTTTTTTAAAAAAGTAATTGGTAAGAAATTTTCTTTCTGAGGTAGAGTATTTAGGCTGATATTGGCGGTACACAAATGGTCACGATTTAAATGAAAATCGACACGAGAAATCTACAACAATTTTCAAGTCCAATTAATAAATACTTCTTTTTAGTGATCACAGATATTTACGGAGATATAGCCAATTAAAAATTAGTGACGCCACCAGTTTGCTCTGATGGACCTGTCAATAGCGTGTTTTTTTTTCCCAAGGATGATGTGGCATTGTCAGAATTCATGAAATTGCAGGCTGGTGTCCCGATTTCTGACAGGTAATATTTTTGGAGTCGTTCGCATAAGTTTTCGTACAAAAGTTTGTCCAAGCGTTTTTTTTACAGTGTTTAAATGCAATAAATATTTAAGAATAATAATTACAATTTAATAAGAAATTAATTTGGTAATGTAATATAATTGTATTTTAATATAGAATGTAGTCTTTCTTGGTGTAGAGAATGAATAAAATTTTCTTGGGCTTCTAACCGAGTAAACAATTGTATTCGCGACGTTTCGATGACGTTCACTGTCATCGTCTTCTAGTAAAATTTTATTTAAGTATTCGATTAGATAAATAAATAGCCAAATAACAGACAAATTTAAGTATTTTGTTTTATGATGTTTAAGTATTATTAATTCTTTTTGAGTGGATATGAAATGATTTCTATGGAATTGGACTGGAATACATCTAATTGAGGCGGTAATTGGTTCTGTGGAGAAATCTTTCTGTGCATTGGAGCATTTGGGGCGGTTATTGATTTGTTGGTGGTATAAAATAAGGGCTGGGTCTGTTTGCAAACGATGGGACACTCAAAATTGACGTCGTTTTCACCAATACAGAGCTGGCTTACATCTGGTTGAAAGTTTCTCTATATTGTAACTTAAATTGGTCATTTTAAGGCGAAAAAAAATCCGAGCGTTTACACACCTTCGATTTGTTCTCAGTATGAGAATGACGGGTATTTATGTGTATGCAAAGAAATCGCGGTACGTTTCGCGCGTAGTTGGCGCGCACAACAATGCGACGTCGTTCGGCAAAGTCCGGACGAGTTCGTGGCGGCGCGGGATCGTCGGCTTCAGGTTGGGGCCGGGGCGGAGGCCGCAGTCGCGAGGCAGCCGGCGCGGGCACCGCAGCTTCCACCTTCTCTCTCAGTGCGCCACCGTCGCCAAACTGTCGGCACGCACCAGTACAACGGCGGGCGCCGCCTCCAGCCACGGGGGCGGCACAGCCCATCGCCGCCACCGATCGCGGTCGGCGGCGCCGGACAAACCGCGCAAGAAGAAGCACATGGGCACGAGCACCTCGCTGGTCAGCATCCCCAACACCATCCGCCTGTCCATGCTCAACAGTGGCCTCATGTCGCTAGGTGAGTCCCTCACCGCCCCTCCCCACAAAACAACCCGCCCCCCGCTGGCCATCTTGCAAAGAAAAACACAGCAACATTAAAGGAACAATATCTACAATTCCGTCCCGAAAAACCGTGGCTAAATTTACGATAGTTGAACGAGGCACGACTTCGTATTCAACCACCCCGCTGCTTGCTCGTGCTGCTGCAGTTTCTTTTATTTACCTTATTGTGAAGTGCTTCCTCCCAGCCCTCGTGGAAATACATTTTATTGCCTCCCAGTCACCTCACCCCATTACCTTTATTATCGATACAAAACCTTCAGTTCGTCCTTCACTTCTGACGGAGAAAATTAAATAGCATCGTTTTAGACTTACGCAACACTTCGTAAATAATTACTACGAAAAAAAACACGTTCAACAAGTCTAAAAATAATTTTATAAAAGTTGCGAAATATTAGTTGGTAACTAGACGACACGTTCTATTTTCTTTTACGGAAACGTTACGATCGGATGGGTGAATAATATAGGAGCAACCTGCCACTGTGTGAACCTTCGACACAACAGTTACAAAATAAATATAAATTGGGAAATGGGGAAATACTTTGCTCATTGAAGGAAGAAAACGTGAGAATAATTTTTAACAAGTTTCAGTGTGTGGCCAATCAAGTCCAGAAACAATTTTATTACAAAGACATGGGCTGAATGTAACCTTTAATAATATTCAATTTACGATGAACTTTTCAGTAAATTAATAAAGTACACGATGATTCATCCCTTATATTTTCGGGGAGTCTCGCCTTCAGAATTAAAAATCGATAATTAAAAAGTTCATTCCAAATTTAATAATTTAAATGTTGAATTTAAGTGTCACATCCCCGTATAAAATAAGGGATGAAACGTCGTGTGATTTTAATATTTTACCAAAAAAAGTCAAGTGTAAACTTTAAGTAATTACGTGTCATATTATATTCAATGATTTTTTAAAAAATTCTTATCTAGGTTGACCACACACAATTTTATTAATTTATTAACGTGTCAGACCATATTTAATGTAATGTAATGACTATTTTAACCTTCCGGTACTCCTAATTTTACGATTGGTTGTAAGTTTGATGGTGATAAAAATTCTGAATCGACAAAACTTGAGCACATTTTTTCCCGCCAGAATAATTAGGGTTTGGGGGTGGTAAATTAAGTGCGGAAAATGAACCCCACCCCAATCGTAGTTAATTTAATGATCATTCAGGACAGACCAGGAGTTTGTAACTAATTTTTCCCAGTTAAGCGTTGAATACAGACTGGAAAAGTAGTTTTTAAGGGGTAAAATATTATTGTACCTGTGGTTTTTTATTAACAATTTTGAACCCGACTTATTTGTCGTAAAAAAAGACATTTCGGAATAATTTTACGAAACGTTCCGGTTTGCCATAAGTGGATTAAAAGAAATATTTAATTTGAAGTTACAAACCTTAAAATCGTGAAAACTGTGGAAAATGTCGGCTCCTTGCATACATTTTTATAACACATTTTAGGATTGATGAAGAAAGGCGTCGTTACATTTCCGTCACCTTTAAATACAAGTGTACAGTGTTAGTAGACGATTTAAGGAGATAAAATTAACCTCGGCCACTAGCTCTTTAAAACTATCTGAGTGACTTGACCTTCGGACGGTGAACCAGAGTTAAGTTGTGCTTCGGAGAGTTTGAACTGTGCGAAAAAAAATATTAAAAATGTTCTGTGAATAAAACAAAGGGGGTTGGTTCGTGTAATTAAGTCACACGATCAGACGTTTGATGCTAAAAAAGGACGTAATAAATTATTTTCATTCTCTATTACTAATGAATTATCTGTTTATGACGATACACTTGTTATAGTCAGGACATTTTATTTTACAATTTCGATGCACTTTGTAAAATTCACAATGACTGCGTTGTAAAAAATATTTAAATCAATTTTTAAGCATTTCTAATTTTAATTAACTTTACATAAAGAAATATTATTTTCTGAATAATACTTAAGGTAATTGATTCTTAATCAGTTCTATTGCGCCATTTACTATTTTTAATAATTATAACGTCATCAAATATTTTACAATAAATAAATTGACCATAATTAAGGAAAAACGTTATTAAAACAATTAATAGAAATATAATTTAACAAAGTTTCGTCCTTTATTTAGGACGTCATCAAGTGGATATAGGAGTAATTTAATTTTAATATAAGTAAATAAACGTCCCTGGAGTCAACTATTTATACATTTTCTTACAAAAAAATATGATTTACAACTACCGCGATGACGTTTCTTCTTGTCTTCTGGGACCTCTTATAATTTTTTTTTAAATAAATCTATATAAGCAATCATTTATTCTATTATTAAATGTGACAATAGGAAAATTTAGAGACAAACGTCCTACTGCCTTTCCTGTTGGATTTAATAATTGATATGTTCATCATGTAATAAAATTCTAAATGAAATTTAGAAATGTCATTATTACATCAGGCAATGTCGTTTTTGTAAATTAGATATATATTTGGTAATAAAATGTATAAAAGTCTCCTGACTCAAGGCCATTTATTTATTTACATTATTACAATAAATTTCCAATGTTTTTCGCGTCATTAAAATTTTATTGTCATATATAAAAAATTCAAAAAGTTTGTCAGCAAATTTATTGGTACAAGATGCTCTGTTCTGCCGTGTTTTCTCTTCAATTAAATAGCTGATAAATTTAATTGCTTGACAGCAGGAACCCCGGCCTTTTAATACGACCTGTAAATTGTCTCCATTTTCTTTTAATGATTACAACTGCATTGTCTTTTCTAGTGGATTTATTTTAGTGAATCTCGTTTACTATAGTTATGCTTACGTATGTTGTTCCCTTTAGAGTGCTTTTTTTTTTGCGACACGACTGTAGCAGTTTTGACAGTCAGGAAGTCCGTTGTGTTTTGATTTGTGGCATTCAGAGAACCAATATTTACTAACACGAGTGTATCGTGATTTCCTTACGACCGTTTTGGAGTACTTTTCCTCTTTAGAAACATAGATATATCAGGAAATCAACCCTGTAATAAATGCTGTTGTTGTTACATATAAAATTAAAATATAATATTTCCAATATAATGTCTACCATTAAAAACGTTTTGCAGATCTGTGGCCATTACAATAATAACACGGCTAAGAAGAATGATAACTGCAAAAATATCAGATACCTTCCTTAGTAAAAAATACGAAAAGCTACAAGTGTATCAAAACATTCAAATTATTCATTATCACACACTAACAAAGCAACATAAAAATTAATTCAACGTTTCGTCCTCAATCTAGGAACTTCATCAGGTTTTACAATGGAGTTATTAATTTCCATACATGGCCAAAGGTCTTCTAGAAATTTTAGATAAATACTGATGTTGATGCAAGGAATGCCTTGGGAATTCTAAGCAAAAATTTATTTATACAACTTCAATATTTGGATAATAAATGGCATCTGATTTCTGTGTAATTTGTCTGTGTTCATGCACTTCAAATTATATTGTAGTCAGATAAATATAATTGTTTCCTAATAAATTAAACCGACTTTTATGTGTATGTTCCGCATACCCGTTGAAAAAATTTGACCAAATTGAGTTTCGATTGGAAGCATTTCTTCTGGTCAGGAAGAAAAATCGAGTTCGATCTTTACCAAATAAGTACTTATTTTTCGACTCTTTATATATATGACATTGTCAAAGCATTATAAATACATACATATATGTCCTATATTTTTCCAGTGTTTTAACAAACACTGCTTTTTTAGGGGGAAATTCCAACCTTTTCGCGACTCGATTTATGTCGACGTCGGCGCTTTTTCTCCCTGTTGAGCTCGACTCCCAATTAGTTCTGATTCTGAAATATCGAATGAACTGACGGTGTACTTCCTGTAATGGTGGTGATGAATGGCTTCAATTCCCACAGGAAATATACAGTTTTAAATTCAAATACCTTTTCTCTCTCTCTCGGCGACAAGGCAATCTGCATAATACCGTGAACTTTCCTATTTTGAATTCATAGAAAAAATAGGTTTATTCTTATATATATATATATATATATATAATATATATATTTATAGACATTAGTTCGTGTGTGCTAGGCCGTTGGCAAATTTTATAATTCTTATTACTGTATACAAATACAGAAATTCGACGGTGACGACTCAAAATCCAATATTTACCCAACTTGTAACGATTAAATTCTGGTAGTGTACCAGGTATCGAAACTTCGCTTGCTAGGTTCAAGGAAAATATTTTAAAAATTTTGATCTAAATTTTTATTGGTATGGTTGAGAATAAAGTTTAATATATGTTGTTCGCGTATTAAATTTCCTATCTTGAAGTTCAGAGTGAAAGGGTAAATATTTTAATAAATATCCTCGGATAGAAACGTGAACAAATTCAAAGGAAACCCTGAGAAATGAAAGCTATGTATTTAATTATCTAATTGGTTTTTCATATCTCTTAAGATATTCCCAAATGTTCATCTATTTTGTTAGCATATTTGAATTTTATTTTCAAAATACCATCCGTATTTTTCAGATTGTGAACCCGAAGAAAATTGCAAGAAGCGTTTTTTACATATATGTGCAGGTATTAAATGAATTCAATATTTTTCCTAGATCGGTGTAGGTAAGCAGAAGTATGATTGGGGTCCTTCGGTGATTCTCATAAGTAAAGGTAGAAGTAGTTACAGTAGTTGTTGTATCACATTATAATCGTTGAAGATATTGTAGGTGGTGGTTGATATATTATTTTCGTATGTGAGTAGCTATATATATATATATATATATATATTATAAAAACGGCTATAAATAATACTTAATTCTGGTACCTGACTTACTCATAAAATAATTCCAAACCCTAACTTTTATATTTGTTCATATTATAATTAAGATTGAAGACTGAAACTTGCAGACAATTTTCTACCATTTTTACAAGCATAATTTGAAATTATAAACGTATGAACACAGCTAAATTAGTCAAAAATAATTTATTAAGAAGTAAAACATAAAAATCTACTCAACGTTTAGTCTTCAATCTATTCTAAAATTACAATATTTTTCATTCCGGATCCACTAAGCCAATATTTGTAACTTTATTTTAGTCAAATATAATAAAATGAGTTAAATGTTGGTGACATAATCGACGTTTATTGAAACTTTCGCTCAATAATTTCACCGTCAATTAAGTAACAAGAAATTCCGCAATGTAGGCAACTCTTTGGACTAGAATTGCTAATGTGTAGCCTATGTAGCAGGGGAAGATGAAGCTATTTTGTTTGAATCACCCGCGTTAGCTTTAGTTTACTTTCAGAGGAACCAACCTTTTCCATTATACAGCATGGCCTTCTCATAATATAATATACTTAATTTAACGCTGTTACGAACTTAAAATACTTCTGAATAATAATAATTTAATCTAAGAGGTTGTAGTCATGACAATTGTTTTATTTGGTTGGAGCGTAGTAAATGATATAAATCCTTTCATAGGTCAAATGTTTGCGTGACAAAATAATAATCTGTGGTTGGTTTTCCAAAAAATATTCCGGCTATTTGGATTTGAAGGCTCTTACGCCAGAAATATTTGTTTTCAAACATGTGCTTGTTTAGGAAACTGACCCATGAAAACGAATTATTTTTTAATGTCTCTTTGAACGACACTTTTAAACCATTATTATACTAGTTAGTTCAGATATAAGGAAATGTGTTGGCTTAGTTTAAATGTTGGAACGTAATAATATAAATTTCTTGGAAAATATTCAATACAGTAGGGCCCCATACCGTAGATATGAGGCATATTTGCTTTATATTTTACACTCTACGTAAATAATAGGTATTTTATAAATAAATATAAAATTATAAATTTTATAAATGTATGAAATCACACAAAATTTTCTGAAATAATTTAATAACTTAAAAAGTAACACGAAGTTAAGTCCTCACTCTATGACTTCATCAGGTGTTCATTGGATTTGGAGTATTATAAATATTAACACACATTTGAAGTTTCTTCTTTTAGTATATTGATGTAAAATAAATATATTTTTCTGTAGAATATCTGCAATGGCCGTTGTCACCGAAAATTACCAATTATCAATTTTAACAAGACAAATTGCGCCCTGTTCCCGATGTTACGTAAAACTTATCGTACTTTATATATTTTAAAAATTTTTAAATTAAAGACAAAGAATTTTGTGTTTAAAAATCATTTGAAAAACAGCGAAGAATTTTTGTGCCTAATTTATTATTAATTATTAATCTCTGACCGGAGACATACAAATAAAAATATTTTAGATTATCTGAGGTTAGATACAATTTTAAAATATTTTCGTCAAAAGAAGTGATAGTCGCTTATGACTCGGTTAATACGCGTGGGAATACGCAATCATTTTTTATATAATTTATATTCAAATAAATGTTGCATTAGGTTGGAAATTTTATTAAATTTTTGTGTACTGTTTTGGGGTTTTTAAATAGCTGATTTATTCCAAAAATTCTTCAAATTTATAAAGTCTATCTAATATTGTCGCGTTTTTCGAGCGTGGCCCGTTTATCCCAGACGTAGTAGGTTGTCAGAGGCCATGTATAGAAAGAGAGGAAATTATTCTTGTCCTGTAAGCGTGAGTGAAGTCGCTGTGGCATTCCTTATCTCGGCCTTTCTCTTTAACTGTGAAGGGGGTTGTCAGCTTCCCCCCCCTCTTTTCACCCTCAACGCCTGCAGGCAACTAAAGTCTGGGCGATGCTCATCTCGACAACACTTTACCCTTCAGTGACAGGCCATTCCGTCAATGTGATTGGGACGTTTCACTCGACACACTGGCGCGCAGGCTGTCTCTTTCAAACAGCCACTTGATTATTTATTACCTACTTAGCTTTGTATTAAAACGCGGCTGATGATAAATCAGTACAAAATCCTATATTATAGAACAAATTATGTACTTACGCATTTGACGGCGGTGGACTGTTTCCGAAGAGACCCTAAATGATTTCTGGTATATATATATTTCCATAGTTCACAAATTTGTATGTTTTCATTCGTTTATAAAATATATAACTTTTAAAATTATTTATAAAATTCCTGTTATTTACGTGGAGTGTCGAATTTAAAAAAAGTGACTCATATCTGTGGTATTAAACTATATATATATATATATTGTAATAAACGCTTTTAATTAAGTGATACAAAATACCAGAACGTTAGGAACAAACAAATTATATGCTATTCAAAAGATTAAAATAATAAAGGAAGGAAGTTAAAATTAATATTTTTAAAAGATAACAAAAATTATTTAATTGGACTAATTTGATGTTAGTTGAATTTACATTTTATATTTTTAAGTAAATGTTTCAACTGTTAATTTCAGGGCCGCTTATCGGGCATATAAGAAAGACAGTGATTTGCAATTTTCACCAAATTACAAAAGCAGAAAAAAAAGAATTTAAATTTACAATAACAAAATTTTATCCGAATAACAAAAACTATTATAAATCTGTCAAAGTTATAGAAATCTGGCTGTGAACGATATTTACGTAAAGGTTTACAGAAGAAAGTTACATACCATTTATTTAGAGCTGGTTTGTGCAAACGTTATTATTGAATTCGTTATAGATTTTCACTGATTTTATTCTCGTCTCACTTTCCAACTTTGGGCGTATTTCTACTTCGCTGAATTTTTATTGTCACGCTCAGTTTTATGTGGAGAATCTTTAACAGAAGAAACTGATGATATTCAACCCCTACTTTGCTGAATTCGACCATCACAGACTCTAGCTCGGACTACCATAGTCAGGCCGTCCAAAACACACTCTGCTCTCTGAATATCTGAGTTTTCTGATTACATACTGCTGTCTGACTATCAAAGTGTTTTATTGAGCTCCGCTGTACGTCTTATATGCCTTCCCGTAGCACTCATTATAGTCTCTGCATTCGTGCGCCAAACTGTTCTTTACAATGCTCTGACCTCAAAGTTACGCCGACAATAATTAAAGAAACAATTTTAATGAAGTATTTAATTACACATTTGTATATATATATATATATATTCTATATTAATTTGGACTTGTTCCTGCCAATATTCCGGTATCTTTGCTTCTTTTTCTTCGTATTTAGTTACAATTCTATTATTTCAATTTTTTTTACCTACTGTCCATGCCTAACTCCGTATCATATTCGTATATTTCTTCAATTATAGAATGACTTTATAGAACACTTAATTGTGTTTCTTCAAACCATTTGACGCCCAACCTTTTTTTCTGAAAATTGCCTTATTTACAACTCAAAATATTAGAATAACGATAAGCAACAGACGCTTTAACTGGAAGGAATATCGTAATAATTAAATCGACGGCAATACATTCAGACAGGAATTATTAAATACTTCTGATTAAACCTTAAAGAATAATAAAAACAACCTTCTTACAGACAGACTTTAAATTGAGAAACAATAATAAAATTTAAAATTATCGCGGCAAAAAACAAAAGACATAAGACCACTAGGATTAAAGAACATAAGGCAAACTATAAACATTCTGTTATATCAAAACAGTGTGACTGGAACAACCACCCTTTTTACTTCTAAAATTTATGGAATATATTAAGGAATGCAAATATCATGTCAGATTAAATTCTGAAGTCATTAAAATTAAACAAATGTGCCCGATACATGAAGACTTAGCAAAATCTATGATATATTACTCTCTTCTTAACATCTGTGGCATGTTATTTAAGTTGTACGGTTTAGTCCTAGATTAAAGTTCACCTGATGAGGTTTACGATACGTGGAGGAAACGTTGTGAAGTATTAATTCGATATGTTATTCTAAGCTGTCTGTATTCGGCCGATATATCCGAGTCGACATATTATATCATATTAATTTTCCGACACATTTTGTGATTTCCTTTTGTGTACCTTATTAGGTATAGCCTTTTTTTTTCTCTGAGCGAAGCCTTCGGGGTGTTTGTGCAAAACAACTGGTTTCGGTTACAGATCCTTTATGGTTTTGTTGCTTGCTGTAGTCACAGTTTCAAGGTTTCCAAGGCTCTGCTTTCTCTGAGTTGTGGCCATTTCTGAGGAGTATCCTGGATGGCGTTGTGGTTTCGTCCAGTCTCTTCGACGTTTATTGTGCAACCCAAATTTCTCTTAAAATGGGGGTTGTTTCTGAATTATTCTGAACCACAGTTTTGTGAACAATACGTGGAGGGGAGATTTATACAAGTTGTGTATCACGGGGTTGGAACCGAGTAACTGGTTGTTCAAGTTGATGGTATACGACTCGAATGATATATTTGGTGCGGGGAACAGTGAGAGAGCGGAGCCCATTCAGTGGGACACAATGGTTGAGCAGGGCCTTTTCTTGGAACAAGGCCGCGTCCGAGACGCAATTAACTAACGAACGGCATCTCGGCCGCATGCGGCGCCAGTAGCCGCGAAAACCAGCCTTTTCATCAACCTCGAAGAGAGAGAAAAACAAGCACGACATTGTCTCAAGGACTTTTAACATCGTAATATTACGTGGTGGGAGGGGGGAGGGGAAGGATGAAAAATTAGCTACTTCGTTGACGTGACGTGATATATCCGAGTAGAAAAGGGTCAAAGGCCTCTGGTTCTTTAGGTGTGGTCTTCAGCGATACTCTTCTCGCGCTCATGAACCCTCACATGTCTGAATGCTGTGTCCCTGGGGAGCTGCTGATACGTTTTCAAAGAAGGCAAGACGTGGTGTAAGTCGTTGAACTTACCAGGTTATTCACCACATTCTTCCGCGCTGATGGTACTTCTCTCTGGTCTTCATGGATTCTCACAAAATAATCACCTTGGATGTTCCAGAGCATTTTTTTTTCTTTATGGGAGCAAGGTCACACGGAAGTACCGTGAGCGTTTCAGCTTCTCGTCTTCAGACCAGTCTTCGGCAAAGGAACTCATTTGGTGCGCCTTTTGTAAGCGACGGAGATGCTCCAGGGCCCGCGTTTGAGGCGAGCTGACGGAGTCATTCACCGTGCTGACACGTTACGAGATTGGAGGATGTCGTGGATGATTCTTAAACTCCGTCCCAGCTAGTCAGCCCGGATGACACAATCAGTTTGCGTCGACTTTCTGATATCAAGCAATGGCTTCTGACCCAGCTCGTGCCTTCTTTTTCCCTCAATGGTCCACCCATCACGTCAGCGTTGCCCAAGGTTATTCTTTGCCTCGCTTCATCACGATTTACTTACTTCACCATGTCACTGTGCCTTACTTCAAAGCGGTTAAAATTCTGATCATACATAATATTTCTTTATAGACTTACTTTCTATGGATTCAATTGTGTACAGCCATTCGTAATTAAAGTTATCATTACTGGAATTAAAATACAGAATAATTGATTTAAAAACTATTTATTTAAACTTTACGACGTTACACTTATAAAACGAACGTGAACTCAAAATTACCGAATTAATGGTAAAAGGGAAAGTTTGTTGATTCAATTGGGGTGGTTTTACTTTGCAAGCGACCACCGATAATTGCTAAAGTAATCAGAATCGGTATATTTTATTTTTAGTCTTTGAACTGAAGGTCAAACCTGAGGTGTTGTTCAGAATGAGGAAGGCCGTTGAAATGTTCACGATGACCGGAATTTTGGCAGGCCTGGTGTTCCGGACTGACGTTATCGTTGTACGTGTCAAAGACAAGAAAACTGTCATCTTGCGATAAGTAATGCTGCTGTAGAAGTTTCAGAAGTTTATAGGAAAACGTTGTTAGACATCGTGGTAACCATAAGATATAGGGAAATTGACACGTGATTTTCCTCGCTCGATTTAACCATATTCAAAATGGAGCTGATGAAGGCTTACTTGAGGTAACTCCTCGTCGATATTCCTGGTGAAGAATGTAACGGTTGTTTCATGCAAAATCATGATAATATAAATGGCTCGATGTGAAATGCACGAAAGGGAATTTTGAGAGCAACGCGCCAGAATTTGGAAGTTGGAACCAAGCCATCGGAAAAGGTTGTTTGGCAGAAACTCATCATCTTCGTGACAACAAAGTCGAAACTTCAATGGACGGACGAGAAAAAAGTCGTGTCGACGTTACATCAGGGAAAATTCACAAACCATACCATGCTGCCATATCGATAACTAAATTCAACAGATTACTGGAAATATTTTCTTCATCCTTAAAAAAATTAAATTTCCAGTACAGACTTTTATTCTATGCCTTTTCGTAATGAGGCTGTTACAAGGATTCCTTTTTAATTTTTTAAAATAAATTAACCTACACAGTCTTGTGGACACTTATGAAATAAAATCCAGAATGCATACTTAAATAATCTATTTAAGAAAACATTTAACATGTTTTTTATTTAAAATTACGTGTTCAAAAAGTAAGAAGTTCCTCTGACTGTAACACAATGAAATATCACGAACTAATCCCTATCTATGATTATTAAAAAATGGTATAACTTTAAAAAAACAGGAAAATTACGATGATTATTATCCACCGGATAATATTTCCGCATTATAATTATTAACAAATAAATCATTCTAGCTAATTGTCAATGTGAATCCAAATTTATCATTTAACGCGCTGTTCATTTGTAAATATAATCACGTGATTTAAAAATTTAAGTAAAAAATAATTATTGAAGAAAGCAGAAGCTCGATTCTCATTACGGTGACGTCAAATACCTGCAGTACCGTATTTTAGTGAGATTATAGAGTATTTTAGAAAATTAAATAAACATGAGTAAGGTCAAATGAAACTAATTAGATTGATAGTACTACAAATTTTTTGATTGCATTAAATCTTATTTCATTACTTATAATAAATAATTCCAAATTCTCCATTCGGATGTTAATGAAAATGGTGGTATTTTGTTTAAAATAAATTTTATTATAAAAAATTTATTATAAATAATTCTATTTCAAAACGGCCGAATTTAGGTCAACGTAAACCTCGCTTATCGATGTGAATCAAAATTGATTATTTTACAGTCTTTTTGGTAAATATAATCACCATTTACATATACATACTTTAGAAATTTAAGAAAAATGGTTTTTGAAAGAAATCTGGAGCATTATTCTAATTACTCATTAAATAAAACTTAAAAAACCTATAATATCGTAGTTAAAGAGTTTATACAGTATTTTAGAAAATTAAATCTGTCTAAGCAAGGGGAAACAGACTTTTTAGAAGATAAGTTTCACATTTTTGGATAGCCTTACATGTAATTTCTGTGCGAGAATCCGGTCCAAAAGAAGAGGTAATAAGACAGTGCCACCCTCTTCCTGGAAATCGGAAACATCTGGTTCTCTATTCACAAAATATTGAAAATGCTCGCAATGAATTTTAAAATATAATAATACTTCCCTTAAATTCTAAACCAGGAAACAATCCTTTTAGAAATAAAAACTCTGAACAATTACAAATAGAATTATAGGATATAAAACGTCTCTGTTAAAGGAATACTAATTATAATATTCGTACGCAATCGTTTTTCACTATAAATCAATCTGTTTATAATAATAAGAATTGAAAATGTTTGTAATTTTGGGTACGTTGTTATATTTAAATGACTGAAATTGAATTCGATGTCATTTTGGCCATAAATGATGCCTGATTAGACGAATTAATACCTGAAGAAAATAATTAATTCAGATTTTACAATGAATTTAAGAGTGCCAGTGTTTTTTTTAGTTTATGTTGATTGCTGAAGTTATCATGTGGCAATTTTCTTTTGAATTATTCGTGGAAACATTGCTAATTATTTCACGTAGACCGAGAACGTTGCCAATATGAAATTTTTCAAAGTAAATCTACTATTTAATCCAATTTATATTAATGGTGAAATTTGGGAGGGCTCTATTCACGTTTTTTTAAACGTTTTATAAAACATATATTTGAAGGAAAGAGATACGCTTTATGGCCTCCAACCATCCACTAGTTTCTTTTTTTAAAAAAAGAGAAACTCATTGTGTTTGATGTGTCGACTGAAACACGGACGGTCGCAACTTGGAGAGCTTTTAGAAATGATGAATTAGAGTGGGGAAATATTGCTCCCAATTTATGTTCCTTGCTAATGGAAAAGGTAAGAGGGATACAAGCCAGACACTCTTAAAGTGATTGATGTTGGAAGACATCTTGCATCGTACCTGGACATTGAGTTTCATGAGCCACTGCAATCCTCACGTCTCCTAAATTTTCAAGTGGTCAGCTCCTATTTATAAATCGTACGACCTTTATTTTGAAGAGTTGTTTTTGCATTTAGAGATATTAATACATGCCAGTTGTATTACAAGAAAAATTTTTAAACGTTAAAAGAAATAACCAACATTTTTAGACAGTTTATTATATATTACTTTATCGACGTTTCAATAACGTTTTTCTTAATTTCATCAGGTTTCAATAAAGCTGTTATGTTACTCGAGTAACAATCCTGTTTCATACAATATTTAAAATCACAGTCTAACAGTATATTCTATAAAAATCCGTTAAATGGCTGCTGATTAAATATAAATATTAATAATGATCCAACCCAGGCACAAATAATATTTTTATTTTAATGTTAATTAAGATGAGTCAAGATTAAAATACAGGAGCTTCCGGTTATAATTAAACCACATTAATCTGTAAAATTAAAGTACATGGATTAGTTTCAAGTATGTGAACGATAAAATCATATCCTGTGCCACAGAGATTCTAAGCTGATAAATTTATTGCGTAGGCCACAATATTAGTGATGTATATATATTATTATACATCTAATATAATTTTTAAATTAGTTTCAAAAATTTTCAAAATTCTGAAAATTTAATAATAAATGTTACCAAATAGAAACTAAATAAGAACCCCATTTTTTAAAATTAATATTACATGTATATACTTGGAATTTTAAAATGAAATAACACAAAAAGTAAAAAAATAATGGATTGTAAATATTAATAGATTAAAAGAACATAAAAAACATTAATAGGGAAAACTAATCCTACTCTTGAAACTAGATTGGAATAATGCGAAAATTATTAAACGTAATTTATCTGAAGTGCAATACATTGAATTATCTTTAACACCCTGAATTCACACAATTACACTTTAATATTAACTCATATTTTAAAAAAAATATTTTATAACTTTTTGTTGTTTTTTAAAAATAATTAGTAAATATATGTAATTTTAATTTGAAAAAGAAACTGGGTCCATATTTACTTTATAATTGGCAACATTTATAATTAATTTTCAAGAATATTGAAAATTTAATTAAATAATATATATAAATTTGTGATTTGAAATATTTTATGACACAAAATTGTTACCGTAGTAACACAACTTTATTAAAACTTCGTGAAATTACAAAAGCGTACTGAAACGTCGTTAAGTGTTAAATATTTTTTTTTAAAATTTCAGAAAAGATCGTTAGTTTCTTTATTTATACTATTAATAAAATAAAAATGATTTTTTTAAAAAAAATATACTTTAAAAATACTGGAACGTAATTTTAACATTTTAGTCTTGAAATTTTAAGACAAATGTGCTGGGGAGAAAGCTCTGAAATAATTGTTTTTACGAAAACCAACACTTTTGTTACTAAAAAACATTAGAACAATGAAAAAACCTCAGATTATTAGTCATAAATTTAAAAAATAATAAAGTTAACAAGACGTGTAATCCCTAAAGTTTTGGGACCTTTCAGAAAATTAAAGGATAAATTCGTAATAGAATTTTTTGTTACAAATTTTATAAATGAATGAAACCTCACTGTTACGACTGTTTGGAGCGTAGTGGTGGCTTCACGTTTCACCAACACTTATCTGTATCCGTAGAAACTCTTCGGGGTTGCGACGGAAAAATCGCTATAGCGACCACTGAATAGGTCTAACATGATTGTGTCTATTTTTTTACTGTGTGACCACGCGGCATCAATCTTGCTGATATTCTTTTGAGAGATAATTGTTTAAGGAAAAATTCATATATGTGAGCCATAATTTTGAAAGACGCTACTTCTCAAATGGAAACTCGTTTTGTCACTAGCAGTACTACCTCTTCGGCTATCTTCCCTAATGAATGTGGAAGAAATTTATCCTTCGTTGGTCACGTTTATTGTTAATGTTGTTGATATAACGTTCTTTTATTTCGCATATTTCGTTTTTTTTAAAAAAAATAGCCGTGTTACTGTATCAGTATTCAGTAATTACCATGGGAACTAAGTTAAGTGATTTAAAAAGTGTCTGAATCTCGTGTTCTGTTCAGGCCGCGGCCCCTCATTTATAAAACCATCGGAAGGAACTCTTCGATGTTAAAGACTCACGTTGTATTTTTAATTAAGAGTACTTCACGGAAAACAGCCAGGAATTACCGATACAGGGCAGAGCCGTGAAATTTATAATTTATTTGCCAAGCAACTATGGCGCATTGTAAAGGCGAATTTCTGCACAGGCGAGGAGAGTAGAAGAGAGGGACTTCTCTCGTCTGCTGTGTAAAGCTCCTCGGACCGTTTAATGGAATTTTAAGCGGGTTCGGGGCGGAGGCGTCACAAGCACATTCAAATGCCCTCTCTCTGTGTTTGACAACTTAGGGAGGTCTGCAGCTTCCAGTCGTGCTGCTAAAACAACGCCCAAACTTTATATTCTTCCTTCGGAGTTCTATAACGGATTAGTAGCAAAAGAAAAAAAATACTGTTACTATTTCATGAGGCTGTAGAGGAATGGAAAACACCCGGCCGGAGACGACAAATGTTAAAGGTCAGCCGGAACTATCAAGTTTATGCAGTCGCTGGATGGTACGAGGGTAGTTTCACAAGTACCAGACCTAACAAAAGAAAAACGTAAAATATTTACGGGAAAAACTATCTTTATTTTTAATGTAGTCTCCTTGATACACTTTTCCTAGTGATGATCAATATCTCAGACTCTCTGTATAAAGCAAGAACCATTGAGTTCTATCAACCGCAGAAGGCACTTCTTCATTCTTGGCAAATTATTTTACCACTGAGTCATTTTTTTCAAGATTGAAAATAAAAAATAATCCGCAGGGGCTATAAATATGGTGAATAGGAGGAAGCAGTTCCAGCTCACTGATTTTGGCCATCGCCTCGATTTAATCACCCAAACGCTGCAATTAGTTTTTGTAATAATCGCCGATGATTGTTTCCTCCCCCATTTTTTCAACTTTGAAAATTATTTGACGCGTATCCCAAAGAACTGACACCAGGACCTTTCCAGCAGAAGATGGAACTTTCTTGGGCATCTTTCATCCGATTCTTTCCCTTTTCAGTCCACTGCGTTTGACTGTTCCTTCGTGCTGTGATACATCGCCTGACTGAAACGACGCTGTTTTTGTTCCATCGTAAGAATTGTACCTCGTCTTTCATTTTGGTTGAATCCTTGTACAGAAAAGTCGTTGTATTCAATAAAATATTTTAATTGTCGTTAATATAATTAATTTATCTTATTAATAAAAAACAGACGTAAATTAAAATCATTCCGATGACCATGCATTATTCTGTATATTGAAATAGCGAATAAATGGTTTTTATATTGAAGAATTGGGAAAATTTCGGTTATTGATCAAAAAGTCTTATTATAATATAAAAATAGGTTTTTTTTGGCTTATAAAATTATCTTTCCTTTCAAGATGGTAAAAAGTGAAAATAGAACGTGTTAATTTAAATTTTCACTACCAAATGGTTAAATAATTTAGTAGCGTATTAAACCATTGTTTTATCTAATAAATAAAGCAGAGCATGAGTATAATTTGAAACCCTTACAGAATGATAAAGGAGCACCCTTATGTGTGGGGGTGGAAATAACGCGAGAAAATAACGCGAGAAAATAACGCGAATACCACCGAGATTCGATTCAAATCGTCTTTTTGGATGTCGCTGAGTTTATTTATGACAATATGGGAAACTCACGTGGGTGGGCTGTGGTTGGAGGGGTTCGGAAGAGGTTGGCGGGAATAGAAAATTTAAAACATGTGAACCGGCCGATTTTTGCGTCGAATAAATATATTCGAGGATAAATGTATTTCTCTGCATGTTCTCCGTGTATAATTTCAAACCTTTTTTGGGATTTGGAGGGGAGCACCCTTAAGGATGGGGGTGGAGTTGCATGCCATAAAAAGAACGAAAAAACTACAGCTATTTAACTCGAATCCGGGGTTATGGATTTAGTTGAGTTTAATTATGACATTCAACTATTTGTTGAAATCCACAGTAAAGGGGCTAAACGGAGGGGTTGAACCTATTAAATCGGCCGATATATTATATTCGTCGAAAGAAACTTTTTAAGTGTCAATGAGTTCACTCCCGTCCGCCATGGGAAGTGAGCACATTTAGGGGTAGGAGTTGAGGTGCATAACATAAAAATAATGTAAAAGTAACCGAGATTAAAGTAAAATCGGGGGTTATGGATATATCACTACCAGTATAACGCAGGGCACCTAGATAGTTATAAATAAATCACAGCCCTTTTAAAGTCAGAAATGATTCGTTACAGAAATTTTGTCGCTCTTTGCGACCCTTTCATGTATATGAAGTTTACACTAAGAAACAAAACATCTGTCTGGAGTTTTTTTTAAAATTTGGGAGCGAATCAAGTTTAAATTAATCGTAAACATTTGACGGGTTCTGTTCAAAAAGGGTTTCTTGTTAGTTTTATAGTGTAAAAAGCTTCTGTATCTGAACAGGTCGCAAATATCGACGAAACGTTGAATTATTTCTATTACAAATAATTTTCTGATTTTAAAAGGCTGTGTTTTATTTATAAATTACTGTTAAATAGTCATATATATGTCATCATTATGTTACATATATATAAAAACCATGTTACTTGAGAGTAATCCACGTTTCTTAATAAAAATGAAACGAGTGTTTTTTTTGAAAATTGGAACGAATGATGTCGTTAATCAACAGTTGATGAGTTATCAAGCGCTTCTTGATTAGGATTAATGTAAAGAGTCCTATGTAGTTTTAATAATATTATAAATGTCAGATATTTTTAATCATTATTGTAATTTTAATTCTTGTTCTTCAGTTATTTTGAGATACAAATGATTATTTCTTTCTAACTGCTATTGTAAACGTCGTCTCATGTTTGTCTCGAGTTCTCAGTCTGCGTATTGTTTGTCTTTCTATTCCGGAGGCTGTCACAGGCTGTACGTAACTGATTTAAAGGTCTGGTTTATCGGAAGCGAACAGGTAGCACGGCGGAGCATTTCCATAGCAACGGGCAGCTGCTTGACCTCACTTGCCCTGGCTGCGCATTTACAAATATATATATAATACATAGATATACACACACACTATTCACGAAGTGCTCTAAATAATTATCTCAACATATTAAATAGTTGACTTTCATCTCCGTAAAGAGCCCGGTTATTAAAGATAAATCACATTTAAGATTATCTGAAATAAGACGAGTTCTTTTAAACGTTTCAGGGGGGGGGGGGGTGTTATTACATTACTTCAGATATTAAGCCATTAAGATAGCAGAAACACACAATGATAAACAGTAAACAGAGCTCTATGTCAAACCGGATTTTTTTTAAAACAAATAAATTCTTCCAAGGCTCCAACCTGGTGGTAATTCTCCTAAATCCCCCCCTCTCCTCCACTGATTCGAGTTTTGGCGGTCGTGCCGTTTGTTTTTACGGTGCTTGTTCTGTTAAGCAAAGGGGTATTGTAGTCCGAGTGGCTTTTATATGTCCGGCGGTTTGAGCAGTAAAGTTAACGATCTAAGCACCCCTCACATTCCCAATCCACCCACCCCCTGAACACATTCCGTTAAATTCTGTAAGCTGAGTGTTTCTTCATTACAAGCTTGTCCATTGTCACAACGATTTGCCTATTTTCCGTGTTGTTTCGTTCTTTTGATAAGTTGTAACTTCTAGAATTGTACGATTTATTTCATCACTAACAAGGGCAAACGTATAGTTATATACACATATAATCATGTCTGATAAATTATTTCTGCTATCTTTTAAAAGCAGAAACCTTCGCTTGGCGGCGAGAAAACATTACATTATAAATTAATATTTATCTGACTTCAATTTAATTAAACTATGAACATTGTCAGATGTAATTAATTGACGGAAAACTTAAAAAATTTAAAACGTTTCGCCATCAAGGACTTCATCAGGTGTAATTATAAAATTTAAAAAATATTAATTATATATTTCAAATAAGTCTTGACTAAAAATATTTTAATGATGAAAGAAATATCTGACATAAGTAAACAAACAAACGGCTTTTAGTCAGAAAATAATTGATTAGAATACAATTAAATATACACACGTTTCGTCCTGTTTTTATCTTTTCAGGTTTAATAAGTATATCTATAAAACATGCTAATTATTTAGAGGCAAGTTTCTGCTGTCTTTCATGTTGTTGAAATTTCAGATTACAAGCAGACGTTTCGTCCTTTTTTAAGAACTCTTCAGGTTTAATGGGAAAATTTTAGAGGCAAGGTTTTGTTGCCTTGCTTGTTGGAACCGAAATTTCAACAACAAAAAAAGCAAGGCAGCAAAACCTTGCCGCTAAAATTTTTACATGTTACATAACAAAATTATTAAACATGAAGATGACCTAAAAAAGGTATGAAACGTCGGTATAATTAATTTGTTTGCCCATAAAAATAATTAATATAAAACTTATCTTCTTATAATAAAATTGACTGTGTGTGTGTGTGTGTGTGTGTGTGTGTGTGTGTGTGTGTGTGTGTGTGTGTGTGTGTACTTTCCACGTAGAAATCTAAACACGTGGAAAAATTTCTACCAAATTAAGCACGTGTTCCTTTCGAACTGGAAACAAACACTGTGGGGGTATGACACGACTTTTCACCTCCCGGGGCGGTGGTGGAAAATTTTAAGAATGTTCAAACGACCGATATTTGAGTCGAATAACTATTTTTCGGGGCCGACGAGATTGATAGTGCTTCTCTCGATGCTCTTTGTGAATAATTTCAACCCTTTTCGGCATGGGAGGGGAACACCTGCAGAGGTGAGGGTGGAGGGACGCCCTATGCAAATAACGTTAAAACAACCGAGACAGGAGTAAAATCCGGGGTTATGGATGTCACGGAGTTTAGTTATTACAATCAACTTACTGGCTAACCACCATGGACGCGAGTGGGGGGTATAAAAATTTAACTTACAATTTCCACGAGTTTCCACATTGTTCCATGAATATTACCCAAAATTGGTGATATATAAATGTATTTTGCTTAGAATTTAGAAGGAAATCTCAGCATGTGAAGGGCCCTTTGTAGTGTCATAAATTCTATTTAAATTATTATCATCATTTTTCACAATTGTATGGCCGAATTATTGAATCTTAACTGCAGTTTTTTGCTCATGAATTTTGAAAAAAATATCTACATTCTTCGTCTAAAATTCAAGTATTTTGGCAATATAAATTATGGTTATTTAAATATAAATTTTTACATTATAAATAATTATTCGTGTTAAAAATTATGTAATTTATTTTTGAGTTGTAACAAAGCATGACCGGTTTCAGACCAATAATGTTATTTATCAGGCATCCTCAAATTTTAGGGGGGTTGGATTACTCGGTGAATTTGAAAAAAGGGTGACTTCTGATACTTATATCAGAAGATATGGGAGTTTTCCCAGACATCCTCTTACCCGTTCTCTAATCAAGGGCACAGGCCTCGTCTTCCTCTCCTGTCATCGTGTCACATTCATTATTGATGACGTCACCTCCATAATGGATCCGTGGTTAGGGGCAGGCCTCGACGACTCTGTATACAATTACGAAGCTGTCGCCTACGTCTTAACCCCCAAAAGCCAATCTTGACGTGTCACTTATTTTAAGGGTGACACGACCCCAACAGTTAAAAGAACTGGATGTTAATCAAATATTTTTTAATTGTTAATGGCCTCGTATAGACAGTAAAGAACCATCAGGTGTACATAACCTGAAATGAATAAAGGGCGGTAACCAATAATAAAATTAACAAAGATATTAAGGTGAAATTAACTCACCATAGATATAACTGATTCCTCTTTGTTTAGTGTTGGACGCTGTTAGTATATTTAGTTGGAAAGTTTTAAGAATTTATTCTGGCGTAACACACTTTTTATATACAATATTAGTATTATCAAAATCTCATATACTGTGTTATGCTTATCTTGTGACCATTTATAGGGTATTTGCAATTATTAATAGGTAGATACAGTGAATTGGTGGATTTAGAGATGTTGAAGCTCTTGAGTAAAGTTTTGAAGATATTATGTAGAGATTGATATAACGGATAAAACTATTAAAACTTATGAAAAAAATATAATTGGTATTTTAAGAGGCTTATGAAATATACACGGGACCGTAATACAGTAAAAAATACGCGTACTATCTTAAGGGAGTTAATTTATACTCCCGGTGCTTAGGTAGAAATTGCTCCAAGTGTTTAAGATTGTACGTGAAACTTTGTTTTTCCCTTCCACCCCCAACTCCGAGTGGCTGAAGTAAAACTTACCAGGCCAGTTAAACTCAGCGACATCTATAACACCGGATTAGACTCCATTATAAGTTGTTTTTGCTTTATTTTTATGTAACGTCACTCCACTCACACCCCTAAAGGGTGCTCCGCTCCTATAACGAGGGTTGGAATTATACGCTCACTTCACTGGGAGAAACAGTATCAATTTCATTCACCTCGAAAAATATGTATTCCACGCCAATATTGGCCGTTTATGCTTGTTTGAAATTTTTTTCTCTCACTAAAACGCCCCATTGACCATTCAGCTTTGATTCTGTTATAGATTTATGGGTTAAGGGTGGCCCTTAACAGTCTATAACAGGCTTGTACACGGATCCCCGCTATAATAGGAACCGGACGTACCTGTTGTGCCTCACATGCATGGCCAACGTTTAATTTGCACCGGTCGTGGCCAATTGTTTCTGCAGTGTGAATGAAATGGTAGCGATAAGGCGCGAGTAATGGCCGGGCCATTGTCTCCACTGAGATTACGTCGTTCCATGCCCAGCGCAAATCTATAAAAGGGGTGGGGAAAAAAAAACCTGGTTCACGCTCAGTCGAAGCCAGAGCTCGTTATTCGCGTACTTGAGACTGGGACCGTCGTACCATTTCTGGCTGTTATGACGCGGCACAAAGGCTCATTGCACGATATCAGCCGGAACAGTAAATATATGTGGAGCATTACGGGTAATAAAATGAATGTTTCCTCGGGTCTGAAGAGATGCTACTAGTTTCTATACATATGCTTGATTCTAACAACGAGGAATATTTTTTTCTGATTAAAATGCTACTTTTTCTATTCGCCTGTCTATATTTTGCTAAGTATCTCGTCTGTAGTTGCTAGTCCCAGAATCAGAGAAAAACAAAAATAAATCGTAACAAATTTTGGAAAAAAATATATTCATTTCTGAACATAGTCTTCTTTTATCTTTATACACGTTTAACCAGCGAAATTTAACAGCTTCGATACCTTGTTTTAAAGTGAGAACCATCTAGCTGCATCAACCGAAGACTACACTTCTTCATTTTTGGCTAATATAATTTTTTTTCTATGTTTGTGAAGAGGAAAATAATCCAAAGTAAGCCAAATCTGACGAATAGGGTGCGTTACGAAGTAATTACAGTTTTTAACTCTTTAAATTTGGCCCTCGTGATAATGTTTGCCAATTGTCGTGACTTGCCGTTGACTTTCTTTTCCGTTTCGAAGTTGCTAATTGAAAATTATTCCACGGGTATCCCATAAAACTGACGCCATGACCTGATGGCCAGATGGAGCCATCTTCACATTGTTTGTAGCCGATTCCCCACCTTTTCAGTCCATTGCTTCGACTGTTCTTTCGTCTCAGGTATGAAATGATAGACCCATGTTTCATCCACGGATTTATTGCTGTGAAACACTCGACTATAAACCGCTGTTTTTGTTCTATTGTAAGTAAACGTGGCAACCATGTTGTCACAGATTTCTCACGTCAGAATTTTCAGTCAGTAACCTTTCTAAAATGCTTACCTTTGCCTGCAAGATCTTTCCAGTCGACGGCCATCCGATACCATTTTGCGTCACAATTTTTAGCGTGGTAACTTAAATTGCTCGAAGTTTAAACTCGACCGTCCAATATTTTATTGTTATAAACTAAGAAACTGACTCCTACAGAGTACATTATAGCTCGATTTTGATATTGGTTGGACTGCGGCCTTTCAAATCAAAGTCACATAAAGTTCATTAGCTTTTCCACCCATCTTTTCAAATTCACTGAGAGTGTTCACCATTGATGGCCGTCACAGAGTAAACAGTAAACAATGTAGCGTCTTTAGTTTTATAAGGTTGGTACGTTAGACCACATTTCTTTTGAAACTTCTGGGACTACCCTCGTGACTTTAGATTGAAATGTATCCAGGACATCACTTACAACGTGGATTGGAGGAATGTGATCATCAATGGAGTAACACGTTGTTACAGAAGCCTTTATGATATTACTGGAATTATTACTTTTTATTTTCATGGAATTTCAGTATATCCTTTTTCATGCACCCTTGTTCAAACAATTTCTTCTTGAAATATATGTTGGTTGAGTATTTAAAAAATGTTTTCATTTTTAGGGAAAGTGAAAATAAGAAATTGATACTAAAATAGTAACATTTCATTTTGGATATAGGAAAACCCATTTTTTTGTCAATAGGATGGATGCTTCATTTCATTGCAGCTATAAAAGAGTCTGTGTTTGTCTCCGTAATCTAGGGAGCGATTTCTCTCGTTGTGAGACGTTTCTTCGGTCGCCATTTTCTTTCCACAGCGTTGATTACTGTTTTTATTACGTGATCCACTTTTCGGCAGTCGTGAATAACGTGCTTACGAGTATCACTTAGTCTCCAGACGCGCGGAGTGATACAGAGGAATTTTGTGTTAAATGTGTGTGTGGATCTGGTTCCAGCATCGTTCGGGCTTTGAGGTCATCGCAGAGAAATATAGCCCACACGAGCTCGTACGTAATACAGGAGCTGGTTACGTGTGTGTACGACGTGTGATTTCTGAGGCACAGACTCTCCTCCTGGCCACGTTCCACGGTCCTTGACGCTCCTAACCTACTGGCAATAATTTTCAACACTTAACGGAACGCTGGCTGCTACTACTCCGCAGAAAATCGCCTCCGTTAATTCTATAACTGTCCTTCGACGTAACCGTTTTACTCTAGTTGAAGTGTTGATTATTTCAACTCATTCATGTCCTAAATTTGAAGTGATCTTCACCCTGGAAAATTCCAGGGGAACAAAATAACTGTCTGTACGCCTGACTGCATAACTGCCAGGATCAGAGTTAACACGACGACGGGGTTGTGCTTGCCTTGTTTGTAGATTTTGAACCGTCTTAGACCCGACACGATATAGTAATCCCTTGGAAGTTAAATTTTATCTAACACCAATTGAAATGTTGACGGAATTTTTGGGCGCCTATGCTTTTCAGATAAAAGTTGTGATGTTACGCTGTAGAAAATCAAATAGAAATTTTTAATGCAAGAGTAGACAATAAAAAAAAAAGAAAATCATATTACCACCACCAAATACATCCATTTGGGTACTCAACGTTAAAACCACATGTTTTTTTGACTAAATAGCGAAATTCCGCAACGTAACTGTTCCACTTGACTTTATTTCCTAATATTTAAAAATTATATGTTTAATTACTTCTCCAAAAAACTTCTGAAAATCACAATGGAGGTTTTGAAAGCTCAGAAACATGTACACAAAATTAATTTTACAATTAAATCTAAGTAAAAAACTTTCGTAACAGTTAAATATTTAATTTAACGTTATATTATTTAACAACCCTGCGGGTTAAAAACATAATTAAAAATAATGTAAGAATGTTTACAGTGCCATAAAATTCGATATTTTCAAGTAAGTAATTGTAACGTGCGTGTTAAAGTATACCAACTTCTAAGTAGCCAAATGACAGACAAAAATAAGTGCTAAATTAAATAAAACTCGACGTTTCTACAATCCTGGTTGGTTTCGTCGGGAGATCCAAAAAAATCGCAAGAGGAAGTAAAAATGACAACCGCACACACCAGGTTACGTACTGAACTTCGAAGATAGAACTACGGTAAGCCGCAATAGGGGATTGAGTGACAATAAGGGATGATAGTCAATGTTGAGGTTCGTAGTATAATTATGTACGTTAATTGCAGTGATGTTATATTACCGTAAAGAATTTCTGATATAAATGTGGAATAGTTGTCATGATTGATGTGAAAATCTAAAATATTAAGCATTTTACCAATCAAATGATTCGATGATAAGCTTGGAGACTACAGATTTTCACTGGGACGTTTCACATGTTCTTCGTCACGGTTATTAAGTGATCTTTCTGTTCGCCCTATGTAGCAGGGATTACAAACAGAGCAAGAGATTTTGTGAACTACAAAAAGTTTTCTGTACGTGTCAAAGTGTAATAGAATCAACAATATGTAGATTAACGTCAAAAATACTTTGAAATATATATTTTTAAATAAAAAGGAAACTCATGATTAATATAAAATTCAGGAAAATAATTTAAATCAAATTTCAGTATTTCCTATCAAGATAATTACAGTGAAGATTGCAATAAATTAAAATGAAAATGTGAAACCTTTTACATTTTAGTAATTTTATTGAACTACAAGCCTTGGATCCTCTTTCTCCCCCCCCCCCCGCTTAGATTTAACAGCTACAAACCCAATAAAAATACAATCACTTACGGATTTCCTACGCTGAGGCTATTCGAGTTGTTTTTGTTTTTCCTTGAGCTTCCGATGGCCGTATCTCACTACGACGACTATGGTAATTAGAGGGCACGGGGGTCCGTTCCCTTGAACGAATTTAAATCTGCTTATCAAAGCAAACAAATTAAAACTCTTTCAGCTTCGAGGGACTCCTTCAACTAATTACTGGAGCTTGGAGAAACTGAACTACACAACCGTAAACTTTTACAGCTCTTATAGGAATGGAAAATTCATTTTTTTGGACATCCACAAAATATTTATAATAAATTAAGTAGTTATTAAAATTGTTCAATGTAGCGGCCTCTATATTTTTAAATTTTGTTCCGATAAAAACTAAATTTTATTTAAACCTAATTTCTTGAAAATTTCTTCTTTGATGTATCAAAAAGACTGGACATAATATGTACTTAATATTAATATAACCATTTTTTTAGAGTAACAGGCTACACGAGGGTAATCCACATGGTGGAAACTCCCCTTTAATAGCATAGGAAGGGATAAATGCACCTTCATAACGACATGCCCTGCGGTGATATATAATATTTTTATCCACCTATCGGATGATCCGTTAACCAACGTCCTAGGAATCAAATTAGTTTATGAAAAATATATTTAGCAAAGCCTGACACATTAAAAATTAATCTCGAATTTTCAGAAACTTGTTCCTGATATTGGGAATGAAAATTCTCTTAAATATGATACGAGAGTTCTCAGAAAATTTATAAACGTTGACGTCAGACTTTATTCAGTGGTCACTTCAGTCCTCGTGTTCAAGAATTTACAGTTCTGAAATAGATTTTTAACCAATTAACTTTCAAATATCCGATAGTATACACTTTTAATTGATTTGGGATTCTGTGTTTATTTCTGTTGTGGTTGTGAAATTCCGTTGCTGTCCTCAGAATTGATTTGTTCCATTAATTTGTTACAAACAACTGTTGTGTGTCCTCGGACAACAGCGCCGGCATTGCCGTGATTAGGCAGCAGATTGAATCATAACACAAACAGTTAATGGCTTCCGAGTATCCAAATATGACTCTGTTCTGGAATATTTTTTATTTTCTTTCACATAGATATCAACGAATCTACGTAATATATACACATGTTGCTAAAATAAATAAAGTTGTTTTTCTCTTCAATGCTAGACTAAATATTTTCACATTGCCTCAAAGGTATTTTAGTACGTTAAATTTGGTTTTGAAGGGTTCTTAAAATTTAAATTACAGACACCTTTAATTTGTCGGCAACATATTTACCTTTTTATCGTAAAAGATTATCAACTCCCCAAGGAACAGGTTCACGAAAGTAAATCATAAATACAGACAAAAAATTAAATTTATGAACATTAAAATGCATAATTAAATGTATCGAAAATTTCTGTATTAATATAAAGAATTTTTTTTGACAGACATTTATTTATAGAAATATATTGCAATTTCAGTCTAGTTTTGTACCCTTCATCGGATTGTGAATCATTTTTCGTAAATAAACAATTTTATAAGAAAAAAATATGATATTTCAAAAATACATAACTTTTTTATAAAACTATTAAAATGACTAAAACCAGCTGAAGAAATACAATTTTTCCTTCTAAAAACGTTAAATTGTTTCATTATAAAATAATAAAAGTTTACTTCGGTTGGAATTAATCATTTGATATTTTATGTATTTACATATTTTAAAATTTAGTGAAATCGTAATTTTTGTGATGATTAAATTAAAATATTAAGGATATTTCAGGTTGTGACTCTGTCTTTCTAAATTAACAGAGTCTTTAAACTTTAAAATTAATTTGCCTAAAATAAATGTATGTAAGAAATACCAACTAGGAAAAACACATTTTTCCCTTAAAAAATAAACGTTTACTAATATGTATTATCAAAGTGACAGTAGCCATTTTAAATAATTAATTAAATACAAATATTTTATATAAAAATATTTAATTTGTGAAAGGCAAATCAAAACACACACGTTTATGCCTTTAAGGAACGTTTTTGTTTTGAAAATTATAAAATTCAACTTAAAAAAATCGGTGTTTTTTTCATTTGTTTCAGAAATTTATGTAAATAAATTTTGTATTGAAGTACAATACTAATATATTTTTGTGATAAAATTGTTAACTTAGGAACACCGAGTAATATGAGGGGTACAAAAATGTACTGTTAAAAATGTCTGTGATTGGTCGGAAAACGTTTTTTATACAATTAATTTAATAAGAAACTAATATTTTATATTTTTAATACTGGTAGTTTTTATGTTACAAAAATAGATTTAAGATCAACGTTTTTGTACTAAGACGGTTTCTTCTAATTTACTCATAAATAAATACAACAAGCCTGGTTAACAAGAGTAAGAGTGTAATATAAGTAGAAACTTCTTATAATTAAAGTTGGAAGATGTTTCGCATTAAACGAAAATGATAATCACTTGAGTTTTAAAATAAAACTGATTTTAATAAAACACACTAACTGTAAGATCTTTCTCAATCTGACTTTGAGATATCTAGTTCCTTTTTTTGTTTTAAATTTTCTTGTTACCAGATATGCTGCTCGAAAATATTCTCCTAGCACTTCACCTGAACATAATTGAAAATAAATACAGATTACAACTAGAACCCTCTAAGTTTTCGTGGCGAATAATTAAAAGTAGAGATAACGAGTATTATAAATTCCATTGTCTTAATGCAAACTAAAAACAACCAGCAGCCGAAATTAAATTCGTAAATTCCAGTCGTCTTGTGCGGATGCGTTTGAAAGGACAAGTCAATTAAGTCAAGATAAATTTTAATTGGACAGTCTTTGATATATTAACTATGAAAGGAATGTTTCAACTTTGTCGTCGAAACTGTAGCAATTTGGGTTGAAAAAATTTTAAGGAGGAGTTTTACGAATTCTTTGTATACATTGAAAAAAAAAATTTTCTTCGGAATTTATTTTCAGATAAACGAAAGTTAATCCTGAATAAACTAGCCAGAACCGGACTTAAAAAATTATAATTTAATTAATAAAGCAACATTCTTAAGGTCTATAAATTGGCCCCACAATAGGCTTGTGAAAATAAATTAAATTAAATTAGGATTTTAAAATTCCTGTGATTCGGCGGTATTTCATTTATTAAATTTAAACTTTACAGAGATAAATAAACATATTAATTTTTTACTTTATTGAAATACAATTGTTAGTCTGCCTGGGATCGATCTTGTCATTAATTTGGGATTTCATCAGGTTTTATATTGATTCACAGAAAAGAGATATAAGATGTAAATGAATAATATAACAATGAATGACATGTATGGCCAAATATGTCAGAATAAAATGTTTATAAAATAATGAGTATACCGTACAATTTTGATTTATTTACTAACATAATAAAACTATACATAACTATTATATGTAAATGAATAATCTGCAACCAAGTCTCCCAAATAGTACTGTTTTTTAAAAATATTTATAATGGAATATTATTGTCTAATATTTAAAATTTAAAATTGATAGTTCAGTTTTCGTTAAAAAACTGAAAATAAATAATCACTTGCATTTATTAACCGACAGTTCGCTTCTACAATGAAATAGGAAATTATCTGACAGTTTTAAAAATTATCATGTATGGACAAATATGTCAGAATAAAATGTTTATAAAATAAATTACAAAGTATTCATAGACAAAAATGACGTTTCGTCCTCACATTAGAACCTCTTCTGGATTAATTAAGATACATCTCAGAGCTGATAAAATAAAGATGCAGAGTATTATTTGCCATATAGTTAAGAGATGTATCTTAAGTAATTCCCGAAGTGATCCTAATCGTCGTATTTGTCTGTGACGAATTTGTTATTTATATATTAATATTAACTCTGTACTCGGCGTTGCCCGGGTTGTCATAATTAAACTCAGCGACATCCATAACCCAGGATTCGACTTCAATCTCTGTTGGTTTAGAGTTATCATAAGGGTGGAACTCGCCGAATTGCTACGTAATTACGTTATCTGAAGTCAGTTTTCCTTCACAATAGATTTTTGTCTGTGGAATTTTGGAGCAGAATATATCCAGAAATGAGTTCAGCGTTGGATTTGTGTAACTGGATTTATATTAAAGATTATTTTCGTTAACACTTACTTCTCAAACCGTGCTGTATTAGACTAACATGTAAATTAATTGTCCACACTGTACTCTAACATATTTACCGTCCTTCCTGTACGAATATCCTGCTCTTAATATTAAGGTATATTCCGTACGTAATGTAGGCATGTTTTCCCATTTGTGATTCCTATAAACATTTTGTGTGCGTTTTCAAACCATTCCATATTTCGTTGACTCTGTAGTAATTAATGAGACAAGGATATCAATTCAAGTGATATTTTGTAATTTAAGTATAGACGTAGAATTCATTGTTATTTTTATGGAAAACATCATCGAGGAACTATGACATCAGAAGCCGTCGACAGGGTTGGTTACGTCCACACAGTGAAATTTGTATGCGAGGCAAGCAGTTTGTTTCCGCCCCTTCACTTTGCCGACAGCTACAATGGTTATTGAGAGCGTCCACAACAAAGACAGCAAAAACATACACACACACACACAGTCCGTGAGGTACAAATATCAGGATACAGCATAGATAGAAAGGCCCCTAGCAACACTGGAGGTCACATCATTCTGTTACTGCCAACTTTATGAACTAATATATCAACAGTGTCCAACCCAGAAAACATAACCGACATTAGTTTTAAGAAATATACACAAAAGAGTAGGTAACGAATTTAATTATTTGAAAAATAATCCGCTACTCGATTCCCTGTGGTCTACAATTTTTTCGGTTACAAGTTTTGGCATGGCTTAGTCTCGCTTAAAATTATTTTATTATTTTTCCTATTTCTGTTTGTGGCATCGTAATAAAATTGCGTTTTAAATTATACAGAAATTAGTTTTTATTTACAAATTATTTTAAATTACAAAACTAAATTTCTTAAATTCATCAATTCATCCTTAATCTATGCAAAGTTTTTAAGAAAAATTGCGGTTTTGAAACAAAATAAAATGTAATGAATATGACGAATGAAAAATTTCGGGGGTTTGCTAAAATAACCTTCCACAATCTATTTTTTGATGATTGGCACCTTACATGAAAGAAGTATGCGGCTTCTACTGCTCCAATGCTTGTCTAGTCTCATCGAGTGTTATGAATGATTGCCCCTCAGGTTCTCTCGATACCTAAAATTGACCCAGGTGGAAAAAAAATTAACGCAAACTTTCTCCTTTCATTTTTTTGACATTGTTGTTCCCCCAACTTGGGAAAAACGTCATCTCCGTTACCTGACCTGGTCTCGACTATAAACCTGTTTCTTGAACAGCTCGCCGACGATAAATCCCCAACTATTGGTGGTGGTTCCTCGATCGTAAAACCGTGATATAGTTTCCAAATTCGGAATATTAAAAGATTGACATTAGATAACATTGCCCCTTAGTACGAGTAATTTTTGAATTATTTACGTATTATATATTATATTACATAAAAATGGTGTCGAATTCGGAATTTGTTATCGTAAAAGATACTCTTAAGATAACCCCCTCAAAATGAAATATATCTGGTCGGGTCAAATCAGGGCTTTTAGGTGGCCTTTCAACGAAACAACTCTTGCAATGGTTCGCCTACAGCATCAATCCGTCAAATATCCAGATTTAAAAATGAATATTTAAGAAAAGATCAGACTGATTCCCCTGACAGAATCCTGAGGAAAGTATATAAATAAATAAACAAATAGCCTTGATCAGAAAATGGTTTATTGGTAAAAAAATTAAATATGCCGACGTTTCATCCTTTTTTTTAGATAATGCATGTATAAAACTTATAAAAATTTTGAGGTAAGGATTTTCAGCGTTCTTGGTTACAATTCATAAATAAATAAACGTAAAGAGCTCCTATAACAAGGACGAAGCGTCGGTAAATTAATTTTTTTTGTTAATAAACACTTTTCTTTCTCAATGCCGTTTATTTATTTATATTATTATGTCAGATATTTTTCATCATTATTAATTGAAAATAAATATTATCTGAGAGTAGGTGATATTTTTGCAGGTTTTTCTAGGGTTTTCCCTGCATTACTTTTAGGCGAATGCCGGCTAGGATCCTTAAACTATAGCCCGGGAGCCCCAGACAACCCTTGGCTACCTTCCTTTACCCTTCCGCATCCCCCCTTTCTAATCCCTTCCTATGCTATTAAAGGGGAGTTGTCACCATGTGGATTACCCTCACGTAGCCTGTTACACAAAAGAAAACAATGTAGGAAAACGTCAAGACTTAATAACTAATACATATATAAACAATGTTACAAAAAAGTTACAACAAAAATATATGTATGTTTATACAAAAATTAAGGGACCTTTGATAGTTGAGCCTATTTTAATTCTTCTTAAAGAGAAAAAATATAAAGAAACAAATTGTTGATTAAAAACTAAAATACAACTATTATTCACAACCCGACAATATAAATGTAAATTTGTTTTTTCCTATTTTTGCAAAGGCACCTTAATTGTCTTATAAACATACATGTATATTCTTTGTACTTTTTTGTAACATGTTAATATTATTGATAAATAAATATTTACGTCTGGTTTTGAATTAATAAATAAATTATTAGCCTAATACAGACATTATATTTTATATTTAGAGCGACTTTCCGATGAATTTTCGAATCTTCCTCAGGTTTTCTTCTTAAAGGCGAAGGAATTTGCAAATGATTAAATTTATAGGCTAATTGTAAACATATACAAAAAAAACTTACCAAAATATTTTAACAAAATAGGTTTGAAAACTATTTAATGTGGTATTAAGTTAACAAAATTTAGAAATAAAAGGGGGTTCGAAGCCTTCATTGTATTTCGAAGTCGAATTGGCGGCGAAAAATAGTTAAATTTCGTGCATATTTAGTCCATAGTTTAGGTTTTGTCCATATGTTTGCACCATAAATCCTCGGGTAATTTATTTGAAAAAATCAACAACAAAATTTTTATGAGAGTCATTATCAGATTTTTGAAAAATGATTTGTTCTATTTCTGAAATACTTAATATTTCCATTTCATTCAAAAACAGATGTAAAATAAAATATTTAAGTAAATTCTTATTGTATTATTAGTTTTTAATTATCAAGTTGTTTTTTGCTATTTCTTCTCTTTTAGAATAATGTAAAGCAGGCTCATTTATCAAAGGCTCCTTAATTTTCTTATAAACATACATATATTTTTATTTTCTTGTAGCATTGTAACATATTAATATTATTAATAAATAAATATTTATTCTTAAAAGTTCAATCCGTAGATTTTAGGTGCATTGTGTACAGGAAGTCCATTATTTCTTACAAGTTGTAAATATTGTATTCTATTGAAAATTGGCTTACAGGAATCATCATCCCCTTGTATATTCTTCCCACTGAATTATTATTACTGCCTTGAATGTGTGGCGTCAGAGATTACATACACACAGATGCACGTCTGTGTGCAGGCAGAAACGAGAGCATTTCCGAGTTGCACAATGCAATTCCACCCGCAAACGTCGAACTCCGCGTCGCTGCTGAATGGTAACAATAGCCCAATGTGTGTGTGTGTGCGTTCTGCCACCCTCCTCTTTTTTATTTTTCGTCCTGGATGCATTGCAATGTTCTGTCGCCGTGCCGGAAACGTTTATGGTCAATTGAACATGCAAATTAGGTGACGCGGCAATATTGTTCCCATAGTCGACAAAGAGTGAGCGTGTGTGCGGTTGCCGTAAGAGTTCCACTGCCAACCTCGCCACCCTCAATGTTCGTATTTCCACAGCGTTGTTATTGACAAGCAATTAACTCGTCTTCAAGGGAACGTCGTCGTCTGCTCGACTAATTAGCGGGACCGGGACCTGCGACATCGACGCAGCGGGGATTCCTTCGATCACGCCGGAGATTATTTTGAAACTCGCCGGAATAAAACTTTATAATAGTCTATAGGAAGGTATAAAAACTGGTGAACAATTTTAAGCGGTAATCTAAAGCTATTCAGTTCAATTGAACAGAGTTTTGAATTTTTGTCATTTTTCAATTATAACAATCTGACTTCATATTTAAAGAAATTAATAAAATATGGCAGCCGTTCAGTCAGAAAAAATAATGTTCAATTTAAAATATAGTATAATGACTCTTTAATTATTAATTAACAGTAACCTTTTGCACCAGAAAAAGATTTTTAATGGTAAATACGCGTTTTGTCGGAAATTTGGGACCTCTTCAGGTAGACGTTTTACGCTTGAATCCAAACATATGAAATAATTAAAATATTTTTTTATGAAAGATTTAGAACAAATGATTAGGTAGGATATTACATTTTTCGCAATTCATCAAGAACTCTGATTAAAATCTTGTTTTAATCAATTTATTAATGAAATTTTACCCTATTTCAAAATTTTTTGAGGTCATAGCACTATAGGTGCACTTAATATTATTTAAGAAAGACATAGTTATGTAATACGTTTTGCCTGAAGAGGTCCAAAATTAGCGACGAAACGTTGTGTTATTTCCATTAAAATCTTTTTCTGTCGTCAAAAGGATGTTGTTTACTTATGATTTAACTTAAATAGTCTTAATATATATATATATATATATATATATATATATATATGCTTGGGCTGAAATAATTATTACGTCAAGAATTTTCATATTTAGTTTTTGATAAATATTTTAATTCCTTTATTTTCATGTATATTCCTCTCACATTACCATGTATTTTTGTATAACATAAAGTGCACATATGATGATATGACAAAAAAAGTTTTAAAAAATGGTTAAATTTCATGAAAAAATTGGTTAAAATTAGACTTCAATCAGAGTTCTTCATCAATTGTAAAAAAATATAATATCTTACCGAATCATTTCTGCCAAATTTTTCCTGAAATGTATTAATTTAATTTTTTGTTTGTATAATGACAAACGTCTTATCTCAAGAGGCCGCAAATTACCAATGAAAACGTTGTGTAATTTCCATTAAATATCTTTTTCTGACGTCCAAAGTCTGTTGTTTATTTATAATTAAAACATAAGTATTAAACACGACATTTCGTCTCTTATTGGGGTCTCTTCATGTATATTAGCATTTAATTATAATTTATTATAAAAAAATTTAAGTTGGCAAAATTTCAAGTGAGTGGTTTGCCCACATGTTGCAATTTTTTTCAATAATAAATTATAAGTGCATGCAATCTCTATGCAACCTGAAGAGATCCTCATCAGGGACGAAAGGTCGTGTTTAATATTTATTTTTTTAAATTGCATATTATTATTTTTCTGACTATTAATTATTATTTTATTTTATTTCATCAAAATCAATAATGAATTGAAGTTTGAAATTTCTTAAAAATTATAAAAAATTGGATTTGTCGTAAACATTTTCAGCTTTCTCGTTTGACTCTTCTTCTGAGACCTGAGATCAGATGTCCCTAAGTGGAGACAGATGTACGTCAACATTGTATAAAAATATACTCGACGCTTGCATGCTTCATGTACGTAGTGTTCTCGTGGTCTCAACCGGGTGAAGAAGTTTTGCCACCAGGGTGGGATCCCGATGGCCACTATATACACAAAATACGACGAGGAAGACTTCGTTCAGTTGTCAGGTCGTTTGCGTAGTTATTTTTTTTTTAAAAAATAATCTTGTGATAGAGATCGTCTAATCTGCGTGTTATGGAAAATTAAAGCGATACTGCTTGAGGATAAATCGATATTAATTAAAATACCAATATTTGTAACCATTAAAATCCCAAAAATCTTTATCGGCACTTTTCTGCTCGTCAGTGAACAGTTTGGGTTTTAATTGAAATGATCCCTCCTGTGGATTAAATTCGTGTCAGGTCTGCCAACATGATGGGTTGCATCTCTCTCTGTCTTCTCAGCTGGACACAAAAATCACGAGGCTGTAGTAATTGCTTTAGCATTAATTGCCCTCACGTTTCCGACGCACTTTACGTGACCAGATTCCGAAAGGCGCCGCCTCCATGAATCGCGTAACCACGTCTGGCAGATTAATTACTGTGTATAGTTAGTGTCCTTAGTGGACTGTTGTACCACAAAGTCCTTAACTGTCGAACAGGTTTTGAAGCATATGAATCCCCCACAAGGAAAATTTTCTTTTACGATATATTTGGTGTCCGTGGAGTAGTTTATGTACTTTGTAATAAGATTTTAATTTTTTTTGTCATTATAATCACTGGTTTCTATAATAATTGAGGTGGTGTTTATTAGAAATGCGTTAAATTTTATGAGAATATGAACTTATTTAATTGGTTTTTAAATTTCATTTCCAGAATTTTTACAAATTAATTATTACATTTCTTCGCTATAAGTATTTTTTTTAAAAAATCGCGGTTTTCGAACAAATAAAAAATAATTCCTCTTCATAAAAAATACGACTAAAAGTAATTAAAAACAGCCTTGATATATTTTTTCTTTCTTTAACAGTCACAATTGTGATTTTTTTCCCACTGAAAAGTACTTGAAATACAATTTGAATTTAAATAAATTTTCAAAATAAAATCAATTTTATTTCTTTGTCCTTGTATGTAAATATTTAATTAATTTCTCTTGCATATGGTGGTAAAATTTGTATTAAATTGTATATAAATCTGAATTAATTTATTTACAAATTGTTTTCAACTACATGTTAAATAACAAATTAATTTAAACATTTTTCGTTATTTTTTAACGTACAAGCCACCGTTTTGTAATAATAATGGTTAATAATCTATCTGAGTTTTTTAAAATAAGAATCGCGGTTTTATAAGAACTAAAAAATCAATTGCATTCAATTTAATTAGATATGTGTCTATACGAAGAAATCAATAATTATTCAATTCCTAATGGATTCGTGTATAATACATACATATATATATATATTTCATAACGTATGCTATTTTGACTTGACATTTTCTTGTTTTCTACGGTTACGAGGTTAGTTCTGAGAACGACTCCATTTAGAACATAATGACTGACGCTTCACGCGCCCGTTCGGTGAATCACATGGGGAATTTTTGCTTCAAAATAATTGCACTTGCTTTGTGACCTGTTTTCAAAGTAACTGACTGGACTGTTCGGCTCATAACTCGTAATGCACCCGTGCATTCACTCTCACTCCCTCTATCCGTTGCCGTGACTTGAAACAGAATTCAAAATGTCTGTTTTAGGAGGTGATCACATTTTAAACGCAAAACATCACTCCAATAAAATAATAAATGACTCTGGAAACCGCGGAACATCGCCGCCGCCGGCTGGCAGACGACGTAATTCTATGAATTCGAAATTTTGGTCATTACGTTAAATCTGCATGCAACATTAATAGCAATTTTTTCTGTAAACGCTGGAAAAATTGATTAATTTAGATACGTTTGAAACTGGAACACCTCCTTGTATAAACAAACATTTATGTGGTTAAAATAAACGTTTTAAATATTTATGGCCTTTTTTGGTGTTCAGTAACATTTCACTGTGTCTTTTTTTTTTAAAAAAAATTATGCAATCGCTCACGATTAAAATGTGGAGTACAGTTACATTTTTATTATACACATGTCTCACGAAATCAGTAATAATATTTTTGTATGGCAATTTTTCATTATTGTTTACTATATATGTTTGCTTTAATATATTCAGTAATGTAATCTCTGAAATTCCATGTCTAATACGAAGACAGTTGAGTTCCTAACGCGGCTGGTAATTAAAAATCACGCTTGCGGCGTAAATTATAGTAGAAACAAATAATTTTGAGATCTTGATGTTGATGAACACTTTCTGGATAACGGAAGTGATGCTAAATAAATGTATCAACTCACATGTTCTAAATTTATAGTGATCAGATATATTCAACGACCTTCAAAATTTTTTAATATATTAATAAAAACATCGAAAATTTCCAGAAACGTAAAAATTAACACGACGTTTCGACCTGAATGTGTGTACGTTCCACATAAAAGTTTAAACGCGTGTAGAAATTCTACCCTAATTTTTTACAAACGTACCTTTCGAACCGGAGACAAACACTGTGGAGTTATTTCGTCAGGTGAACAATGGTTTTAGAGTAGTATTTTACGTACATTGAGAATTATTCTAGTAATATCATCAACATATTGTTTTTATATAAATATATTTTGTGTAAAATTTCCAAGGAATAAAATGTCCGTTGAAACTTAAATTTATAATAATCCAAATCGATTGTAAACTTGATAAAGTCCTAAATTGAAAGAAAAACATAATGATTTTTATGTTATTAAATTATTTTTGACAAATTTGGTAGTTTTCAATCAATTATAAATTTATTGAACTCTTATGAATACACCTACTAGCATTTTTTTTACAATTCTAAGATTTTTATTAACCATAAAATCTTTAATTAATTCCACAGTAATTTAAAGGAGTCATAAATGAAATTCATGTTCCGTTACCGTTGAAAAATAACGAGTTATATTTACACCCAGTTCGACGAAAATTATACGATATCGAAATAAACCATCTTTCAGTCTTATAGCCTGAAGAGGCTGCAAACGCGTAGAGAAACGTCATAAATTTTTTATCATTGTCAATTTTTTTTGCATTGTAAAAATGAAAAAAGGGACGTTAAATATATCTGATTATTTTAAACAGACGTAAAAATAAAGTATCATTTACATTTAAATATAATATTAAAATTTTAAATTTACAACCAGATAATTATTTAATATCTGGAATAAACGGTGTGGTTTTCTACTCTTTTTTCCTGGACGAATAGAGAATCCCTCCCGTACGTCCCCGTCTCACTTCTGATGGTCACGTCACAGGTGATATGAAGCGCGTTGACGTCACAGCTGTCCTCTCTCTAATGCGCCGATCCGTGGAATGTGACAAGGCCTACCTTCATTAAAAAATCTCAAAAGGGGAACGATTCATCCTGACACGGAAACCATAAATGTAATAAAATATCCCTTTCAATGTTTTTTTTTTAACTAAAACTCACACACTCGTCTAATTACAAAATACCTCCTACAAATTAGACTGTCTGTTACTCGGTTGTGTTGTGTGTGTTGCCTGATTTAGGGGGAAATTGATTTTACTTGATATCTTACAGTTATTAAAATTATTAATGTGACCGTAAAACAGACAATTAAAAATAATAGTTTAATTAAACATGATTATGGAAACATTTCCAGAAACCTGAATAATTTCAGAACTAAATATTTTCATAAATTATATATTTTTTCTTTTAAAAATTGCGAGTTATAAAAAACAATGGGCATAGAATACATACACATAAAAAAATCGTAACTTTTTATGTTTTAAGAATATCTATTAATATACTACATATTTAGGAATATATTGATGATGTGTATATGGTGCTGTGGAATTCATAACGAAGTCACTAAAGCGTTGCTAGATAATTTCCGATGTCTTTGGAGAACCTTGAATACAAGAAAAGTGTCATGCATTGCTAGTGACAGTGTAAATAGACTGCAGTTGGACTTGGCTATGATCCATGTTTGGAGGCGCACACGTCCGTCTCCGTTGAACGCAGGGACGACGGACGCTATTGATAGAGCGACTCCGCCATTTATTCTCGTCGCGTGTCCATATCTTCTTGCCCGAGTGCATTGACAAGTTCCGCTTTCATGGAGATCGACATCTGATTCGTGTCCATTGAGTCGTATCATATGAAATTGATTTCTAGAAGGGAGTCGGTAAGCCTGGGGAAATATTTCGGAACTTAGAATATTTTTTAATTATATGGCATCAGTTTGCTTACAATTAAAATTAGTCTTTAAATACAAACTATTACAAATGTTAAACTATATACTTATCGAATAGTCTATCCAAAGTTTCTAGATTATTGTTGTCTATGCACATTTTACTCCACACCCGGCACTCTGCATTTATACACATCAAATTACACAAGGTTTTCTCCTATTCAGCCTTCTGGTGTACGGTGTTAATTGTCTATAAGTTGACGAGCCACTGTGGAGATGAAGCCTAGCTTCAAGTTTCCCTGCATACCTTTTTATTTCTTCCTTAATTATTGACGAGAATTCGGTAATCCCTTTGAGATATCGGAAATTCGTATATACTCACAAAGTTTCGTAACAGTTTATTATGAATATTCCACTTAGTAATGTTAACGATTAAAGATTTCGGCTTTACAAACCTTCACATTAATCTGACATGAAGTAAAGAGGAAAAAAGATTTAACTTGAAGATTTTTAGTATATATGGTGTTATAAGTTCCCATGCTTATTTTTAGTGAACCAAAGCGCGTCAAAAAATTTCTGGACATTTTATAGAATCTTTAAGAATTATTTTATTTTCAAAATTGTATTATGTATTTATTTGTTTATTAAAATTTATTGGTAAACTATTACAGGGATTTATTACATACTTACAAAAAATTCGAAGACAGTCTCAGACAAATGGTAATAACCGTATGAAAGGTGAAGAATATTAATAATAATAGAGATTAAATTTTTTCTGGTATTTTATAAAACAACGTATTCATTAAAAGTATTGATCAAATGATTAGATTAATAAAAATTATTTCAATCCAGATCAAGGCTCAAATCATACTCAAATTTTAATTAATTTTTCCATCCATATTCCTTAATTTATAATTATATACTAAATTGGCTAAATTACAGTATTTATTTATTAAAATTAAAATTTACAATTTACTTAAGTACATAACGTTTCATTCCCTTGTTTAGGGACCATTTAAGATGTATTTTATTAAATGAAGATACAACATATTTTAATTATGTCGTTAATAATATATATCTGAAGAGACTCCTAAACGTAATTTATTTTGGTTAATTGTAAATGTTTGTTTATAAATAAATTTACATATTTTTTCAATTTTCACTAATTATATTTAATACAATGAAGTTCAGTTTTTAATTAGAAAAATTACATTTATAGCGAAAAATTTAAGTAAAAATAAACGTAATTGACCATAAATAATTTTACAAATCATTTATAACAATTCAACCATAATATATGTTTTCTATTTATTTTCACACCGTAAAGATTTCATGTAGTTTTATTTTTAATTTCTTACATTATTCCTTCCTGAAACAACTCTTTTTCTTTATGCCACAGGGAATTATCACTCTGTAGCTTTTGGGTACCAACGTTACAGAAGAGAAATTTTACGATTATTTTTGTATTCCCGAGAAAGGTTATAAAACTTCAGGTTACCTTGTTGGTTCTGCAATATGTTTTGAAATTAATATTGTTTGATATGTAAATAAGAATTTCTGTAGTAAATGATTATGTATATTTTAGAATACATCTGATTGCGTCGTTTGAGGATGAATCCTTTTCTAACGAACCGATGCCGATAATCTCAAGTGGTTTATTTCAAAGGCGCCCGCTGTTCTACGAACTTGACGAGATCACGACGACCATCACGCAACCAACCAACCAGTTGCCGTGTCTAAAATTGACTGGAGTTATGGAAGCCGACCTTACTCCGACGAAGGGGTTTTTTGTGCCGGATCTTGAAATCTATTTCAGCGCCTGCCGGCGTCCGTCAATATTCGTGTGAGAGAGTTGTGTGCGTCAAGTTGTTAGTCAGCGAGCTATTCTCAGATCCGCCGCTGCAGCACAGCAAAACAACTAAAGGATGCAAGATGCGCCTTCTCAAAGGAGAGTCTTCGGTTTATTACATACCGTCTTCTCTGTATCCGTTCTCCTAACCTACAACGTTCTTTTGGTTTTTTTCAACCGTCATTGAGACCACCTGTCGATGGAATTCAAGTTAAAGAAAAAAAAAGCAAACAACATAAAATTTTGGCAGAGTAGAGGTAAACAATGTGGGGAACTGATGTGTCATTTGGAAAATATACATTAATCCCAGAAGATTAATAAACATTCCAAATAACCATCGTCGCAGTTTGGCACAAACGTGTGGAACTAAATAAGAAATAGTTTCGACCATAGAGATGTCTTAGACAAGGGGCAATATTTCCGTTTAACTCGTCATCAGGCTTCAAATAATGAAATTATTTGTCGTTAAGACCGCAACGAATAAACATTTTTTTACTGAGGGAGTCGTGTATGTACTTTAATGGATTAGGTTATCGTTTCGCGAAGCAAGTGAGAAATATTTAACATTTCATTTTACGTCTCTTTGTATAACTATTTGATATATTCAATGACCATGAAGAGACCATTAACATTTTTTATGATTAAAATAAAGAAATTACGTCTCTTTTGAAAATTAATAATATGAAAAATTGCCGAATACAGACGAAGAAAGTGGTGATATAAATACCACACAACGTTTCTGGAAGCCTTGTTCCTTTTTTCAGTTGTTAAGAAAACTAAAAAAAAACACAAGAGGCTAAAGCATGCTAAAATCTTTAGTTAACAACACAGCATTGTTTATATACATATTTTTAGTCTCTTCAGGCAGTTTATGGTTTCTGCCAGAAGAGGGAACAAATTTATACATAAACGTTTTTGTTGTGTTAATTAAACATTTTATGATAAAACTTTTTTAAATAATAAACAAAGTTTACGGTCTGTTAGGCCTTCAATATATCTTATATTTGACTTTAAATTTTTTACCCTACGATTTATGATGCTCTAAATCACGAGGTTTATGTTATATAACAGATTTGGTTTGGAATTTCAAGTTAACGTAGTGTTTCGTTCTTTAATCTTGGCTTTACAGTCCATTGGCTTTTCCGTGGCGGCTACCAGACCGTCATCTTCCGTGACTCATTCCGGATTTTGTTTTGAGAGGCAGTGGTCAGCGTAGCGGCTCTAATTCATTCGTGACCATTAACCTAGTGCTGGGGCAACCGAATTTGCAGACAGCCAGGACTCTGATTAGTTTGAGTTTTGTGGATAATGCCTGGGAATTTTTGAGCATCTCTGGTGACTGAAGTCGACTTTACCCTTACTTAACTTAGAAAAAAGTAATAATTTATTACATTTAATAAGATATATTTAACAAACATAAACAAAAATCATTTTTATGAAACTTTAACAGGACAACAACGTTTCTGTACACATTTGAATCCACTTCAAAGTTGTTTCAGTCTGAAATATTTGTCGATGTCATAAACGTTTCCTCAGTCTTGCTACGAATATTATTATTTATAAATTTTTGAATACAGACAAGTCAGTCAGATTAATTTTTTTAAAAAATTTAAAAAAAAGAAATTAACCCAAGGTTTTGTCCTCCATCTACGTTGCCCAAGTTACATGAATATTTGGATAACTTGTACAGAAAAATTTGGAAAGTATTTGATCCAAAGTAGATTGAGGCCGAAAAATTTTTTTACTGTTTTCTTCGAGTTTTTTTTCATATTGAATTTTTTCTGACATTTGTCTGTATTCATACACTTATAGTGAAGTTAGGTACACATATTATAAAATAAAATAGTTTCTCTTTTTTTATTTATAAAAAATGTTTTAATGGACGTTAAATATATCGTGTTATTAAAAACAGACGTAAAAATAAACTAATATGTTTTCTCATTGAAATATAGCACTCTACATATACTGGAAAATACGTCCGGTTTTATTATAAAAAACCTGACTCTGTATCTTGAATAACCGTAAAGAATAAACTTATCGACTGTTTTAAGAATGGATTACTTTAAAATTAATTAAAACAACATAATCCCCTAAAATTAAAATCTTACTCAAATATTTTTGTAATATAAAATGTAATTTTACTCCTGCAAATATACATTTTGGAGGTGTTTGGATTAAATTTATCGTCAAAAGACAATATTTTTACAGACTCTTGAAAGGATAACACTTTTTCTCCTGTCCTCATAATTTGGTTTAAGTAAAAAAAAAATCTAAGAAATTTGAAATTAAAACACTTTTCCGGTAAAATTTTTAATATACCGACGTTATTTAGTTTAACAAGAAGCTTTCATGAACGTATATACATGTTGTATATACAGATAAATATGACACAAGTCGAAAACTTCTTGTTAAACTAAATGACCTGTGTAAAAAATAAAGATTATGTCGAAAAACTGGTTATTTATATCAAAGTAATATTCAAGTCCGAATTAGTATCCTATTGATATAGAAAATTTTATAAACTATAATATTACTGTGTTAAAAATATACTAATTAGGTAAATAAAGAGTTAAAAAAATTAATTTTTAATTTAGCTTTTCCGTATTAATTTATACATAGCCAAAAACACAGACACAATTAAGTTTTAATATATTTCGATATTTATTTATCGAATTAAAAAAAATGAGGATAATAGAGATGCGAACATTTAATACTACTAATTTAGAGGAATTTAGATTGGAATTATCAAGTTCTGATGACGGTCTGATTTTTTTTTTCCATTTTCCCCATGAAAGTTGAGTGCTGGAGCAGGAAGGATCCTGGAGGGAGCATCTGGCGTTGTCCCACCAGCATCATTTACGAATTTGTGTCCTCTTCGTCGTCCTCACTCCCCGCCAACCACCCCTTTTGGTAGTGATGCAGCAGCGACATTACTAGCGCAGCTGATGCTTTCGAGCTATTTGTAACCGCGTTAATTACAGCAAGACAAAACAAAGCAGAAACTAGGTAACACAAAAGGGCTGACAATTATTACCCCATTCACAGTCTAATGACGTCCTTGTAAACGCGCTTCAGCGTTGTTGCGAAAAGTCAAGAGGAGGGTGGAGGACATTATTATGAAGCTAGGGCGGAGACGGAGACAGACTGGGGGAAAAATTAATCTTTCGAACCGTTACTTAGAAAGAGGAACTATCTGATAGACACCACATTAATTAGAAAATACGATCTGAGGACAGGAAGTCCGGATAAAATGCTCGAAGATACAGAGACGTTTCAACTGGCTTCTCAAATATTTTGACAATCACGTTTCTCAAACACTCATACAAAAATAAATTGAGAATTTTATTGACTTTATCAATTGAGTTAGAACATTTATATTGTACTTGTACTTAACACTTATGTAGTGATAAAATAAATTATCAACGTCAAGTATCAGGCTCGTATCATGTGAATTATATTTTTTTCTGTTTATTCCCATTATAGTGGTTTGAGTTATTTCAGAAAAAAATATAGGTGAAGGTACAATCAACTTCCCCAAAATTAGAATTTCCGGTGAGGGCTAACATTCAGCTATTTGTTTGTATTAAAATACCTAAGCATATTACTCGCTGGTGGTGGTTGCAGCGACAAAGAACATAAATTATGAACGTTGAAGGAGGGTTGGATTAATATCCAAGCCTAAACTTGTTCTAACAAAGTGCTAACTGGGGGGAAAAACCCAACCCGCACGGGTGCGTGATTTATGACTATGGAGTTGCGAATAAAAATATAATTATATTTATTAAAACTTGTTGTTTTAATATATTTGTGTTTAAAGTTCACCCTGAGAGCAATACTTGGTAGTTCGTCCATTGTTTATAGTAGAAGAGATAATGAGAGCGTAGAAGAAAGAAGGAAAGAAAAATCTTACGTTTAGAACGGAATAAACTCTGCTCGTCTTCAGGGAAAGGGGTTTAAGAATCAGAGTTCAGCACCAAGAGTCCGAACAATCCTTAACGAAATAAACCAACTAGTTTATTATTTCTTATTCCTGAGAGTCGAGGCTATCGAGGCTTTCGCATTTGACAAATTCAAGAGATTCCTTGTCAAACAAAATCTTTAAAATATGTCATTTTATATCAAATCTGTTACTTTTAAAACAAATGATTTTATGAATCCAAAGAAACAGAGGACTTTTAGATGTCGTCTGAAGCTGAGGTTTCCCCAAATAAGCTTAAACTATTACTTGTATCTTAAAAATTCTAGAAATCCCGTAATCAACGTGTCAGTCGTTTATAATTTCTAGACAGAATGAAACCATTTCAATGAGCGTGCGTTTTCACTCCTTGAGATACGATAGTCTAAAGACACTTGATCCAATTCTATACTTTCAAACTTTATTGCTGGAATATCTTTGGCGTCTATTTGTTACGTTTATTGCGTCCTACAGTATTTATATTTGGAAAACTTGCATATTTACTCTCTCCGTCTTGGATAATTATTCACGCTGCCCCTAAATGAATGCAAAGACCGCAATACACTATTTGATGGGGCTAGGGAGATTATTCGACTCTTGTGGCTGAAATACTAGGATTCTCCTATTACAAGTTGTGGAACGAGTAAGGAATTTTTCACACACTTTCCCATTTCAAATATTCACTTGTTTTACTTGTAATATTATTACTATAATAAAATTCATCAGAAGTACTTAATTTCGAAAATAATGTAGAATTAAAAAAAACAGCGATATTGGAATCTCAAACTGGGCAATTTATAAAGTGATACTGATTTCTAACACCAAATAATAAGTTTTTAAAACTTCTAGGAGACTTAATTCTTATCCCGGATTTTTTTTTGTTGGTGAAACATAAATTATTTTTAAATGTTGTAAATTAAAGGGATAATTGAAATGAGAATACAATAAAATATAATAATGAGATGAAATAGCCAAATTCAGACAAAATTAAGTGACGTGTGGTATTTATGTCATCATTTTATCTTCATTGGGCTATTTGAAAATAATTATTAAACCGATAATATTAAAGGTAAATAATATGGGATACTCAATCAATACGTCAGGAAATCAATTGTGTACTCTTTAATTAAAATAACAAAAAATTCATTACAATTCGGCGTTTCGTCCACAATTTCGGGGACTTCCTCAGGTAATATATAGTTTTGAATGTATGCATATTGTTTATTTATTTAATAAACGATAATTTTAATATTTTATTGAATATTATATTTGGAATACTGTTTATGTAACATCTTCAAAAGGCTACTTCAAGCAAGAGATTTTATTAATCACCATTATCAAAGCGGAAACTAATTATTAAGTGAAATATCGTCAATGAGGATATTTGTCAATATATTAATGATTTATTTATTAAATAATGTTTTAAATAAATGGCAAGTGTTCCGGCAAGAAGTGTTCGATTGTAAGGGACAAGAAAGCTAGTTTAATCGCCCACGGCTCTCGTTTTACTTCGGTGTCTTTTCTTTGGTTACGATCCTTCTGGCAGCCTCGAAGGGATTTAGTTTCAGTTACAGAAAAACCTATTAAATTAGACGAAAATGATTATTCGGTGCTGGAAAATATTTAATAATGTTTTAAAACGTTTTTCAAAGTTTAAAATTGTAGGTAAGTTGGAGTGATGAAAATTTATGAAAGTAAACTCAGAAGGTCTGACAACTTACGACGTATCTATAAAGTTTTACAGCTGTGAAGAACATTATTAATTCCTACTTCCATAACTCAGAAAAGTAACATTTTTATTACACTTGGCGCTTTTCTCCCCCCATCCCTTTTGTATAGTCTGTTTCTTTTTGTCTTTGTTTCCCTTCCGTTTAACGTCTGAAATATTTCGTCGCTAACAGTGAGTATTTACTCATGCGATAAATCTACGGTCCATGACAGTCCTTCAGCGGTCGTAAATCCCCTTTACCTGAGTTGTGTGGCGGGTTTTATCCTTGTGTCAACCGTTGCCAAGGGCACAAACACACACAGACACACAGTGGAAGACAGATCAGAGCGCACGGAAAGTCAGACAAGTGGATCACAGATAAAGACGTGCTAAACCTGCGACACTCAGCATTCGTCAACCTCCCAACCCCCTTGTCACTTAATACTTTGTTGCTCAAATTGTTCTCTACGCAGTTGTAGGCATTACGCATGTGAACGGGAAGGAAAGTAGAAGACATTCCGAAATGTATTTAATTCCGAATAAACTACATGTCAATTATGATTATGAGTATTATTCTTTATTACCCAACGAACATCAGAGTTTGACATAAGAGTTCCAACATAAAAGTTTAAATTGATTTTTAAATCCATGACTAAAATTTTGTAAACCTTTATATACCTGAAGAGATCAAAATTACGACGAAACGTTTTTATTTTTTCAATTACAAATATTTTTCTCACTATATTTTATATAAGACTTTTAATTTTATTACAATATTTTTTATTAAGTAGGTTGTATTATTTTTAATCGTAAATTATAGTAAACAATTTACAGTCACAAGAAGTAGGTTCTGAACAGTAACATGAGAATTCGCTTTTACTCGTATGTTATTTGAATCCAAAATGATTTTACGTAATTTTAATATCATCTTTTTTTACCTTTGTTGATTATAATTTTTCATCAATTATATCAGTAAAACCGTTTATAAATATTTGAAATTTTTTAATCTACTTGGTGTATTGACATTTATCAAGGTATTATTAAAAGCAAAATCGCTTTAAATTAGTTTCGTTGATATATGATTTTTAAATAAATCAGAATCAAAATGAAGCTAAATGACGTCCAACATTGTGTATCTGTTTTGACTTTTGAGTGAAATATGATATTTAAACATAATTTAAGAATGATTGTTTCATAGTTACTAAATTTTTTGTTTAATTTTGTTAGTATATGTTCTTATTTTTTTAAAATATATATAATACTTAAAACAAAAATTACTTCAAAAACGGTGATTTTTTTGTCTTTTAGTTAAATATTGTTAGTATATAATTTTTTAAAAGAAATAAAGAACAGTTAGGTGATGCTAAATTACTTCTGCTGTTTATGCTTTTCTTTATTTTTTACTTTTGTTGGAAATATTATTATATTAAACATAACATTTAAGACAAATTATTTTTTTAAGTTGTTGAAGATATTATTTTCGTTTCATTTAGTTTATAATGTTTTTTTAAACATAGCCAAATTAATAAAACAAAATTACTTTTAGTTGTTGAAAATTCTTTAGTTGTAATTTTGATAAAAATGTACACTTTTTCAAAAACAACATTTAAATAAAAATCGTTTCTTAATTATTGAGTCTTTAATTTGATTGAAATGTGTTTTATAAAAAAAATATAGTCCGTGAAGAAAATTGCTTCCAAAATACTGTTTTTTTGTGTTTAATTGCGTGAAAAAATATTTTTTTAAAATAATTAATGAAAAATGAATTACAAAAATGAATTTTTAGTTTTTTTTCTTATTACATTTGATGGAAATATGGGTTTTTAATTATAATTTAAGACAAGTTCTTTTCTAAATTATTGAAAAATATCTTTTAATGTTTAATTTGCTTAATATGTGATGATGGTTACTAACTGTTAGTTATGAAGCATGTTTCTATTACAAAATATTTTTTCCGTGTAGATATATTAGTTTCTACAAAGAAAATGTGAAGAAAAGGGATTGGTAGTAAAGTAAATATATGGTTATATCGGCTACATAAAACAAAAGGAAAGCCGCTGGCAGGCCTTGGAAATTGGACAGAATATATTTGAGTGTGTATCTAATTTTCGAAACCTGCGAAAACATAATAGATAATGAATTCTCATGGGTATGACCATAAAGGAAGGACTAAAGCAGCAAATAAAGCGTATTTTGCAAATCTGAAAATAATGAAAAGTAAAATTGCTAACCAGAATATCTAAAATATTGTTATAAAAATGTTCTGTGATTACAAATGTTTAAGAAAACTGGACAATACACCAGGAAAATTTGAACGTAAATAATGAGAGTAATCTATGGAGCATGGAGTGTATGGAATAATTGGGTATAATCATGAAATTGGCATAATTCAGGGAGAAGATATAGTGAGATTTTTATAAAACTTCCAATGTTGGGGTCATGTGGAAAGGACGCAAGAAGTCAGAATATCTAAAAAATGCTCAAAGCAAGATTATACTCGACTAGGAAAAGAGAAAGAACAAGAAGATTGAAGTGGATGGACCGAGTAATGGAGGATTTGAGAATTATGAAGGTGGAAAGGATGGGGAGGGAGAGGAATAAGAATAGAGAAACAAGGAGGCCAAGACTGAACCAGAACTTGTGTACCTTATTGAAAGTAAAATATATATTTTAGTAAAGGAAAGATACACGCTTTCTATGATTTATGTCATTTTGTGAAGACAATAACCACTAATTGGTGGACCCTTGTCGTACGAATATAAACTAAATCGTAAGGAGCGTGATTTTGGGGTATTTTTGTAAATCTATTTAAATTATATTCTCTTTTTCAAGTAGAAAGGAAAGAAAAATATTTTAATTTTGCAACATTTCCAAGTTTATATATTTATTTTATGGAGTTTCTTTGCCCCATGAGTATTTTTTAATCGTTATAATATTTAGTTACTGTTACTTAGATTAAAGACATATAATTGTATTTTTCCCTCCCTTAAAACTACGCTCATTGGGGAATGAACTTCATCGTTACCGCACCTAATATAAATGAAGACGAACACTCGATAACGTTTCCTTTAGTCACAGACTATTTCCTGGCTTTGCTCCTCCATTTATTCCTCGTGCGCGACACCCCCGAGGGATTGCCCCTTGCAAGAAAAAAAAATTTGTAATTTATGACTAAAAGTTTGGCTAGTGTATATCGCGAAACGTTCAATAAACTGCAGCAGCGCTTTGGAACTTTAACCAACTGGAAAATTTAAGCCAGATGGTCGCTTTTCGTGTTAACTTAGTGTTTCGCTACATTGAACTCCGGGATATTAAATCTAACCACCACAAACAAAAAGACTTTAGCATACTTCACGTGCTCTCTCCAGTTTTTTGTTCTCTACCCCACCACCTTCTATCTTCTGATTTTCACGGCTCTACAAATTAAATGTTTTTCCCTCTTCCAACTCGTTAATTGTTCTAATAATAAATATTTTCAGTTTTATTTAAAATTCATCTCTTGATTGTAAATTTTTTTGAACTCTCTTTGTTGGGATTTATAACACATTATCATCAACTAAGGGTAATTAATTACCGTTTATTAAACTGACTATTACTGCTCATTTCAACATTTTTCTTATTAGATGACAGAATTTTTTAAATTAAAATGTCTAGCATTTACAAACACATACCGACGGAAATTTTCTTCATAATAATTTTCTTTGATTAAAACACGTTTTTTAATGTAATATTTTTGAGAAAAGTGAAATAAATTTACAAATTTGAAGAGAGAAAAATCGATAGTAACAATTGTTGAGTAAAATAAATTATTGTTTTTAAATATTTAAATATTAATCTTATCCGATGTAGAATTTCAACACTTATAATTTATTTAAAATCTTTAATTAATAGCGTTTTTGAAATTTACAAAAAGTAAACACTATTGTATTATGATTTTCGTAACTTCCTCATGAATTTGTCTTTTCGTTTAACCCCTTTGAATTTTTGGTTTTTGCAAACAATATATAATTTTCTATTTAATTTATTAAATTTGTAACCGATGAGACCACAAACGTAAGGAACCGAAACCTGTATTAATTAATATTTATTATTAACAATCGTTTCCGTTCTATTTTAACCTTAAATTCAGACGAAAATACTTAAATAAATTAAAATGATTAGTGAAAATGAAAGTTCTATTTCTGAATAATATTAAAAGGATTTATAAATTTTTAAACCAATATAAATATCAAGGATAAGAGTTTAAAACTTTTATTTGTGACAAATTATACTTTCGTTAATAATAAGTGTACTTAATCCCCCTAAGGGTTGAAAATATGATAAGAACATTTTATTTTTTCCGATTATTTAAATAAAAATATTTTTCCATAAAAGAAGATGACCGAATAATTTTTTATTTTCTAAATATTTATATTTATTTATTATACCACGGTGATCATGTATTAGTTTTAGTGTGTGAATTAAAAGATCGTTAAACACACTATTTTAACCTCGCAGCGTCAGTACAACAAATTGAGTAACTCATTCCTGAAGCATGCTGTGCCAGATTTCAGCGTAAAAAATTGTTTGTTTTTGATTTAAAATGGTCAAAATCAAATACGAACCTGATCAACTGTAATAAAATTATCTAAATATTTATTTTTAAAAAAATCAACTTTAATTGATTCCTTTAAAATAATAATACTGTTAAACAACTATAAGTATTTATCGTTTTAACAAACAATCTTACCTCATTAAATAAATGGAACAAAACAGCCTTAATGTAAGTAATGTATTTAAAACATTATAATACAACAAAACGTTTCATCCATAATTTTGACCTCTTCAGGAGTTAATTCAATTACATTTCGTAATCTAAAAATTCCAAGGAAACAAAATATTACGAACGTGATCAATTATAATACAATTATGTAAAAAATAATTATGTATATAGCATTATTTGCAATTAAATACATTAAATTTAGTTGAACATAATTATCTGAAGTTGCGGTTTGCACACACGTTTTGGCGGAGATGATTATTAATTTTATATATCTGTTAAGAGTATTGTTGAATTTTAAAATAACAATGGAAATAAAATTTTATGTAATAAAAATGGCTACGATTTTTTGTTTACATAATTGTACGAGTTTTGTGATTTTGTTTCCTTGCATTTTTTAGATTACGGATTTAATTGAAATTTACTTCCAAATGGGCCACAATGACTGAAACACGTTATGTTTGTAATTTATAATATGTTGAATTTTTTTCTTAAATATCTGAGTAATATTTTTCCATTTCAGTTATATTTGAATTATGAATCATTAATGAATTATTTGAATCATTATTCGTTTTTTTTGTAAGAAAAAAATGGTAGCTTTTGTAGTAAACTACATATATTTGTATTTAATTTTAAGTTTTTTTTATGTTTTCTTCAGATAAAGGAAAGGGTAGTCGTACGGAAGCCGCAGGTTTCAGGTCTGCAGCGGCATCCCTTTTAAGCATTTATTTTGAAAGAAAACACTTAAAAAACCTTAAAATTAAAGACGTAATATATATGTAGTTTACTAAATTATTCCCCTCTGATGACAAAATAAAAGGACACTAATGTAAGTTGCTATTCTATCCGTTTTCCATTACCATGCCTCTCAACTTGACTTAATATTACATGTATTTGACTGTTTTTCTCACATAAAAAAAACCTTAAAATTAAATACATAATATATGTAGTTTACTACACATTTATATGAATAATTTCGCTCACTGTCAAAGAAACCTTGTGGTTGAATCCCAAATTGCAGGTCAAGTAATCGCCCGAATGAAAAACATAATTTAATTGGCTATACACGAATGGTTGAATCCCAAATTGCAGGTCAAGTAATCGCCCGAATGAAAAACATAATTTAATTGGCTATACACGAAAGTCGTATGCTTTGGATTCCGTATATTTAGGTATTTGACATGGTGCGCGTTGGCGGTAACCGCTTACATGTCAGCGGATTAATCGGTATGCTCCAGTGTTGATTCCTTTCCGCGAAAGAAAAATCGTCTGCACGGTCCGGAATTCTTGGCACAGCCTGTTTGTACACATTTGAGCTTTATGCTGTTCGGGGAGGGGGGAAGTATTCCAAGTGTGTCGCCATTAATCTCCTGTCCTCGCAGCCATTCGGTGAGTCCAAGTTTGTCAACAATTTTACCCCTGGTATTGAGCTCCATTATTGGTGATGGTGGGACGAAAAGGAATCTTGCACATCTCCACAGCGGCGAGGGTTGTATTTTTTTTTTGTTGATTGATGAGCCGTCCCAAACCTCGGGGTCCTGTAACTCGAGGTAATTAAACTCGTCCGCCGTTTTGCACGTGAATAACATCTGCGAATCTCCGACAACAATGTGCGGGCCTTTGTTGGCTTCGCTCTTGATCGTAAATTGAGTGACATTCTACTCTAACGTTGTTCAATAGACCCTGTGGGGAGAGAAACTTTGTGTATTGTGTTCCTGTAGCCTCTGAGTGTGCAAGAGGAGTCTGCGGGAGAGGTCACTGTCTGTCTGCGCTTTTGTATAAAGTCACCCCCATTTATTTAAATCCTTTCGTATGCGCTAATATTACCTCTAAATCCCTCGTTGTTAATAATAGTAAATTTAACTGGTAATACATTAAGAAGAAACTGAAGAATTCATTATTATTAATTTAAATATGATTCATTAAATCCAACCAAACAGTTAATCCATAAAACTCTTCGAAATATGTATAAAGTCTCTGACCTTTTGACACAGATAAATCAGATTCAAATAGAATTTTAACTACATTCTTGAGAAAAATAGAAATTAATGAAAAAAAGATGTTTCATCCCTAATTTGGACCTCTTCAAGTGTAAAGTTTAATTACGTGCATAATCTAAAAAGTCCAAGAAAACCAAATCTGACTATTTTTGACAGATCACATAATATGATCACTAACTCCATCTACCAGCAAAGCTTATACACCTGGTATATTTCAGTATTCCAAAATCGCAGAGTCTGAAAAAATTCAGTGATTTTGGATAAAGTGTAAAAATTATAATCATTTTATTTTGTAGCTGCAGTAAATAATCGTTTGATAGAACTGATTGCGCGCCGGATTAATACAAGTTTCATATAACGACAACTTTCTTATGTTTTGTAATCAAACATTTATTGTCGGAACACCTTTCTTGATTTAAAATCAAATTAATTAAAATCAACTGAAATAACGGCCACATTTACTTATCGACATATATTGACGATATTTCACTTGATAATTCAAATAATTTTGCTTTAAATTTTATAAAGATGACAAATAAATGTTCTTATCGCGGTTCTAATTATAATGGAAATGTTTTGAAAATTTAATTTTCAGAAAAATATGGTGTTTTAAATATTTTCTTTTTCTTATTGCTCGTTAAACAATTTGCGACAGGAATGAATTTGCTTCAATACATTGAACTTTGAGAATAAGAAAATATTTACGCGGGAAGAGTTGAATCTCTGACCGATATGCAGTTTTTCCTAAGTTGTCGTAAACCACTCAATAACTATTTGAAATGTAATTAAACAATGCACACGGTTTATTGACAGTTAAATTTTACTTTCATAGACAATCCGGGTGAGATTTACTCATTACAACCAAAAGGTGTTTTGCAGGTTGCGTTCAGAGAAATGCACATTCATAATTTTGCGATTGAAATAATTAACCGTTGATATATCTTATACTGTTACAGAGCTGCGATACGTTATTCAAGATTTAAGGGATTTAAGGAAGAGAAACCTGTGATTTCTTTCTTTATCGCAAGGAGATGAATTGTTTCGGGAGCAGTTAATCCCAGCCTCGAATCTACTATCCTGAACGCATCCGCGTGCTCTTTCTCTCTCTTTCCCCTCTTGACCGTTTCATTTAATTTCTTTTTCTGCTCGCGGAGTAAAAAAAAACAACAACACAGTTTCCGCTGGTAATAGCCTCTCTGTAAGACATTATTTATGGTTGAATCCGTGTTTGTCTGAGCGCGTGTTCTTTCATCAATCAAACTCCCGACTGAAGAAGCCCTTGGACGCCCCCAAATCGAACCGAATGGGGGTTTTAATTCTTTCAAAGGCAGTTTCGAGATTGGTCCTTTACTACGTGACCTTAAATAAATTCCAATGATTAATAAATACATATTAAAATATTAATTGAAGCAATGAATGCTGGAGATCTTGACCTCCGTGTTTCGCTGATAGTGCCAATAATAAAACTTATTGAAATGTAATAATTAAGCTGTTGTATATATAACAGTATAGTCTTTACCTGTTTTCGTAAATTGTTTCACAACGAGTATTTCACTCTCAAAAAAGAAATATTAAAACTATTAATAGATTTTATGAAAAGAAAATTTAACCTGCGTATAATCAGAAGCTTGATTTTTTAAATTTAAACTGCTTTTATCATAATGTTAAAACAGTACGAAACGCTTCCATCAGGTGTAAAATTTAGACTAATATTTTTATCTTACATCTTCGGAAATATCCTCGAACCAAATACTTTGATTGTAATTATGCGTGACATAGAACACGTCAAAATATAAGAATTGTTTGCGTTTTCTTTTTGTTTATCTCAGCATTATTCCCGATTGATTTTTAAAAAACCATAATTTACAGAACATAAAATAATGCTATTCGTTAACCAGGGGTTTGTTAAATAAAGAAACAGTATCTACGACGCTTTATTCTTTTTAATTATTATTATTTTGTGAGTGTAAAAATAGTAATAAACGTTTTTCTATCTACATTCGATATTTGATTTTTTTGAGTGACAGCAACAGTGCAAATTTTTTTAATGCTAATTATATGATAGTAATTTTTATGTTCGTCTTTTTTAACCGTAAAAACATAAAAAATATCTCCTTTATTGTTATTTTTATATAATAATGCGTCAAAATTATATAAAACCATTGAATTTGATTTATGAACTATTAATATTTATATTTCTGTTCAATTTTTTTATTTAATACGTTTTTTCTTATATATGGAAAAAGCTAGCCACAGTCTTGTAATACTAAAAAATATAATTAACGAATATTTGCTGGGTTTGGTTTTCATAACCTTCCACATTCTAGTGGAATATTTCCTGGTGATTGGCGACTTCAGGAACATAGCATACGGCTTCCTCTGTTTCTATGATGTTCCAGTCCGGAAGTCAGCTTTTTCATTCTTGCTGAAACTCTTAATCTAAATGAGCTACGGAACAAACTTTTCCCCCGGTTTCTCTATGATGTGTTGCAATGCGTGTAAAAAACTGTGCTAATATCACCACAAAGGCTCGGGTGAGAAGAAGTCGTTTACGCCTCTTTCTCTTGTATTTTTATACATTTCTCCCCACACCGTGAAACGTCATCCATTTCTTTCTATATGGTCTCGACAATAAAGTTTTTGTTTGTAACACACGCTGACAGTTTCTCCGGTAGATCGACACAGCCTTTGTTATCAAAGCACACAAATGATTTTGAAACGTATGGATGCTTTGCGTCTGCTTTTAAGGTCACTTTGGAATTTTCTTTGGCAAAATTATTAAGGTGGTACTCCATTAGACCACAGCTTGTCTAACTGAAAGACGATCTAGTGCCCTTTAAGTGACTTAATTTCGATTAAAATTTTTTAATTTAATTTAAATGCGTTCTTAAGTAAACAGGAATGCTTTGTTTTTCAGTAGCAAATTAAAAAGAGTCGATCTTGATGACTCTAGGGGAATGACATTAGATAATTTTAAGCCCCCCTAACATTTCTCTTTTCCAAAAGTACAGTACTATTGTAACCTACTGCTAATAAAACATTTATAACGTGTGCTATAAAATTGTGAAATTCGCTGAGACTGTGTCGGTTTATCTTTCTATCTGCTTCATTTTCTTATTTAATATTAAGTTTTTTTCTGTAGGAGAACGTATTCAATTTTCACTTCCTTATCGGATTTCCTGCAGAAGTTTGGCCCATTTTGCAGCTAAATATCTGCTCCTCGTGTTTCTCGGAAACCATTACAGCCTTTTTGCTCTTTTTTTCTGTATTCTGTCAGAAGGATTAAAAACTCCATTAATTCAGCTCTCAGAGCTGTATTGTCCCTCGCGTCAGAGGGGGGTAGCGCGAAGGATATGTTATAAAAATCATGGCACGCATTTAAAAAATGCAGCTGTTAGGGACGGATGACGTGTTTGTGTGTGTGTGTGTGTGGACGACAGTGGCGAGAGAACGAGCGACCGACCGACCTGGCTGGGAAAAGTTGCTGGCCCAGGAGGTTTGGCAACAGCGCAGCTATTCCTGTCTGGCCGCCGAGCCTGACGCCGCGCTAAACACAATATAATTACATTCGCAAACAAGGGCCGACGTCACTCATGCGAATCAGCCTCCAATTGAGTCGTTGTCATCGCAGACTGCATTACTCAGACAGAAGGGAAAACACTCGTCTGGCTCTCAACCACCGCGCACCCCCTCCACCATCTTCACCTTAAAAATTCCGCGGAGCCTTAACCCTCGGAGAGCCAGAGCCAGAGTCGAGTACTGGATGGAATCCCAAGTCTCATTTTGAAATAAACCCAGATTCCCTTCAAATAAGTCAGTCCCATGCAGAAGAAAAGTTTCCTTTCTTCATGATAAAAAAATTGGGAATACAATTAAAATTTTTTAAATTACTATAGAATGTTTACATTCGCATTTAATGAATGGGAGAAATGAGCCGAACCAAACAGAGGATCATTTCACGTTTCTTAGGGTGGGGAAACTTTGTAGAGTGCCTGTTTTATTTTCTGCAGATTTCTACATGTTAAGCAGTTTTCGGGATACATTTATTAGAACCATGGACTTCCGACAGGGTGCAGTCATTTAACAGCTACAGATCACGTAATATTGGGTTTTAATTAACCGATCATGGTGACGTCATAATAAGAATAACTCTGCTTAAAATGAACCTGAACCTGAAAATATTAAAATGAAAAATACAACTTATTTTTAAAGCTCAGTTTCTCGTGCGTGATAAATTTCAAACACCCGGAAGTTGTTATTAAGGATAAAGTCTGTTAAATTTTATTAGAAAATACATAAATATGATATATATTGAATTAAATAAAATACTCTACTGCGATTCACATCACAATCATCTCAAGCCAACATTTATCTTAGTCTTCCCTCATTATAAATTGTTTACACCACAAGTTCGGCCAAATATTCAAAGTAATTTCAATGTATAATCTACTAAAACTGTTTCTTTTATGACTTTAAAGCCACAATGACCTACTTGACGCCTATAATAAACATTGCCCTGTACGTTTTGATATATAGGACTAACTAAAAGGTCTTTAAACACATGCATCAGAAAATAAATATCCAATATAAAACGATCTGTGGTCTCCAAAACACATCACTGACTCGAAACATTCTTTTTTTTTTGGGAAAATACAGACACCTTAGTTGTCGAATCTTTTCTAGAATTATTCACAAATTTTTTACATTGATCCTATACTTTTATCCTTACTTTGATCCTTTTCATTTCATCTAATTCATTTGACATAAATTGTACATATTTTTTTCTTTAAAGATGTCCTACCATTTTCACTTTTACATATGAGAAAAACGACTGGTTCAGAAACGCAATGTTGTATCTATTTTTTAAAATTTTCTTTGTCTTCATTTTGGCTGTTGTATTATTATTTATTGTATTATATATTATATTATATTATTAATTATGGACGATTAAGTCTAACATTTCCTTATTACACTTCTATTTTCTTCTTATGTCAACCGATTTAATTCTCAAATTTTCCTCCTTCATCTTGTTTCTCAAGGGTATTTTCTAACTTTTCTTAACCCCTCCCCCCTATATTTCTCCATATTTCACATTCTGTTGAAGATCCTCATCGCCACTACAGACAGTGACTAAATTCATCTTTAATATTCACCCACCTGAAGTTTAGTTTTATACGTGAAATGTAGTTTAAATTAAAAACAATTTCATTTAGTCTTACTTTTCATTTCATTTGTCTTATATCTATATATTATTTTATATAATTTCTCATTTATGTTCTTTTTCGTATTTTTCAATACGGAATTGATAAATAAATCTAAAGGCGAATTATTATAAATTTTAATATTAATAAATAAATATTCTGAAGTTTGGCCATTTTCGCTAATTATATTTAATGTCAGATAGTTGCAATTTTAATTATCAAGAAAATCAGTTTACAGGGAAAGGTTTTGAAGTTTAAACAATTTTATAAATATTTAAATTATAATATATCTGACAGTCATTAAATTAATGGTTAAAGTGTTACATACATTTAAAATAGCTTTAAATCATTTTTTTGTCGATATTAACGTATTTTGTAAATATCGAACAAATATTTCAATGTATTAGAATTGCTGCATTCAATGAATAATAGCCCAGCATTGCAATAAGCCTTCTTTTCCGATTTAGTAACGAGGAAAGTTGGGCGAAACGCCAGCTTAATTATAGAAGCTATTAGAGGGAAAACGCCATTAAAAACATGGGGCAGTATTGCGTTGTCGCAGGTGGATCCCATTCTAGGGATTTAGTATTTTGTGTTTGATATTGGTTCCTGTGTCGATTAATATCACAATAACGCGACTCTGAGGTTGCGGATGACTAGTTTCAGGTATCCGAGGTTGGCTTTCCCAACCCTACCAATTACATATTTTTGGGCACGGTGGAATTTAATATGCGAATTGGTTACCAGGAGGTAATTATCACTATGTTTCCTAGAGGTGATTAACTTTGAGGAGGACACAAACCACTATACTATATTACGACGATCGTTTGAATTTGTTCAATCGGGAATATTCGGGTTTGTGTTCGGGTTAGTTCGGAAGTAATACGTCATCAGTCTTCAGTGTTATTGTTTTGTCCAGGACTAGGGTTATATTTACAGATTTAAAATACCGTTTGGTGGAGGCTCATTGCACTTACCGGATCTACAAAATTTCCAGAATTGATTTTCCAGTTGCCACGAAATAATTTCTTTTAGACGAAATGGACACCACGTAACATTTCTGCAATATTAGTTTCGTTTCCTAATGCCTGAAATTTAAGTAAAACTAAATAAGTACGCTTGATAGTGTTGCATCGCATTTAATAAAGCTATTAAAATAACCCCCCTCCCCATAAATATCACACCTGAGAGGCGACAAAAAATTACCGAAACGTAAAGTAGTGTGCTTTTTACTTTTTCTTACAAAATTTATTGGTATGATTATTAGACTCGAAAGATCACAATTCTATTTCAACTTAATGACGTCATTAATACATAATTAAACACTCAACGTAACTGATGTGTCCGAAGATTTACAAAAATGTCTTGAAGATGGGTTTAATTTTTTAGTTTTCCAGTCTCTGACGGCAGAGTAAGGCAAATTTTGATAATAATGGAAGAAAAAAGTACAAAACAAAAGAAGAAAGTCTAAAAAATTTATCGTAACGTAATTGAACCACTAAACTTAACTGATGTGTTTGAAAATTTACGAAAATGCTTTAGAGTAAAGTTAAACACTGCTACTTTACTATATCTGAAAGGCAGAGGAAATCAAAATTCTATTATAATAATAGAAATAACTATTTAAAATCGTAAATTTAGGCGTAAAAATTACAAAACAAGAAATATTTAAATTCTATCAACGTCAATTGATGTCAAACATTGAGTAATTGCCACTTTTATTAACAGATTGTGCTTGAAAATTTAATAAAAAGAAAAAAAAACGAATAAGGCTACAATACCGGTTTTTTAACTTTACAATCTCTGACAGCCAGAAATATGCTGAATTTAGTGATGATGGAAAGCCAAAATCTGCAAATTTGTTATTTACGGCCAAACAGAATCTAGAAAGATATCAATTCTGTCCGACCTCTAGTGACGTCATCATTACGTAATTAATCATTTTACTTAACTGATGTTTGAGGATTTACGAAACAGACAGAGGAAAGCAAAACTTTTGTCATAATGGAAGTAAAAAGTACAGATTTGTTAATTGCGCTGCAAAACATTAAGATCTCAAAATTTGTATCCGCGTCTATTTATGTCCTGAACACGAAATTTAACAATTTAACTGATGCGTATGAAAATTTACGGAAATGGTTTGGAATGAAGTTAAACACTGTTTCTCGTAGTGTACAATTTCTGACAGACAGAGGAAAGATAAATTTGATTATAATTTTATAAAAAAAAGTACAAATTTGTAAATTTCGTCGGAAAAAAGACAAAACCAGGTCATCTCTATCAACGTCCATGACGTCATAATTACGTGATTATCATTTATATTAACAGATTTGGTTTTAAGATTTACGAAAATGCTTTAGAGTAAACTTAAACACTTGGTTTCGTAGTTTACCATCTGTAACATGTAGAGGAATCGCAAATTTAATGATGATCATAAACAAAATCTTACAAATTTTTCATTTATTTAGAAAAATAACAGGAAGATCTCAATTTTATACGACATGCTTTTCCGTCATAATTATGTAATTAATCATTTAACTTAAACGATTGTGTTTGAACATTTTGTAAACAGCTAGAGGACATCGAAATTTGATCATATTGGGGAAAAAATACAAATTCGTGAATTACGCCGCAAAAAAAAAGAAAGAAATATCCCAAAACTTCTATCACGTATGTTGACGTCATCATGACGTACTTAACCATTTAACGTGACATATATTTGAATATTTACGAAAATGAATTGGAAAGAAGTTAAACACTGGTATTCGTAGTTTAGGCAGAGAAATGCTGAATTTAATGTTGATGGGAAATGAAAATTGTTATTAAGGCAAAAAATAACCTAGAAAGACCTCAAGTTTATTCGACGTTCTTTGACGTCATCACTACGTAATCAAAATTTACAGTAACTGATGGGCTTGAAGATACTTGGAAATTATTTGGAATTAGGTTATAACTCTGTTTTACATTTTCTGAAATGTAGAGGGATGACGAATTTGTAAACTACGGGCGGAAGGAATCTAAGAAATAATCGGAAGAAGAAGAAGAAACGAAGCTGTTACAGCGTCTCTAGGAGTGTCACCACAACAGCACAGGACCTACGTGGTTCAGCAGCAATTCATTATTTATGATCTCTTTTAACCAGATTTTCCTAACCTCTGTCTTTGTTCATCTCTGCTGCTGGAATATTGACTGGAATTATCCCTTTCCCTCCCCTGCACTTTATTTTGATCGCTTCGATGTTTCCTCAGCTGTGAAACGTGGCTCAGTAAGAATTGGGAGTATTTCCTCGCGTGTCTGGTTTTCCGTAACGCTTTGTCCCTCGCGGTGTTTTGTTTCTTATTGCGCGACGGAGAGAGCTTCTTCACTTTCCCAGATAATGACGCAGCTTCGCATTTTCGCCAATGTTTGGGATGACGTCAGGGTAGATATATTGCTACTCAGCGTGTTATCTGGCGCTCTGGTCGGCGTCTTGCCAACAACAGGCTCAAGCGAAGGGGAGCTCGCTCGGATTTGGCACATTCTTGACTTTTGTGTGTTTTTTGGCCATTGTGGTGACTGCTCGCCGTCTCAGATAATTCTCACAGACGTGGCGCTTGCGACGTTACCAGAGAAATTATTGTTGCTGTCGTAAACAAATCCGAGAAAAATAGGGGTATCTGCTTTGTGGAGAACTCGCCATAAGTGAAACATTTTTACTAAGTCGCTGATTAGTATATAGATAAAATAATATCATTGTTCCTAATTCGTCCATTTTGTTTCTATTTCTGGAAAATATATAGTCACACTATGAAACTGAATCAACCGATTATAATGGATAACTCAGTTCGTAAGAGCACAGTTTCGTACGCGGACTTTCACAATCAACGACCATTATTTATATTTCAAGCAGAGTGCCGTCCATTATTTGCGGCAGCGAGCATTTTAATTGTTTACACTTTTGTATTACATATTTTTCTTTACTATAATAATAATTATTAATATTATTAAAGCATAAGGATGAAAAAAAACTCTTTGGTTGAACTTTTAATGAAAGAATTTATTATGTTCTTGAACTATTTTTTATTGTTTCACCGTGATCACTCATTTTAATCCTTTGCTTCACATCAGGCTTCTACGGTAATTAATAATAACTGAATTTAGCGGAAATTGGCCAAAACCCAGAATATCGACACAGGTAAAACGACGTCATCAGATGACGTCACGTCTCTTTCTTTCTCAGAAATCGATTAGAAATTGTATAAGAAAATTCAAACAAGTAAGATATTAAAAATCATGTCAACATTAAGCTATTATTGATTAAATTAGATTACAATGTGATTAGGAATAAAATAATCTGACATTCATCTTATATGGGGTACATTCAGGTATTTAAAACATGAAATAAGAACTAATAATCATTGAAATTATAAATGAAGAAGCTAGCCATATTAGACAAAAATAAATGTAATAAAAAAAACTTAGGACTTATTCATAACTTAATTTTTTTATACATGTATTGATGTCAAGAAACAAACTTAATTCAGTTTTTATAAAAAAAATTCCAATATTTTATTTTATTAATTCTATTTACGAAAAACATGACTGGTTTATTTATTTCTTATTAATATTTTTCCCTTATTAAAATTTGTGATTATGGTAAAGTTTTTCTTTTTTTTCGAGGAAGTTTAAATTATATTTTCATGGCAGTTACCTTACAAATTATTTGTGTGTATTATGTAATTCAATTTAAATTTTTAAATTAATATGCGTAACATACGTACATATACACACATACAAACATGCACTTTTATTAATTAGAGAAAGATGTATAACGTTTTATTACAACTATTTCATTTAATAGACAAGTTCATAAATTTAATTATATTACAGGAAACGTTTACGTGGTATTTTTACGTCTATGAAGGTAATAATAACTTAGTCGGTTGAGTCACTTTATTCATAAATAATGTAATTAATTGCTTATATTAAGTCATAAGATTAATTACTACTATTAAATATTATTTATGATATATCAAGATCTTCTACCAATACTTTATAATACGAAAATTTATTCGTGTGGTAGAACTTTTTCTTAACAGCTCAATATCTACCGATCAATCAAAATATTTTTTATTGTTTCGCTATTCGTGGTTAATTTAACTCTTCACATCAAGATTCGATGGTAATTTAATAATAACTCAATTTCCAATACCAATTTAACGTTTCATCTGTTCAACATTTTATTTACCATATATAAAATTATTTCTACTGGGGAAAGTTTGATATTATAAGAATTATGCTGACTTCGCGTATCGGCGTTACTCGCTCTACGTCACAGACATTTAAATCCGTGGCGCCAAAATTACAAACAATAAATTTTAATTCGCACTTAACAATGGTGATGGTCATAAATGACACATCACAGAAGGGAAGAGAACGAAGGATTTATTATTATTCTTTTTTAATTCCATTGTCAGGACTGCCACCTGGCAACAGCGCATTTGTAGTGTAGAGAGTTTTCGTGGCATATGTGACCTAGCTCGCGGGCACTTAGTTATCTGCGAGTGTCGAAGAGGCGCCTGCTGAGATATTGGAGGTATTTATAGAGCTGGTCGAGGCTTCCATTGCCCGCGCTACTCTCTGTAGCAGCTCTGCTGCAATACGTGATAAATATCGGCGTCCCAAAGCAAGCTGCAGTCTCCTTAGTTCGAAAACAATCCACCGTGATACATGGGTTCGCCGCCACGGGCTATGGGGACGGCGACGCATTCTTCCGTCGTTCCCCGCCACCCCCTCAACCCCCCACTAAAACCCGGCGGGAAGAAAAGAAGATTTACGACGGGAAAGCCGATCGCAACAATACACCACAAAAGATAATTTTAAAACCTTGACATTCGTGCGACTTTTCTAAAACTTTTCTGGCCTCCGTGTGCCTTCCTGCTCTAAATATAAAAAAGGCTCATTCGATATGTTAATTCTGTTTGACTTATCTGCGAACTCTGAGAAATACGACCGCGGTTAACAGAATCCGAAACAACAAACTTTTCTTTTACGTCTTAATCTCTTGAAATCGTCGGGAACTGGGACTAAGAAGGAGACTGTAAATTTAGATTATATTGGACAGAGAAAACGGGCTCTAAAGACTAGGATTAAAGATCATATATCTGTTTATTAATTACTTACTGGTATTCTTAAACAAACATAATGTAAACCGGACCAGAATTAAGATCCTTGACGTTGAACCCGATTATTAAAAGATAGACTCATTTCAGAAATGATTTACATCAAAATCGTCAAACATAAAGCACTCTTTGAGTAAAGTTCACGATCTTTTGCAGCCCGCTTGGTATCAATCACATCTGAAAATATATAAATACCAGTAAGCCGAAGTTTCCCAGTGTTTTATACTTGAGAAGGTATTTATAAATGTTAGATTCTTGTGAGGCCTGTTATTTGTCGAAAAATAATCACATTGAATTATATAATATAAAACCTTTTTGTTATACTAATTATATCAACACGTGAGTTTCTTAGCTGGTTTGTACGCTTTATAATGGCGAAAGCAACAAGGATTGTCAATTGAAGAGATAGCCTTTAAATCAGTTCCACCAAATACAGTTCTTTTTCAAATATGTATTCATAAGAGCTTTAGACTTATTAGTTATCTTCATTCTGTGTTTAAAAACAGAAAAAAGATACGAACAACAACTGTGTAATAATTTTTATGTTAAAGTACAACAATTTTATGATTATATTAATTTTTTTAACATAAGTAAAACATTAAATTTATAATTTTTCTGTTTTTTTCTGATAAACATACAATTATTAGATTGAACAAAATTCAACATTATAATGCTGTAACTCGTCCCCAATCACCCTCATTCAATTTTTTTCTCGTTCTTTCTTATTACAAATTAGTGCATCTTAAGTTGGTTCAACAATTAACCATCATTTACAAAATCTCTTCCTCTCTGTTTGTAATTCTTGCTACATTGGGCGAACGGCAAGGCCACTGAGTACCAAAGGACATATGGTCCCATAGAACAACAATCTGTAATGTCCGAATACATAATCAATTCCAAACATTCATTTTATTGGTAAAATGATTAATATTTCAGACGTTGTCCAAGACTAAACAAAACTTGTAACTTTCACTCCCAACCGCCTTATAAATCAGCAAGTCCCAAACTTGTGTGTCTAGTCTAGATTAGTTTCAGAAATTCATTAAGAATAATACATATTCTCTCAATGTCGAAACGGACACTGGTTGATTAAGTAATATTTTAATCCTTGATATGCATTTTTCCAACCTTTTTATACTCTTTCTCTAGATTATTTCATCCTTTGTTTCTTTCTTTGACTATAAGATAATATCTTTGTGGATTTATATCTACAATTTAATGTCTGTAACATAATGATTAATTGAATTATATATTTTAGCTGTCTATATTGGCCTTTTTAACACTTAAACTTTTATACTACATATTCATTGCTTTTATTATAAGTGCCTCTTATTTTTTTTACCCTTCGAGATACATGGTAATATAAACTACAGTAGTATTTCATTTGTTAAATATACATTCACATTTTGACCTCTATTTTAATTAATGCCCGGTTAGAAAATTAAAACCGTTTCGTTACCAAAGCACAAATTAGTCATCTTTGTATAACAGCAGTGTTTTTATTTTTAAATAATTCGTATTTGAGGGAAATTTTATATAAATTTTTTATGTCAATAAAATAGTCACACAATTGTATATAAAAAAACGAAATTACATTTCTAATATACCATCAAATATTTATTATATTATAATTTGGAAATCAAAATCTTATCTTTGAGCAACATTAATTATTCATAAAGTTTTAAATTAATTAAATCAACATCCAAAGCATTAACCAAATTTAACATTCTCATTAAGCGATTGTATAAAGTATAGTTGGCTGTATAATACTTTACCATAAAATATATTTCAATCAAGACTTTATAGAAGGAACTCTGAAAATCAATTTATCAATTAAATAAACGGTATCAATATCTGTATTTACTAATTTAATTTTTTAAAGATTTAGAACAATTGTTCAGATTCTAGAGCTGGGTTTTTAAATTCTGTAGCAATATTTTATATGGGTCTAAAAAATTCATTCTATAAGATGTGGTTATGAAAAAAATTATGGTGTACAGTTTCAATATTTATTGATACATTTATTTGTGAAGTTGAAGGTCTAAACATTTGTGTTGGTTTCTCCAACGTTACATATACCATTTTAATTTGTTTTCGGTTGTCGTCACAATGCCACGTTATTAATCGTATCTGTTATTTAACGGCGACGTGAAACAATTGATAGGACGTAATGGTAATGATTGAGCAATTTCGTCGTTGTAATGGCCGTCGTGTAGCATGCCCGCCGCCCCGTCCCCCTTCTCAATCGTAAATGCATGCCCGCGCTACACACGGGGACGCGTAAAAGTTGATGGGTTCCGTCCAGAGAGGATCAGTAGCGTATATATTGCACGAAGCGCATAAGGTGCGCTACGTTTTTCAACAGTTTTACGATCGACGGCTAGTAGTGACCCCCTTGGGGGTGAGCGGGACACTTAAAAGTTACGCTTTCATCGAATTTTCTGATACTGTCTGCCAATACTGATACGCGTCGACTTTCGTTATGTGCCGTGAATAATGATGGAAAGAACTGAGAATTGTAAAATGACTTTTAGTGGAGCATAAATTACATGTAAATCACTGACTATTGTTTATTTTATTATTACTAGGTGATTTTTCGGCACGATGTAGCGGACTCGCGTTGCTTCGTTGAAACTTGAGAATTTTCGGAGATACATCACGTGACTTCCGATTAATATCGGGGATAAAAAAACGAGCGTGTTCAGTACTTATTAATTCCACCATTACCACTCACCATTGTATCTGATCCACATTTATATTTGACGGTATTGTGTGTACAGGACATCAAGGACAAGGGCCGAGGCCTTGATGATCTCTGGAACTGGACAGGTGTCCGAAAGGCGGGGGCGTGTTCTGCACGCGACGACCCCTGAAAACAAAAATTGCCGGCAGCACGCGAAGCCACAGGCTTACTGTCACCCACAATGCACCACGTCCCTTTCCATACAAATGACCACACACATAATTACCAAGGGAATTTCTCTTTTCCTTTTTAACGCCTTTTTAATACTAATTCTGACTTTAAAACGAAGTGTTGAGACATAAAAAATTGAAGGAGAAGTTTATAATTTTGTTGTAATTTTACAAATGACGTTTTGGAAAGTTAAAAAGTTTTCTTGAATGGTTAACAAAACTATTTCTATGCCAACTGCTTCAAAAAGATGTATGTACATAAGTTCATTAGCATCTGGCAAACTTTTCAGGATATTAAATATAGCTAATTAATAATACCAATATCAGAAAATTTTTAATGCTTACTTAATAAAATGTTTCCAATAATTATTTTATTTTAGGATGTTTACCATAATCCAGGATTCCATTGTCGGATTGCTTCATTATTACCGTTTAAACCGGAGGTTTCAATTTTATTTGTGTATTTGGTTCCATTAGTTATCTGCTGAGGAAGGAGCACATGACAAAACACAATTACATACAACAAAGAAATGCAGACTGTTAAAATACATAAATGAGAACAGATGACTACACACTCACACATAAAAATGAACTCACAAACTACATATACAATAAAATAAAAAATAAAAAATTGAAAAAATAGTTGAAAAACGATAATACATTAATAAAAAAGGAAAAAATACATTTTAAAATTATTTGAAAAGTAATCAAATCGATGAGGGAGTCTGTATATAGATGCCTGTATACTGCGCCCTGTAGACTGAAGCCCGAAGCCTAAAACCTGTAGGCTGTGGCCTGTAGACTCTGGCCTGTAGACTCTGGCCTGTAGACTCTGGCCTGTAGTCTGTGACGTGTAGTCTGTGACCTGTAGTCTGTGACCTGTAGTCTGTGGTTTGTAGACTGTAGACTGTAGATTGAATGGAAGTAGCATTTAGATAATTATTTTAAGACACGTAGACTTCTTAAAATGGTTTTAAGATTAAAAATCTTGTGGCCTGTGGCCTGTAGACTGTGTCCTGTAGACTGTGTCCTGTAGACTGTGTCCTGTAGACTGTGTCCTGTAGACTGTGTCCTGTAGACTGTGGCCTGTAGACTGTGGCCTGTAGACTGTGGCCTGTAGACTGTAGATTGTAGTCTGTGGCCTGTGGCATGTAGACTGTAGTCTGTGACCCGTAGTCTGTGACCCGTAGTCTGTGGTCTGTAGACTGTGGTCTGTAGACTGTGGTCTGTAGACTGTGGTCTGTAGACTGTGGTCTGTAGACTGTGGTCTGTAGACTGTGGTCTGTAGACTGTGGTCTGTAGACTGTGGTCTGTAGACTGTGGTCTGTAGACTGTGGTCTGTAGACTGTGGCCTGCAGGCAGTGGTCTTTAGATAATTATTTTAAGACTCGTAGACTTTTTAAAATGGTTTTAAGATTTAAAATATCTATGAAGGTTATGGTCGAGTAAAGTTGAAAAGAACATATTAAATTAAAAATATTTTAACGGTTTTTTTAAATAAGGTTCCCATATGCCGAGTCACCTCGGCCTGTTTTGAGAGGTGTATGTTCCGGGGTCACAGATCTTGGGCATACGGTAAGAGTTGTCCGCTATTCCCATTGGAATAGTCGGCCAGCTGCGTCCTGAACTGGTCGAGGCATGGAGAAGGGAAATCTACGTCCCCACAGCAAAATCCTCTCACGCTATCGGAAGGGCGTGGGACAAGTACCCAATGACCGACCTACCCGATGCAGATTTTCTCGGGTTTTCCCTGCATTTCTTTAGGCGAATTCCGGTTAGGATCCTTAAACCATAGCCCGGAGGGGCCCTAGTTAACCCTTGGCTACCTTCCTCTACCCTTCCGCATCCCCCCTTTCAAATCCCTTCCTATGCTATTAAAGGGGAGTTACCCAATGTGGATTACCCTCATGTATCCTGTTGCCCTAAAAAAATATTTTTTTTAACATGTTCCTTTCAACTTTACAAAATGAAAATCATGTTATTCTAAAATCGTTAAAAATTGTTTAAATGTTTTAAATATTTCTCGTTAAAACAAATTGATTATCGATGATAACTCAACATTACGTATAGTGTCACGGTTTTTTGCCTTTAAATGAATCATTAAACTTCCCTATTATGTTTGATGTAACTCATCAACGTATTATACCCACCTCCCCTCTTCCCTAAATGTAAGAAGGCTTCTCAGTTTCTTACAAGATATTAAGGTTTGTTAGAAGCCCTCGTTGGGGAAGCTATTGATAAAGTCCGCTTTAAATTTGAGCACCTTTCTCAGCCTGAAAGCTAAGCCTATCTACAAAGATTACTCGACGGAAAAGGAGGGGGCTCTTTGTCTGTGTGTGTGTGATAACTAATATGAAAGTCGGTAATGAAGTAAGCTGATACTTAGGCCAAGAAAACTTTGCTAACGCGGACGAAGAACAAACCAAAAATGTAACTGATTGGAGAACAACAAATTGAAATCAAATAACATGCCAAAAGAAAAACGTTTCAAGAAGTCAGAAAATAGAATATTTTATTCTGGAGCTTAATCTCGTTAGATTTAAAATTTAATAACTATTTAAACACGATGTAAAAAGGAACCCTGGTCATTAATTACAATTTTATGCTGAAGATCGAGAAAATTTGCGTTAAAATGATTTTTTTTAAAATTAAGACAAATAACCATTATAAGTAATTCATTTTTACCCGTTTGTTTATCGGTGGGCGCTGTTAGTCAAGTAGGCATGAGAGGAGCACCCTATCTCAGGGTCGTCGTTGGAACTGTGGGATTACTTTTTCTCTTCTCAATTTCTCTCACTGACGCATTAATAAGTAAATATTGGCTGTGCTGCCTTCCCCCCCCCAACCCCGAATTTAATAGAATTGTTTGAACATCAGTTGAACCATAAAGCAAACAACGGACCCACCACCAAACACGGACGTTCGTAGCGTATGAACTAAGCTTCATCGACCTGTTCTATAAACCAACTATTGTGTAGAATACTCGTCCAGTCGCCATTTAACATGTATTTATATTTTGGTTATGTTCGATCGTTCGTGTTGAAGTTGATAATTAACGGTAACTGATAAATCTACATAGGGAAATGAAATGTGACAAATAGGAAGTGATATAATTAAATAACTCCTGAGATATTTACATATATAATTATAATAAAGGCGCTAATAAATTAAGGAATAATTATTTCAAGATTGATTTTTATTTTCGGCAATAAAAGATCGCGTGAGCGTGAAAAAGCATTTTATAAAACTGCGAAGTTTTTAAACGTAAAAAATGTTGAGACCATAATATGATTATTACATATATTTCAAGCTTTTTTTCATATTTCTTATGTCGCTTTAATTGTACAAAATCTCATACGGCCCACAAAGATTGCTGAAACGTTGTGTGGAATTTATTTTGTCACGTGTAATATTGGCCTCATAATGGCGCTTTTATCATTTAATTGATACATATTGTGATCTAAGGGGACTGACAGACAACATAACCACATTATTACACCACTACTGTGATGTTTAAAATGGGAGCCGATTTGACCTTGAAGAACCTCCTGGCGCCGATGAATCAAATTAGTTGTGACGTCATATATTATTGTCCACGCAGCTTGAGTAAGGGTTTGTTGTCATATTCAAGATGTTTCAACGTTTCTGTTCGTCCGCCCCCCCCCCTCTCCCCGAAATCCGTTATTGTGTCTACCAGTAAATAAAAAACATATATTCAATTATATTAGGCCTTAGTTTAAATTCTTTTCATTTTTATAATACTCGTTTATATCAACATATCCAAGTGTATCTTGACACTTCTCTATTGTTTACTTACTATCATGTGAATTTGAAATTTTTCGTGAGAAATATTATTTCGAAGGAAATTTCGATAATAAACATTTAAGTAATTATGAAAAAAGTTTCTTTTTTATGATGATGATTGTGAAATACATTGGGAAGGATAGAACATAAAAACAATTACTTTTTTCACTATTGTGATTAAAAATTATTATTTTTATGTAATATTAATCGCTGATTGGAATTTTATTAAAAAATATAATTAAAAATTGTATTTTATCTAATTTGTATTAAATATAATTTGTGGAAATTGGTTCGAAAATGTAATTTTATGAAACCTTGAAATTAAGAAAAAATTAAAGTACATAAACGTTTCATCCCTTACTTTAGTAACGTATTCAGATGTGTATTATTAAACATGAAAATTTATTTGTAAATTTGGAGAAAACAATGTACCAGAAAAAGTTTGTCATACTACAACAACGTCCATTGTTTTACCCAAAACAATTTCAAAGAATACTTTTTGACACATTTCAATTGTTTTACCCAAATAAAGTAAAAAACAATTTTTTGACATACTTCCATGTAAAAACGGACAAACTTCCATTGTTTCACCCAAAACAATAATAAAAGAAATTTTTTGACGCACTTCAATTGTTTTACCCATAACAAATTAAACGAAAAATATGTTCCAATCTTCCATTGTTTTACCCAAAACAATTAAGAAGTGAATTTTTAACACACTTTCAAATTTTTATTCCAAACTGTTTAAAAGAAAAAAATGTTTTATCAAAAACAATGTAACAGGATTTTTTTAGGCATATTCCATTTACTTTCAACATTTTGGCGAATGTATTTAAATAAAATAAAATTATACATACTTCCATTGATTTATACAAAAAACTTTAACAGGAAAAATTTAGACATACTCCTACACGTCCATTGTTTTATACAAATTTACCTATTATTTTATTTGTTTAATAATATAGATTTGAAGAGTTCCTGAAACTGAGGGATGAAACGTTATCTATCTTAGTTTATTGTAAATTTAAATACTTTATAAAAATTTTGACTTATGACCAATTTTGACTAATTATATTTTGTTAATAATGTTTCTTATTCCTGACCTCACTTGTACCTCGCAAAGAAATAATGCGAAACTCTAATAGTCTTATTTTTTTAAAGTGAAAAATTTTTCTATTCTATTTGTAACTGAGGAGACGCGTTTGAAAAATATTTAAAAAAATTTAAACTCTAAAAATATTGTGAAAATTATTTATTAATCCTTATTTTATCCCTGAAATTTTTTAAAAATATTATTGTAGTGAAAAAGAGTTTTTCCTTGTATCAATAAATAATTAAAGGAAAAGAGAGACATTGCAGTTGGTAGACAGAAATAAATTATTATTGGAAGCTGATAGCTGAAACCAATCCAATTTCCCTTTTCTTTATTTTCCAGGTGAGTGCAGTTCCGTGAAAGGGGGTGGTGGTGATGGTCCTGGTGGTGGTGGTAAGTTGTTTTACAGCATACGATTTGGACCGAAGCCAAGAAAGACGCGACGGAGACAGTCTGAGCGAGACTTCCAACCCCCACACCCCCTGAAATTAATGGCGGCCAATATATTTAATTTGATTGTTTGTTTATCTTCCCCCCTGGAGTTGGGGGACCACCGTAGTCTTTATATGGGATAGCGATTCCCTCCCTCTCCGCCCTTTTGGAATGACCTCGTTCCAACTACACTAAGAACTTTACGGAAACGACGACGAGAAATTTAAGGGGGAGCAATGAACAAACGTTTCCCTTCCATTTGCTGCGGAATGAAATATCTCAATTGAGGGTGATTAATTAATTTTTTTTTCATAGTTATTCCGAAGCGGTTGCTACTCGACTCGATTTGATTAATTGAAGGAGGTGGAATGTTCATCTGCAATTACAGGGAAAACTCTTGCGGAGTTTGTCTTCAGGAAAACTCGAATGACGCTTTTAATTTCTACGGAAAAATAAAATCCCATTTTTTTCCTTACTCTTCGTTTTCTGCGTCCGTTCTTGTTCTAAAATTTATTCCAGAATAAGATTTTCTTATGAATATTTTTTGTTGCGTTTCTGTTGTTTTTTAACCTTCAAACTGCTATAACTGCTCTTATATATACAAGACACATCGATTATTCATTTTTTAATTTAAAGTCATAAATAGAAAACTATCCATTTTCTTGGTTTCGTAAAAAACGTGCCTTACTTAAGACGTGAAAAAATCTTTTAACCTTTCGTTTCTGGTGGCCAACAATTTAACGGCCAAGTACACTAATTACATAAGTGGAACAAGTATTATCTTCGCTACACAACGTGTAATTTAAATTATAGATGTAAATTTATTCGTTTTGTTGCATTTAAATCGAATAGATCAATGATAAATTGTACATCTAAAAAATTATATAAATATATATTTATGATTTGAAAATTTAAATTACTAGAAAAAGGAAAATAGTAATTACATTTGCGAATGAGAAATTACACGAAGGAAAGAAAAAATTGGAAATATAAATAAATGAAAATTTTGACAGTTGGAAAAAATACATAATTATATTCCTGCAATGAAAATTGGTAGTTTAAATTACGAGACATAATTTACAAAAATAATAAAATTAATTAACGAGAAATTGGTACAAATTTAATTTCTGGTATAAAAATTAGTGTTTTAACTTTCAAGATTATACAAAAACGAAATTACAATGTTGAATGAAGTAAATATTAAATGAGGTAATCTAGGATAAACTAAAGATAAATGACGAGTAACGCAGTTGATAAAATGGTTATAAATTAATTTATAGTATGAAAATTGCTATTTGTAATAGAAAAAAATGAAAGTCTATGAATTATGAAATTATTTGCAGAACTGGTGTAAGGAACAAGTATGTCTCTTAGACAACTTAAAGAACTTAATAGGCAAAATGAGAAAAAAAATATTCGTAACTGTCTACATTGAGTATTTCGGTATTTGATATATTTTGACAATTTCAGTAATAAATCTTCAGGATGATTGCTAAATCATTTTGATTTACATTGTCAAAATTGTTTTCCTTTTCTTATAGAGACTTCTTTCATGATTATAATGTGCTGACTTTTTTCTATTTAAAATTTCCTGGATATATTTTTAGGTGTAAATTTGTTATGGTAAATAGTGCGGAGAAATCAGAAATTCCATTTCAATGTCTTCAATGTTTTGTTAAAAATGGTTACGTTTTTTTAAGAATACATGGAATGAAAACGTACAATTTCGTAAAAAAAATTGAATTTATTAATTGAAAAATAAATAATAATATTGAAATAAAAATACCTTAAAATCCATAATTTAAAAATTAGTTGTATATCATCTTGTTAATATAATTTAAAATACGAATCAAATGTGGAACTAATCTCGTAGTCTCTTTCTGTTAATTAATATAATTATTTTATAAGTTTTCCAATTTATGTTTGGAAAAGCTAACTAATTTTCAAGATCTGTTGGAATAAATAGATTTAATATAATAATTGAAAAATAACATACGGTAGTCCAAGTTATTTATTTCTTGGTAAAATCCTTTAATATATAATATAAATTTTTTTAAAATAATTTAACGTTAAGTTTTTTCGGGTCAACGTTTTTCTTTAGAGTTGAATATGGCTTTGTAAAATTTGAAACTCGAAAATAGGGAAATATATCTGAGAATGCTTTGTGAAAATATTTTCTAAATATTTATCTTATGTTCTGTTAAATTTCGTCATTATTTCTCATTTAAAATGGCGATCTTTGTTTGAGAATGTTGAATTTTAAAAGGATGTCTTTTAATTTGACTGTGTGAGTTTTTTAAACTCCCTCCTCATATATCAACAAATTTTTAAAAATTATTACAATAACCTTTCGGTTGTAATTAATTTTGTAGATTTATAATGAAAGATAACATAAATAGCGTACAACGTTTCTGGCAGTCTTGTTCGTGTCTTCAGTTTCAGTTTAATAATAAAGACTTCTAGAAACGTTGTGTGGTATTTATATTATCACTTCTTCCGTCTGTATTTTGTTATTTTTTATTATTAACTTTCAATCAGACGTATTTTTTTCATATTTTATTGAATTATTCTGTAGCTTCTCGAATCAAGGACATTGTTATCGACTTTAGTCCTTCCCATCCCTTCGCATTCGCTTCTCCCCGTTATATGAAAGATTAATCGTTGTTTGTCCAATCAGAAACCTTGCTCACGCACAGCAGATTTTTATCTCATATTTCACCATCGGACGGGACGAACATAAATATCGTATATCGCAATTTGTTATATGCGTGATTTTTTTCTTTGATGGGGTGGGGTGGGTGATGTGTGTGAGTGTGCACACGCATAAACGTTTTATATTTCCGATTCGCCCCGCGGAGGGGGCGAGGGCGACTTTTTAGTGATTGCGGTCACGAACCCTCATCATTATTAGTTCTAGTTCGTCTCGGTAAATGTATTCATGGCCCGACGTTGCAAGTGAAGCAAGTAGAACCACGTCACTACTGTAAATACGCGGAAATGTTATAAGTAAAAATTAATATCTAAATAAATTAGTCATTTCAAGTTGAAAATATTTATCAACAAACCAGAGGTGACCAAAAACATCAATTAAATGTTCTGAATATAATATATTTTTAATCTAATTAAACGCACACACAAAATGTTGCTTTCATTATAATCTCTTATTCTAGTTCCCTTAATTAATATATTTCATTTTTAATTTTTTAAATTGAAGTCTGGAAAAGATAAATATTTTTAAGATCTATCTAGACTATAAGATTTAATAAAATAATTGAAAACTTAACACTCGATTCTCAGTTATTTATTCCTTGGTAAAATACTTTAATATATAATATTATATATTTCTATTTGAATGTATTAGGGCTGCGAATAATTAGTGAGGATTACCTTTAGGTCAGCTTCTAGATTGCAGATTTTTATTAATTTATTTTACAACTAGCTAGGTGCCCGGCGTTGCTCGTGTACTTATTTATATAAACTCGAAAAAGTATTTAATTGATTACTTAAATATATTCCTTGAGTATTTCAGGATATAATCGTCACTCAGTCTTCATACATTATGAAATATTACATTGATGAAATTGTTAGCTAGACTCACAACTAATACAGCGCGAAAATTAACTTACATTTTCCCCAAGGATGGTAAAGTAATTCGTATTCTTCTTTATTATCATTCGATGGAATATTACTGCATAAAATTATACTTTTTATTTAAAGAAAATATTTCTGCTTTATTTAATTCCTAATAATCTCCTTCGTTCGTTGCGTAGTAACGTCTTTCTCTCGCGTGACGTCATTGTATCTTGGCGCGCAGTAAATTAATATTTAATGATCACGGTTTTTAATTATAATTCTTTCCACATGTATACTTTATATTAAATAAAAATATTTCTGCTTTATTTCATTACGAAATACAGAACTATATTTAGGATGCGTCAATGTCTTGAAAACTTATGACGTCATCGTCTCGCGCAGTAATTTAACACTAATTCGTAACTTATTTCAATTATAATTATTTCTACGTTTATTCTAGGGGTTTCTCACCACCACAGTACCGGTTCTCGATTTTGGCAGAATACGTATACCAATTTTTGTTGCATTCTGTCCACGCGATAAAATTTGTATAAAGAACAACGTAAATACAAACATAAATACATACAAATATACTCCCTTTTTTATTATATAGATAGCTTCCGACATTTTGTTATATCCAATTTCTATATAAGAAATTTCTTCGTGAAGTAGTGGAAGATGAATATAAATATATTCATAAGTGAACTGTATAGAGATTGTCAATAAACAAATGTCGAAAGATGAAGTAAAAAAATTAATAAAATAAATCGTTATCTGGTGGCTGTCTTAAAGTGGTTTTATTTCTAATCTTGAGTATTAACTTATTTTAAATAATTTTATGATTAAGTAAAAGTTTCTTTATAGATGAATATGGCTTTGTAAAATTAAAAATCGGAAATAAGAGCAATAATTATCTAAGACTGCAGCGGAAAACATTTTTGTAAAATTTATTTTGAATTAGTAGTTTTACGCTCTTGTAATGAACACAGAGAAAAGTTAATTTATATGTATTATTATTATATACATATTATATAAGTATAATTTGGGATGGATCTCTAAATTTAACATATATAAGCATACATTAAAATCTGTTTGTTTCTTCTATAATTTTAAACGAAATTAATTTGATTAATTTTTTTTAACAAAAATCATTTTTAAATTTAGTTTCTAATTTATTGTATAAATGTTTGTTTTAGTTACCTCTTAAAGAGATTTATTCTTCGCTAACTTTCAAAAAAGACTTATGTTCTCTGATAACCTCTTTATTTCGCCCAATACTTTAAATTTATTTTATTTACAGTATATGGTCACACAAAATATTATTTATAATATATGTAATCAAAAATTTTTTAAAATAATTATTCGTAAATCATAATTGTCATCTTTTGGCAACATTAATAATTCGGAAAATATTAAATCAATTAATTAACTATTCAAAGCCTTAACCAATTTTGATATTCTCATTATTGGATTTTTAAAGAATAATTTTCTTGGTAATGCTTTAGCGCAAACATATTTTTATATCTGCAGGTTCTAGGAGGAAGTCTAAAATTAAATTTATCAATTAAATCGACGTAATCAATATAATTATTAATTAACTTAATTATTTTTGAAGGTCTTTATAGCAACGTTCAGATTCCAATGCTATAGCAATATTAGTCCAGTATTTGAAATAAATTTTATGAACACTGTTGTGTATGTACATTTTAATAATCCTATATTAATTAATAAGTGACTGCAAAAATTATTTTTTTCGGCAATTTAAGAATTGGTAGGATTTTAATTTGGGTTTTCTTAATCAGACGCTTGAGTGTGGTTAATGAATGCTGTGACTGGAATGCCGGAAGTAGTGTATCGATGAAGGCGACTACGGTTGGCTTTGGACCGACAGAAGATCACTTTGCGAGGAGATGCACGTCTTGAAGTCCATTGCGGCTTTACGCATTCCCCGAGGCGTATGTGGTTTCCCAGTGCATCGCATTATTCCCAAGCACGGGCCTTCCTTTCCAAGTTTCTCCTGGCGTCTTCCTTACGGGCGCGAATTCTCGAGATTCCTAGGCGGAAAACTGAGAGCAGTGTCCTCTTCGCCATCTTTTTTTTCTATTCTCCTTCTTCGTCTCCTTCGCGATATCCATCTGTAAATAACTTCGGAACTCCAACGTGTTACTCCTCACAGTCAGACACGTTTTGCTTGTCACTGTTGATTTTTTCCCCTGTGCACTGTCGCCTTGTTAAACTTTGCTCTTTCTTTCATTTTTACTCAGACGATAGGTAAAACTGGATCAATACTACTTACTAATAAAACTTTGTAAAAGGGATTTTCATAAACAATAAAAAATATATTAAATTAAGGGATGGGTAACAGTTATATTTATCTGATTTATTTAAATAAATAAATAAATTCATAAATAATAAAATCAGCCTAGTAAATTCAGTGATTTATTAGGAAACATTTAAAACGTTATAATAAAAACAGACACAACGTTTCATCTCCAATTTTTTGGAGACCTCTTCAGGTCTTTCAATAAAATTCTATAATCTAAAAATTTCAAGAAATCAAAATTTTACGAATATGATATTTTGGAATACAATTATGAATAAAGTTATTGAACATTACTTACAATTAATTACAGGAAATGTAGATAAACATAAATCGCACCTTAAAAATTATTTTCCTCTACAATTCATGTAATTACTTGCTAAAAATTTTCTATAATTATTTAAACTTGTATTATAAATTATTACGTTCGTCAAAAGTTATTTTCTTGATTACGTCACTTGACTGAAATGTAAATCTCACGAGGTCCCAAAAAATATGGAATGCAATGTAGAAATTTAGGCCAGGTAAGAATTTTGATTTACCAAAAAAATCATAGGCTTTCTTGCATTCGGTCGAATTCTTGGAAGTATTTCTCAAGCGGATCTAGAGTCGACACGGATAGGTCAGTTTTTATAGAGCTTCCGCCTGTTCCTCATAACTTTATAAAAACCATACACAACTTAAATGAACTCCATGATGCTCTTATAACCAAAGCGAGTTCCATAAAATTGGGAACGAAACGTGTTGTTTTGGATTAAATTCTTTCTGACGTGCTGGCCATTTTATTTAATTATTTATTGATTCAAAAATTTGTTATTAATGTTTTACACACTATGAATGAAGCAGGATAGTCAAACATACTCTGTAAGGAAATATAAATGTAAATAATTAGAAATATTGACTGTTCATGAAGCGTCTTTCATCAAAACTGTTTTTTGAATATGAATAGTTCTTAATAATGATGTATTTTATAATTGAATTATCCGATTTTTAATATGTTTAAATTTCAATTAATTGTAAATGATTTCGTTTACATGTAATTCCTGAATTAATTTGATTAATTACTTTATGGCGATATGTCCAATAAATGAGTATAACGCGTTTTCTTTTTAAGCTCTCCGTAGACCGTATGTTTTTATCCTCATTCTAGGACAGTTCTATTTGTAGACAGAAGGTTGTGACTGTCTGCGGTCATTTGTTCGTCTTGTAGGTCACGGCGAGGGGCGGGTAAAGTGATGCATGTTCTACCTCGGCGGCAACTTTGTCCCACGGGGAATGTGCGTAGGCGTAGGGCAAGGGTCAGAGAAGCGCGGCCCTCCTTCCTTCCTTCCTTCCTCAATGTTGATGCACGCCCAGACGGCGACACTGGTGAAACATTGTCCCAAACTGAAGGAAGACGGAACAATGGAGGGTGGTTGAAAACCATTGAATGGTCAAAGAAGAAGAAAAACCGATAGAACGAGAACTGAGTAGAACTGAAACAGGAAAACGTGAATGGAGAATGAACCAGTAATAATAGATTAACAGTTTCTTAAAATATTAAAAAAATTTTGAGAGTTTTATTTTTTCCACATTTTCGGCTCTATGACATTTCCATGATATGTTTTCTTTCAACTATTTTTATTCACTTTCTTCTTTTGGACCAAATTACCGTTTATTAAAGTCCATTTTCGCCAACCTAACTCTTCTCCCAGAAACGTGTAATACCCGCAACAATTCTCTACAATTGTCATGGTTTCCTGTTAAATTTTATCCTCCTCATGGTTTTCTTTCTTTCTTGTTCTCCTGCTTCTTATTAGATTTTATTTCTCCAATATTACATGGGTGTTTCCTGCTGTGTTTAAATGTTTCCTTCCTGGTCACTTTGCTTTCACTTTCCTCTATTCCCCCCAGGAGGCTCAGGATTCTCCTGACAGCTACCTTTATCATATTCTCCACAACCACCTTCCCTCGACAACATCAACAATCCTACTTCAACATTCCCCTACATATCAAACCAACTCCACAGACAACCAAAAGAACATCCCAACTTCCAACCCAATCCTATCAGAGCTACACCAACGAGGAACATAAGGACAGGAAGGTCAATGGACCATCCACCTGTTTCAAGTGATCATGTTATATTTTTACTAGATTTACTTATTTGAAATGTAAATTTTACGGTTTAAAATTTTAAGAATAAATAAGTAATCATAAAAAAGGTTTGCTTTCACTGGTTTCATGTTTGGGTTCGTTGTCGTCTTGCTTGGCCTCACTGTTCATGTACGGACTCAATATTTTCATGTATGGACTCACTATTTTCATGTATGGACTCACTATTTTCATGTATGGACTCACAGATTTCATGTATGGACTCACAGATTTCATGTATGGACTCACTGATTTCATGTATGGACTCACTGATTTCATGTATGGACTCACTGATTTCATGTATGGACTCACTGATTTCATGTATGGACTCACTGATTTCATGTATGGACTCACTGATTTCATGTATGGACTCACTGTTTTTATGTATGATCTTACTGTTTCTTATTTTGTTACATTGTTTCATACTTGGTTTAATTGTTTCTTGCATAATCAGACTGTATATAAATTCTTTGTTTGGTATCCATGTTTTTGGATTGGATTGTTAGATTCTGTCCTGTTCAGTTTCATTTAGCTACTATTCTGTTCCCATGGAATGCGTCGTCCAGAGAAAGAAGACCATCACCAATATAATTTTTGAGTTTCTTTGATGAAAATTATTTTTTGCTTCAACTGATTAATTTATGAAGTTAAATCCGTCCATTGCCTTCAGTTGTAAGTCTCATCTACCGAGCAGTGAACACATTCCGTCTGATCGATGGAAATTTATCCATTTTGAGTCCTTCGCTGTCTGGTTCGTGGCGAGTGTTGGAACACACGTGTGGAAGGCTGCCGGTGATTTGTCTGCATCGACGAGCTGACATCATCACTAGACCTGCAGCTCATTACGAATGTTTACAGCGGCCGATACGAGTGAGTGATGTATCGGGGACCCCCCCCCAAACCACCAGAACCGTTAACCAGCCGATGCAAGGAGGACGTAAAAGGCAATGAGGTGCGGTTGATTTACTACCTTACCTACCTCTCTGTGGAGATGCATTTGAATTTATACTCTATTTACGCCGCCACGCCTAAAATATTGCCTCGCTGCGGCAAATATTGTCATAGGGAAGAGACCCAGTTGGCCGAGTTTCAGGCGAATGCGTTTCCCATTCGTTTTCCCCCCAACTATTCTTTTTCTTTCAGCGGACTTTATTTTCTGAATATAATTTTTAACACCATTAGACGTTACAAATATTTCACTTACTGCATAAGAAACTTTGGGTTGCCATTCATCAGTTTTAATTCAGACTATTTCATTTGTCTGTCCTACATACGAGGATGAAAATATTATGTACGGTTTTATGCGTACAGCTTTTACATCAAGACTTGTTCTATATATTTTCTTTCATTCATAATTTGTTTAATTATCAACATTCTCGTTGGATTCAATACCGTTTTTTATTTTCTAGGAAAAAAGTTAGGCTGACAGGAATGGACTTAAGGTCGAAGAGTATTTTAGCTGAGGAGAAGAATGTCAATAAAGTGAAATGAAAGAAAGTGATAGGGGAAAAAATATATCAAATAGAAAAATCGATAATAAGAATAATTATGATGACTAAAAACAACCTTCTTACATATAAAATTAAAATAGAGAAACAAAACCTAATAAAATTTTAATTTAAGGGTGCCGACATACTGACTAAAGAACTTAAAAAAATAAGTGAAGATAGAAATTAATTTTTATGTTTATTTATTTTTTAAGTTCTTTGCCTTTTATATCACTTTTAAATTTAAATTTTCATAGATTTTGTTTCTCTATTTTACGTTTGTCTGTACGAAGGTCGTTTTCAGTATGAATAATTCACTCTCTCGAACGGTTTTATTACCGTCCAAATCATTTTAACTTCTATTGTTGTTTCTTTTTCAATATTCTCCTTTTTCTGCCACAGTTTCACCAGTTTCTATCCTTCATTTTGTACATTTTCGTGTCTCTTAATTCATATTGTCACTTCTGATCTCACCGCTGATCTTAGTGTTCTATTCTTTTGAAGTTAACGCCGTAATGCGGGCCACTCAAAATATCAAAGCAAAAATTGTCAATAAATCCAGATGAACAGGGGAAAGTCAGTATCACTTCTTAAATAGGCTTTAACAGGACAAAGAATTATTTAATAAACATTTTATCGGTGTTTATCTAAACTTCCACGGTGGCTAGTATAGAAAATTGGTAGTGTAAATAATAGATGCAATTTCATATTTGTCCTGCCCCGACCGTTTTCTGAGACCATGTCTCCTTTCTGTCCATTTTCTGCATTTAATTTCCGACCTTGTTGTGTTGGAGGGGGACAAAATTTTGTGTTGGTACGTTTGTTTGGGCCAGACGAGACAGGTCTGTCTCGAGAGGTGGCGTCTGTCTCAAGCACGTCATTATTCTGAATTGTGTCTGCCAACGACTGGGCGTTCCCCATCTTGGGGGGGGACCTTTAGCGTTTGCTGTGTCACCACTGAGTTAGTTGATTTATCTTTCCATTCAGTCGCGACGGGACCTTAAGAGGTTCGTAGAAACGTTTAACGACCACGCTTATTCCAAAATAAAATATCTCACAAGACACTCGCAACCCTTTTGATTTTTTGGAATCATGTCTGTTGTAGTCAGAAGACCAGGTTTGTGGAATATTTTAAAGATCATCCCTGATTTCATTCAATAAACTGGACAATCCGCAGACGATTCTCATTGATCACCAATTTGGAAATAATCCGCTCCTTGCAATGGTGTTCTCTTTGAATTACCTCATCAGCGTGACTTATTTTTCCTCCCTGACAAATTTTTAATGATGTCTTAAAGGAAGTACTCAAAATCTAATAACGTTCGTTCAAATTACATCTGTAATCGAAATAAACTGAAGCGCGATTTATCACGAATTACGAAACAATCCTTGCGACTCTTCTAAAGGAATATTCTCCCCCCAAATTGTTTTTTTTCCTGCCATTGAAAACATAAAACGATGCGAAAGGATCTCATCGGGGGATATGTGATCGGGTTGAAGCCAAACCTTCAGAACAGCGATGTGGTAATAATACTCCAGTGTTGTAATAAATTAAGATTTATCATTATTTTTCACATGTGACTTGTGAACCAAATTATTAAGGACAGGGAAATGTATGAAAATATGAAGCCCAGGATAAAATTTAGTGACGGAACGGTGAGACCAAAGATGAGACAAAGAGGTCTAACATTAGGCAATGAGATCTAAAATGAAACAAAGAGACCTATAATGAGAAAATGTGCTCAATGTGACCAAACAAGAGGCAATAGGACCATAAATGAGGCAACGAGGCAATGAGGCCAAACGTTAAACAATGATGTCAAACATGTCCTTGAAAACATGAAGACGATACGAAAGGATTTACTCAGGGAATATGGGACCGGGTTGAAGCCAATTCCAACCTTCAGGACAGCGAGGTGTATTTATCATCATCATTCACAGTCCTTTACAATAATAACGGAAGATAAAAGATTTAGAACTAACTGTCGGGTTTATTGAATTAATTCAGATCATGAACTAACGTTCTGAGTCTCGCCTCAATTTGTAAGCTACGGAATGAGGAGTTCCCTGACGCGATTGTTATTTCCAAGAATTTCAGTAAAACACCGTCAGCGATCTCGATGGAGGTTGGCAGCATTGCTACCCTTGCTCTTACGGCATACGCGCTCCAAATTCCGTGATTATTTAAATACATAACAACTACAAATTAAAAATATAATCGTACTTTACAAGGACGAATTTTTTTTTCTCACAATAATTGGCTTTCTGAACGTAACCTTCGGTCCTAAATTTTAATTTTTAATTCAACTCGATGAAAGAAATAATATTTCGTCATATTACAAAGAGCCTCCGGCGGGTAATTTGTTTTATCTATTCTCTTCATATGTTATTTAAAATGGAGGAGCTATCACGCGGAAAATCCTCTCAATAAAAATAATCATTAAGTGAGATCTTAAAATAAATTTACCAAAATCATCAGACGACCGTCGTCATTTCCCACTGACTTTCTTTTTTCTCATGTTTGTCTCCTGCCAGTTATGTGGGCTTTGAACACGTTAATTACCCCCATGCAAAGTGTTTCGCAGACATTTCTGCCTTTTCGTTTTAATTATCACTGACGCGTGTGCTGTTTTATTTAATTTACAAATTGCATGGAGTCTTGTAGACCTAGTCAGAATTATTTTTCTGGGCCAAGGCTATTTTTTTTGTCCGTGTAGCCTATGAAATACCGAGCCACGTCATCCACTTCGCAGACAATATACGAGAATGTGTGTTGTGTGTCATTTCTTTCAACGCTTCCCGTGTATTGTTGTGTGAGCGAGCATATGATACTGCGAGTACTGCTATTTGCTGTCAATCACAAAGTAATTTTAACCGTACTTGATGCATCCCCCCACCCCTGATAAGCAGCTTTATCCGCCTGCAGGAGGAGGCTTTTGTTTCGCCGGCATTGTTTCGGTTTTCGCAGGTGCGTGGTTGCGACGCTTCGGTAAACATCCACACGCGTGTGTGTCACGGTGATCTGATCTGTTGGCGAGGCGATGCAATACACATACAAAAACTGGATTGACTACTAAATATACCTACAATTAGCTGACCCACGATAAGAAAAATTATTTTTGCGGTTTAGTAAAAATACTGATGAAATTTTAGCAAAATTCAGGAACATAGAGAAGCTTTCCGAAGCAAAAAAAATCCAAAACACCTTTGAACAATTTATATAAAGTCCGTTCTTTATTCAGCGTCCTAGAGACAGATAAATTACAGGTGAGTAATTAGGTTGTCTCAGTGATAGAGGGTCCGACCGAAAAATGGGAGGTCTCGGGTTCGATGCCTAGTCCAATCGACAATTTTTCCATCCCTATACTTCAATTTTGACAAAAGAACTTCAAGACTATAATAACATCCATACAAATATATATGTTTCAGAGACTTGTTTTATATGTATATTTTAACAAACGTATTGACGTATAAGGAAATTTAGTTTAATACCAGAGGAATTTCTACATTATAATCACAGAATATCAACCAATTATCGTTTGACACGCGAAGGAAGACAAAACCCCCATCCTTATCAACAAGTACTAATTTAAGATTTTCTGAATATTAAATTATTAAAAATGTAAATACTTAGTATTAGTTAAAAATTAACAATTAGAAATATGACAAGCAAGATAAAATTAACGTTATAAAAATAAATACCAGACGACGTGTAAGATCTGACCGTTGGTGGGTGTATTTTTGTAGTAAATAACATTATTACTGTCACTGGCATTCCAAATAATTTATTTCACATGGTAGGTTTCAGACTAAAGTTTGCCATATTCTTTCCGTTCGCTGGTTACATATTAATAAAATAATCTTTAAAACCCTTAAACATCAAATAATTGCACTGATACATGTTTCTTTAATTATATTTACATCCATTTAATTAATTATTTAAAAGTAAACATGTAATTGTATCTTTGTTTTTATTTTATTTAAAATAATTTTATAATTAAAATTATGTAAATAAATTTAAATAACTATCTCTAAAAACAATTATTTCCAATCACAATTATTTAAATACTGTTAAATGTATAATTGAAAGAATAATAATTGTTTTGTTAAATATATAATTAAACATAAGTAAATAAATTGAAATACATATTTACGTAAATAATTTTTTTAAATTATTTATTTAAAATAATTTTATAATTAAAATTATAAATTAATTTAAAGAACTATTTCTCAAAACAATTATTACTAAAAACAATTATTTAAATACTGTTAAATGTATAATTGAAAGAATAATAATTGTTTTGTTAAATATATAATTATACATTTGTAAATAAATTTAAATATTTACGTAAACAATTTTTTTAAATTTTTTATTTACATATTTATGTATATATAAAAGTTTATGTAGATTTCTGTTTTTTAATTTTTTCTTTAAAAGAAATATTTTATTATATGTATCCAGGTAAGGGATGAATATGGCTAACTATAGCCTGAAAGCCTCCATGTAAAATGAATGATTTAGAATGAGGCTATTCAGTGCGGCAAACATAGTTCCTTTTTTTTCAGGAGCATCGTTGAGATTATTTCCAGCTTTTTTTTTACGTCGCTATGTGAATATCTAAAAGAAAGAACTAATCTTACGAAATTTCTCTTGTAGTCCATTAACCGCGGTTGTAATATTCGTTTCATGAGATTGTACGGTTGAAATATGAAATAAATTTCAATGGGAAAAATCTCTGTGACAAATTATAACTTTAAATCTACGAGATAGCAAAGAACGACAACCGAAAAATATTATTTACGTATAAGTTAAATCATTAAATGTCAGCCAATAAAGGTGTTTCTTTTGTGTCAGAAATGTTTTCATTATGACCCGAATACCTGTGATCAAACGCAGTGTATCTTACAATTTGCCGCATAAATTCGGCATTATTCTGATTTTATAACTGTTTCGCGTCGGACCGTAATTCAATTTTTCTTGTTTCAAATTAGGTACGCGTGGGATTTTCTTTTACTTCGTAGATACGCGCGTAACTCTTAAAGCCCAGCCTTCTTCTTCCTGACTGTTAATATTTTCAAAATCACAAATTTCCAATTTTTCCGCCTGTCACAAATATATTTACTTGACTTTTATGAATTGTGTCCCTGGATGCAAAAGTTTCCACTCAATCTTAGTCGTAATTAAAAGTAAATGATTGAAGTGGCTGAGATTTTTCGGGGCGCCGAGGAATATAAATGTGGGTTTGATGATGGATTAAAAATTTCTTGGGTACTCTAAAACTTGCGCGCACACACAGCAAAGAAGAATCCTGATGTGATCCTTTAACAGTTAATTCGAAGCACCGCGGTCGGGTGGGAGAAATTTATTTTATTGGCAGGTTTCCGACAAAGCTTCACCCTCTGAATTTTATTGACGTAACTCTGTATTTTGTAAATTAAAAATTGATTAACAACCTAACCGCTGCCCCGACCCCACTTTGAAATTTGATTTCAAATTAACCGTATCACATTACGCGTTTGTTCAAATTTCCTACCTTTAACCGTCATAATTATTTACCGGGAGGTAACGACCGTGGCAAAATTGCGTACTAAATGGATCCGTAATTAGTTCAACTTTGAAAAGGCTGTCAATAGTTGCGTAATGGAAATCGCCGGGGTCCTTTTTACCAAACGTCGCAAGTGAACACTACAAAGAACAGATTGGTTTTTCTGGCAGCCAATCACAAGCCGTGAGCCGAACAAATATTTGCCGAGCTGTTTTCTGTGACGCTGCAATCTGACGGAAGACGAAGAAAAAATATATATTCGCGGTCGCAGCAAATGAGGGGGATCCTTGGATAAGATACAGATAAAATTTAAATTTTTGTTTATAAATTCTCTCCGGACAGCACAAAATTCTATACACTTTAATTATTTAACTATGAACTGGAATGTAAAAAATTTAAAACCAACGTTTATAGAAAAAACAGTATCGCCTCATAGAGACTGACTTGATTTACGTGTTTTAATGATATCAGTCGTGGGAAGAAACATACGTTTCGACAGTTATCTTCGGCATTATCAGCAGATATACAGGTGGTTCCATAGGGCCTCTACTGAACAAATGGAGTGTCTGTAAATATTCATTGTACACGTAAACCTAAAAATTATATTAATAATATTTAAAAAATTTTAACTAAACAATTTAAATACAAAGATGTTCGAACATTGAAAATATAGATAAATAACATTTAAATAGATAAAAAATATCCAATATATATATATATATATATATATATATATATTGTAATAATCAACTAAGTCGTTATTTATGAGCCCCACGTTGTGGTAGCCATTTTATGTAATAATCAACTAATAATTTAATTGTTCATGTTGTGGTGGCTATTTAATGTAATAATTAAATATGATGGGTTAATATAAATCAAATATTTATCAAAAGGAAAGGCGTTAATTAAATGAATGATTAAACAAGAATTTACAAAAATTATAATTTATTATCAAATTGTGGCTTCAAGAATCAAAACAATTACAATTAAAATTTTAAAGATCTCAGGGTCTTTACTGGGTTTGATGATTAGGACACGATAAAAATAGAATTTGACTAATTAACCACTAAAAATATTATTTGCCTAAAATTAAAACAATAAGTCGATCAATGAAAGAAAACTAGAAGAAAGCGAACGAACGAACGAAATCTGACTCTATCATTTAATTAGCGTTTACAATTATTATAATTTTGGTTTTTGTTACTTACATACTGTTCGGCTGGTACCAGCATTCTCTGTAGCTTCAGAAGTACACTATTGCAACATTTTACACTGATTCTAAATGTCGACTCATAGATTCTACACTATTTGAATCGAAATGCAATTTCTTGGCTCCCAGGAACTCGGATGATCCTCCTAATTATCAGTTATCTGATGTCTGCTTGCCTTACAGGAATCTTACGAGTTGCTAATTTATTAGTCATTTACTGATTTGGATTTAAACTGCAACGTAGCTCAGTGAAGATTTGTTTTGAATGTTTATTCTCTCGTCAAATGTAGACTCTGCTATTCCGCTATTTGCTGCTGACCGAAACTAACTTTACTTTTAAATCCTTTAGATCGTCTCGACTATGTTTCTGACTCGACCACTTGCTGTCCTTTCTGGCTGCTGACTCAAAACTTCATCCGTCCACATCAATATTTCGGCACCAACTCACTATCTTAGTGCCTCTCGAGTTTGAGCGCGCATTTCCATTTCGGCATTTTCTCAAAGCAACAGAGCTCAGCGCTATTGTCGCTTTTTGTCGCTCAAAATATCGCTAATTTAATTTCTAATACAAACAATTAATGACCTAATTAATTGGCATTACAATATATATATGATATAAAATTGTTAAAAATTAATATATATATATGAGCTGAAATATATATATATATATATATCTCCAGAGGACTGAAGAAGGAGTGAACAATTTGTTCCAATCAGTGTGAAATAAAAATGAAAATTGCAAGTCGGGAAAATTAATTTTTAAATGATATTTCATAAATATTAATCGCATTCATCTCACATAATTTTAAGTAAGGATTAAATAAATTCTTAAATCATTGTTTTACGTAATTTTTCGCAGTTTTTAGATATTAAAAAATATTTTAGGAAGAAAAAGGGAAGCGAACATCTCCTTTCTTTATGCTAAGGGTTGAAATTTCGACGTACTTTGCATCATTTGCTGGTTCAACGAAATTTTATTCAGAATACTCCGGCCGGGAGCAAGTTTCGTCGAGCATCTGTTGAAATAAGTCGACCCGGGGGTTGGAGAGAAAATTCGCTGCCGTGCTACCTTTAATTTAAACTTGTAGGTTTTCGCAAGGAATACGCGTACGGCAAGACGATCATTGACGAAAGTTTTTAGAGACCCCGCTCCAACCCCCACCCCCTACGATAACAAGCAAAACTTCGTCCATCCGAGTGTCACTTAACATTTCTCATACAAGCTTTTATTCAGTACGGAACCCTTTGGAAATACAACTATACCAGATTTTCCCATTTTTGCAATGAGCTGAAAACCGAATTAATTTTTTAATGTGCAAACTTCTCTACCCTCATTTGAAAACTTCGCGAGCTGAGTTTGTGAATGGCGTACGGAATTCGTCATTGTGACTCTGCGCAAAATTAAAAAAGAAGCGGATAGGGCCTTGTTTATTTTTTAATGTCGCCCGTTAATTTTAATTGTTGTAACATATACACCTAATGAAAGCAAGAATGTTTACTGAAACGTTATTATGATCTATTTTATTCTCTTTATTCTGTAAATTCTTTGCCGTTTTGTTAATTTTAATCTATTTCTTTTTTTAAAAAAAGCGAGTCAAATTAAATCCTGTAAAAAAGAAACGTTAAATTATTAACGGTGCCAATAATAGAGATCCAAAAATGTTGTGAATATTTAATTCTTCCAAATGATATTAGCCAATAAGTCAGCACGTGTAAATTTAATTAATTTTACAGCTCAATTATTACATTAAAATATTCATACAGAATAAAAGAAACCGACATTTCAACCCTAATTTGTGACTTCTTCAGGTGATACATAATATTAAAAACCAATTAAGTAATATCGAACCGTTTTTAACACATTAATAATAAAATCCTCTTGTACAGTTTCCGATTTAATTTTAAAAACTTCAGAAAGTTTTTCACATTATATCATATAAAACAAAGTAATAAGATTACATACTAGTGTTTTATAGTAAAGAAATATGATTTAACTTAATTTAAGCAACTCTGTTATTAAAGAACGTTAATGACATAAGTTATAAAGTTTTATACAGTTTTTAAAAATAAATCGAAGACTGTATAAAAGGCCTTATATTTATTATAAATATTAAAAATGATATTTGTCTGACTTATTTGAATAAATATGAAAAAAAACATGAGCCTATTCGTCAAAAATTTATTATAAAAATTTTAAAACATTATAATAATTCAGACACGAAGTTTCAAGCCAACCCAACATTTTTTGGGAGACCTCGTCAGGAGTTGTAAATTTTAATGAAATTAGCAATCTAAAATTTCCAAAAAAAAATTCCAACTTTAAAAATCATGTAAAAAATTATACAAATTTATAACAGACATTAAAAAATATTTTATTCAACACAACGACGTTTCTGTAGATTTTTTTGGTATTTTCATTGGGGTTGTTTACGTCCTGTTTCAACGGTAACAATTTTTTAAAAAAATCATAACTAGTGTAACAAGAGCAAACAATATAATATTTCAATTCATAGATTATTAAAATGTATTTAATAATGCATTTTTTCAATTAAAATAATATTGAATATTTATTATTAGATTTTTAAATATAATAATCCTTACAACATTTAATAGAGAACAATATAGTTGTTTTAAATATTAGATAAATGTTTTTTGGAAAAGGAAAAACTATTATATAATTTTGTAACTTGAAATATATTTTTTATTATTTGCACCACTTCGACAAAAAATCTGTTACCGTAGAAAAATAAAATATACAATCCTGATAAAAGTGCAAAAACGTACCGTCACGTCGTTGTGTTGAATAAAATATTATAATTCTGTTTTATTTAATTAATTATCAAACTCAATATCGGATTTTTGAACTTTGATTAGCTATTAGTCACTTATGATTAAATTGTAAAAATATTTTTTGCCCGACTTAGTTTAGTACCTTTGACGTGGTACTAACTTAGGACGTTTGGAAATCACAGTCATCTACATTAAACCCCTGGATGCTAAGAGAAAAAAATGGAATAAGGTTATTATTATTACGTGGTCGCGTGAGAGTTTGAGAAACCCCTCGCTCTGTACAGTGAGTGAGGGGCCAGGTGAGTGACTGTGCTACCAGCTCTGGTAATCTGCTTTGTGGCGACCACGTCATTAGCGACCTCGGTCGCCCAATCAGGAAACCACCAGGAACCGAAGAGAACCTTCCATTACCTCAACTCGGCTCGGAATTCACGAGCTTAAGTTACTGGTAAGACGGTTCTCAAGCTGTCCACCACTACGTGTGGTCTGAAAATTAGGGGAAAAACACTTTCCCGGAGTCCTTTTCTTCTCAATCAATCTGCATCGACTCCACACGGAAATATTAGTTTTTATCCTGGAAACTGCATGATTGCTCGGCACAGGATTAATTTATTTTCTCTTTGTTTATTAATCCAGGGACTAAAAACTTTCCTCTATCACATTTTTCAATTTATTTAACACTAACTGGGGACCCAGCTTTATCCGGATTGTCAAAATTAAACTCAGCGACATCCATAACTCCGGATTCGACTCGTTTTTGAGTTATTTTTGTGTAAAGGCCAGAAAAATATAGAAAACGACACTGCATAGACTCTAGCTCGTTAAGTATATAGTTTAAGATTTTTAAAAGTGAATTAATAATTGGTCTTAAAAGACTATTAATCGCAGACACACTGTTGCTGATAAAAAAAAATTGTGTGATCCGTAAAGATGCAGGGGTTTGAAATTATGTTCTAAAATATCTGGAGAAACAGTATCAATTTCATTGACCCTGAAAAACAATTATCTGACGCTAATATCGGCCATTTTAATGTGTTTAAAATTTTACACCCCAGCCCCTCCGGGTTGACAAGTTGAATGCCAGAATGTAATTCGGTGACATCCATATCCCCGGATTCAACTCCGTGCTCATTTGTTGTCTCGTTATTTTATACCCACACCCCATACAGGTCGAAATTAAACAACAGAATATCTGAAGTCACACTAGTAATATCATTGACCCCGAAAAAATTTATACGACTGAAATATCGTCCATTTTAGGATGTTTTTTTAAATTTTAACCTGTCTTACAACCTTTGTATATGGGTATGGTAGTCTTACCACCCACAGTGTTTGTTTCCGGTTCGTAAATTACACGTGCACGAATTCAAACAAATTTTCTCCGCGGGTGTAGATTTTTTTCTGGAACATACACAGTCAATTTTATTTATTAGATTTTGTAACGCCCCAATCAGTATTTCTGACCTTTAAAAAACACACCTGAGCATGTTTTCTATTTCCACGTTAGCACAACTTCGGTGGTGACCTTATCCTGTATTTTTTTTCGCAAAAAACATATATATACACATAATATTTCCCAACCTTTTCCCCCGTTCGTGTGCAGAAAGTTTTCGAACCTCATACATGCAAATCAAGATCGAGAGTTTCCTTTGTGGCAAAGGCTGCCCCGAGGCCACCTTTTCTTGCCTTTTCGTACGTAGTTTAACGTTTATATTCTCTCTCTGTGTGTGAACGCGGGGCAGATTATGACCGGAAGCTGTGGCAGGTCATTTTCGGACACGCTGGCCTCAGGCAAACGCTGAATAATTGTAGCTTGTGTAAATATTAACTGACTCTGCCGCCATTAACGCACAAAGAAAGCGGTTTCACAGGTACAATACACTATTTACAAAGTCATCGTTGCATTTCCTGTTGTTTTTTTTCTGTGCCCTTCCTGTTCAACTCACAACGAGCGATAATAAAAATTTTTATTGGTTTTTGAATAAACCCTAGGAATAATTATTATGTTGACCCTTGCTGTTTACATTATCTACATATCTAATTCACATTCACCGTTGCTTCTCTGGACACGACTGAGATCGATCCACTCTGCCCGACCGTGTGGAGGTCATTCTAGAAGGTTCTCACCGTAGTGCGTTTCTTTACTTTGTTGTAATCCCAATGTTTTGAGGCTCAACAATTGGGACAAGAGAGTGACAAAGTATTTTTTTAAAAATGTATAGGATTTATTGTTAGTCAGAAAAGACTATTTACAATTATATTTGTAGACACATTTTTGCTATTTTATGTAAAACTTATGAATAATTTCTTTGAGAATTTAATATATCTGGCAATTATCATTTAACAACTAAACAAACAATAGAGTCAATATGACAAGAAAATAGGTATTAATTAAGGGAAAGTTTATCATTTAAATACAGCGTTTCGTCTTCAATTTTGGACATATTCAGTTAAATATAAATTTTAAATTAGATGTATTTTCGGTCACCACTGTTAATAGGACACAGTCCTTGACTCTAAATTTATATTTATTCTCCTAATTTAAAACTTTGTTACCTGAAGACGTCCAAATATTTGGCGAAACTTTGTATTGAAATGATTTTTCTGTTTTAATTAATACATTTTTTCCGAAATATTGGCTGTATTATTTCTTAAATTTATTTGAGTCTTTATAGATTCTTGAAACGTTTCTGTACCTGGTCTTCTAGAAGGTTCTTGTCGTTGTGCGGAGTACAAACGTCTCGTATTTTCATTATATTGACGTCGTTAATGATTCTGAGCCTCAAAAATTTGAACAACAGAGCAACAATATCCCTTACGTCTGTTTTATTAAAAAATATAGGTTTTATTTTAGATAAACCTAGCAGAGATGATTTATGGCTATATTTAAACAGCTTTAAACATTTTTACCATGAGGTATTGATTATAGGTAAGATTTTATTAATACGTTCTTTGATTTTTAGAGATTTTTGAAATGTTTTTTATACTTGGCCTTCTAGAAGGTTCTCACCATTGCACGGTGTCGAAGTTTCTCATATTTTCCTGTCCAGACTTTTGAGTCTTCAGAATGGGATTTTTTGGTAGACAAAGTTAAGCATAGACAATTTTGGGTTATATAATGAGTTAAATTTTTTTTTACTATGACGTATTCATTATAGGTTACTGTATTTATACACTCTTGAAACGTTTCTGACCCCAAAGGGCGTATACAAAATTATTTTAATCTACATCTACCTTCGTATATCATGAATTATTAAAAATGCAGACAATTTCAACTTTATTTTTCGTTGAGTGTGTGTGTGTGTTGTTCACTCAATAGTCTTTGGGAAATGGGCAGTGGCCATGGGTTGTTGAGTAGCAGGTGTTCTGGGCGCGGAGTTGTTTATGCGGTCATATATATCCCCCAAGATAGCGATCCAGGTTATCAATTGCAAGTGTCGCTCCGCCCTAGGGATGGAAACACGGACAAAATATTGCCGGCCTTCGCTCCCAAAGCTTTCTAATATTCGCACACGCACACGCTTCTACGTAATTTATTGGCCGATGAAGTGAAGTGGTTGTCCATCCAGCTAGCCTCGGCCGTTAAAAAATTGGGCGGGAAAACACCAAAAGTTCTGACATCACAAATATCTCATCGATATTCCTTTATAGTTGGATGAAATGTACTGTAATTATTATACGGACGTTTAGTTTTACGATTTGTTTATTTTTTGTGAATGTTAGTCTTTTTCCATTCAAGTTTGTAGTAGGATTCACCTGGTACAAGGTTATTAGCTTCTAGTTAACAGTTTTGGTAATAAAAGGAAATGAGTAACTAATTTTAGTCATTATATATTTTAATAACATTTAATTTTCATAAGATTATGCGTCAACTACTCTTAACATCAAAATATAACAGCTGAAATATCAAAATACTTATGCAAGTCAAAAGCGTTACATTTTAACCGTCTATATAGTCTTCTACAGAATAAGAGTTCCTGATCAAAAATATGTGACGTTGATATTTGAATTTAAATGAATTATCTTTTAATTCCTTAATGATTTTTACTCCAGCATATTTCACACCATTTATTTGGCACTGATCAAGATTTATATGCATATTCTCTTTTCTCGTATTAAATGCATGTGTGTCACAATTTTTACTAAATTAATCATAATTGTTGGTATTATATTAACAGGAAATAATAAAAATACCTATTTTATCTGTAAGATCCAGAACTGTGAGTTTATTCTATTTAGGACTTAGAACACGTCACATACATACATTATATTAATAAATATTATATTTTAAATTATTAGGGAAAAATAATTGTGAATAATATGAATCAGAAAATTTAAAAATATGATAATTGCTTAAAAATAATAATGTCTTGGTGAAAAAATGAGTAAAATATTGAAAATAAAAACTGCCAGTATTGAGAAAAATTTAAGGATGCACTTTCTAGAGGAAGCGTTGAATTTTAAGTATGAAGTTCCACATGGTTGTATTTTTGATCAGTTGCTCCTTATAATATTTATAAATTAATTACCGAAATAAAAAATGCCGTAATTGACGAATGAATTTAGCGGTAGAAACTTTTAATTGAAACTGAGGAAAAAATAAAGACTAGGGGTTCCACAAGGTTCTATTCTCGACCCCATTTCCTTTTATAATATTTGCAAATGACTTTCCAAAAATCAATATCACCATTTTCTGAGGTTATGATGTTTACCGAGGACTCAATTATGCTTCAGAAGAAGTAGTCAATGCTGCATTTATTTTCAGATAATTCAGAAACTTGACATACAAAACCAAAAATATTGACTCGAAATTTTTTTGAATTCGGCTAAAAATTATGTAAAAACACCAAAATTTTTAGGATTACATGAGGATAGTAAATTAAACTCGAATATGCACATTATACACATGCACTCAAAATACATTCAGAACAATATGAATATCAGAAAAATCACTTATTAATATGCCGTATAAAATTGACATTTTATCGGAAGTATGATTACAAATAAATCAATATAATAATGGAAAATTAAGAACAAGTTGAAATTGGAACTATTACGAATAGAAAAACACTACCGTTTCGTCCCTAATTTAGGAATTCTTCAGCTGAAAATAATAATAGTGGGAAAAATATTGTTTATTTGTGATAATAATTTATTTAACGACGTTGAGTGTTTGTATTAAATTTAATTTTCCAGAATCTTCAATTAGTATATCCCAAAAAAATATTTAATGTCTTAGAAAATAATTTTAAAAAAAAGCTTTGCTGGCTTCTATGCCAGTTTATAATCTTAAATTTTAAAGCCAATTCAACTACAGAAGTAAATATTTAATACTTTGACTATTTCTAACTTATTGGTAATTATATTTATTTAGGTTAATGTATGGTATAATTTTTTGTGGCGTATTTCTTGAGGAAAATAGAGAAGTTTTATTCTTCTGTTAGACTTACGTCGAGTTTCTTCAAGAATATTATGAAATGGGATTTTTTTTTTAAAAAAAACGAAGGTTATTTTTATAGTAAAATATGTGTTAAATTGTTTTGTGAATAATAATAGACAATCTATCCAAACGGACGGTAAATAACTGTTAATTAGGCAGAAAGTAATCCATTATGATGGCAGTACTGTAAATAACAAAATTTCTAGAAAACATTTAACAGACACAAAATATAATTAAGCATGATTTTACTTATCCATTGTTCGATTAATAAATTGCTGGTATTGAATTTATACTAAATTCTTCTGGAAAAATAGCGTACCTGGTAACGAATTGGCAGAGTATTGGTTATGAGGGTAATATTATAATTTACGTGACTCATTCCACACTCTTCAAATTCAGCTTCTCGATAACACTGAAAAAGGCCTTATATTAATATTGGATTTTTTTCCCTGGGAATAAAGATATATATATATAAAGAGAGAGGGATAGAGCCGCGTCGGATCTGTGCTGCGAATGGAGAGGTACATCTTTTATTCATGGTGCGGTGCCGGCTGTTGATAAACGCCTTTGCAGGTTTTAATTGCAATGGGGATTCCATTAGGAGAGACCACGCTCAGCATCGACACACAGATCGGTCCATTTACCGTCGTGTTGAATGAGTTATCCTTGCCGAATCCAAACGTATCAGGCTGTTCTCTCCAAGTAATAAATCTAGCCTCCATTGATGACGGTCACTGTAATAATTAATTAGAGATAAATCATTAGTTTTTTATTTAAAAATTATTCTACCCAAAAAAGTAACTACTTTTCTAAAGTACGACTTCAAAAAAAACTCAAAAAATTGCCTATTTTCATTTATCATGTTTAAAAGTGTAGAGTGATAAAATTTCACTTGTGTGTGAGCACCGTTCACAATTTTTATGTTATGTTCCTTATATTCTTCTTGAACACTCCACAAAGTAGTTTATCTTCTCTTTATTTATTAACAGATCTTTGGACTATATCTGACGTGATCATCCAGTAAAATACTTTCCTTCAAGAATTTTAAATTCAATATGATTGATGTTTATTTTATTCTATACATAACACAAATACACGGGATTTATGTTAGAAAATTATGTTTATTAACTAAAACGGTTTAATCTTGGTCGTTTCGTCCTCTCTTTTAGGAAAGGTACATGTTTAATAAATTTTGTACATATATTATAAATAGATGAGTTTCATTTAGTTTTCACAACAGGAAAGGCAGCGAAGCGTTTGCCTCTAAATTGTTTTGATCACTTATATACGAAATTATTAAACCTGAAAAGATCCTAAAGGTGGACGAAACGTTATAGGCCGTGTGTTTTATTTTTTTATTTTATATTACTTATATAAATATATATATTATTTGTATTATTGTGAAAAATGGATATTTTTTCATCATTGTTTTTATCAGTCGGTATAATAATAAGAAAAATAATTTGTATTTTTAAAAATATTAAATTTTTAAAAAACTGGAAATTTCGGAAATATTGCCATAATCTTCTATACAAAAATTATGAAATAAATGTATAGGTGAGTATGTGAGATATACGAAAGTTTCAGATTTTAAAAATTAACTATTTTATGAAATAAATAATTAGTTTTATAAGTATAATTGGCAAATTAAATCAACATTGTGGTAGAATACAAAAACGTTACTAAAATATTTTATTTATAAATAGGAAAGAATTTCTTCTTCACCGTGTTAATATAGCCGAAAGCTATCGTAACGAGTAAATATTAAAGATAAAAAATTATTTTTGATGTTAAGGGTGTTTATAATTGTACATAAATAAAAATAAAATGTTTTGATTAAATATTATAAATTAATAAACTTTTTAATGTTTCCGATTTAACATATACACATTGGTACACCCTGTACCTGCAGTAGTTCATTCGACACCAAAATTAATATTTTAACTTGAAATTTTAAGATAGAAATTATTGAAGTATTATATTACTAAATGATTGACGGAAAATATAAAATTCTTAAATCATATAAATTATATTGAGGCATAAAACAAATTTCTTAGGACTTTAATATTAACTTCTTTAAATATATTAAAACATCAGTTGATTAAATCTAAAAAAATCTTAAACGCGAGGAGGAAATTATAGCAAATTTATTTTGTACACATGCTACTCATGATCCAGGAACAAACTCTGGATGGGTAAAACACGGTTTGCGCTTGTAAGGATTAAGGTGCGAGTATTTTCACTCTTTGGGTACTAGGGCTATTCTTGAATCCCTTGACGTACCGGGAATATTTTTGGTACATTAAGGTATAGAGTATTTTTTACTTTCTTAAGGTATTGTAAGTATTTTTGACTATTAGGTTACGAGGAGTATTTTTGACTTAACGTACCCGGAATATTTTTCTCTGTCTTAATGTATAGAGAATATATTTAAGTCTTTTAACGTACCGTGAGTATTTTTGACTCTGTCAAGGTCCCGTCAGTATTTTCACTCAATTAAGGTATGGGAGTGTATTTGATATAATTTTATTTTTCTCAAATACCTACTGTATTTCTTTTAACTCTTATATTACCGGGATTTATTAAGACTCATTTAACGTACCGTGATCAATTTTTTAACAGTATTAGGGTACGGTCAGTGATTTAGGCACGCTCTATATACCAGGAGTATATTTTATTACCTGAAGACTTCTTAGCTCGATTAATATACCGGTTATGATGAAATATTAAAAAAGTGTAACGCTCTCAATGCCTGTTAATTCTGTCTTGACTAATAGAATATTGTTGAAATTAATATTTCTACGGGTTTAAATAAATAAACCCAGTTAGTTATTAATAAAAAATTTAAAATTGATAACAGAAAAAACCTTTAAAAAAGACACTACGTTTCTTCAATATTTTTCGTGGGATTTCTTCATTTAATTAACAATATATAAAGTAGAAAGAGATGGTGTTATGTAACTAATTATATAAACAAGAATTTTATTTTGCGGAAGTCTAAATATGGGTAATTACACTCCACAGAGTTCAAAGTTCATCGTCGGAAGGGAGTACAATATTGTTCGTTCCAATATGGCTGTAGGTCATTTATTTGTGCACGAAAGGAATGTATTAACCCTCACCACCCCCGCCCTAAGCTGTCTCAAGAAGATGTGGGTCAATCACGGAACAGCGACGCGCTGAACTCCGCGGAATTCAATATGGAATGAAATGATTTGTTTTACCCATATTAAATGTGAGTGTTCCGAGAGTCGGAAAAACTCCCTCCACTCTTTATTATCCCAACGGAAAGAACCAATGGGGCAACGGAAGAGGTGTGTGTGTGTGTGTGTGTTTAAATAAAGAATCCCCGCAGCGCACACAGCACAGGCGTTAAGGGAATAGACGCGTTGCTATGGAAACGGCTGCTTTTCCTTCTGTACAGAGACGAAGAGAGAGAGGAAAGTATTAGGAGCGCACATTGATCGAGCTCAGTCTTGTACAACCTGATCTGTGCGGAAGCTGTTTACTTCCTCGCTAACTGAATACAACCACCCGCCCTCCTCCCAGCGAATAAAGGCGGAAGGGTGTGACAATTTTCCCTGTTGCAGTCACATACTCATCCAGGTGAACGAAATTTGGAATCGTGTTAGAACAACTGCAACGTTTCAAGAGACGCTAAAATAGATATTGAAGGGAAACAATGAAATTTTTCTGCTATGGTTGTTGCTTTCGTCAGGTGATTCGAATTAATAACAATAAGGGATTGTTCACGATCAGTTTGTACGTTAATTGCAGTGGTGATAGATTTATTATGAAGCATTTCTTGGTTTGCTCCCTGGCTCGTGTCAACATCTAAAGATCTTAGCAATTTGACAATCAAAAGATTTTTGTTTCCAATTGATATATTTGGACTCTACAGATCAACGGGAAGTTGACGAATGTTCTTTGATACGTGTAACTGCTTTTCCTGTTCAACCAACGCTTCAGGAATGATACTATGAAACCCAAAAATGATTATTGTGATGATATTTTTGGATCGTTATTTAATTCTGTGAAATGATTATATTTAATAATGAGATAAAATACCCAAATGAGAGACATAATGAAGTGATGATGTAAGTACCACACGTTTCTGGAAACTTTGGTCGTTTCGTCAGGTGATTAAAAACAAGAGAGCCCTGAGTTACGACACAACCAGTTGACGAACTCAAAAGTCTAATCTTCTTATAAATAAAAATGAGTGTATATATGTATGTCTGTATGTATATATATATATATATATATATATATATATATATATATATATATTTGTATGTTCCTTATACAAATCTACACCGGTGGAGCAAATTTCACAAATTTCGTATACGTGTTCTTTACGACCAGGAAACAAACACTGTCGGAGTGAGAGGCGTCTACCACCCCCAGAAGCGGGGATGGACGGGGGTGGAAATATTTCAACATGCTAAAACAGTCGATATTTCAGTCGGATAAATATTTTTTTGGGTCAAAGATATTGATAGTGTTTCTACCGATGTTATCTGAATATAATTTTCATCCTCTACACCCTGGGGAAAGAGCACCCTTAGGGTTTGGGGTGGAGAATACAAATCTACACCGATGGAGAAAATTTCACCAAATTTCGTAAACGTCTTCTTTGCGACCAAGAAGAAAAACTATCGGGGTGAGACGCGTCTACCACCCCCAGAAGCGGGGGTGGAAATATTTAAACTTGCTAAAACAGCCGAGGGCGGTGATGAGAGGGGGCGGGCGGGGAGAGAAAATTTCAAACATGCTAACCGGCCGATTTTTGCGTCGAATCAATATAATTCGGGATCAATTGCATTCATAAAATTTCACTACATGTTATCTGTGTATAATTTCAACTTATTTTAGGCATGGGAGTGGTGCACCCTTAAGGGTTAGGGGTAGAGTGGTATTACATGAAATTATGCAAACATTCGAGTTTCAAGACGAATCCGAAGTTATATTTGTCACTGTGATTAATTATGACATTTAACTAATTTATATAAAAATAACGCAAACACAATCGAGATTGGACTCGAATCCAGGGTTATGGTTGCCAGTGAGTTTAATTATGATATTGAAGTTGCCGTTTTGTCCCCCAAGTTGGGGTGGTTAGGGGTGGAAATCTTCAAACAGACTAACACGTCCAACATTTGATTTTCGCATCGAATAAATATATTTTGGGATCAATGAACATTATCATAACTCTCTACATGTTCTCCATGTATAATTTCAACCCTTTCCTGGTTCGGGAGGGAAGCATCCTTAAGGGTGTGGCATTACTAAATTTTATGTAAAACAATCGAGATTCGAGTTGAATCCAAGGTTTTGTATGTCACTGAGTTTAATTATAACATTCAACTTATCGTTTAACTCCCACGAGTGTGAGTGGTATTTTTAAAACATGTTAATCGGCCGATATTAGCGTCGCAAAAACTGTTTTTGGGTTCAATTAAATTTATAATATTTCTCTAGATGCTCTCAGTGTCTAATTTTAATCTCTGTAGGCATGGATGGGAGCAAGCTTCGGGGTGGGGTTTGGTGTGGCGTTACTTGAAAATAACGCTAATACGATTGGAATCAAATCCGGGGGTATCTACATCTCTGAATATAATAATTACATTCAACTTTTTGTTGAACCCAAAGTACAGTGAGGACGTGGGTGGAAATTTTGTAAAATGTTGAAACGGACGATATGATGTATGAAAGAAACTTTTTCGGGGGCAATGAGTTCAACCTATTTCGGCATGGGAGGTGAGAACATGTAGGGATAGGGGGCGAAGTGCATTACATAAAAATAACGCAAAAGCAACCGAGATTGGAGTCAAATTGGGGGTTATGGATATACGACATCCCGGGAAACGCCGGGCACCCAGTCAGTATATTATATTTCGTCGGAGAGAAGACAGGATGGATGCCGAGCCGACCGGATGGCCGTCGCGGTCACTCTCTGCTTTACCTCATCTAAAATCCATTGAAATTTTCTCCCTGTGCGGGAATACAAGAAAAAGTAAAATCTGAAGATGTTTTAAACTTTCAGCAGCCGTTTTGTTAATTATAATTGGATTCCCGCTTCGGAAACCAGATGAATTTATATATTGTAAAGGTCAATTCTCATCTTCTGGATGTTTTTGAAAAATCGGCAGTCACTCTTGAGTCTTTCCATCTTGTTTCATTTCATTAATTTTTCCTTTGGTATTTTTACTTCAAGTGCTGTGTTCCAAGAATACTTTTCGCGTCAATGAGCTTGAATGTCAAGACATTCACTTTCCTATTTCCTTTTCATAGTTCTCCTATTTCACTTATCGCGTTTGGTATAGTTAGACTTCAACAATTCGGCAAACCGTGAGATGATTACGTTACTTCAAATTTATATTGTTTATTAAATTAATGATGAAATGAAAATACTAAGTTTGTAAAACTGTTCTAGAGTTTTTACAGTTTAAACTCTTTCCAGATATTTTCTGTCAATTTCGTTTCGTTACAGGTAAATATATGGCGAATTTGATGGCCAAAATTATTAATATTAGAATTTTTTTTGTTAATTAATTATTAACAGGAATAAATTATTTTACCATGGCCAATTTGGTTTAAAAATAGTTTTTTTAACAAAACCATTTTCGTATTAAAAGTAGAGTAACTCTTAAATTATTCCTGTGAAAAGATTGTTCATGGCAAATAGTCAAAATTATTTATAAATCTTATCCACAAAATATTTTACTCCAGTGAGGAAACCGTAATCCACTTAACAAGATGGTGTCTGAAGACGCGGGCAGCCCAGGGAGGGAGCTTACTTAGTTCTGGTCTGGCCAGTGTTTGTTGTTGACGGGGACAGGCAGCCCCCAACCACAAAGCCAAGTGGCGCAGTTTGCGGCGCATTGTTAGGGGGCGAGCGAGGGTGTTGCGCCGCGTTATTGTCCGCCGCGGCGCCGGGCGTCTCAGATCGATAAGGGCGTCGCGGCTTTGATGGGCTCACACCTTCTCACGTCTCCTCCTCGGTCGGACCGAAAGTCACTGTAGCCGGCGCCACACACACGGCAGAATAGAATTATCAGGGCACACTCCGTGACTGGGATAAAAATTCGTTAATGTGGTTAAATATTTACCCTGTATATAACACAGAGTTTTTTACATTACGTCTTAATATATGCGTAGTAGGAGTAATAAAAATTTGGTAAATCTAAAAAGAACCCTTGGTTTTAAACAAAACCGAAAACAATTTGTTTGACGAACAATTTTAATAACGACATTTTACAACAATTATAAGATTAAGAAATTTTAGTATTTCGGTCCAATGCACTTAAGGCAAGAGAAAGAAAAAATAATGGTATTTTTAACAAAAAACATAACCGTACAAAACAAAAATTGCGGACAAGTAGATTGGATTGATTCCATCAGTTCTCAATTGAAGGAATAAGTAAGTCCAAAAAAACCTTTCCGTAATAAAATATACGTAACTAGAAAAATATAACAATAAGAAGATAAAAATAAAGAACAGACAAAGCAAAAGACAAATATTAAAAATAAATACAAATTTCATTATATATATATTTAATAGCTTACAAATATAAAAAAATGATAGAAAAAAAGTTTAGTACTTTGGTCGAATGCTCTTAGTACGAGGAAAGAATGAAACAAAACAGCAGAAATAATGAATTTTTGAAAATCAAACCAAAGATTTGAAAATCGAAAAATCGTCAACTGAAGATATAAATATAAAACCAGTAAGTAATAAAACGGAAACATACATAAGAGGATAAGAATAAAAAACAAAGATTAGCAAGAGCGAAATACGAAAAATAAATATTTATAAATATACAAATGTAAAAGTTTATAATAGACAGGTTGCAAATGCCAAAAAGTCGTTCAAGTGAAACAGAATTTAGAGACGAAATCGAACAGTTACATAAATATAAAAAATCTTTGAAAATATTCACTTAGAATGAGAGAGAAAAGAAAAATGATACATAATGGCAAATTTGAGTGTGGTCAATTTAACATATGGGTTTATTAATAATAATTATTAAGAAGTTAAAAACGGACCATAATAACAAACAATTAAATACACGAAAAAAAATATTGCTAACACTTAAATTTTAAAAGCTGTGAAATTTCCTTTGTTTATGTAGATATTTATTCAGGTGCCAATATGTTTCATTGATTTAATATGAATTGTCTGTAATTATGGTCCTTTGTCTCTATCTCTAATTAATTACTGATTTCAAAAAACTTCAAGCGGTCCAATGATTTTATTATTTACAATATGTGTTCATAAGTGTAAAAAAACATTTTATGGAATATCTCAAACAATTTTATGTCAAAATTTCAGTGGTCTTTATAAGTTCCTGATATTTCCCATTTCTATAAGAGATACGCCAAAAACGCAGAATTGGACAAATTGTAAATACGGGAAAATGAACTTGCAAATTTTCAGGAACATCAAATAAAATATTTTCAGGAACATCAAATAAAATATTTTCAGGAAAACAAAAGTCCCTCCAAAAAACATCACTAACTACTTATTTTAAAAATATGACTTCAATTACGGTCGAATTTGTCTCTTTTACAAAAGTCTGACACACACGCATTAAAAAACAAAATACTGTGCTTTTCGACACAATGCTTGAATAAAAAGAAATTCTTGTTATTTTGATGGAAGCAATTATCGGAAATTTAAAAGGCTTTTGTTTTCGAGTCCATTAACGGTTGTTTGCACTGTGAGGACCAGGACGAACACGTGTGTGTATGTGTGCCTGTGCAGCAGGTAGGCGACTATGGACCGCGAACATTCCAGCAGCAGTAGGCCTCCTCACCCCGAAAATTTGTTTTTTAAAATATTATTTTATTGAATTGCAAACACGGATGCCCAGAGCTTTGTGTAATATGCAAAATGGGGGTTCATTGGATATTTTTCAAACGTTAAACGTATTTATCATTGGAAGGTAATAGAGGGAGTTGGTAAACGAACATTGAATCCGTAGATGGATTTAAAATGAGGTAGAGACTGATTGAATGCCAAGAATATATCCAAAAGTATGATACGTTTTTATAAATTGCTATAATTTTTTATTTTACTGTGAGAAAAAATTGGGGTAGCGTCATTTTACTTTAAAATGTAACATAAATTAATTAGTTACGAAACTCCTTTAATTAATGTTAACAAGAAATTGTCACAAGACCACTGGCATGTTTAAACATCTAAAAAATTAATTTTAGTGAGGTATGGTGTGGAGAGAATCCTTCTCATTTAAGGAATGAACGAGGGGGTAATGTCCTGTGCTTTCTCTCCAGCGACAGCAGCCCCTGTGCTAATTAAGATGGAGCACCTAATTGTAGGAACGCGCCGCAGCAGCGCCAGATGTCATCATCATTTCCCAATACGTCACTTTATTCCCTGATAGCTGCAACGACCTTGTTTCACCCCTACCATCCTCACCCTCGACTGTTAAATATAGCTGTATTATTTTCCGCTGAGCTTGTAATATCGTGAGGAAAATTGAATTTTTATAATACAGCACATTTACTAATAAAATGATTAAAAATTAAGCTTCCAGATGATAAATTATCTCATTTTTCCGAACACACGCCATTCATACTTTCAACTGGGACGGTTACCTAATTTTAGATACAGAGAGCAATTATAAATCTAGAATAGCTTCAGAAATGCCAAAATCTGTATCAAATAATATTTATAATAATTTAATCTATAATATGTAGTTCTCAAACGTTTATCTGTTTTATTTCATCTCTCTTTTTATGTTCTTAGACTGTGAGATAATATATATTTACAGTTTTAAATTTAGAGCGTCCTATGACGGTTGTAGGGGACGAAAATTTTATTTCTAACAAATAGTTGGTTTAATAAATACTTTTGGCATATTTACTGTATAGCCAATTTATTTAAGAAAATATAATTATTTACTTTATGATATATAAACTTTTTTTGAATGTTTAAATAAAAAATTTTCAACAGCTGAATACTTAAAAAATGTAGCCGCGTTGGGATTGATAAAATAAAAATCCCTAAAAATAAACATTAACTACTTATAATAGAATTACGACTTTAATTACACTCTACATTTTCTCTTTTACAAGTCTGACACACAAGTATATTTAGTGCATTTAGTCACAAGTCTTGAAAAAATAGAGCAAATTTGACTATACTTTTTCCACGTGTTCCTTTCGAACAGGAAACAAACACTGTGAGGGTATTAAAGACTACCCTTCCTAGCGGCGGGGCTGGAAATTTTTGAAACATTCTAAAACGGCCGATTTTTGTGTTGGAAAATGTTTTTCGGGGTGAATGAGATTGATAGTGTTTCTCCCCGTGTTGTGAACGTATAATTTCAACCCTCTTTCGGAACAAGAGGGGAGCACCCTTAGGGGTGGGGTTGAAGGACCGTTACACAAAAATATCGCGAATACAGCAGAGATTGGATTCAAATCCGGGGTTGTGTATGTCGCTGATTTGAATTATGACATTAAACTTGCCGTTTAACCCCCAAGGGCGGAGATGGTCGGGGTGGAAATTGTCAAACGTTTTATGCGTCGAAAATTTTTTTTCTGGGTGATTGAGAGTGACAATGTTTAATTATAACATTTAACTATCCGTTTAATCCCCGGGGATAGGGATTAACGGTAGAGTAAATTTTCAAACAAGTTAAAATGGCCCATATTTTTGTCGAAAGAAACTTTTTAGTCGTCAATGACATAGATATCGTTTCTTCAGATATTTTTGTTTATAATTTCAACCTACTTTTGTCATGGGAGGGGCGCCACTTTAGGGTTGGAGGGGAAGTTACACAAAAATAACGCAAAAACAGCGGATATTGGAGTCAAATCGGGGGTTATGAATGTCTCTGAATTGAATTATGACAACCTGGGTAATGCCAGGAACCCAGATAGTATAATATAAATATAACAGTATATATAATAATTTATCTTTGGAACACGCTGCAATGGTTCATCAGTGTAGCCTATGTCTTAAAAATTACGTTTCAAAAGATTATTGGTTATTATAAACCAGGATTTTATTTAGTTTAATAAACAAAAATTGTTTTTGAAAAACAAAATAGATAGTTTTAAGCAAACAAAACTTTCCTCGAACGAATTATGTATTTTTATGTGGTAAAGGCGCTTATGGAAATTGTCTGAATGATGTTTGATATTAATAGGTTCAGAAAAGTTGTCAGTAACATTAGGGCCGCTTGACCTATCTATACTAACCCGCGTTACGTTACAAGGTGTGGATAATGGAGGGTTACTGTCACTCACCGAAAGAAAAAAATTGGAGACGAATTCCTGTGAGTACCTACCAGGTTTCTTTGATAATCTAAAGTGACTCTTCACCGTTAAAGTAGTGTTACTTTTTTCAAGTTATGTTGCGTCAACTTTGAAAAGTCCCCCGCAGTATGGCTTTACCCCCCTCCGTAGACAATGCTGCACTCAGGTCCATAAACTAGTTACCCAGAGAGAGAGGAGAATCCAGTTAGCGGAGCTACTTGTTGCTTAATACTTCGTGACGTTGTAATGGAGGCTCCGCGCCTCTGAAAATCCACAGCAGTCAACAGGGAGTTTGCACTTGGAGCTTTTGCCCCCTGCTTTGCACTCAATCTGTTACACTTTACTTAATGGGGAAGATAAATAACGCCATTACAATCCGTTTACGTGAACCTCACACCATTGGAATCGTCAGGACAATCCACTTTACGATATGAAGAAAGCCATTGAAACGCGGTAACGAGACAGATCTTACTAATGTATGGATGACACAAAGCCAATGGTGAATTATAGATGGAAGACTACATTAAAGTCCGAAAAGGAAGAAAAAATTATCAAAAGTTGACGTCACTCGAGTACAGGAATAGTAGTATTTGGAACAGAGTAAAAGTAAAAGAACTGAATTAATTAATTACTTCTGAGGGACGAATTTGTAATATATAATTACTAGCTGAGTGTCCGGCGATTCCCGGGTATTTATTTAAATTAGCCGAGAGAAAGAATTAATTTGACATTTTCTTTAACCAGCATGAATAACGCCAGTGTTTAGAACATTTACCCGCTTACATTCACCACATAACCCTTCGAGATCTAACTTCAAATATTCCAGGATGATGACTGACGGTATTCGGGAATACTCCTACTACATCAAATAAAAATGTCGAAAAAAAACGAACAGTAAAATATATTTTCTAACTTAATAATGTCCAAAACTACTATCAGTACCTTAATTGAGTAAAGAAATACAACGTTTAACTAAATAGAGACCAACCCAAATATGTGGAAACATTTACCCGGTGACTTAAAGAGGGTCAAAACAACTCCCGGTAACCGTTTGTCAACCACGTCAACATCCTTGCCGAGGAACATAAAATTTCATTAACCACCAAGGTTAATGCGAGAATTAAACTCAGCGACTCCTATAATTCCTGATCGACACTAATAACGGGTTTTTAAATTATTTTAAATGCTTTTTGTAATTGAAATTATAACCTTAAAAATTCTAGAATTCCACCTCCTCCACTCTCAGCCCTAGTGGCGGTAGGTGTGTCTTAAGTGCTCAGTGTTTGTTCCTGGATCGTAAGGAACATGTGGTAAAATTTGGATAGAAATTGGAAATCAATAAAAACTGTAAGCACACTTCATTCGACCACTTGGTTACAATTTATTTCTTCTTCGATTAGTGTTTTTATTAAGGATATGTTTCGAATATCTCTATTAATGTTTCGCTTTGTTTCCTTAATCCTTAATTTGCGAATATATTTTTAGATTTCGTCGTTTAACGACGAGCTCTCCGTGCTTCAGTTTGCTCGAGATCTTGAGAGTCCAAACGTCCATTATATAATTCTTCGGCCTCCATCTACCATTCCATTCTACTCGTCTTACACGTCTTCTTCCGACAAACCCCCACGTCGTTTTTCCTCCAGGATATATGGGCTGTCGAACTCTTTGCACACAGTTCCAATGCCATTAGGAATCGATGTGGAGAGATGCTCCTCTCAGTTGAGTGGAAGCTCAACATTTATTATTTATTAAGGCATTTTTGTGATATTTTATTTTGACAATAAGTTATGTGTCAAGCAAGTACTTCCTGGGGCTTTGTAATAGTTTCAAGCTACTGTGTTATTCCCCCCCCCCTCCCCAAAAATAATTAATAATCGGGATTATTTTTCACTACTAGATGTTCTGTATCTGTCATATATCTAAGACTGTTCTACAATGCTTCATCACAAGTTCATCACACTCCAGAAATTTTTCAAGAACAGTCAAGAGGACTGTGGATTATATTTTATATTTTATAGGAGAATCCGGTCAGTACATATGAATTCATATTAAAGAATACGTAATACATAATTATAATAGACCTAAATACTTAATACTATATATTTTAAATACAAAATTCAAAATCAATTTTGCCTATTGCCGATGATGAAGTCCCGACATAGTGAACGAAACGTTGTAATATTGTAATCATCTTTTTAGTTCAATTTTCGGACCAATTAGCTGTTTTTTAAGTTTATTAATTTAATTATATTTCCCAGATTATCTTATGTATTAAATCTTGAATCATATTAACATTATTAATCTAAAATTGTTCAAAATTTTTCGAATCAATATTATTGTTACTTAAATACATATATTTGGACAAGAAAGAATAATTTTGAGCAACAGATTTCAATTTTTTCAATTTATTAATTATTATGAATTTATGTCTCAAGACAGATATTGTAAGTAATGTCCTCTATAATCATATTTGTTAAGAAAATTATATTTGTACCTGAAGAAGTTACGAAAAGGGGAACGATATGTCGTGCATATTCTTATTAATATGTTGAATCTTTTTTATATCATTACAATATATTTCGGCCGGTGTATTCCTTAATAATTCTATGGAGTCAGATAAATATATCTATTTGCTCAATTGTTTCTCTGATGACGATAATTTCTACTTTTACTGTATACTTACCTTGTTACTCACCTCTACTTTTTCTGCCTTATTTATTACTTTCTTGGCTTACATGTCTTAGTATCTCTATAATTTTTAAATTGGTCGATTTCCTCTCTGATCCAGTTATTCTTCGGCCTTCTTCTCTTTTCTTTCTTGGTTATTCCTATCTTTTATTTCATTTATATTTCATGCAATTCTCTGCTTAAAGTTTCTCTTTTCTTGGTTGATTTTTCTCTCTTCTGTGTATCTATCCTTTTTTGTAATTAGGGACATTCGAGCGGACCACTTTGTACAAAAATCGCGAGTTAAGTAATAATAATAATAAAAAGTTGTGACTACCATTGTCCTTCGTCCTTCATGACGTTTCTTTTACTTGTCTATTCACAAAATGGAGTACCCGAAACAACTTAGAAATCAAGAGGGGTAGAAAACATTATTCTTGGGACGATTCTAAACAAAAAATGACTTTTTTTGAAGTTGTAATGTGGGAATGAAAAGGTTTTGGATTGTAGTCTCCGGAGTAAAATTGACACCCCTCGAGAGCTTGTCACTTTTCCAAGGCATGAGATGTGAAGTGAAGTGAAGTGAAATGAAGTGAAGTACGTCATGGAGATGCGCTACCAAGGCCCCAGCTGACAGGAACCAAGTGGCCACCAGGGAGAGGGATGGAGACAGCTTGCCGATCAATAGATTACAATATTTGCTGCTGGTGCTGGTGTATCAGTCCCCGCCATTTCAATTTCCTTTCTACGACCGACTGTGTTATTAGCTCCACCCACTCATCCACCCGCACCCCCCAATAAACGGGCAGTCTCATTGCTACAAATGTACACGAAACATTTAGCGAACTGGGACAGTTGCAGAGAAGGAGATTTTTTTTAAAAATAAGAGAGCCATGTTGGTGACTTTCCTCCGATGATATCCTGTAGTAAATATGTTTAGCTTTATGATGTGTCCGATCCAGTTTGTATTTCTCTTTATAAAATAGTAGTCAAGATGGATCTCTTCTAATTTACTCTTCTTAGAACGTTCTGTCCTTTTTTTGGTGCAATTCTTCTCAAAAACTTTACTTTATAACTGTCCCGGTATTTATTCTTAACGCCCATGTTTCTGATTGAAACACAGACTCCTGATCCATAAGAATCACTTTATCAGGTTTTTCTGAATTTCTAAATTTAATTTGCTTGTTTTCTTCTTGGCAAATTCTTATCATGGCCATTTTTCACACGTGGTTCGTGATCTTATCTCCGTAGGCGGAAGCGCTGTTGCCATTATCTAATTAATAAAATAGACTTGCACTGGTGTGCATGTATTCATGGTCCACATACAAATCTACACTCGTGGAGCAAACTTCACCAAACTTCGACATCCTGTACCTTGCGAAATGAAAACAAACACGGTGGGGGTAATACACGATTACCATCCCCAGAGGTGGGTGTGGAAATTTTGAAACATGTTAAATGACCGATAATTCAGTCGAATAAATATTTTTGTTTGTCAGTGAGATAAATAGTGTCTTTCTAGGTGTTTTTGTGTATAACTTTAACTCCTTTTGGCGTGAGAGAGGAACACCCTTAGGGGTGGGGGTAGAGGGGCGTTACATAAAAATAACGCAAAAACAACCAATATTGGGGTCAAATCCAGGGTTATGGATGTTTCTGAGTTTAATTAGGACAACCCGGATAACCCCGGGTACCCAGATAGGTCGTAATAAAACTTAACAGGAACTTATGACTGATCGAAATTTTCTTTGGTTTCTTCAATATTTTCATCACTTGGAAAATTCCCATAAATATTCCTGTTACCACTACCCTTGTTCAACACGTCATGCAGTGTTTAATGCTTATTCTAAAACTATCAGGTTATCTGCATCTTTCATTCTGCCCAATTGGTCTCAAAGATGCCGGATAAAGTTTGATCCCGTTGAAGGAAAATTATTCAGCACTAAACCTTGCAGATACAAATTAGTTCAGAGATTTATTGCAGTGGAAAACCAATCAATATTCTTTTACGTGACCTTTACCACTGAGACGAGTTGCCTTCCGTGTGTAGACCTGATGGGATGTAATGTGATTTCTGCCTGTGGCCGGGGGAACCTTTTGACTTCGGAGGAACTAATCACGTGACGTCGACCTCTGCGCTCCGCCTAATGTAATACCGAAACTCGTAACTGACTTAAAAGAAGATGTCGCTTCACAGAGATAGAGAGAGGGAGAAGGCGGATGTTACGACACACGCGTTGTAGTAGGAAGCGAGCGATGCTAGGGAGCATCCGGTGTTGCTTTCTTCGCGAACATGCGCCCACGATAATTAGATGAGAGCGCAGTGATGTTGCAACACCGTGGTAGAGGAAGGGATGGTGAAATTAATTGTGAATGTTGTTCTGTACTTTGATGTAGCCCGCGCCTTCACTCACGCTTGTACCTACACGACGCGTTAGAAAAAATGAAATCTCGGCCATTTTGCATGTGAAACTCAAAATGCGTTGTTTTGAAAATTTGGATACTAGAAAACAGGATATCATGTAACCAATTTTTAACAGTTCACAAACAGCCGTAAAATGAAAAATACGTAAGAGCAGTAATATAAAAATATATTAAAATAGAATCTATACAAAAATCGTATCAGTACAAAAACCGGAAACTATACCAAAATTAGAGAAAAGGCCGAAATAAGGATGAATACCGAAATAATGATTTATGCGGAATAAGGAAAATTACCCAACAAATACCAAAATAAGGAAAAATGCCTAAACATGTAAATACAAAAATAGGTAAAATATATAAATAAAAGGTACTAAAAAAAGAAAAATTGACGAAATTTATAATATTAAATATCTGTGAAGCGAAATTGAAATGAGGAAAAAATACCTAAACAGTAAAAGTTACAAAAAAAACAATTAAGCAAATATAGGAACTGAATAACAAATTTCCAAAAAGGACCGAAAATAGGAAAAGTACGTTAATCGAAAATAAACACATATAGGAGAAAATGCATAATAGGTAAAAGTACATAAATAGTAAATATTACAAAGTAGAGAGAAATAACGAAAATGAAGAAAAATTAAAAAATGAGGAAAGAATGCAAAACAGGAAAATATGCAGAAAAAAATATTTAAATAAAAGAGTACATAATTACGACAACTTTTTAAACTGATTCAAAGAAATACTTCTAAAAAAGAAAAATGCATATTACAAATATTTTAATGTTTCCTTTTTTACATAAGCTTTTACCAATCCCGTTTGTATAAATTCTCATTTATTTAATTTTTTTTTATTTACTTGTGATTAGTTGTACCATTTTTGGTATTGTTCTAATTTTTTCTCATTAATATATTTTTTTATATTTGTATTGGTCGTTTTCACTTGTCCTTTTTCCTCTGTACAGGGCACTAATGGATTCAATAAACAAGTCAAATCAGATTTGTGTAGAACAAAAATTTATTAGAACCTGAAACATGTCTGATATTACCATTAAATTAGCTACGTTAGTGATTATTATAGAAATTAATAATTATTTAGACTGTATAATGAAGTATACAATAAATATATTTAATTAACAGGCCCAAGTCTCCAATCAGATGAACCTGATCAGTGCCTCCATTTTGTCACACTGTATTAATATGCGTAAATCATTTTTTGGATTGATAATGGCGTTCAGTTGAAAGCTATAGTCAATGAAGAAATAAAATTATCTGGTTGGTTAGTGATTATAAGGTTTTTATATTTGCTTGTGATCATCCAATTGGAAATAATCGAAATAAATGAGCTGGTAGAATGTTTTTTTCTACTTACGTGAACCCTGTGGCTTATTGTAAGTGATCAGTTTTCAATTCAATCAAGTTCCTTTCTTGAGCATTGTTTCTACACCACCGATAAAATTTCTTTATTCAACACTGATTATATTTCCAGACTTGTTGTTGGTCCGACAAAGATGCCGAGGAGAACGCACTGACGGATACACTCCACTCTTGTGAACGAGTGCAAATTGTAATTAACGTTAATGTCGTTGATAATTTCCTGCCAGCCTCGTTTGAATCCATCCTTCCTTCGCAGTTCCAATTACATTAAGGGAGCGAGCGAGGGGCCATTGTCGAGCTATCGATATTGTCGCGTTGGAACGACTCGAATATCATCTCTGGGCGCGCGCGTAAAGTAAGCACCACTCTCTTTGGACAACAAACAAGCTTGGGGGCTCTCGGTAAAATTCGTAAAAAAATCGCGGGGACGGTGACACCTGGAGCGGGTCATATTAATGTCATGTAATGGACCAGGAAGTTTTTTCCCCACATTAAATCAACGCGGTCGAAGATATTGTAAATTGACATTATTACAATAACAGCCGTGATATCAATCATTGCTCCGATAAGTTTAATATTCAATTTTCCAGCTGAAGACACATTTATATCCAACAATATATATTTTTTTATGATGACCAACCATATTGAAGTTTTGTTTAGAGTAAGAGGCTAATAAGGGTAATAATCCACGTGGTGGCAACTACCCTTTAATAACATAGGAAGTGATATGAAAGGGGGGATGCGGGGAGGTGGAGCCAGGATTAACTAGGGCCCCTACCCAGCATTCGCCTAGAAAACCTGCATCAGGCGGGTCGGGCATTGGATACTTGTTCCATGCCCTTCCGATGGCGGGAGAAGGGTTTTCCTGTGGGGACGCAGCATTCCATTATTCGTGCCTTGACCAGTTTAGAAGGTAGCTGGTCACTACTTGTAAATTATTAAAACGATTTTGTTTGACACTGGAATTCGAGAAAGGACAGCCTTATGTTGTAAGTTACGACGTCGAGTATATGGAACTGTGCGTGAATTCTTCCCTTTCTACATGATCGGAGAATAATAGGTAGGGAAGTTAGAAAAGTTTACTTATTACGTTTTAAGTGTCTGTTTCTAAGAAAAGAAAAATAAATGCATACAAAGAGGGAAGAAATGTCTTTTTACCTCTTATTCGATAATTTAATAATTCAGTGGTTCCATAAATAATATTCACATTGAGACAATAATTGTATTGGTTTTAAAATTTTTGTTTAGAATTTCATTCAGTTCATAAAAAAGCTTCTGGGGAAAAACAGTGTGTCTGGCGTGAAGCGTTTTACCAATAAATAATTTTTTCGTAGGAGGTAGACGAAATAAATAAATAAGGTAGACGAAATAAATAAATAAGGTAGACGAAATAAATAAATAAGGTAGACGATATAAATAAATAAAAATAATCCAAAACTGTTTCTACATCACAGGTTGTCGTGGCGTTAATAAACTTCACAATGAGAGAGAGAGAAGGAAGTGAATGACAGAAGGAAGCAAAATAAGGAAGGGAAAGATGAAAGAGAAAGAAGAAAGAGAAAAAAGAAAGAAAAAGGTGCAGGAAAAAAAGAAGAAAGATGAATAAAAATAAAGAATAAAGAGGATGAACAAAGTGTAAATATAAAGAGGTATAATGAAGAAATAGAATATAGTGGTAGAATTAAGAGGAAGAATAATGTGAAACAAAATAAAGAGGAAAAAATAAAGAGGATAAATATTAAAGCGGAAAAATAATAATGAGAAAAAATATTAAATATGAAAATTAATAAAGAGGAAAAATAAAGAGAGAGAATAAAGTGAATGATAAAGGAAGAGAATAAAGTAAGATAATAGAGGAAGAGAATAAAGGAAGGGAATAAAGAAGAGATTAAACGAAGAGATTAAATGAAGTGAACAATGGGAGAGAATAAAGAGAGAGAACCAAGGCAGAGAATTAATCGAGATATGGGGTGGATGGAATAAATATAGAGAGAAACTAACGATTACACAGATCGATTTTGACATATTATTTCCGCATTTTACGGCCGCGGGAGTAAAGATAAAGACCCTATCTTTTATACCACGGCAACAGTCCAGCCAGCGAGTAATACATGATGCACGAAATTAAGGCAAGTTGCTTCGGTAGTAAAAGTCCCCCCCCCCCACACCTCCCCCCGGTAGAAGAACATTATGGCGCAATAAAAGCCAAACGTTATGCACCAGAAACTTTATTCGATGCTATAGTCAGCATAGTCTTCTATGACTCCATTACAGCTCAAAATGCGTCTATTTTTCTCTCCCCGCATACTGTACTACGGTGATATTCTATTTTGTCCTTTTTCTTCCTTTTAAAAGGACGCAATCTTAGACTATCGTTCTTGTGTAAGTTCTTTCTAGGTTGCATGTTAACCGTTACATTGGTTTTATTTTATGTTGTCTCATACCTGTTCCATATTACATCATCATATCAAAAAATCAGGAACCAAGCCAAACTTTCTACCAATATAAATATTTGATCTTAATTTTAATTAAAACTGTGGGACATTTCTAAATAAAATAGAACAGCCTAAAATAAGACAATTTAATTTTTTTAAAAACTTCATTGATTGTATGACAACGAACTTTCTTTACTATTTTGTCGTTCATGAATCTGTTATGATTGGAATAAGATTTCTCTACGTAGATTCCATGTTAAGAATTAGTTGAAAATGCTGAGGAACAACCAAAGAAATGATTTTAAATTGAGTGTCTGTCTGGACCGTAGTTTTATTTGAATGTGAATATTACCAATATAATTATCTTTAACCCCCCTCCCCCCAATATTATGAGAACTACTGAATTGGTTAGTTAATTTAATTAACGTGTATTCGCAACGAAAGAACGTTGTTAATCTATACTATAAAATAATCTTGTTTATTAGGTATACAAGCCGTGGAGTGTACACAGTTAACATTTTGCATATAATCTCTCTGGTGGGGGGAAAATTTAGGTGGGTAAACGTTTTCGGAAATGCAAAGTTTACGCGCGCACGATTGTTTGACAAGATGGTTTCGTCAAACACTCTACAATGTAATTATTTGTAGGATTTTGATCCTCACAACAGAGATTAAAGCCCCAATAAGGGAGGGGAGTTACATAAAAGTAACGCGAAACAACCGAGATAGACGTCATTGAGTTTATTTCTTACTTTCACTATGTTAGTTGAGTCGTATTTCAGCCCCTAGGTGTGGGGGTCGGGGAGGAATTTTAAAATATGGCCTCCCACCCGCTTCGATTTGGCGGAAAGGTTATTTTCACTCTCAAGTGATCTTGGAATATTATGTAATTTCCGGGTGACTTTTCAACTGTTTCTCGTCGTATAAGCAAGGTGGAAAGATCCAGTATATGAATATGTGTGGTTTCAACACACACTTAAAAAAATTGGACTGGTTTCTGATTTATGAAGATTTTGAACATAAGCAGGCATTACTCCTACGCCTTTCCAGAAGGTGACTGGTATTTACTATGCACAAATGACTAATCAGGAAAGTCCTGTCATGATCTCGAGGGACAACGGACCACAGTACGCGGAAAAGATGGCCGGAACGTCTTGCGATCCCCCTCGGATCATTTACCCCCATTTAAAGCCAGCCGCGGTGCATGCGAAAACTTTGATTTAAAATTAGTTATTATAGAACCGTGGAAAAGAAAATCCCGAAGGCGTATGTTTTGCACTTCACAAGAGTACAAATGGTTGAGAATTTAACACACTACACAAACACTCGAAGAGATCCCAAAAGAAATAGGAATGAAACGCCCTTTCTATTTGATTACAACGTTACAAATTTATTATAGAGTCATCTGAGAGCTTAAGTTGCCCGGGTATTTATTTACCACAATTGTTAATGCGTGAATTAAACTCAGCGACTCAGTTGTGCTGTCTTCCTCTGCTGTAAGGGGTTGAAATATTACACTAAACCATCTTAATAAGAAACTATTAATTTAGTACTCCCCGGAAACTACTTATTTGACGCTAAAAATGGCCGTTTAAGCATATTTTAAAATTCCTCTCCCACCCCCACACCTAGGGGCTGAAATACGACTCAACTAACATAGAGAATGTAAGCAATAAACTCATTGTCGCCTATAACCCTGGATTTGATACCTATCTCGGTTGTTTCGCGTTACTTTTATGTAACTTCCCTCCCTTATTGGGGCTTTAAGGGGTTGAAATTATACAGAAAAACATCTGGAAAGAAACTATTAATCATATAAACTCCGAAAAGTAATTACTCGACGACATTATTAACTGATTTGGCAGGTTTTTAAATTTCACTCCTGATCACTTGGGAGTAGCCTAACGCTTGGAAAGGCCGAGAGAAATATTTTTTTGCCGTGCGCACAACACCTCAACAAGTTTCATCGCATGAAAACAGATGAATGGCTTAGGAGCGCATAGATGACACACACACAGACATACATTTTATGTAAATGACTCACAGGCTGATGTTTCTTTTTATTTATTTAATTTAACCAAAAATGATATTCATAGTGAGTTATAAAGTAAAATCAAAATGGCGCATGAAAATTTCCCGCTTGTATTTCACTTTCCTCCTGAAACGTGATGAGGTTCATAAAAGGAGTGGGGAGGGCCCCGGGGTGGGGGCTGAGAGCTGCAGAACTACTTTATATATTGAAATCATTATTTCCAGAGTAAACATCGTCCCAGCAGCCCTCCCCCTAAATTTCCAGTCCATTTTTGGCGAAATTATTCGGATTCCCGCTACACACAAATAGAAGGAAAAGGGGGTGGTGGATGGGAAATCAGCAGACTATAAAAATTAATGACCTGAAAAAATCGTCTGGGAAGTGGTCGTTGTTCCTTGCAGACATCGGAGGAAAGCAAGCATCGCTAATCTGATAAAACACAGAGCTGCACGCCGCTAGATCAATACGCACAGCCAGGCGGGCTCCTAGACGAGTCTGCTAAATACTTGATGGGAGCCTGCCATTGTGTGATGCCAGGGGCGGTCACGGGGGCTCCGAAACCTTCACAACAACAACGTGTCCGTTTCCCGCTTTTACCGTTCTCTGGTAACCTTGACCCAGGGGGTAACTCCCTTCAGTAGTATCAAGTGTTACGGCGCCTTGGACTTGATCTGTAAACCTTGCTCTGTCCTGAGCTACAACACCAATAATATCTTCATCATTCTCCCTTTAAGCCATCAAGCAGCTGCACTACAACTTGCTCCACGATGACACAGGATGCAGTTATCTGTCATATAGAAAACACAACCGTTTACATACTCTCCATTGGTTAATATATTTGTCGTAGAAAAACTGTCTGATTAGAGAACCACTGGTACAAACTTTAATATGTATAATATTCTACTACATAATAAGCGAAATCACCACCCTGAATAAGCACAAAAATTTTCTCTGGGTGAATTGAACGTGGACCTTCAACAGTATCGCGGGACAGTATCGGAATCAAACAAGGGGAAGCGACAAAAATTGGCAAAATATACAGCATGAAAATATTAAATGCATTATTTGGCCCACATTCAATACTTTTAAAACAAAATAATTTCCGATATTAGATTAATTATAAAGAACATTTTCCGTTGCCTTTTGTCTAGACGATAATGGAGGATATTGAGAAGACGATTAAAATTTTTCCAAGATGCAAGACAGACAGCTCTTCCTCTGTCTGTCTTTCTCCGAGAGTTATGGCTTCTTCTATTTTCTGTTTACGACGCGGTATTTTAACGGAATTAATTTTTAATTTTCTAAATTACGTAATAAAAGCGGAGAAATAGGCCCCCGAGGATGATTAACAAAAGACTTCTGAAAAAAGGAGTGTAATTAAATTACCTTCGTCTTGTTCTCAAGAACTCTGCATTTAAACACTCACTCACCGCCGCAGTCCTTTTCCCCTTTTCAGTTTCCCTGACGAAACAAATAAAGAAAGGAATGAGACTGTTCCAAAGTCTTAAATAAAATTGATAGAACAGGGCGGGACTGATTTATAACAAAACTGTGCAGTTTATTGATTTTCCCCGAGATTTAGTGTCAGACGCGACTGAAAAAAAATTATTTAATGTAGTTACAGTTCAGAAATTAAAAAATTTGATTTATTGATACCTATAGTTCTGTGATGAGGGAAATGGAAAACGTAAAAATAATACAATTAGGAAAATAAACAAAAATAGGATAAAATATAAAAAATAGAGCAATACAGAAATAGGGACAGAACAAAAAAAGGAACTATTAAAAGATACAAATGAAGAAAAAACAAGAACTAAATAAATGAGATATATACACAAATAGAAAAATAAACATATCGAAAATATACACACATAGGAAATATACAAAAATGAGAGTAATTAAAAATGGGATATTAAAATAATGACAATATTAAAATAATGGCAATATTAAAATAATGGCAATATTCAAAACATTGGAATATTCTAGAAGAATTTCATTTCAAAAATTTTTATAATTACAACATCCAAAAACATTCGAAACACAGGAAAATAAAAAACATTAAAACATGGGAACCTTTTTATAAAAGGGCAACATTAAATTATGGTAAAATTACAAAAATGGGATCAATATAAAAGTGGGAACTTTTCAAAAAGAAGCGATATCGAAAAATGGATTTTTTTAAAAATGGAAACAATATGAAAAGAGAAACAATACAATAATAGAAACAAATGAAATCGTTTCGAAAATGGTGTTATTACTGAAACAGGAACTATTGAAAAATGAAAAAAGTATAAGAATTGGAAAAATACAAAACTTATAAATAAAATAAATTTAAAATTTGGGACAGTAAAAAATAATAAAAATATTGCGGGAACAATATTCTCATGGGAAAAAATTCATACATGGAAAAAATTCAATAATGGGAAGAATACTTATTTGGGAAATAATGTTATTACGGGAGCAATACTTATATAGGTACTAAAATATGAAAAATTTGAAAGTATGGACGGTAAACAATACAAAAAGAATTCAATAGGATTTTACAAGTTATATGCGGCAATGAAGTGGCGGACCGAACCAGAATGTTTTCACTTAATTTTTGAGAAACCTTTTACTAAATGTAAGGATATCGCCATCGCTGTTGTACCGTTCTCGGATTCGTGTTCCCACTTACCCGCGAGTACCCTTTGTGAATCAAAACAGTCGGTGGTTTTAGCACCCAATTGAATACCTGGTCTCTCCATTAGGATCCCTGAATGCGAGTGATGCATTTAGTTCCTTTGAAGGGAATTCCTGGCATTCATTCACGAGCTCGATCACACGCTCACACACGTATACCGCCACACATTCACACATAAAACGTGCACTTCCGTTTGTTTCATTTAATATAAATTCGAAAATCTAAATCGTAATGTGATTTCTGATTCTGTAGTGCATAGTAATTCTTATTTTTTTAGCTCAAAATAAAAAAGGTAAAGAAAACAAAACTGACCAATACCCCATTTTTATATTCATCAATCATATATTGGAACAAATTACTCTCAGGAATAAAGTTAAGGAATACATTAAACATATTTCAGAAGGGACGTAGACATTAAATAATAAAATAGCTACCCAAAAATTGAATGAATAATTATAGAAAATAAAATGGCCAATACGTCCGAAAAAGTTTAATATTTACTTCAATTGTTGCATTGACATTGAAATTAATACAAATAGAAAATTCTTTCTTGGATTTAACTTACACGGTAGTTAAATTTTATTAAAATTATTTTCAATCATGTTGAATATATAATGGAACCTACTAATTGAAGATATTAATACAAAAATTCATGATCACAAATATTAATTATTATGGTCTCAACTATTATTATGTTCACCTGATAATGTTCTAAAATTAGGGTCGAAACGTAGTGTTTTCCAATTTGTATTAATTTCAATGTCAATGTATCCAATTAAGTGGATATTTGCTACTGAATTTGGCCTGAGTTATTAATAATTATATTTATATATTTTTTATTATACATAAGATGAAATAATAATTTTAAATTTATATTTCAACCATGGTTGCCAGAGATCTGATTAAATTCAAATTTGCTCCATAATTAATTTATTTGCCTATAACGATTGCCCTGCTTGAGTGTTTTAATCGTGTACATTTAAGTGTCATAAACTTATTTGTGACGTAAAACAACTTTCTTCTCCACAGTCTGTGGAATATATGTTTTCATTTATGTATATGCATGTTATTGGTCTAATTAATTGTAGAATAATTAGTAGGACGTATTATAGGCCTAGATCGGTTTAAGTTGAGAATGTGTGAGGATAATAGAAGCTGAAGAGGGAGGGAGGATCTGTAGTCGAGTAGAGAAACGGAAAGTATGAAGGAAATAGGCCAAAGACAACAAAAAATATGGAAAGAATAATTATGAAAGCAACGATTCGAACAGTAAACGAACTCAGTTCTTCAGGGTATAAATATTTCAGTGCATAGTCATAGGAGTTCGATGGACCTACTCCATTTAGTTAATTCATAGAGAGACATCTTTCTCAGCTTTCTGCGAATCATAAATAGTTTTATCGCTTCCTGTCCGTTTTTAAATATTACCTCATATTTCCACTTTAAACTACTTTAAACTATCTTAAACTAGTTAGCTAACTTAATTCTTGTCCATTTTTCGTTTCTTTGTCGCTGTAATAAATTAATTTATTTGTCTTCTACAACCCTTTTACGTTTTATCTTAAGTGTTATATGATTGAAATAACGTGTAGTGCTCCAAAATATATATTTTTTGCACGCACATCGCAAGTGTACACAATGGTGTGACCACTCGAGTTGACCACATGCTAAGCGATAACGCAAGACTGTGAAGCATGAAGAATCAATTAGTCGCCTGTTTGACGTCCAACTAACTATCAATAACTCAGTGTAAGCCGAGACACTGCGAGGAAAGGAAGGGAAGGCAGACCACGTCCTCGCGCTGCAGGACACAAGGGATGGCGTTCTGTTGCCGACGTGGAGGTAAAAATAACTGGAAATTGAATTATTCAAAAAATCAGGAGACTTAACTGATAAGTGAGTTTTTATAAATATGACGATTTAAATTCGTACAAGTTGCGTGACCCAATTCGTGTTCCATGATTGATTCAGCGATCACTAATCTGTGTGTTATGATCATCAATTAATTGTTTACGTTTGGCTATTCTTCGTTTTGATATGATCTATTGCAGCGCATTGATTAATGCTAATTAATTAAGCATTGAGGTTATTGCATAATTACGATGTTTCAGACCGATTACCGCAGTCCAGTTCTGGTACAAAACCACAATCTCTACGATGATTGCCTTTTAAAATGGTTTCTGTTTTTGTATTGTTTTTTTGACTGTAAATTCCTAAATTTTTTATTTTTTCATTGTTTCCTATTGTTCATATTTTTGTATTGTTCGCGTTTTTTTCGTTTTTCCGTTTTGTATTGATGTCTCTTTTGTATGTACGCTTTAAAATTTTGTTTTCCTTTTTGTAAAATTATTGTCTTTGTATTTGTCACCGATTTCGTATTTTTTCCATTTCCTTCTATAAATACTATTTTTTTTTCGCATTTTGTACTGTACTCTATTACTGTATTGTTCCCATGATTGTATCTAGTCTGCTTTTATATTTTTCATTTTCTTTATTATTCCTGTTTTTGAATTGTTCTCCTTTTTATCCGTTTTTGTAAAGTTATCAAATTTGTATGCAATGTTTCCGTTTAAGTACTGATCCTATTTTAATATAGTCCCCGATTTTGTATTTTTCTATTTGTCTATTGTTTCTATTTTTATATTGTTGCTCTTTCTGTATAGTTTTATTTTTGTATTGTTATCAGGTTCGTATTGTCGTCTATTTTATTTGTTCCTTTTTCTATTTCCCCTACGTATCAATTTACCATATTTATTTATTATTAATTTTGTGCATTTCCTGTTATCATCTTTTTTTCTGTTTTTGTATTGGTTTATTATTGTAACGTTCTCGAATTTTTATTTCTATCAGTTTGGTATTTTTACTATTCGTTTATATTTTCCTTAGACTTTAGTTCCTATTATTATTTTATAAAGTATACATTTTAACCCAATAGTTTCCATCTTTCATTTCTCTGAAATAATATTTCATACCGTTTCTAGGTTTCAGTGTTTACCGTCGCTTTGTGTGTCCGGGTTTAATTTATTTGCCCCACGTTGTGGTGACATTTTATGTAATAATCAACAGGTATGTCGTTTATTAATGAAAAGATAATTTAAAATCTAAAACATAAAATATAATTTATTATCATTTGTGGCTTCAAACCCAAAAACAATTACAATCAAAATTTTTATATCTCAGGGCCTTTAGTGGGTTTGATGATTAGGACACGATAAATATAGAATTTGTCTAATTAACAACTCAAAATATAATTTACCTAAAATAAAACAATAATTCAATCAATGAAAAGAAAACTAGAACAAAGCGAACGAACTAAATCTGACTTGATCCTCTAATTAGCGTTTACAATATTATACAAAATTTTGTTACTTACGGACTGTCGGTCTGGTACCGGAACAATCAAATTTTACCACGTTCGGACACTTTTACACTTTAATTTTTACTCATCAGGCCTTGGTTTTCCATGACTATAATTAATACTTTTTAGTTTGCAAAATGTTGGTTCTCTGTTCGTTAAAGATATGTTATTCACTCGTTCCGACGATAATTAGACGCTGGATGCAATTACTTGATCTTCCAAAATTGAAACAATGGTCTAATTTGAGAATAGAAATTAGACTTCTGCACTCAAAATGTTTATCGATGAATAATTGGATGTTTACATCACAGACTGCAACTTATAACAAAATTGTTCTAACTGGTCTCGCTGTTCTACTACCGGTATCTGGACTCTTTCTAAATACTTCATCCGTCCACAGCAATCTCTCGGCACCAACTCTATCCTAGCTGGCTGTAGACGTAAAACTGACTTCCTTTCCTGGCTGGCTGTAGACGTAAACTGACTGAGACTTTCGTGCGCGCAAACGCCATTTTGACTTTTCGACAAAGCAGTCGAGCTCGCTTCTCCATTGTTGCTTTGTTCGATCAGACCGCTATAATGGATTTATCAAACAATTCAAATTTTATGTCCAAACAATTAATGGACCTAATTAATTGGCATTACAGTATATATATATATATATTGTAATGCCTGTTAAGTGAGGCATTGTTTCTGATTGATAGTCTGGACTGTTGGAGGGACATTATGTAACGTGTTTATTTAGGTTTAAGTCTTTCTTCGTCTTGGGGGTGCAGTTTTGGTGGTCTTGACAATTGGAAACCGTGCACGTGCGTGTGGGGGTGGAAAAGACAACCAGAGTGATTGCGGGTCTTGTCTTGATTGTCGGCTTTACATGGCAGATTAGTTAGCCATTTGTTGACTACGGAACTGCAGCTGCATGATATAAATCGTGTGATAATGGAAGAATCTGCCAACTGGCATTTGCGACGAAGTTTTCGAACAATGGAAAAAGTAAGAGACAGGGAGTATATAAGGGAGGAGATAAGCTTTTGAGAGGTCAGTTGTCAGTTGTCAGTTGTCAGTTGTGCTGCGATCACCGAGGCTGGAGGATGTTGTTAAGAGAGACATTGTTTAAGGCAGTAGTTGGTCTGCGATCACCGAGGCTGGAGGATAGGTTTAAGACATTGTTTAAGAAGAGTCGTCGTCGAAAGATTGCAGTTTAAAGTCGCAGCCAAAGCATAGGAGAGAGGACTTGTTAAATTTACAGTAAACCAGTCGTCATCGAAGCAGAGCAGAGTAAAGTCGTCGAAATACCACAAACTTTCTTTTTCAAACCAAAAGTATTTAGTAGAATCTGTGAATTTAATAGAAGCTGTGAAATCCCCACCACTGTGCTTCGAAAGTTAAAAGTATCCTGGGCAGCCGTAAGTAGCAAGAGAAAAGTAAAATGATTTTTGTAAACCGACTTAAAAGATAATGTCAGATAGATATCGTTCTTTAGTGTTGATAGAATAAACTGTTTAAATTTAAAATCCATCTTGTAGTATAAGTTCGTTGATAATTAATTTCGTCTATGTCTAGACGAATAAATATTTCTTGTTAATTTAAATCTAAATTTTGTGTTCTTTGAATATGTTTAAATGTTCTGCCGTTATCAAACCCAGTTAAGACCTTTTAGAGATTGAGATATGTTTTTAAAATTGTATAATTGTTTCAAGTATTGCTAAATAAATTTTGTTTGTTTTAAAAAAGTTAATAGTTTTTCATTTAAAAAGCCCATCATATTTAATTATTACATTTTGGCTACCACAACGTGGGACAAATTAATAAATTAATATATTTGAATATTGCATTTTGGCTACCACAACGTGGGGCAAATTAATGAGCCTCATGATTGATCATTACAATATATATATATATATATATATATATATATATATATATATATATATAGAACAGTATTGTCTGGGTACACCAGATGACTGCGATGTTGATTATCACAGAAACTTTGCGTTGTAATAAAACAATGAAACCGGTTGATTACCGAGAAATGTTTATTATACTACAAATGTATTTTTACCTTCAAAATAATTATAAACGGTTGTATTATTATTTGTAATGGAGCTATACAGAACCGTCCGTCATTTTTTTAGCCCAACCTGATTGTTGAAATAAACGTTTGAGCATGCATAAACCTCTTTTCCGGCGCTGAACTACTATGTAGGAATGATATCTCTACCGTTTTTTATTGCGGCAGTAAAATAGAATCGAACCATCACCTTAAGATCTTCTTTTCCACCCCCGCCGCACCCCGGTAAGAATTTTTATGACGGACAAATGTATCCGATGAGGACTCGCTTCGCATCCATCGACAGTGTGGGGAGTTTTGAAGGGGCTGGGGACATGAATATTTGAATACGCAAAGCTGTCGTCAACTTAGCGATTTTCTCGTTGGCGAAATGCATATTATTCATGACGGGAATAATTCACCAGACACCTCTCTCCATCCATCCCCCGGCCTCCTGCCTCTAACAGGCTCGGGGTCATGCATATTGTATACATCTATCTGAGCCAATCTCGCAAATAACATCGCTTCCCCTTCGCACACCCCGCGCCATCTGCGAAAATTATTTATATTTATAAAACTCAGATCCAGAGGAACCAACGTCATAGTGGAATAATAACCGGGTAGTCACCCCCACCACCGTCGATGACAATAACCTTTCCGAGTTCGCCGATGAAACCGTGTTCTGACCATCAGACAAAAAAACCCAACAACCTTCTTGATCCCGTACCTCGTAAATCCTTCACGAATGTCTCATTATGTGATACGTCCTACACAACCTCCCTTATAACGTTTATTTAATGTTTAACTGATGTTTGATTAAATAATTCGGGGAAAATATATTTTTACATAAACTTATTTAACATGTGCATATAAGACCTTGATTTATCAGCGTTCAAACACACAATCATTATACAATGTCCTCTGATTCCGAATACCCTTTACCGTACCTGATAATTCAATAATGAATAAATAAACATAAATGAGTATGACTCTCGTTCTTCTCACTGACTGCCGTAAGATAAGTTTATAACTTAGTCAGAATTGAACACGATTGTATGGTGTTTTACCACAGACACACAAATAAAGTTCTCGTGCAGTTACTTCGTGTTTCGTGCATGTGCAGGTTTGGTAATCAGGTACCTCCTTCGGCTGCGATGTAGGTAGACACGGGCTACCTTTCGCTCTGTGATTACGTCATCTCTCAGCGATCGACAAATGTAGTGAATATGAAAATTTCAAATAAAAAAAAGTATGCCATATGTCGACATTAATATATTGTGTATTGAATTAGAAAACAAATGATTAATAATTACTCTACCACAATTATGAATATCTAATTATTTTAATTATCAACTATATTAATTAATTATTTAGGTTTTCTATACCAATGTAATTAATTTTATAGTGTTAAATAATTATATTAATCACTAATATTAAATATCTCTATAATGTGTATAGATCTTTCAGGACTTCCGTAATATGTTCCGCTTATACTTAGGCTGAATATTCAATTCAAAATGGCGCAGCAATGTCTCCTTGCACAAGAACCTTTACAACGAAATCTTAACGGTTCAATCAATCTAACATATTTGTTTATATATATATATGTAATTTGTAATAAACAAAAGAAAGTTTTAATTATTTTAATTAATTATGATTTATGTAATATTCAAATATTTCGTCTTTATTTAAATTAACGAGCCCCACGTCGTGGTAGCCAATTTGTAATAAACATATGAAAGCCTTTAATTAATTTAAAGAATTAATAAAATTTAATACATAAAATTATTTATTTTCACTTTGTGGCATCCAACTCAAAAATAATTACAATTTAAAATACTAATTTCTCAGGGCCTTAACTGGGTTTGATAATGGACACAACAAATTGATTAAAAAATCTTATTAACAAACAGTTCACAATTTACCTAAACAATATGTCGATAGAAAGAAATTTAAAAGTAAAGATATTAACTCTGATTGACAATTAAAAGAGAACGAAATCTGACTATTCTTTATTTACGTTTACAATTAATCGTTAGTTTTGGTATTGTTACTTACGTAGTGTCCATCTGGTTCCAGCATTCTTTTTGGTTTCGGAAGTACACTATTGCAAACTTTTACACTGATTCTAAGATTCACTGATTTCACACTATTGAAGTCAAAATTGATAGGCTCCCAGGAACTCGGATAATCCTCTTTTTTGTCAGCTATCTGATGTCTGCTTGCCTTATACGAATCCTATGATTCGTAGATTTGTTAGTCTTTTACCGCTTTGGACATAAACTGACTTCCTTTCCTGGCTGCTACAGACGTAAAACTGCACTCCTTTTTTAGCTGCTGATAGACGTAAAAACTGATAACTTAGCGATATTTACGGGGTAATACTTCCGTGAATGTTTTTACTTTGTCTTAAATTCACAACTTTGTTTAATAATTCATTAACGATGGCTAGTCTCTGCTCTAGTATTATTCGTTCCGACCTCTGAAATGTCCCGCCACCAACTAACTGTTAGTGCTCTCCAGTTTTATCGCGCATACGCCATTTTTGACTTTCCGACAAAGCAACAGAGCTTTGTTCGATCAGACCGCTATAATGGATTTATCAGACAATTCAAAATTTATGTCCAAACAATTAATGGCATAATTAATTGGCATTACAATATATATTGCTTTACATCAATCATCACTATCATTAAAATCCACGGCGCAAAATTACAAACAACGAGATTTTACTTCATATTTAATTAATTAAATGTCATAATGACACGCAACATTCCGATAACTAAAACTATCCAGAAAAATCCGTATATTTATCTGGAGCCAAGTAATCTACCTCAGTCACCCATTGACGGAATCACGTATACAAAACCCTCAGCGAAAACGCGTAACCCAAAGATTTAATCTGATCAAATTCGTCCGCTCCTGTCATCCAAAAATCATCCTCCATACATACTAAACTTTTATCCGACCAGTAAATCGAGTCTATTCTCTTCGCACATCATCACATTCAATCTTTAAGGGCCATGGAAAGAAGAGTCCTCGGGTTCTGTCTTTCTACACACATCCATCAAACTGTTTCCTTGTCCACCAACGTCTTTCCCATCTTAATCAGTCATATGGCTATCTTCATTGGCTGGAAATCTAAATCTTCCTCCATAAACTGAAAAAGTAATACCAAAACTAACAACACCGCAATTTTTCAACCACACTATAACATGTCCTGTCCTGTCCTAGATCAGTTGCAAAAATTGCAGTTCGGTTTGGATTCATTTATTCTCGCTACAAAACAATTAAAAAAGCCTGCTACCAATCAACACTCCAAATACAAGAATAATTAGAAACGTCTGTGCCCTTCACCTCCCCATCCTACCTGAGTAAGAGGACCTTAGTCCAAAATATAAATGGAATAAATCAATATAAGTTATCATGAGTGTGAAACTAGAAGAATATTAATATACAAATCTATTAATATTTTCGGTTACCCAGATATTATTTTTTTCCTTCAACATTCTTTTATATGATGAAAAATAATTTTTGGAACCTTAATCGGTGATAGTCTTATAAGAGTACACTGTATAAGAGTACACTGTTTAAAGAATTGCATATTTAATTAAGCTTTTGTTGTAATATTTATAATATTTTTATTTATAATAATTGTTTTAGTATTCACAGTGGCATCGGACAGTTTTGTATTCGCTCAATTTTTTACACACACATTGTGATTGTGTGAATTTTCAGAAGAGCAGAGACAGCACGGGTGAAACTAATAAGATATATAGTAGTTATTAAAGAATACCGATTGAAATTTTCCATAAAATTGCGTAAAAATATGCAAGCCAGAGATGTAGGATTTTATTTTCTCAGATAATCAGCACGGCAGAAAAAGATTCCCTTTGTTTCTGAAGCGGAATACTTTGTCCCCCGTGACGTATTATATTGCGCTTCGATTTGCGTATAATAATGACTTCAATCTAAGCACCCAACCAAGAAGTTACGTTGTTGTATTTGCGAAGGGGTTGGTTGGGGGCTGGATGCGAGGGCATCGTGTTTCATGCTCCGCAGGGTTCTCGAGCTACGAAGCACTCAGCAGTGATCTATGCCGTTCTAGTCTTGTATTCTACGGTTCCTTACTTAGATTCCGTGTTTGCATCCATTATTGAAGAGCTCCATTTCTTTAGCGTTCCTGCAGTGTTTAACTTTTCAGTGACGCACTGGCGCGCTCAGCGTCGTGTCCGATTCCGAAAGTTCTGCAGCGTGTGAGAGGAAATCCCCTACCGCAGCAGCATGAATAAGTACAGCTCTCAAGAAAAACAGAGCACGGGTTTCCTATCAAATGATAAAACAGAGAACTAAGGAAGTTGAATAATTAAATTTTAATTTTAAATAAATTTAATATTACTATTACATATATAATATCACTAACACATTATTTACTATAATCAATAACAGTAAAGATAAAGTAGACTTGGGAGACAAACATTATGTGGATCATAAGATTCAATGCAACAACTGTAAAGCCAGTTATATCGGCCAAACTAAAAGAGCTTTAAAAACAAGAATCAAAGAGCATTATAAAAATCAAAAGTTTTCTGATTATAAATAAAATGTCATCTCCAAACATTCTTTCGACTCGAATAATACCAAAATGTTGGACATGGGTTAATTTCCGAAACTATAAAAATAAAATACAACAATTAAACTTTAAAAATTCAAAGTGTTTACGAATTCTATAAATGACACGGTTTTATCTTTACAATATACTAGCTCGGTGCCCGGCGTAGACCGTGTCTTATTTATATAAACCCGAAAAAGAATTTAATTCTTTATTAATCTTTAGTCAAGAAGACACAACCTAAATCTAACTATTCCTAGTTCCGTTCACAATTTCGACCAATAGTGCTTTAATTGAACAGCTTTAAAATACATTGAATTTTATTGCATAAATACCAACAAACATACCTTCGAATTTATTCTTAAATACTCCTCGAGTATTTCAGGATATAATCGTCACTCAGTCTTCATACATTACGAAATATTACATTGATGAAATTGTTAGCTAGACTCACAACTAATACAGCGCGAAAATTAACTTACATTTTCCCCCAAGGATGGTAAAGTAATTCGTATTCTTTATTATGATTCGATGGAATATTGCTGTATAAAATTATTTCTGCTTTATTTCATTCCTAATAAAGGAGATATTTCCTTTGTTCGTTGCGTAGTAACGTCATTCTCTCGCGTGACGTCATTGTCGCTTGGCGCGCAGTAATTTAATATTTAATGATCACGGTTTTTAATTATAATTTTTTCCACATGTATTCTAGGCGTTTCTCACCCTCACAGTACCGTTTCTCGTGTTTTGAAGAATTTGTGTACCAATTTTTGTTGCAATCTATCCACGCTTTTAAATTTGTATAGAAATTAACGTAAATACATACATACATACAAATATACATCCTTTTTTATTATATAGATTTGCTTATAGCAATTTTGTTTACTTCAAGTGTATGCGGTGATCAATAAGTTTTATTGTAACTGATGAGTTTTGCCGTTGTACAGACGAAACGTTTTACTTACTTTACATAATTTTTTTTATCCCTTGTTATTCGTTTTTTTAACCACCTTATAAATTTAATTAATTTTAAACACAACACAAAATGGCCAATTTGTAAGGAAAAAACTTGTATTATTAAAATAAAATAAATATTTACAATATTACGACGTTTCGCCCACTTTTTAAGGACTTCATCATAAATAAATTTCTTCATGATGTTAAACTGTAAACAAAATTTATACAATAAAATATAAATGTAAAGTGAAAACAAATAGATTATTTAATTTTACAGATTGAATTTATTTATGCCTATTACCTGATAAAGTCCCCAAAACAGTGGATGAAACGTCGTAACAATGTAATTTTTGTTTTATTTGAATAATAAAAGGTTTAGTTCACAAATTAGCCGGTATTTTTATTTAGTAAATTTAGAATTTAAGATCTACTGAAATATAGAATTTAACCGGTTTATAAAATTTGTGATTTTGTTGATAAACTGCTGATACACTAGAAAATTAATTAATGTTTACAGGGGTAGTTTTTTTTAATTTTTTAAAAATATTATTAGCTTTATACATCACTGTTCGGATTTGAAAATTAATAATTGTTAAAGCCAAACCATCAAACGATTCTACACTTTTAGCTCAAACCTAATGGTAAATCAGAAAATTGTCTGTTGATTTCGTAATTATTTGTATTGATTTTTTTTAAAACAAGTTACTTGGTTGAATGTGCGTGTGTTCGCCTTCCGTGATGGCGGTAGCGACGGGGGAGGTTTTGAGGAGGAGTCGCCTAGGGCTTGGTGGAGTCGAGGTCAGGCCTTCATCCGTTTATCTGAGCCAGCGGAGCGCAGAGCTAGATTGCGGTTCCTCTTTGCTTGCCCCTAGGGTTCCTTCTCTCTGCCGTCAATTTTAACCCTGCCGTGTGTGCGTTCAAATTCCAAATCAGTCCCAGTCCCTCCACACGGCTTTAAATATCAGCCCTGCGCTCAGGGGGTAGTTCCCATTTGTGAAGCAACTCCCAAGAGTGGACGATAGCTTTAAGCTTTAATTTCTCAACGCAGAACGTTTCTACAGCAATGAAAAAAATTTAAAATTGGGGGAATTAATTTTATGTCATGACGGTATATTTTTTAGTACATGACATACCCACACACATAGACACATACGTGATTCGTATATCGACTACTTCACTGACTGTTGTGCCAGTTGACCTTTGATCGAGTTCACTGTTGCGTCCAGTTTATAATTATCGCAATCTTAAATTACAGTAAATATAATATATTATAAACATATCACAGAATGTAAACCATATTGTACCTAAGACGCAGCCAACATCCTGTAAATAATGAAACCACAATGTAAAAAAAAAAGTAGTAGTAATTTTGTAATGTGAATCGTGGTCACTAATAACCATGTCGGTTGATGTGACAATAAACTAAATATTAAAAAAATATATATATCACGTTTAACGACAGTGTAAATAAATTTGATTTTAAATTGATTTGCATGGTGTAAATTAATTAATTAATAAGGTAAAATATTTTTAAATATCTGTTATTGACTCATTTATATATATTGTAATACCACAATAAAATATAACTACCAATTTAAACAAACAATTATTATTTATTAAGACAAAATTTACAATTACACAAATAATCTAATGAAATTTTATAAAATCAAAACAATTTTATTTATCTTGAATACAATTGATAACATAGACTCGGTACCCTCAGGGTCTTTACTGGGTTGATAAGGAAACGGAACACAAATGTTACAATTAAAAAAATACAGTTAGATAAATGAAAAACGAAATGAAATGATTGAAACGAATGAAACGAAATCTGACTTTTTACCCTTATTTAACAATTTACAATTATGAATACAGAAAATAAACTTACAAGCTCTCTGGTCCATGCAATTTGGATCTCTCGCATACCGGCACACACTCTCTTCATACAGACTTAAAAAGGCACCAGGTTGCGCTCACGCTCTGCTTTCACCGCCACCTCTTCTTAATGACGTTACCCTTACCAACTCTGCTGGCAGACAGATTTCCACGACGAACTCCTACCGACTTTTGTTGACGGATGTCCAACTGATTACTCTCGGCCACCTAGCTTGGCCTACCATCCGATGATCTCTCCTGAATGCAAACTCCCAACTGTTCATAACATTGTTTCGGCCACTTTCTTGGCCCTGCATCCGCCCTGCGGACCTGCAACAACGCTCTCCATCAGCGGTCTCCTGCTCCTGACTAATTCCTCATAATACTCCTCCCTGACTAACTCTGCCTTTATCAGCTCTCTTATTTATATCGCGGCTCCAGAATATTCCCTTGTTTTCATAGTTTTTTGAAGTTCCATGTTCGCCAAACAACACCAGCTGTTGGCTTTCTCCTGTTCCGAGAGCCACTCAATCAATTAAATTAAACATCTCCTTTTAATGTAATTGCCTCGTCCACCAAACATCTGTTATCATGCCTTTCAGGGTTCTGTCGTCAAGATGTCGGTCAAAACCATTTAGTCCTAAGAGCCGCAAAAATGCTCAATTATAGTCCTCCCCTTCTCTAAGAGCCACTTATCCATCATTTTTTCATTATCTTTTATATGTACAAACCACTCAAGGATCCTCAGTCTGACTTGGTAAACAAATATGATAAAAATAAGAACTGAATTCATGTCCTTCTTTACTGGTTATTACAATATATATATTATTTATATATATTTATGCTATATAATTATATAACTAATTTTTTTAGTAGTGAAAATAAAAAATGGCCGCATGAAAGTTGTAACATCTTTAGGTTTTTAATGCAGACTTGCATTACCCGCGCCAGTGGCAAAACACAAAGATATTAGATGAGGTAAGACAGTCAGTTGGTCGTGATGGCCGTCCGGTCGACTTCCGTCCTGTCCCCTCCAATTCTATAATGATCTGGGATTAAATAATGGTCCTGTAATATCATTACACTAGGCTGTTGAACATCCGAATCGAACCTGTGCAAGTCTGTAAAAATACAACCAGTGTATTTTTTAAAGGCCTAAATAAAAAATTTATTAACCAGTTTTAGGAAATGGGCTACATAAAGAATTATATAAAATTCATTAGTGATTCATAGGAAAGACCAAACTGAAGAAAATGCCGCTGATTTCGCAATTAATGTATTTCTGTCTTCGTATAAGAATTAGATTCAGGGTCTTCGTATGATAATTGAAGTTTGTAGTGGAAATTGCGATGACTACCTTCTCTATAAGGGGGGATTTCTGAGGGACCAATTCGATGGATGAAATTCAGTATTATTTATTAGTTGTGAAATGTGTGTTTTATCTGAGGAACACGGACACTTTTTATAATAGGATAATTGACACGTGAGATTCGTAATCAGAAGTGTTTCTCTGTTGTGACGTACATTTTTCCCCAACGAAGCGATTTTTTTCACTTCTTGGCCTTTGACTATCCCCACCCACACCTTTCTCGATGTCCCACTCACGAAGAGAAAACAAGAAAACTTTTGTGTAACCCAGTTGTTGTTGGAAAAGGCAGTAGATGCTGGTAAGTTTGGCAACGCAGCTAAAACGTCTCTTCAGGTATGACAGGAAGAATGAATTCTGCCATCACGAAAATCGAAAAATAATTTTACAATCTTGTAAAAGCTTCAATTTCCGTTACCAATTTCGTTAAAAAAGTTTCTGATAATATTTCTGACTCCAGATTGTTCTGAATTTATTTTAGGTTTTTATTCACTTTACTCCAATAAGAATTATATAGATAGAAACTTCAAAAATATTCTTCTCGCGTTAGTCAACTTTGGCGAATATTTCGAAAAATTTACCAACAACCGCGAATCAGCTGTTTTTACGATTTTTATTACCTGGTTTTTACAGCGTGGTGTCCAGAGCCCCATTAATTATTCGTGAATACATGTTGATTTCTTCGCATTATCAAAGGAGACCACATTTCTGTTAATAAACGATCACCACCATCATACTATAAAGGCCAAACGTGTCATGAAAGGAACACAAGGACCATAAAGAGACGCTCGTCACTATCACACTATTTATTCCCGAGTGGCATAGCCAGTCATTCCAATTGATTCAGTGTTTTACAATTTCAAACAATATTTTTTCGTCTTCAGTATTAAAATTCGATACAAAATCCTATGTTTTAAATTTCATCAGCTTCTATTTGAACTGTAAAAGAAATACAAGTGTGATTCTACGGTCGTGGGGTGGGTAAAGTTTACGGAAACATACAATTTTGTTGCATGCGAATGTGTTAATCGGAAGTGACTTTGGGTTGAGGCACGAACACACAAAAATGATGATACATGAAAAGAAAAAGCATTGTTTATTTACATCAACATATTCGCAAAGTGTTTCTTCCCCTCAAAGTTTAAAATAAATATTCACACTTGTGTACACTTGGCACTGTCAAAAGAGGCAGCATTTCTGTTAAAACAATGATCACCACCAACGCCATACTATAAAGGTCAATCGTGTCATGAAAGTAACACAAGGACCATAAAGACACGCTGTCAGGATCGCGCTAGCTTCACTCAAATAAAGCAGTGCACTTAGTTCAGATCCGCAAACCTGTGATTTTTCCCGCAACGGTACGTTGCCATATATTTTTATTTAAAGTTTGTGTCGTCCTTTTTTACGTATATTTTTACGTATAAAGACGAGTAAACAAACAAAATTATTTTTTCAGTGAAAAATAATTTATTTTAAATTTTATATTACGAATGTTGACTCCACCGTTTTAGATATGTGAAAGTTATCATCCACATATCATATCGCCATCTATATTTGTGTTACCTTGAAATATTTATTGTTCTTTGAGTAACGTTGTAGTTTATTTCTCGCGGTTCCCAGAGAGAGACATTGAGTTAGATACGACTCGTAATGGAAGGTTGTTAAATAACTTGCCGTGAACAATTTACGTGCGTCATTCAATTTTTCTCCCCTTCGCTACTCCCCCGACCACACCCCCTACCTTTTTTAGAGTACATTAGTTAAACCATAAAAAATCCGAACCTATAGGTAAATTGGGGAGGAGGCACAGGAGTTATAGGGGTGGTGGTGGTGGGGGGATCAAAATATGCAGTGAATCGTAAAATTGATTTATCCCCTTGGCCGCCGGTAACAGTTTACGGCCTCCCAGGGGGAGAGAGGAAGTTTTATTCGTACCAGACGGCCGGTCGCGTTTCCTCCGGGTTGAAAGGTCCGTCGAGTGATAACTCACACCCCTTCACACACGAGCCCAATGGACACAGACACTCCTACAATTGAACCCCATCGAGAGACGAAACAATTTAAATGGGGGTGGGCTCACGTGATTCTTCAAGTGACTGTGGATGATGGGCTGCTTTATGACACTATTTGAATGAAACAATTTTTTTTACGAACATTTAGTTTTCACGTACAGTAGTGAAAAATTTAGACTCAAGTGCTCCAACCCAGAATGTTACCGTTTCCATTCAGACAAATTGTTTTTCTGCACTGTTCTCAACAATTGTGAAATCATTCACTAATTTCATCCAACCTATTTGCCATTAATACATAAATTAGATTTCTTCGACTAATTCTTTTATATAGTGTTCCAATAATCACTGCATTTATCCTTAGACTAATTATGGCTTCGTTCCTGTTTTAAATATAACTATATTTTTACTTCCAGTTTTAATCAATTAGATCGTGTTTTAAATATTACTATATTTTTCCCTTTGATTTTTTAGTGCTTGGATGTTTTATAGATACCATTATATTTTTTCCTTCCATTATTGAGTGCTTCTAGCCTGTTTTAAATATCACTACATTTTTGCCTTAGTTTAATTATGGTTTCATTCTGTTTTAAACATCACTATGTGTTTCCTTCGACCACTAAGTGCTTCTATCCTGTTTTAAATATCACTATATTTTTACTTCGATTAGCTAGTGATTTGATCTTGTTTTAGATATCTATACATTTTTTCCTTAGATTAATTAGGGATTCGTTCCTTTTTTAAAGATCACAATACTTGTCCTGCGATTATTTAGTGCTTCAATCCACTTTTAAATAACACTACATTTTGTCCTTAGTGTAAATAGGGCTTTGATCCTGTTTACTTCGATTGTTATGCGATTAGATGTCGTCTTAAATATTCACTATATTTTTTCCTTTGATTTCTTGGTGCTCGGATCGTGTTTAAGATATCACTATATTTTTTACTTCGATTAATTAGTGATTCTATCCTGTTTTAAGTATCACTCTATTTACTTAATTTTATTAATTAGTACTTGGATCGTGTTTTGAATATCACTCTATTTTTTCTTAGATTAATTAGTCCTCTGATTGTGTTTCTAATATCACTATATTTTCCCCTTCGATTAATTAGAGCTTCGATCTTGTTTTAAGCATCACTACACTTTTCCTTAGATTAATTAGGGCATCGTTCCTGTTTTAAATACCACTAATTTTATATTTAGTTTAATTATGGATTATATCGCGTTTTAAGTATCACTTATTAGTGTTTCCATCGTGTTTTAAATATCACTTTATGTTTTATCTTAGACTTACGAGTGCTTAGACTTCGATCGTGTTTCATTGCTGCGTGCAGTTGGTACTAGGTAATTCTTCTCTAGGAATATTACGTCATGGAGCTACTGTATTGTGGTTGTGTGTTTGTATGTGTGTGTATGAATAACCTTCCAGGAGGCTGAAGCCGTATGCGAGGAAATCGCTGTTGCAGATGTTAATATCACCGGTTCCAGTTACGTTTCGCAATATCCTCGGTGAAAGCACCAACTACTTGCAATTTCCTAACTCGACGCATGGAAGCTGTATAACACCGAGAGGTTTTTTTTTTTTTTGTATTGTAGCAGACCGTCTCCTCCCCCTCGGCCAGGAACTGAGTCAACTTCTCGACAGAGCTACAAGAGCGAGCGAATTAATCTGCAGACTCGATGAAAGCTGTCGTTCCGAAGAACGTCCCCCACCCCCACAACCCACCCCCTGCCAGATATATTCAGATTCCCTCGAGGGAATCAAATCCTGCTGCTGCGTCTGATATTATTCGAACACCTAGCAGTTGTGGGAGACAGGAATTTCATATGCCTCCACTGCTGGAGCCGAAACTAATCAACAGTCTGCGAATCCTCTTTTTTTCTTTCCCCTTGCTCCCCCACACCCCTTCATCACCCCTAAAAGGAGGCATTTCTTACCTTTCCGAGAAAGGTAATTACCTATCTGTCAGATTATAAGAGAGGGGACAGACAACCATAGCGTCTCGCTGAATATCTGATCGATCCAAATAAACGAGGCAGCAGAAACCAATACAGAGAATTCTAAATCCTGATATTACGACCCGTGACGTTGAATTTCCGCGTACTAATTCCTAACAAGTTCCTCTGAAATGGAATGAAAAACTTGATTAAAGATCACGACCGGACAATGATCGAAGCTGGAGTTTTCCCTATCGGATCAAATCCTCTCTCCTTGACGGAATTTAGAATCTGACACGGGAGACCGCCACCAGACGCAGAATCTAAATCCCCGATGCTGACAGCTACACAAATGAGAATTCTAATAGAATTACAGAGGCAATTATAACTCTAATCCTCCAACCCCCCCCCCCCTCCCAGCGGCAGCTATTACGTTCCGCATCACCATTTTTAATACAGCGATTAATTAACTGTCTCACAAACAAAGAGATTGAATTTATACTCTTCAATAAATGTTTATTAAGCGCGTTTAAATATTAATGTACAAGCGAGAGCGAAACTTTCTGTTTCTCAGCTTACTGCGGGAACTCGGAAAGACAAGAATGGATTGTCAGTAATCTGTGTAGATAAAAAAACGGAGTGTGTCCTGAGGGACATGTACATAAAATAACATTTAAGAATATATACGCGTGATATATAAAAAAGAAATGTGTTCCTATTCAGAAATAAATAGTTTAAATTCACGAAGTATGAGAAACGGTGAAGCAGGATCAGCGGACGGGTCTGAGAAAATGTTTTTGGTTGAGTCATATAGCTGTTATTTGTTTAGTAGTTATAATTAACCACACTGGAGACATTGAGACTCATAAAGAAACTACCAAGACTTTAAAAAAAATATATCTAGATTTTTACGAAATTACAGCAGGGTAGATTATGATTACTAGTTGTCAAAATAAATTCAAGTTGTATGTGTGACATAATATGTAATAGTGGATTGAAATCAGATGATTTTGAAGGTTATTTGGCATAATTTCTTTGAACTAACTGGGATATATGGGAAAAAAATAATATATTCTTTGGAAGTTATTTTTTTTCTCTTTGTGCTAATATATAATGTAACATATCTACGGGATTGTCCGTTGATAGAGCCGTATTTTGTGTGTTTTTGGGTATTTTTGTGTATTGTTGAGTTCTTGCCAATTGAGGCGGAGCGTTACCTTGAATGGGCAGTTACAAATCGGCAGCGGAAGGGAGCAGATTCTCTACAAAAGTGTACTTGTTTAGGCCAAAACTACGACTGAGGAAATTATGTTTCATGTTTCGATCAATAAACTATTAAAATCATTAAAGTATGGTTATTCACTTGATAAAATAACCTGGCTCCGAAGAACTGACGAATCTTATGATTCGTACACGTAAGCTAGACTCAGAAATTATTCTTTATAACGGAAATAAAGTGTCGTTATAGTACTGTCGAAGTTGTTTGCCCAAATCTTTTGGCGCCCAACGTGGGGCCCAAAATAATTTACTCCAACATTAATGTGATCTGTGTTTTATTTTGTTGCGTTAATTGAGTCGCCGTTCTTTTTCAATTAGATTTGCTGTTATATTCCTAATATGCAATATCAAATTGTTAGAAGATAACTCAAATAACTTTTAAAAGAGTTTTAAAAGAAAATCGATACTAGTTGTAGATACGAGTGGATGTATAGTTTTATACAACTGTCTGTTGATCTACTTTATTTAACGTTGAATTGTTTCATATACAATATTTCTATATAGTAGGGGATGGTAAGATAATTAGCATAGATTGTTAATTTTAAATTGTTTATTCTGCATATTGCTACTATATGTTACACAAAGTGCAATCCTGGCAACGTGGTTGTGAAGGTACCGACCAACCGAAACAGGAAGAAAGAAAAAAGTATCGAAGGGTCGTGGCAAAAGATTATCTCGGTGACGATATTTATAAACATACTCTTTCGAGCAAGGAAGACAGTTCGCGAAGTTATCATTATTGATAACATATTTTAAATATTTTACTTGTATACTATACGAACAATTTTTGTCATATAACCAATAAACTGTTGAATTGGATGAACAGTTCAATTCTTAAGTTGATGTTGATTTATTATTAAATGTCAGATAAACATAATGTCGAAGGAAGTCTGCGAGAGGATTCTCTCGCAGGTGAACCTTCCCAGAGAGCTCTGGCTGGGGCTACCTTTGGGATGCCTTCACATCTCTCTGTTTTCTTTGAACTAAGGTTCCCACATGCCGAGGCACCTCGGTCTATATTGAGAGGTGTATGTTCCGGGGTCGTAGACATTGGGCATACGGTAAGAGTTGTCCGCTATTCCTATTATAATAGTCGGCCAGCTGCCTCCTAAACTGGCCAAGGCATGGCGAGGGGTAAGCTGCGACCCCACAGCAAACCCCTCAACCGCCATCGGAAGGGCGTGAGACAAGTACCAAATGCCCGACCTACCTGATGGAGGTTTTTATAGGGTTTGTCCTGCATTACTTTTAGGCGAATTCCGGGTAGGATCCTTAAATTATAGCTCGGGGGCCCTAGTTAACCCTTGGCTACCTTCCTCCACCCATCCGCATTCCCCTTTTCAAATCCCTATCCTATGCCAAATGTAAAACAAATATTAAATGTGCGGTCATGTTGAAACAATCGTTATAAAAAATAAAAACAAAATTACTAGCAATCAAACAGTGCAGATATTATTTTTAGAATTTTTCAGGCAAGTCGTAATCTGTAACGCAACAATCAGATAAGGTATAATAGTAATACGTTATATATTTTGCCGAAGATCTATAATATATATAAATGTATTTAATATTGATAACCGAGTTAAATATTTAACGACAGAAATTAATTTAATTCAATATGAAAAGAGATTTAAATGATTAATTAATCCATTTAATACGTAAAATACATTTAAAATTACAGAATTGTAATAAAATTATCGTTAATTATTTATTGTAAATGCAATAATATATATCGATACATTACTAATATTTTCCTTTGTTTAAAATTTTAATTTTTAATACGTTGACGATTTCTGGGAGTCGTGTGACGTCAACGGATGACGTAACCACCGCACAAAGTCTGCCATATCTCCTTGCCAAGCAGTTGCAGTGGACGCCTGATTCTTTCCACCTATACGTGCCCTTTGTAAAATTGGTATGAGAGTTTTTTTAGTTATGTGGTAATAGCAAAACCATTGATCATATTGTCGCATATAAAGATTGTTAATAAACAAACTTATACCCATAGCGGTGAGAAGAGAGAGACTCATATTCATACGATAATTTGCCTTGTTATAAGAGAAATAATAAATATTTATCAGCTAGCCGGAATTTTAAAAAAACACATCTAGGTTAAATGCTGTATATTTGATTTCGGGGAGGATAATTTATTATACCTATATAATAAAAATAATATATATTTGTATGTATATATTTACATTAATCTCTATACATATTTAAACGCGTGGACAGATTGAAGAATATGTGTACCAATTTTTTTTCAAACGTCGAGTAACAGTACTGTGGAGGTTGGAAACCTGTAGCATAAAGGTGGAAAGAATTATAATTACTGTGCGTCAAGAAATAATAACGTCAAAGCACACGCGAGAGAGACGTTACTACGTGACGATACGGCTCAAACAAAGTAAATAGTTCCTTTTTTCGTAATGAAATAAAGCAGAAATATTTTCATTGAATGAAAAGTATAATTTTACTCCATCGAATGATGATAAAAAACAATACAAAATATTTTACGATCCTTGCGGAAAATGTAAGTTAATTTTCGTGCCATATTAGTGACTCAAATATGGCGACCATTTATTTACATTGTGAATATAGTAAAGAATTTCATCAATTTAATTTTTCGCAATGTCTGAATACTGAGGGACAATTATATCCTGCAATACTCAAGGAGTATATTTAAGAACAAATTCGGCGGTATTTTTGTTGGGATTGATGAAATAAAATTCAAAGTATGTTACAGCTGTTCAATTTATACACTATCGTTCGTAAGTATGTTCGGAACTAGGAATAGTTAGATTTAGATTAAATCAAGTCTAGACAAAACATTAAAATAAAATTAAAAACTTTTTCGGGTTTATATAAATACATACCCGGGCAACGCCGGCATCCAGCTAGTTTATATAATAAAAAGGGTTCGTAAATTTTTTAAGTATATATGTATGTATGTATGTATTTAGGTTAATCTCTATACAGATTTAAACGCGTGGACAGATTGCAACAAAAATTGGTACACATATTCTTCGAAACTCGAGAAACGATACTGCGGGGGTGAGTAGTCCCTAGAATAAAGGTGGAAAGAATTATAATTAAGAAACATGGTCATTTTGATTTAAATTTCTGCACGCCAAGAGACCGTAACGTCAGAGCATACAAGAGAGAGAGAGAGAGTGAGAGAGGGGTGGAGAGGGAGGGAGAGAGAGACAGAGTCCGTAATACCTGCACAACAAGGGAAATAGTTCCATTTTTCGTAATGAAATAAAACAGAATATTTTGATAGAATAAAAAGTATAATTTTATCCATCGAATGATAATAAAATAATACGAAATACTTTACGTTACTTGCAGAAAATGTAAGTCAAAATTCTCCGCCATATTTAATTTTTTTTATGTACAAAAATTAATTTCATAAATTTATTAAATGTCAAATAGTATTAAAGTGCATTCAAATATGATGTGCTGTATTATTAGGGTTCTGTTGGAAGTTATGAAAAATGGGCGGAGGGATACTGGAAATGAGAAAGCGATGGGTTAAATTGGTGTGAGATTCTGACTCGGGTTCGCACCACCTGTTGTTGGTGAAAAATTGAGAATGCGTTATTATTACAGTTATTAAATGAGGAAAGACTAATGTGTGGTTGTGGGTGCAATATATTAGTAAAGAATATTTTCTAATAGGAGTGGTATGATGTACAAGCTGCCAGTTAGTCAAGGGAACTACGAATCAGTGACGACCGACGTGTCCGATGACCCGGCGTTAACACCTAGATTGGATTCGAACGTACGACCCGTCCCGATACTATAATGGTATTTGCGTGGAAAGGAGTCGGTTGGTTTCGCGGCTTGTCCCGTAATTAACGTCAGTGTGCAAATCGTTATCTGGCGTGTTGACTGTCGCTTCAGGACGACGATTGTTTGCCGGGGGCTCGGGAGGATATTGCCGTTGCCATCTGCTGACCTAATGAAATTGTGAGCGCGGAATGTTGGCTTTGCTGCTGGCTAGTTGGATTTGGCCGCCGCATATCCCGGGCCTTATTGGCATCCCCTGTCTGACGCTTTCCGAAGAGAGAGGGAGACCGAAAAAAAAATACGTTCCAATTACGAACAGCAGCTGCATCACGCCAGGTAACAGCGGATTACGAACTGGAGCTCGTTATATTGCAGTTGATGAGTTCTGCTATGGCAAGTTATTAGGAATTTTAAAAATTATCAGACGGACGAAATATCTTCATTAAATACACCCAAACTTTTGACCGAATAAAATATGAATTAATCTGACACATAAATTGTGTAGTGAGTTTTTTTTAGCACCTGACGAAACACACAAGGTATCCATAAACGTCTGGAATTTATATCATCATTTATTTTGTCTGTATTTTGCAATTTTTCTAATTAATAATTTTCAAAACTGACGTAAATTTTTCATTTTAAACCAACCTTCAGTCTGATTTTTTTTTAGAGCAACAGGCTACATGAGGGTAATCCACGTTGGGCAACTCCACTTTAATAGCATAGGAAGGGATTTTAAAGGGGGGATGCGGAAGGGTAGAGGAAGGTAGCCAAGGATTAACTAGGGCCCCCGGGCTATATTTTAAGGATCCTACCAGGCATTCGCCTAAAGAAATGCAGAGAAAACCCTAGAAAAACCTGCATCAGGTAGGTCGGGCGTTGGGTACTTGTCCCACGTCCTTCAGATAGCGGGAGAGGAGTTTGCTGTGGGGACGCAGCATTCCCTTCTCCGTGCCGCGACCATTTTAGGAGGCAGCTGGCCCACTATTCCAATGGGAATAGCGGACAACTCTTATCGTATGCCCAAGGTCTGTGACCCCGGAACATACACCTCTCAGAACAGGCCGAGCTGCCTCGGCTTGTGGGAACCTTAGTTCAAAAACGGAGAGGAAAAGACATCCCCAAAGGTAGCCCCTTCGTATCTCTCCTACAAGGTTCTGCCTGCGAGAGAACATCCCTCGCAGGTACTGCCTGCGAGAGAATAGCCCTCGCAGACCCGTTCTACTTTTTACATACGACACAAAACGTTTCTTAACTACGATTTGTGATCTCTTCAGTTGCTTATAATTAACTAAATATGAATTGAAAATTCAGGGCCGAAAATCTAATCACAGGGATGAAAATTTTCTTTCTGTGATGTTAATTATAATACATTTCTGACTTATCCGGAGTTATTAATTGTCGCTGAGTTTAATTATGATAATCAACTTTCCGGTAAAGTGTTCTTCTGTGTGGAAGAGGAAAACAGTGTGTGTATGCTCCATCATACAAATCTACAACCTTGGATTAAATTTCACAAAACACGTGTTCCTTAAAAACCGGAAACAAACACTGTGGAGGTAAGACACGACTATTATCCCGGGGGGCTGTGGTGCTTGTTTTCTGAAATGATAAAACGACGGATATTTTCGTTGAGTAAATATTTTAAGCGATAAATGAGATTGATAGTGTTTCTTCCTATGTTGTATCAACTCCTTTCTGTATTGGAGGGTAGGGCCCATAGGGGTGGGGGTGGAGTAGTATTTCAAGAAAATAACATGAAAAGAAACGAGATTGGAGTCGAATCCGTGGTTACAGTTGCCACTGAGTTTAATTATAACATTCACCTCTTCGTTTAACCCTCCAGGGGCGGGGGCGGACGGGGGTGGAAATTTGAAAACGTGTTAAAACGGCTGATATTTTCATCTAAAAAGATTTTTCGGGGTCAATGAGGTAGATAGCGTTTCTCCAGATATTGTTGTGTATATTTTCGACCCCTTTCAACATGGGTTGATGGGGGGATGGTAGAGGGGCGTTACATTAAAATAATGCGAAAACAACTGAGATTGGAGTCAAATCCTGGGCTATGGATGTCACTGAGTATAATTATGACAACGCGGGAAACGTCGATCACTCAGCTAGTACTTTAATAAAATTCTCAACTTCTAAATTAAAAACAAGTTCCTTGAAGGGATCTACTGTTGATACAACCTGAAGGATGCTTGGTATTCTTTACGAACGTCTGTGTTAGGTACCTTTACACTAAAATGTTGTCAACAATTTTTTTTGTCACCAACAATGTTGGCAACAAGGACCCGTCAAAATTGTAGACAATAAATTTTTGGCCAACATTACTCACTGTCTCTGGGAAATTATAGAGCGAAAAACATCCTTCTTACAGATAAAATTAAAATTAGTGTATTTTTCTAACGGCGAAAAAAGTAAGACTTAAACAAAAATCGAGGATATTGATAAAATAATAAATGCGCTTTAAAAACTCGAATTGAACATAAAAAATAATTTTAAATTATACTGTAGTGGTAGAGTTTGGAGAAAAGACTACGACGGTAAATCCGGAAACGAAGGAAGGTACAAGGGAAGAAAAACTAGAAGGATGTACGATACGGAATAGATTTTCTCTGGAGGAAAGTGAAACAAAAAATGAAAACTGGAGGCAAGAATCTAGCGGACATTTTATGGAAGTAAAGAAAAGTGTTTACAATTATGAAAAATAATAATTTACGATTTTTAACGGGTACGTACGATAATTATTTCAACAGAGCCAGAGTGCGATGTGTTTGCTGTGTCGGATTTTATGCAAAACAGTGAAGCGATGAAGGAGGACACGGTGTACGGTATTTTTTCTTCTTGTTACTTTCGTGTAATAACACGGCAAGGCCTCGAGCACTTACAGCAGAGTCCTGGTAGGAGTAAAAAAAATCTTTTGGGATTCACAAAAAAAGGAAAAAATGGTTGGGGAAAACCTGGTTCTTAGAAGATGGAGCCGTAATGCAGTACAAACACTGGAAGGCAATCAGAAAAAATAGTCACCAAGCAGACAAATGCTGGAGTTTCATAAATTACTGTAAAATGTACTAAGAGCTGATACTCCAATTCAACCAGGATTTATTTTAACATTATAAATAAATATTCCGACAGGTCTCTGACATTACCTTAATGTTCCCACATGTCTTAACCATATTTATTTTCCTTCGCACGATCCCCATGAGAATTTTTTCGAGTAACTCCGCCGCACGTAAAGGTCACCGTCTCCGAGGGACAAAGTCTAATCGAATCTCAGGTTACTTTACATTAAACTCACCCAGAAGCACTTCGATCGCGAGTGTATTTATTGAAAAAATTTTCTATGTCTGTTGCTCTACACGAAAGAACATAGTAAATTGTTCCACATTATCCTATTCGTAATAAATCCTGATTATCTGGCATTACTATGATACTACCGTGAACAAAATATTGCTCTTCAATTAAAATATACAAGCCATTTTTCTTTTCTTTCAGTCCTTGTCGACCGTTGTGGCAACTTTATAACAAAAAATAGAATTAGCTTCGTTTACCTGAATTAAAAAAATTACGAATAATTTCCTTATTTTTCATTTACAAAATAATTTTAAAAAGTTTTCGATATAAGTGGTACATAACAAATCACAACTGTTATTATAACTATGATACATATATTTGGATCTGTTTACAACAGGTATAAAAACTAATGCACTGTAGTGTTTTTTTTATATTATAACCAGTTGAGTGTTCGACGTTGCCCCTGAACCTCTTGGTGAACATTTCATTTAAACAGCACCTACAGTGCCAGTGTTTGGAACATTTCCCCATTTCGTTCCCCTCCCCGAAAAAACACCCAACTTCAAATAAACCGGGATTATGACTGAAGATATTCGGGAATACTACTACTACATAAAATAAAAGTCTCTCAAAACTCACGACGAATTAAAACAGCAAAAAATTCTCGATAACTAAATAAAATGTAAAACTATTACAGATATCTTAAAGGAGTAAAAAATGCAACAGTTAATTAATAAAGATCAAAACAGAGAGGATACAATTAGGAAATAAAAAATTTCGAGGGTCTAAACTAATGTTTTCTCATCCGCGTCCACCTACACGAAGACGAACATAAAATTTCTTCAACCGCTATGATTAATGCTAGACAAACTCAGCGGCTCCTATATCCCCAGAATCGACAATAATATCGGTCTTTTTAAAATTATTTTTTATGTAAAACCCTTCAACCACCAATAAGGGTACTTCCCGCCCTTGGCTTTTGGGGTTGAAATTGGACACTTATAAAACTATATAATGACACTATCAAATAAGCTACACGGAAATAGTTTTATTCGACGCTAATAATGGCCATTTAGGAATGTTTATAATTTCCACCCCCACCACTAGAGGCCGTAGGTGTGTATTAACCCATCAGTGTTTGGTCCTGGATCGTAAGTAACATGTGTATAAAGTTTGGTAGAAATTGGTCTACGTATTTAATATTGTAAACGGAAATTTGTATCGCCCCCCCCCCATCACCCCTACTTCTGGGGACTAAAATAAATCCTTACCAGAGTGGTAACTGTCGGAATTAAACTCAGTGACTTCTATAACCCCTGATTCAACACCAGTTGTGATCATGTTTTAAAATTTGTTTCCACAACTACGGGCTGAATTACAACTTTACTAACTTTTTTATTTCTATAACCCTAGCTTTTACTCCTATTTCAGTTTCGAGTTACTTTCATTGTAACTCCCTTTATTGGTGTTTTAATGAGTCGAAATTATACTCTAGATACATCTGGATATAAACTATTAATCACATACACTCCGAGAATAATTAATCGACGCTAATATGGGCCGTTGAAGCATTTTTTAAATATCTATATAATAAAAAAGGATGTATATTTGTATGTATGTATGTATGTATGTATGTATTTACGTTGTTCTTTATACAAATTTTATCGCGTGGACAGAATGCAACAAAAATTGGTATACGTATTCTGCCAAAATCGAGAACCGGTACTGTGGGGGTGACAAACCACTAGCATAAATGTGAAAAGAATTATAATTTTAAAAAGTGATCATTAAGTGATAAATTACTGCGCGCCAATATATCATGACATCACGCGACAGAGAGAGACGTTACTACGCAACGAACAAAGGAAATAGTTCGATTTTTCCGTAATGAAATGAAGCAGAAATATTTTCATTGAATAAAAGTATAATTCTATCCAGTAATACTCCATCGAGTGATAATAAAAAACAATACAAAATACTTTACAATCGTTGCGGAAAATGTTAGTTAATTTAGTGAGTGCAATATGGCCACCATTTCTTTACATTTGGAATGTAGCTATCAATTTGATCACTTCAATCCTTCGTAATGTGCGAATATTGATGGACAATTATATCCTGCAATACTCAAGAAGTACTGTCTGAAGTCTTACTGACAATTATTTGTTCGCGGAGAATTATATTTCTAAAGAATAACGATGGTATGTTTGTTGCTATTATGCAATTAAACTCTATGTATCTTATAGCTATTAAATTAATGCAGTATATTTATGTATTGGTAAAGAAATTCGGAGGTATGTTTGTTGAGATTGATGCAATAAAATTCAATGTATTTTATAGCTGTTCAATTAAAGCACTATTGGTCGAAATTGTGTAGGGAACTAGGAATAGTTAGATTTAGGTTGTGTCTTCTTGACTAAAGATTAATATAGAATTAAATTCTTTTTCTGGTTTATATAAATAAGACACGGGCAACGCCGGGCACTCAGCTAGTATATATATAAAACTTTGCGGGGGTGCGAACAACGTCTCACCAAAGTCTCATCGCAATTGGAAGAGTGATTTAGGAGCCTAAAGACATTCATTTTTCTATATAGAGAGATTTCATGATTTTTAATTATTCCTAAGATTGTAAATAACGTTCTATCTGAAGAAATTATTTCTGTAGCTCAAATTAATCCATGCCCTTACAAACGATTACCCTTTTAAACACTAAGAAATATTCTAAATAAATAAATATAATGTCGTCACAGTCAGGAAAGTTTATTTAATTGACATTGTGATTAATCCAATATTTTCGTCCCTAATTTTGGATCTTTATTTTTGCTGGAACATTTCTGCAGGTAAATTGTTTAAAATCGTCTGTCGATTTATTTGAGAATTCAAAATTTCTTCGATGTATAAATTTTTGGCATTCTCGTTTTGATTTTTTATCTGAATTTTTTTCAATTCGTGTACACGACTTTTACTTATGTGCACTAATAATTGTATCTTCAATATTGTTCTTTTATGTAATAATGTATGCTACTTCCTCTAAGTACAGGACTAACGGAATGAATCGGATCAAATAAAAATCCACGCTTCGTTTCCCGTGTTAGGTTTAAATTCTGGTTGTCAACTTTTCCCGTGCTAATTTTTCTACTATTTATCTCACCCTACAAGTGACCAGGTATTACAATTGTTTTGGGGCTCTCTTTGTGATGCTTTTCTCCATAAGGACCCAAACAACGTGCGTAATACTAAAGTACGGAACGAACCAGACAGTTCTTTTGCACAGTGTTTTTCAATATGGACTACTATTTAATTATTACAGCCCAAAGCAGTTTTTAAAATATATAAATGGTAAAACTGATATGGGATGATCGTAAAATCCTGACCGTCACAAGAATTTTGTTAGAATATTTTTGGCTATGTATAGTAACGTAATATATTATAATGCTGTAAAATAGAGACACTTTCAAGCTAGTCGTTTTGCGCATAGCAAGCGGTAATGTTTTAAGTACTCAACCCCTAAATTAGGGTCTCGCCAATTTTGGGAGGGGGGAGGGTGGATTGGCGGGTTTCGGCGGAATTACGGGAGATGTAATTGACTAACAGGCCTCGGATCCCTCGGATTTCGATCCTCATTGGCCCACGTGTTCGCGTCGCCTAGCAACGCGGACAGACGTGAGCCAGACGCCCACGCAACCTCTCCTCCTCTGACGTCGGACATATTGAATTGGGACGACGACGACGGGTACTCCCGGGCAATCTCAATAGAGAAGCACTTCCATTCTGTTTCCACACTCTATAGAGAGGGTGGAGGATGCGGCCACTCAGGGGAACACGTTGCTTAGTGTGACTGTGTCAGGGCATTCACAGTGAACCTCCAGAGAATTGGCACACGGACCCAATTAGCAATTCTTCTCAAGAATAGGGGTGGGTCAACTATGTGGAACGGGGAAAATTTCTCTGACGTCTATTCCTTGCACCAAAAAAAGTTATGAGAGCGTCCTATAACGTCATTAACGTCGTAGAAATGAAGTAATAATAATAATAATTTTTATCCTTGTTTCAACACAATTTCCTTGGAAGTCTACTCCCAGCGTTGCCAAATTTTTTGGACATTAAATATCTGATAAAAATTATCTGACATCTATAATAATATAGATAAAAAAATATACGGCTTTGTCATAAACTTATGTTTATTAATAAAAATTAAATATGCGATGTTTCGTCTTCTTTGAGGACCTTTTCATGTTTACTTTATTTGTATATAATGATATATTCTGACAATCTAAGATTAATAAATAAACCACAGCCTCTTAACGGCAGAAAATGAATCTGAATAAAAAATTATAAAACGTTTCACCGCTAATTTGAGAACATTTCATGTATGCAGTTTTATCAATTTTGATAGTCAGGGACGTGCTCTGCTTATTTTTGTTTCACAGCAGTCACGCGGAGCACGTCCCTGACTATCAAAATTGATAAAACTGCATACATGAAATGTTCTCAAATTAGCGGTGAAACATTTTATAATTTTTTATTCAGATTCATTTTCTGACGTTAAAATTTGTGATTTTATTATTTCTATGCAAAGAAAATTGGACACAAATTTCTGCTGCCTTACATTCGTATATAATATATATTATTTATATATGCAAAATTAATAAACCTCAAGATGTCGTACAAGAAGGCCGAAAAGTCGTGTATTTAGTTTTTATTAATAAACATAATTTTTGGACTTTTGTATATTATTAAAACAGTAGTCTGGATAAATCTGTAAATTACTCACTCATCCACAGATGAATTATCAATCCCATTTCTCTGTGAAGGTAGAGTTTTATTTCATAATATTTGAAACAAAAAATTTCGGTAGAGACCAAATAAGGACGGGTTAAAAAAATTAAACTCGCGTACTGATCTGTGGGAAAAAAAGTCCCCCTACGATTGTAGATCTAAAACCGGATAAGTACACAGCGTATTGTAATTTAGTTGTTGTGGCTGATTTTTTAGGTAAAATATTAATATAAAATACAGAATTTTTTTTTTAAGTCACTACCTTTCGTTAGATACAATTACCTTTATTATAATCTCCTGATCTTAAATAAAATAATTTATTAAATTTATGGTCCTTGTAATTGACATATTTTCTAAGAATTTGAATTGAACAATTTTTTAATTTCTTATATGAGTTTTAAATTCTGCTTATTATAAATTCCTCTGAGTAGGTAAATGCCATTTATCAATTATGAAATCAATCACTAAAAATTCAGACATTTTATTTCGTAAAACAATAAAATATCCGTCTGCAATTTTTCAAATATGTCATGTTAATCGAACAATAAAATAAGCCAACATTCGATTATTCAACAAACAGTGGACCACATAATTTTAGACAAGAATAATAACTAAAGAAAAAAATCTCCTAGGCGAATAGGATATCTACAAATTAACAGGTTCTCCAAAATATCAAGCAAATATAGTAAAAACCTAGACCAAGAAATAATAAAACATAACGCAAATGTTCGTCCCAAAACTGTCAATGTAAATATTGTAAATACATTAAATTCTGTAAATAACTTTATTTAAATGTATATATGAATCTAGCAAAGGGAATTGTAAATGTATTGTCGCTAAAGACCTTGTTGATTATGCGACCCTAAATAAACCATATTAAAAAATAAATAAAAATAAAATAGACCTTTACTTGAATAATTTTATCAGAAAATACAATATGCTATTAAACGAGTGGAATAGAGGAATATTGCACTGGTAAATGTATCAAACCACCTATAGGTTATCTTCATAACTTTATCTTCTTTGATATTTAAACAAAGGCACCTTTCGACGCCTTTGCCATAATCATCAGTTTTTTTAAAAAAAAAAACATCAATCATACATACATAATTTTACATTCACCATTTAATTACTATTTTTTACATTACTTTACGATACATTTTATGCCTTTCATCTTCTAGAAGTCTTCCTTGACTTTTATTAAGTGCATTAAATCAATTTTTTTCCTTCATTCATAACATATATGTTATGCCTGTATATGGTTACTCAATTTCTCATACTACATTTTTATCACTCTCTTTCATTTACGATCATCGACTTAATATTTTCTATTACATACATTTTTATTACATTATTTTACAATTTTCATGAATTTATTTGTAACATATATTGCAAACGACATATTTTTATTTCTCGCCACTAATTTTAATTTTTTACAAGTGTACTGTTACCATTTTCCAATTCTTTTTGTTTTTATTTCGATTATACTGGCATAGAAAAGTGTCATATTTCCTATATAATAAAATAAATAAATCAGGTGAACTTATATGTGGTTTGTTACATTTACAAGTATATATACAAAAAACAGCTTTTCGCAGTGTAATATTACAATTGTGCTACGATCTTTTTACATGATAATGAAAGGTTTGATTACTACTATATTTTGTCAGTATACTAACACGTAATTTTCCAATGTTATATTTGTTTTGCTCTCAGACAGGCGTTTTGTTGTTGTTGAGGATTTTGCTTTCTAAAGTACGTCTTGTACAGCTGGTGATATTTCTCCTCTGAGACAGAGAGAGAGAAATGGACGGAGAGAGACGCTCGCATCAGGCCACAGCCACTCTGCATCTAGATTAGAAATGGACCATACGGCCCGATGGTAGTTTAATCACTTTCCGGGAAAGATCAATACGGCAGCAGTCAAACATGAAACGTCCGTGGCGTTGCCACATGCAATAAGCTTCATCCGTGTTTCTCAAAGACTTGTGACTACTAAATAGTACTCTTATAAAATATGAGATTATATAGTTGTCACTGGAAGACGGTAGTTTAATTGTGCTGTTGAGAGAGACGGGTATTTTGATTTTTACGGTTTTAATATAGTAAAATAAAAATGAATTTAATTCATAATATATAAAAAATGAATGCTACCTAGTCTTGAAAAGTGACAATTGAACGGTATTTTAAGGTTAAATAAAAGTGTCAAATCGCCGTTGAATTTTAACAGTTAATTTTATAATAAATACTATTTCTGAATTCTTAGAGACAAGCGTGGTGTGATAAACAGTGTAATGTGATGAAGCAGAATCAATAACAAATTTTAGTGCAGTAAAAATTACGTATAAATATATTATGTAAGAATAGGGCTTATAGAATTTTATGATTGGGCGTGCGAGTAATAAATATGAACGTTAAAAATAATATTGGTTACTGTTGATATATCAAAAATACATTGTATTAAAAACTAAAATATTATTCATATACAAATCTTAATGAATTATGGGCATTAGAAAAAACGTTTTAGTCGTGGCGCCTATTTTGTGGCCATATAATTAACATTATATTAATTAACTGTCAAACCAATGGAGAAATTGGTGACTTTAGAACGCAAATTTTGTAACATACGAGAAATTTTAACCGCTTCTTCATGACTATTTTTTCAGAGGAGAAGATAACTCCTTAAAATTAATTCAATATTATTTTTTAATATTTGAATAAAAACGAATTTTTTCCCAGAGCCTATTTGTGGCTTGCTAGAAATTACTGCCATAAAATTTGGCGCCAAAGTGACGCGGTGTTAAGTAGAAACCGTGCCTTCAGACAAAGGCGGCGGATTATGGGAGATCCCTGCCTTAGGGGTATTGACCTGACGAAAATCGTCCTGAGATTCGCCTGTTTAACGACTTAGAAATTTATTGGAATATTGAATGTAATTAAAATGAATCATCTAAAGTGAGCCAATAAATTTTAATTTATCTAGATGCAATTAAAAAAAGATTCTGTTGAATTTGTGTGAACCTTCAATTATAAATATATTAAATGTAAAGTCAATGAAAAACAAATTTTAATTTTTTTATATAATATTAACCTCCCCCCTAGCATTATATTATTGTGTTTCCTAAGTCGGCTATCTTCTAGTAAACAGTATGCATATATATAAATATATATATTTAAATTTTAATTTAACGTCTATTTTCAATTAAGAAAACAATTGATGACTTTATACAGACACTTTTTGTTTTTTATTTATATTGTAACGACGTTTCTTGTGCTAGTTCATTATAGTAATTTGGTAAGCTTTTTTTGTACATAAGTTTACTTTGTACTATTATACTATACATCTAATCATTTGTAAATACCTTCTCTGTATGACATGATCTGAAGATGGTACGAAAGGCATCGAAACGTAGTGACAATATAAATAAAAAATAAAAAGAGTCTGTCCGAGGTCTTCAATTGTTATATTAGTATTTATGTGTGTTGAAACTTTGCTGATGTTGGGATATTTTCCCCCCTCGGTTGGATTCCAGAGATAGTAACGTGAATGGAGTGACGTCAGAGTTGATGTTATACGAGATGTGCGAAAATTATGATTTTTGAATTTGAATTTTTTTTATAGAGGAACGTGGAAAATATGTAAATGTGAAAGTAATTGCCTTATGTTAATTAATGATTATAAGATAGAGGTATAGTGATACTTCATTGCATTATTAGCCGTGATATTAATACAGTAATTGTATACTTGGCTGAAACCGGATATTCTGAAGAATTTAGTGTCGTAACATTAAGAAAAATATACGTGATGCTAATAAAAACTTCATTTTGTACAGTTTTACATTTCACGAAGCTTAAATTTCTATACGGCGTAAATCTTTGTTTAAGAGTATAAACGGAAAAACAGGAACCAAAAACATATCAATTGTTGTAACTATTCTCTTTCGCGGAATATTCCGTTATTGTAGTTGTGTAAAGGAACACGCGCGTACACACTTTGCGTATTATGTGGAGCGTGAAACATTGCAACAACGCTGCAAGAGACGAAGCCTGCCAAAAGCGAAAAACTTTATTTGCATCGCTGCCTAATTCAAACACCCTGTATAATTTTTCATTCCGAGTTGGTGGTCGCTTTAGTTAAAGCAATCGAAGAGAGAGAATAGAGCTGCAGCGAGCAAGTGTGTGTGTGTTTGTGTGTGTGTGTGTGTGTGTGTGTGCGCTACGGAAGAGTTTGCCGGAAATGTCAGGAAATGACTTGTTTATTTTTTAGTTGTATCACAACTACCATTTATTCTGTGATTTACACAGATCAATTCAAAACGTAACCGGTGAACCGATGCCCTCGTGATTGTAGAGATTAGTTTACTGCTGGATGGTTCAGCCAAATACTTCAGCTGGGATGTAAAAGAACAATAAAAATTGTAATTGGCCTCGCCTGAAACACAGAAGGTTAACTTCTAAAATAAATTCTTCTCTTATACAGAAATTTTAAGCTGTGATAAGTTCCGTGATTCATTAGGTATTAAACAATTTTCAATCCACCGATTTAAATTAATTTATCAAATACGTACGTATACACCTCCACGGCTAAATCAAAAAGCTTAATATTTATTAATTATTCAATACAGTGTTCTCAAATAAATAATAAACTTACGGGTTTAAATTCGGTTCTTTAAAATTAGGTAAATAATTTTTTTTTAAGTACTTACATAAAAGTTTATAGCCATTGGGTACCGAAAAAACTAATTAATTAATATATTATTCAATTAAACAAAATTTTCTTCTGCTTTGAAACTTAAATCCAAGAATCAGTTGATTATGGCAGATTGTCTATTTTCTTGTAAAGGAAGTGTGAGATGAAACAAATAAAATTAAAAAATATATAATTACTGGAAAAAATAGGAGTCAAGGGACCACGTCGTTCACAAATTAATAATATCTTTAGAATTTTTTTTTTTGGGGGGGGGGGGTTTGTATCTTGGTTGTGAGGTTTCTCGGTACTTATTAGATGAATGACACCGTCATCTTCAGTAAATTATTTATTTAGTCTCCTACTTTTACTTGATAAATGTAATTAATCTAGAGCATGATTTTTAAAATAAAATTTTACCTACTTTATGCGCTTGCTTTATTTTAACCAATAAATTATTTATATTTTTCATTTTTATAGATTTAAAAAATTTCTGATTTGAACCAAAAAAATAACTTCAGGGGAGTCTTGTTCTTTTAAAAAAAATACGTTGTAAATTACGGAAGTTGAAGTAAATTACCTTTTTAATTATTAATATATAAAATAAAAATATTTCTTAATAGACACATTAATGAGAATATTATAAAAGAAAACTATAAATGAGTCTTTTAAATTCTTTCACCTTCATCAGTGATAACACTAACATAAAGTACAAAAAAAGTAACTTTAACCGTATACAGATTAAATACAAAGAGATTATAAAACTACTGTCGTAAACACATTCTAATTTGATGTTAGCACTTATATTTTTGAAAATTTTAGGCTTTACTATTTTTTTAAAAAAATACTTTCAACATTAAAAATTGAAACATATAGAACTTTGAAACTTTTATCGGTTTGCTTACAGTCTTGAAATTGTTTGATTTCAGATTCCAAATAAAACAACACATTAGTGAAATTGAAAGAAAAGTTATAATGAGAACTTAATTGAACTGTATGGATCAATTTTCGTTTTTTATGAAGGATAGTTTTAAGATTGTGTATTTAAAAAATTTACTTAATATTGATACCGTACTTATAATTACGAAAAATATTTATCTCGTCGTTAGATATACTTTTAGTTCCAGCAAAAATAATATAAAATTGGCATTTCTGTTAACAACAGAATTTTTTATATAAAATAATTCTGATGTATTATTTATTTTTCAGGTACGTTCCTTCCCTTGACTGTCCTTCCAGAAAAGGTAATTAGTTATTTCTTTTAGTACCAAGTGTCTCCGCTACAATTCAAATTGAATTTGCATATCTATTTTTTAAGTCTCAATTTAAAGGGAGTTCTTATCGTAAGTAACACTTGACCTGTTGCGTGAAATATTTTTTTTTGTGGTGTGTGCAAGCTTAAAATTTTCTTTCAAGCGTGAACAGATTTACGTCATCTCATTTCACTCAAAAGTCACGGAAGAATGGAAATTTAGTACTACTACGATTATTTGGTGCTGCGTGTTCCTTAGTAACGTATGCAATATTGCGTCGCGTAAGATAGAAAATTTCTGCATAACTATTTGTAGGTTTGTATTTGAGTTGATAGAAAAGTCTGTATTTCACACTCGAAAATAAGTTACTGCTGAATATGAAATTGAGTAAAGGAAATATATCGGATACATGACAACAGTATTTTATTAATAGCTACATTAATGGAAGTTTTTATAGAAGAACAACTCATGATTTGGTCAAATTCAAGTGCCGGAAATCATATACATATAAAAATACAAAGGGATTAGAAAACTCAAAAATAATAAAAACTACGATCTTGAATTATTTAATTTGATGTCATTATAATTTATTTTTGCAATATTTTTTCTAAAATTCTTTTCAATATTAAAACTAGTAACCTTAAAAAACTCGGAAATTTTTATATCATTTCTTATAGATTTGTTATTTTTTTATATTCTTGTCTTCAATTTTGTTACTTCAGTTTTAATTCATGAAATTGAATCAACCCGTATTTTATTTTGTACCTAAAATTTTTAAAAAAATTTAGTTATCTATTGACAACGGATGTTTATTTTCTTAAGATATTATTTTTTCCCAGTGTTTAAATTATAAATTATTATGTTTTATTTATAATTATCTGATTTATTCATCATATACACTGGGAAAACCATCGATCATTGATATATTTTTTATGTATTAGTTATGATTGTACATTTAAAAATAAAAAACAAGCAATTTGAAGGCAGAAAGCAATTATTTATGGTAAATTAAACTACGTTTCGTTGCTAAATTTGTGACTTCTTCAGGCTGAAGTTTAACACTACAAATCCAAACCAAACAATTGCAATAATAAAAAGTTGGCAAAAACAATCAATATAAATTTAGGTGCACTTACAATATTCAGGCCATTCTTCCTTGACTGCCGTGGCTGAAATAGACGCTTATTATTATATTTTTTTATATATATTATATTATTAATATATGTTATACTATTTATACATAATATTATTTTTAAGTAGTCATAATTGTTAGAATATATATGTCATTATCATGGAGTTTTATTTATTATTACATATTATTAAATAAATATTATCTACTATGAGTGCTTGGAGTTTTCCGGGTATTTATTTAAATTAACCATAGGAGGTGATGATTTGACGCTAACCTCTAGGTAAACATTTCATTTAACCAGCACCAATAGCGCCAGTGTTATATAGGCATCTAACTTAAAATAAATCACGACGATGACTGACAGTGTTCGGGAACACTCCTACAACATAAAGTAAAAATCAAGTATCTCGACGAATTAAAACAGTAAAGAATACTCGATAACTTAATAAAGTGTAAAATTTTCCAGATATCTAAAAGGACTAAAAAAATGCAATTGTTAACTTAATAAAGACCAAAACGGAGAGAATACAATAAGAAAATAGAAATTTGCCGGTACCTTAACGCGGTATAAAACTACTCCGGATAATCTATTCTCAAAAAGGTCCACCTCCACGGAGAGGAACAAAAAATTTCATCAACCGCCATGATTAATGCGAGAATTAAACTCAGCGAATCCTATAACCAGTGAATCGACAATAATATAGGTCCTTTTTGCATTTTATTTTTATGTAAACCACTTCCACAAAACACCTATACTGTAAGGGTGCTTCCATCCCTTGCCATTTGGAGTTGAAATTAAATACATAAAAATTTTACAATGACGCTATAAAATTAAGCGACACCGGAAGCATATTATTCGACGCTAATAATGGCTGTTCAGGAATTTTTTTAAATTCCTCCCTAATCCATAGATGCAGTAGGTGTCTCTTAAGCCCTCAGTGTTTGCTCCTGGATCGTAAGTAACATGTGTATAAAGTTTGATAGAAATTGGTCTACGAATTTAAGATTGTAAACGGAAATCCATTTTACCCTCTTACATCCTCACATTTAAGGACTCATCTAAAACTTAACTGACATAGTTAATGTCAGGATTGACCTAATTAAAATTTATAATCCTGGATTTGACACTAATCTCAGCCGTTTCGTGTTATATTTATGTATTATTGGTGCTTTATGGGGTTGAAATTATACACTCAAAACAGAATGTTTTTATATGTCACCCCCGTTCTCCTTTTGGGAGTTTCCTTACGCTTAGAAAACCAGACAGAAACCTTCGCGCGCAACAACTCACCAAAGTCATCGCAATCTGGTTTAGGAGTGTTTAGGGGATACACAGATACACACATTTGCGCACAGATACATATATATTATTATTTATTATTATGAAATAGTTTATCAGCTATATATTCTTTTTATGGATTCTAACAGAAATTACTCAGTAACATATTTGAAGAAATGTATCATATTAATCAATTTGGTAAGATTTTTAATGTTTGACACCTTTAAATTACTATATTTGTAATTTTATTGTTATAAAATTTATATTACAAAGTTTATAACACCTCCTCTACACCCCAACCCTTATACACAACCCCCGTCATCGATATATGTGAACATTCCTTAAACCCTTCCAGTGTTACACACACTCGTAATTTACTTTCCTGACAAGAAATGAAAATATAATAATGTAGGTTTCAGATAATTAATTATTTTTTTTGTCTCAAAAAGTGTTGCAAGGTGATTAGGCAAAAACAAATCAATCACAGTCGGGTCTGGACGTGTCCAATCAATTACAAACGAGACTCGTATCGCACGATGGCTGTCACTCGATATTTCTGTCCTCCATTGCTTGCTACGTAGTTTAACTCATTTATTACAACGGTATGGATTTACTCGCGTTACGGACTGGTATCGTTGAAATAGATAAAAGAAACAGGCTAATACACTCATTCGCAAAAGTGCGTTTTTAAAAAAATGCTCCATTATTTTTGCGTTGTTGGATGAAGCTATGGTAAACGTTTATGGGGTAACAATAAAAATAAATAATCCATTTATACTGATTCACGTATCGGATAATGTTAGTGGCGTTTATATTACATATCAACGATAATTTTAAAGCTGTGGGGAAACGTTTATTTCATACTTGCGCTCCAGCTTCGATTTATTTATTTTACGCACGCATGTTAACAAATTATAAAAGTCAAATTTTTATCAACTGTGTTTTTATTAGCTTATTTATATATGATAACAAAAATTTCAGAATTTTATTTGTATAAAGGCCAAAATAAATAACATTGATTTTAATTCTGATTAAATTAATATTTTATTTTACATTTTTCCACTGTTCTGCATTTTTTTGGGTTTGAAAATAATGTTTTGTTATTTTAATTTCAAATTCCTGATCACATTAAATCGTAAATACTTCACAAATAATACAAAAAATGAAATGTTTTGATTTTTACGTCTGTTTATGATTAAATAAATTGTAGTTTATGACCAAGCGTAATAATATTTTATTTATTTAAAAAATTGAGGTTAAGATGACAACGTTTCGAAACCTATTTTGTACCTTCTTCAGGTCAAGACTTTAGTGAAAAGTTTCATTCGTAACCAGACTTCGTGAATGTTTATAATTTCTAGTTTCGCATATCTTTTAGTACATAACTTTTCAGTTCTAGTCTCAAAGATGTCGAGGGATTCAAATACGTCCCGAAACGTTATTTTTTAATTGAAGATTATATATATATATATATATATATATATATATATATATCTGACTACTTATGAGTAAATTATAAAATAAACACATCCTTTTTTTTGGCAGAAAATGATTTATAGGGGTCATTGAAAAAAATATACAACGTTTCGTCGCTATTTTCGATCACTTCAGGTTGATGAAACGCAGCCTGTTTTTTTTCGACGACAGCGGTCAACGGATTAAATCCCTGACTGTCAAAATACTTTCAAACTTCATGTATCTGAAGAACTAGTAAATAGCGACGAAACGTTTCATTATTTTTTCAATTATAAATAAATTTCTGACTTTAAAAGGTTGTTTCATTTTTTTTATATATAGTTAGCTTTTTTAAATAATTTTTTTAATAAATTGCCAGTATTTTCGTTACAAACTACACTTTATTAAACGTACAATTATCTGCTTTTGTTACATAATTGCGAGAAAAGGCATGATTATGCATGATATAGATCATCTTTTCATTTTATTTTCCAACTTAGTAATTATCACAGGTTAGAATATATACTAAAAAAAATGCACTATATGGAAAATTTTGATGACGCATTCACATCAAATGTTCGCCATTATTTCGAAATTATTCAGTCGATAGCCATGACACGATTTTCTTTTTCGTTTATTGAAGTCGGAAAATTTTAATTGCCACTATATTTTATTCTATGTATTTCAATATATAGTAGTATTTTTGTATATTGTCGTTTCAACTGTACGAGAAATATTTTTTTACTCATATTCACATCTGTTATTTTATTGTATGACAAATTCAGCGCGCCGGTACAAATTCGTTTTATTTTTAACTCTACTGGCTAGGGCAAGTGTGTTGAAAACAACAATACGTTCTCAACCCCTTCCAACCTCTCTCCACCCTACAATAGAGATGGAACTAGATCGCAGATATAATTCGAGTATTTGACATCTGAACAAAAAAAAAAGGATGTCAATTTGTGTGACGCGATCTATTTGACGTCGCTCGCAAACGAAGAGAGATGATCTTCGTTAATCCCCCGGAGGATTCGCGGTGGGGTGGGGATGGGGTGTATGTGGGTGGTGATGCTTTAACGAACAGGCCATCAGATTTTGTGGACGTCGCACGAAGGAAAGAATATAGAAGTGAACTAGAGATGTGTATTTTATATACACGTCAAGGATTCTTAAAGTTTTGTACCATATAATCCGTTATATGTTTTTGGAAAAGGAGGGCGGAGGGGAATTAGATATAAACGGAATTGTGGAATTATGTGTCAGTATCGAAAGCTTAACTTCTGGTGTAGTTCAGCGTGACCGTAATTTAAATATTTGCAAAGTAATATAATAAATCAATTCATTGATTCATTTTCATGCTCATTTAAAAATTTAAAAGTAATTCAAAGGTTTACACTATTAACGTACAAAAAAACTAAATTATATTTTCATATATATTTATTCTTAAAAATTTACCTTTCGTCTGAAGAGTATATAGCTAAATTCATATATTTGTCCGTTGAAGTTGTAATATTAACAGAGATTAATATAAACAATTTTTTTTGAAAATTTAAAAAATAAAGTATCAAATTTTTTATTATTAATTTTGAAAGAATTATACCAAAATTTTTACTTAATTAAATTATTTTACATGTTTTAAATATAATATATAATTACATTAGACACTATTACGAAATTTGAAGCAGTTACAGGCATTTTTTCGTAGTTGTTTAATATAACGAATTTGTTAGGAATACAAAAATAAATTAAAATTTTAAAATTATCTAATAGTTTTGAATAACAAATTAAATTTCCAAATTTTTTGTAATATTTATCAATATTTTTATAAAAAAACATTTATTTTGAGTCTGACGAAAGTTAATTTTGGATTATATTATAAATATTTACATATTTTTGGATTATATTATAAATATTTACATATTTTTGGATTATATTATAAATATTTACATATTTTTGGATTAAATTATAAATATTTATATATTTTTTGAATCACCAGCGATATTATTCTTAAGAACAATTTAAATAAATTTCAATCAGTTGGTACTACTTGAAAATGACTAAAACATTAAGTTCTGTAATTTTTTATTTCTGTTCTGGGAAAATTCTTCATTAATGTAGTGATTATAACATGTACTCTATCATTTATGTATTTCAACTTATAGAATGACTATGACATAATGTCGAAATCTGTCTGTCTGAAAGTTTTAAATAAATCGGAGACTGTATGAAAGGTTTTTTTTCTTCATAACTATTTAGGTGACGGGCGTTTCCCGGTTTCCTGTAATTAAACTCAGCGACATTCATAAACCCGGATTAGACTCCAATCTTGTTTTTGGTTAATTTTCATGTAAGCGCCCGTCCATACCTTCCCTAAAGGCACAGTCATCCCATGCTGAATGGGGTTAAAATTATACACAAAAATCATCGGGAGGAACACTATCAATCTCATTGACGCCGGAAAATATTTCTCCGACGCAAATATTAGCTGTTTCAGCATGTTAGAAATTTTTAAGCTTCGTCCCTGGGGTTGGTAGAAGTATTTTACATCCACAGTGTTTGTTTTCGGTTCGAAGGGAACACGTGTACGAAATTTTGTCAATAAATGGGGTAGATTTGTATGTAGAACGTACATGCACACAAACAAACAGTCGATTTTATTTAGTGATTGTAAATGAGTTAGTTTTAGTTTTGTGGTGTCTACGATTTTGTTTTGTCGGATGAAACCAACATTGGAGAAAAGGCGTTTGGTGTGTATTTTATCATTGTTAACTAGCTTCTTCTTTATCTAAAAAATTAGTTATTTTATTCACAGATTCTAAAGGGTAATGTAACATCTTGCATTGTTTTCGTTAAATGCGTCTTTCCAGAAGTAATAGAAATTCGTATTTATTGATGTGTAAAATAAAATGTGACCAGTAAAGTCGTCACTTGTTAAAATAGTGAGAAGCCACGTTCTTTCCGAAATGTTGATAAAGGTGAGAATGAAAAAGCACCAGAGAAAATAAATAAAGAAAGAAAAGTAATGGGGTTGGGGTCGGCGAGAGCATCCTGTGATATGGAAATGAACGTTCTTCAAAAGCACCCCCCCCCCCGCCTTTTTTTTGGAGCAGAGAAAGGCTGAAGCGAGAACTATGAACCCTCTCTTATTACGTCTGTCTGTCTGAGTCTTTACGACGGTAGCAAATTCCAATAACCGCCAAGACAAATGGGAATTTCTGTTGTTCATCTGCATTAAACGGATCGGAAAACGAGGACAACGAAATGGAATAGAAAGTTTTTCCCTTGTATTGGTAAAGTAAGACGTTCTTGAGGTCTTGTGGGGGTGTGTATTCATCTGAATAAAAGCATTTTATCCAAAAGTTTGTAAGGGAAGGACCGTAACATGAAAAGTTTTGCTTCGACGCTGCACGTACCGTTTATTTATTCCTTAAATACGATGATTTATACAACTGATTGATGCTGTAAATGGAACATGAGTGGATCAAGATCAGTTTAACAGATTATTAGATTTACAGTAAAAAATACTAAATATTTATTTTACCCAAAGTGTAATTCGTGATTTTAATCTAAACGAGAGGGAGTATCTGAAAATTAATTAACATTAATTAGGCATAAAAAATCGTGATTGATGCAAATACCCCATTTGGCAATCCACTTTGGTGGAAGCGTATGAAACCGAATCTTTCCATTGGAATATAACGGGCAGGTAATTTAAAATTTCTGGATGTATATTTTTACCGTTCAAAATGTTACACAATTCTTTTTTCACTTCTCTCCGGGTTATTTAAATCGCGCACATTTGTTTTGAGTTTTCAAATTTAATTCGTTATTATTTCATTACGTATTAAATAAATAATATTTTTTTAGAATAATTTTTTACGATTTCACCGTTAAGATTTCACAAGCCCGTTTTCAAATTCTTAATATGTAAATTATATTTTATTACAGACTAAGATTTTTTAAATGTATTTAATGACTTATTTACATGTTTATAATCCCCGTTTTTATCTCACAATTATTAGCCAAATTATGAATATCCGAGTTAAATATTTATAATATACTAATTATTTTTTAACCCTTCTGAAAACCCGAGAATGATTTATTCAACATTATAATTTATAAAAATATTAATTTTTATAATTATATTCCATAAATTATTTTATTTCATACGACCTTATAGAAATTTGGTTTTTTAGAATCTATCTTCTGAGTATTGGTATAAGCAAATTAAATAAATTGGTCTTATTATACGACACAGAAATGAATTGCGGATAGAGCAATTATTAAGCGTGAAATCGTATGAGAAATTACTTGCTGATTATTAGAGAAATAAATTAAGGACATCGGTAGTAACTACTGGAAAAAAAAGTATATATCTCAGTATGATCTTGAAATTTTAATCAGTTAAACTGGGCAAATATCGATTATAATAAGTCTAAAATAATAATATTAATAAATTTAATAATATGAGATTAATATTAACGCTAAATATAAACTAAAATTTCTCATTATAACCTTGTTTCTCCCCCCCCCCTCTCAATGATTTGATTATTATGAAATCTTTTAATATATGTCTATTTCCATCTATGTAGGTATTAATATTTTTATCTTATGTATTTTCCTGTTTTAAATTACCTGTTTTTCTTACTCTTAACGTATTAATATATTTCTATCTTACGTATTTTACTATTATAAAATTTATTATTTTATCTGATGTACAGTAACAAAATGAATAAATATAACGGCAAAAAAGTTAGAATATATTTCCTTTATTTAATACATTTATTTCGAAATTAATACAAATAGAAACAAAACATAACATGACTTCATGAGGTTAACATAAGGATATTCGAAAAACATGATGCTTTAAAAATAAATTTTTGTGATAAATATTTCGTCAATGATGTCGAAGAATTATTGTTATCGGTTGAAGCAAGACCATTCATCTTAAAATCGCAAATACTTTAGTATCTTATTCAAAATTGTTTTGAACCTACTAATGTCTTGTAATTTTATAGAATAGAAATTAATTTGAAAAATGAAACATTTAACGATATATATAGAGAACGTTTACATAGGCCTCAAGCCATAGGGCCATGGTTAAGTTAATTAAGGTTAGATTCCCGATCCGGTCGATATTTTCCCATTGACGTACAGTAAGAAACACTTACCATTCAAATTTTTATCACGACAGGTAATTATCAATCTCTTAATTTTTTCACACTGATTATATGCTTACCTGACAAAGTCACAAAATGAAGGACGAAACTATTTTTTGCTATATGTAATGATATCGATGTAAATGTAACCACTGAAGCAAGTATTTAATATTCAACTTGTTCTGACTTTTCTGTTTGATATATTTTTCTCTAGTTTGTGTGTTTATTATTTGGTATTTTTATATGTATTTTGCGTATTGTCTTTGTTTCTCATTGACGTATTTTCATTCTTCGTGTATCTTATTTTTTTAAATTATCGTTTAACTTATTATATAAAAATTTTTCTTGTTATGACGAAAATATGTGACTGTTTTATACAGTGATATTTACATGCATGGTATTATCGTTATGATAAACCTTGAGTATAATTTGAATTTTTCTTTAGTTGGTTAAATCCGCAGGCCTTTTTCTTGTAAGTCTTCTTAATATTTTAGGTTGGAGCGAGGTTTGAGAAATTAATGGTTTGGATGTAGGATGATTCTGCGTAGTTGACCATTGAATGGTTGTTTTTCTACTCGTACGATTGTGGGAATATTCAGGTCTGAGTGGATTCATAGTACGTATTTTGTTCTATGCGTGGTTTTACGTTTCCTAATCTCTCAGTAAAGAACTAATAAAATCATATGACGTTCCAATGACGTTGTCACCACTATCAGGTAGTATACATTTCAATTAGAAATATTTGAGACCTGCAACTAACTAGTCATGTGACTTAGTTTGAGCTGGAGTCTTCGGATAATCCAGGTGGTTTTTCCCCCCATGTCCCTCCATTTTCCCTTGCCGTAGCATAACGCTTTCTCCTGACGAGGTGATCCAATTTGGCCCAGAGTACTGCATCGTAAACTGGAGATATGAAGTCGTAAACTAGCGCAGACTCTTTATACTCATTACTCTCCCCCGCAAAACGCCAGCAACGTAAAATATAGATGACTCCTTCCTTCCTTCCTTCGGAGCGATCTCTCGCTACATTTTAGATAAAATTACACGTCCGCCTTCTCTCTCTGTTAATTGAAACAAAAAAATCCATTTCTTAATGGACGTACTTGAGAGAGAAATTAGTTAAGCTGAGCAGTGAGTAGCACTTACATCAATTTATCTATATCACGACGATTATTTAATTTTCTCCACCGTAAGTGAGAGCTCCTTCACGAGTTCAGTTCCCAAAAATTGCTTTCGTACAGGGTATTTACTCTACTATTCATGGCATTTAAAGAAAATAGTTTCTCGTATTACAAGGTCTTTAAAGTGTACTTCTACATCTTACAGGAAAATTTAAATTTATTTAATTAAACACTTTCGTATCTCTCTTTAAAAATACTAGTCGAAACATCAACGAGTCGAAACGATTATGTCCGAAATTTAATAGTATTTAAAAACAATTTTTTGAAGAAAAATTGTGAAAAGTTGTGTAGGATAGCTGGTTAATATTTTAAAATATTAATTTATTTATAAATTTTTAATTATGACTACATTTTTACAAATCGTTCTTTTATCAGCGTTCGTGACGACCTTTCACTTTATAATTTATGTTTTCATAATGAATATATATATATAAATTTAATTTAATACACGTTTCAGATATTTAATGCATAGTGTAGCATTAATGTAACATAACTTTTACTATCACTTCATAGACATGACTGTTGGTTTCTAAGAGAGAGAAATTGAGATGCAAATATGAAACCACATGCACTTAAGGAAATGTGAAATTTTTGTCATCCGTGAACAGTTTAAAACATGCCTACTCTAGCTTTCTGTGAGTCAACCCCTCACTGTAGTTTTTTTCTACTCGCCGGTAAACTTCAGAATATTTATTTTTTGTATTATTTTTAATAAAGAAAATTTAAGCGTCTTTATCAGAGTATTATAAACACACTAAAATCATAAATAGCCTATTAATGTAAATTATTGATAAATGAGACCTAATTATATTTATTTTCATTTATTTTATATATCAATAGAGCTGTAATTATTTTAATAAAATTGTACAATTGATAAATTTTTGATAATTTAATTAAGACTTTATTTTCGACTAAGTTTTAATAAATAAAATTTTTATTTTTTATATTTTAAATTATATTTAATTTTACTGTAGACAAATTTTATTTACAAGTACAAAAACTTTAAGTTATAGATTCATGACCGTTCATATTTAGAAACTACAAGTGCGTGATGTTGCATATTTGAAACGTAATCAAAATGTTCAAACAATATTTTAAAAATTTCGAGCATACATTTTTGGTTATTTTTACCGCATTGTATTCACAAAAAACACATTAAAAATTAAGTAGTAAAAATTATAAAAAATCACACACTAAAGGGTTAATTATTTACTGTATTTAACTTCGAAGTGCAATTTAATGTGTTAAAAACTTTGAAATATATAAAAGAATTTAAATTTTCTTTTAGTTTAAAATTTGTAGTTATTTAAAGACTTGTCTACTTTGAAAAATAAGTTAATGATATCTTCGAAGTTTTCAAATTTTAATAGCTATTTTTAGCAATTAGTGAAAGATTGGAAAGGATGAAACTGAAATCTGATTAACATAATATTTGAAGGATTCATTAAAAACAGAAAAATTAATTATACATACAAATTTACACAATAATTTTCCACAGCTATAAATTTAAATGAGATTCTCATATTTTATCTCAGGGCGTTTTATCGGGCCTCAGAGAAGTATATAATTGAAAATCAATATGAAAATTTATGGTATACAGTTTAAAATATTCCCCCAGAATAGAGGCACAAAATTAAATTAAATTTGACGAAATGACAAGTATGCAATGTTTAAAAAATATTTTACGAAATTTAAAACCATACTTTACATACCAATTTTGATTATTCTTAAATTTCTTTAGCACAAAATTTACAAATCCAAACCTTTTAAACAAATGAAAACTACTAATTTTTAAAAATTTTCCACATTATTGTAAATACACTTTCACAAAACACACGATGGAATCCTTTCAGAGCGCTAGACTGTAAAGTAAGATCGCCAATAGTTTCGTCAATGCCCAAGATATTACAGTGGACGCCGGTCAGTGTTATCGTGATCCAAATAATGGTCAGATCACAAGATATATTGCCAGTTGGCACCAGTCTATTATTTATTCAAATAGAAAGCCTACAAAAATAGCAGTAATCAACTGCCGAATACACTATATCATACAGTCGTCACAGAATAATGTTTTTCAGTCTAAAAATGCAGACAAACCCTTTATAATATTTTATAACTTAGTTTTTCAACACTTCAATACTCTTTGTCCGACCCCGCACTGTCTCGCTGTGAGAATTTTTTTAAAATTATTATTTATTATAGTCATAAATATTTGCTTTATGAACATTTATTTTTGTAAGTTAATATAAATTTCACTATTCTTATTACCGCAGCAGTGGCATAGTGGAACTAATAAACCTAAACTGTAATTAGTTTATTTAACGTTTTATTCTGACTTATTTGGTCACTGAAATTTATATTATATATTTCAAGGCAGTCAGATAATTTTCAATTTTTATTAGATGTTTTTTAAAATCTTTGTGCTGTGAAGAAAATCAGTGGCTTCTTGAAAAGACAATCTCGTGAAATCTAATTCGTTTTCGGGTTCACTCGGAGGCTTTTCTGTTACCTTATCCATTATTTAGGAGATGCGACCTCGTGTTTCAGGAAGACGATCCCGTTGTTATAACCCCCTTTGACGCGAACAACCCCCTCTGACACTTGCGATTCTCGATGACGACAAACTCCCCTTTCTCCTACCACCCACGTTACACCTCGTCCCTTTAGCTTTTAAAAATTCTCCTTGCGAAATGGAAATCATGATTTGAACAATTCCGTCGTTCGATTTAGTGACGACTAAAAACTTTCATGAATTATTTAGAAGCCGTTCCGGAGCACAACCTGCTCCTTAATACCCGGCGTGACGTCACCGGCGGCGGACGGATATGACGCCCACTGCAAACTTCCGCGCCGAGGCAGCAGTCGACGTCCCCCAATTAGAGGGACAAGGTTTCTACGGACGGCTCGTGTGCCAAATTTGACCACGTTTGATGTACTATGATAAAAATCGTGGATTCGTCTAAATATACACTGTCCAGACGTCGTACTTCAAATAAATGCCATCCTCATGACGTGCAATTTACATCGTTCTTTATAAATACATTTTATAAATGGTTCACAACTTAAAATAATAGACCTCAGATGATTAGAAAACTGTATAGTTTACTGCTGTAAAGAAATATATCTTTTAGGCAAACACTTTTTATTTAATATAAATAGATTCCTTTCAGATTTTCAAATTATCAACGCTGTTCTGTAAAAAATTCCAAATTTAAACTAACATTTTACCGCAAGTTGTATCACGTTAACCATGACAACATTCCACTCACGTAACTAATTATTCACTAATCTCTTGGGAGTTTCAACTGTAGGGGAAGATATACCAACCTCAGCACAAGTTTAAACACATAAAAACACAATTTCCCAGATGGACTATAGTTTTCATTCATTAACTATCAAATAAAACATTTATTCCCTCTCGTCTGAATTTTAACTCTTCGAAGAAGTTTCATGCGGATAAAACACCTCATCTGCTGCTAAATTCCTCAATCTACAAGTCAGCAACACCGTCGCCTGATTGACGGTTACAAATGTAACGTTATAATATAATGGCGACATAATAGGCGCTACGACTAGAATTTCCCAGTACGATATTGCGTGTTTTTTACTAATGCTGAAAATTCAATATTATATGTATTATATTTCAGTTCTTAATACAAATGTATTTTAGACATATCGACCGTATTTAATATACATTTTTTTTCTGTAAAATATTTCGGTAGTCTTTACTTACCTTTCCCTCTTGCGCTGTAATAATTTTCAACCTCATAGATTCAATTTTACAATGGTTTTTAAAAAATTTAAGTGCTGAATCTCCCGCAAAACAACAACAATTTTTCACAAGTATAAATGTATTGTAATGCCAATTAATTAGGCCATTAATTGGTTTTAATAAAATTTAATTGTAGCGGCAGGAGCTTCCAAAGCGACAATGAAGCCGAGCTCTGTTGCTTTGTCGGAAAGTCAAAAATGGCGTATGGGCGCTAAAACTGGAGAGCACTAACAGTTAGTTGGTGGCGGGACATTTCAGAAAACGAATAATGCTAGAGCCGAGACTAGCCATCGTTAATGTATAATTAAACAAAGTTGTGAATTTAAGACAAAGTAAAAACATTCACGGAAATATTACCCCGTAAATATCGCTAAGTTAGCAGTTTTACGTCTATCAGCAGCCAGGAAAGGAGTGCAGTTTTACGTCTGTAGCCAGCCAACAATAGTAAAGTTGCAGTTTAAGTCCCAAGCGGTAAAAGACTTATAAATCTGCGAATCAAAGGATTCGTATAAGGCAAACAGACATCAGATAGCTGACAAAAAAGAGGATCATACGAGTTCCTGGGAGCCTATCAATTTTGACTTCAATAGTGTAAAATCTGTGATTCTTAGAATCAGTGTAAAATTTTGCATTAGTGTATTTCCGAAATCAAAAAGGATGCTGGTACCAGCTGGACAGATGTGAGTAACAAAACCAAACTAATAATTAATTGTAAACGTAATTAAAAGATAGTCAGATTTCGTTCTCTTTAATTTTTGTCAATCAAATTTAATTTCTTTTCTTTTCAATTTATTTCTATCGACGTATTGTTTAGGTAAATGTGAACTGTTTGTTAATAAGATTTTGAAATCAATTTTTTGTGTCCATTATCAAACCCAGTAGAGGCCCTGAGAGAATGAGATCTCAAATTTTGTGTTTGTAATCATTTTTTGTTGCTACAAAATAAATAAATCTTTTGTTTGTTAATTTCTATCTTTTCATTTAATAAAAGCCTTCCAATTAATCATTACATTTTGACGCTTCACGTGAGGTAAATTTGAAAAATTCATCGAATTAGTTAAATTAATTAACGATTAATTGTTGTTTATTACATTTTAAAATACTACTAATAATAATACAACAGCTGTAATGTAACCGACACCGAACCCGTAAAAAGTTACGCTTCTAATAATGTCTAAATATTATGCTATAGTGTCAATTTCTTTTTTTAAGACCAGAGAAGATTCAGAATGACACACATTTGTAACACGAAAGTATTTTTCCTTGTTATATAATTTTGAGGTTAAGTTAAAGTTTAGGAACAACGCAATGTCACTGTTGTATGTGCTCACTGCCGTGGAGCTCAAAAAGGAGGCAGTTCGCCGTGATTTTTTTCCTGGTAAAGCCGAATAATGTGAATTCGCATTTCTCTCATTCAAGACAGATTTTTCTGTCCTTCATCACAGAAATAGTCAGCTGTTTTTGTTTAAAATCTTCGAAATCGAAAATACACAATTATAGTAAAAGCTCTTAAAATTAATTTAAAAAACGTCTTAAGTTTATTGTTTCTGTAGCATTAAAAAATTTCTTTTCCGTGCAGATTTTATAACAAAAATATTTCATCTTCTTCTTGGGACGACTCTACTTATTTTTAATTGGTATTTAACTTATTGTTGTATCTTCTTTGCCTTCAGAATTTTATTAAAAGTCAATATAATGAAATGGATAACACCGGTTCACTTCATACGTGATCCAAAGACGCAGAACTGAAACAACTGATAATCGTTCCGTTTCCGGCTGCACGCGGGTTCTGGCTCCATCCAAGTCCTGAGAGAACCTTCAACTATTCAATTATTCGAGCCCAGCACCCCGCTGCCATTCAGGGAGAGGTGCCGAGAAGTCAGTCGTAATTGCCTCAGTTAATTACGCGACCGCATGATAATTAGCGACTGGCAGAAGGTCCACTATTTCAGAGAGGGCTCTGGGAGCCGGGGCCAGCCAGGCTTTTCCTGAAACCGTTTACGGACTAAACTCGTTAATCAAATAAGGACATCGGTTGCCTCGAGAAGTTCCGGTTACGAAGCAATCAGTCTCCCTTGTACGGCGTTAATTTGTGCAACGTATAGCCAGAGGTGACGCGTGTGATGGTCCCCTAAAACATCCCTACAGTGTCTTTATAAAGGGGACGGAGGCGACTTGCCAGGTTCACTGGTGGTTCAGCTCCAATAAAATAAATGATATAAACTATTTTATGATAGCAGGGGTCAAACTGATTCGTTACGATTATTTATATCTCTATTAACCACCTCCTTCAGCTCTTCCAAACTATTTTAAAATTTCTTTTTTTTGTTTCCTTCAAATCGTCTGTTCACTTCATTTACTTTTTTTTAGGTAACAGGCTAACAAGGTAATCCACATGGTGACAACTCTCCTTTAATAGCATAGGAAGGGATTTGAAAGGTGAGATGCGGAAGGGTAGAGGAAGGTAGCCAAGGGTTAACTAGGGCCTACCCGGCATTCGCCTAAAACTAAAGGCAGGACAAACCCTAGAAAAACCTGCATCAGGTAGGTCGGGCATTGGGTTCTTGTCCCACGCCCTTCCGATAGGGGAAGAGGAGTTTGCTCTGGGGACGCAGCATTCCCGTCTCCGTGCCTTGACCAGTTTAGGAGGCAGCTGGCCGACTGTTCCAAAAGGAACAACAAACAACTCTTACCGTATGCCCAAGGTCTAATTATTTCCACGTATTATTCGAATGACGTCATTTACAATGCAGTTTTAAGTTCTCAGAATTTATCAGCCTTTTTTTTTAAGGAAGAAGAAATAATATCACGAAGCTACGCCGCCCCCCAAAAAATAGTATTGATGTTGTATTTTTCTGGGTATTCCATAGTATTGGTAAAAAGGAAAGAACTAATGATAATGGTAGACACCAAACAGATGGAAAATTAATAAAAAAATTGAAAACAGAGAAATTTAAGTAATATAAAGGAAGAAGAACCAAAAGCAGAAAGGAATAATGAAGGATAACGATAGTTACAAAGCAGATAGAGAGGGCTCTGGGAGCCGGGGCCAGCCAGCCTTTTTCTGAAACCGTTTACGAACTAAACTCATTAATCAAATAAGGACATCGGGGGAAATAGGGAAGAAGCTAATAAACAAGAAAGGTTCAACAATAATAAATAAAATGAAAGGGAAGGGAAGGGAAGTGAAGAGAAGAAGAATTAGAGGAGGGGAATATTGAAGAAAAACGCTAGATATACAGGAGAAGGGAAAAATGGAGGAGGGAAAGCAGAGAGATGCAATAAATATAAATATAAGGCTAAGGAAAAAGAAGGAAAAGAAAGAAGCTAATAAAAGTAGAGAGATACAAGAAATGCAAAAGGGAAGAAGAACTAAGATAATGGAGAGGCAACGTTAGATACACAGGACGAGAGAAAATCAAAGACAAACGCGAAAAAAAAATTCAAAGAGTTTCAAGAAATATACATAAAATAAAATGAAAGAAGGAACAGGAATAGAGGGAAGATCGAATAATAACGATAAATATACACCAGAGATGACAATAGGGAAAAGGTGAGAAAATGGAAAAGCAGAGAGATGGAAGAAATCTAATTAAAATAAACTAGAAAAAGATCTAAGACAATATCGAATGATGGAAGGATGATGGTAGATACACAGGAGAGAAAAAATCAAAGATAAACGAGAAAGTTAAAAAAGCAGAGACATACAAGAAATATAAATAAAATAAAAGAGAAGACAAACCAAAACATAAGAGGAAGATCGAAGAGATAAATCAACAAGAAAATGGGATGTAACCAAAAAACTCGGTGAGAGACAAAAAATATAAACAAGACTGATTCGGTTGTTTGAGCTAAATTTACAGTGACTAGGTAATAAATCGTCCAGCAGAAGAAAAAGTAAGGAAAGTCTATGCCTTAAGGAGTTCTGAATGAAATTTTCTCCCTGATATCGAACAGAGTTTCTCTGCTGATCGAAACGTTGGAGTAATTTGTACTCTCACTTTACACTACCTTGTTACTTATTCTTAATGACGATTTATTACCTGTCATCTACACTCAATAACTCTAATCCGCCTGATTTATATTTATCTAAAATTTTTCGGTTCTTGGTTTATTCCGTTCTCTTTGGATGTTATCCTTTTTCTTGGTTATTCACCTTATTAAGAATCTACAATTTCGACCAAGTGTATTCGGAAGCAGTCTGAGGTTTTCCTCTGAGCTTGTCTGAATAATAGAAATTCACTAAGGTGCGATTTTTTCGGTTCTTGGTTTATTCCGTTCTCTTTGGATCTTATCCTTTTTCTTGGTTATTCACCTTATTAAGAATCTACAATTTCGACCAAGTGTATTCGGAAGCAGTCTGAGGTTTTCCTCTGAGCTTGTCTGAATAATAGAAATTCACTAAGGTGCGATTCTTATAATTTATTAACAACCCTCCCCCCCCCCCTTTGAGTTGCTGTTGGACCTGTACGACATTTGTGGTGCAATATTCCTTGACACTGAAGTGTGTGGCTGCTGGGACTGGGACACTCTCCCCAAACCCTTTCCCCTCAAGTGAGTTAAGGAGTTGTAAATCGCGGTGTTGGGCGCCTCCTCGGATTCAGCGGCGCCGCGACGCTTGGGCCCAATAACGTCACAGTCGCGCGCACGGAACAGCTTTACGAGGCTCCCTCCAGACAAATCGCCTCCGCAGACCCGGTCCATTGCCGCAATTTCACGCTCTGTGTTAAGGCAAAGAAATTAATCACGCTCTTATACAAAAATATACTACTTTGAGCGTCGTGAAACTTTAATGAAACCATTTCTTAGAATCGAAATTTATAGTTTTCTCCCGTCTCCTTGACCCTGGTTCCTATAAACACCAATTACATTAGAAAAATACGGCCAATAGCCACCAATAAAGAATAATATCTCTTGTAAATGTTTCCAATACTTTCTAAGATTTATTAAGGCTGGGATATAAATATATATGATCCGAAAAAAATTGTGTGGATCCACGTAGCAAACCAAAAAAATTAAGTCTCTTGAAAAATATACCAGTTATTTTTGGGATTGAGTTTTTTTGTTAACGGAGAGAAGATACTAGTTTTTCTCTCTCAAAACAATTCAGTATTAGCCAAAAAATACACTTTTATAAACAAAACCACTCTTATGATCTCTTAAGTGTTAAATTTTTATTTTAACTTAACTTTATTGCATTAAATGAAATTGACTTAATGACAAATAACAGACCATTTATTTTAAAAAATTCAGTTAAAAGTATAAATAAAGTTTGAGAAAGATGACAGAGTATGCCATCGAAACGTCGTGCCTTAAGCTTACTTTAACTCGGAATACATACCGCGAAAATCTTTGATATTTGATAGTTTCGGTAGAATTTGTACCTTCTTCAGGTTATTATTTGACTATAAATATATACAGTATAGTTAGTTAAACTTAAAATTATAAAAATGCCTTATCCTGAATACCTTTAAAGCTTTCCATATAACTGTATTACGCAATGTTTCAGTTAAGATGCTACCAGGAAAAGCTAACAATAGGTAGCGAAACGTTGGTTATTATTTCAAACTGGAAATTTGTCTGAATAAAGTGTCTGTTGTTGTTTGTAAACTATATTTCATTCAATATAATTAGAAACAAAAATATTAAAACTATTGAATTTGCGTTTACTTCTCCATTTAACACTTCCGGTTTTTATAATCTTCGATATATTTATTTCCAATATTTTAACTTACAGTGCAAGGAAAAACCAGAAGCCGTGAAAGTGTTTTTTCCTATGCATTAATAGTACTGAATATATAAAGTAAATTCCATAGTGTTTCATAAATTCGCATCGTTTCTTTCCTATAGGATTAATTATTATTTCAGATATAAATTTATCTGACTAATATTAATAATTATGTTCATCTAAATTTCTAACTTCAGTTTAAATATTTTTTCAAAATCAATAATAATACTAACTTAAAAATATCAGTCATCTATCAATGTGTTTCTTGCTGATTTTTCCAACATATTTACAGAAGGATAAAAATTACTTTTCTTGAAATTAAAAAATATATGTTGTGAAAGTATAGAAATAGATGAAAAAATAGTAAAATAACAGGCCAAATTAAAATTTAATACACTAACATATAAATAATATGTTTAAGTATTTTTGCCAATTTGATATTATTTCCGTTTTGAATGTTGTTTATTTAAGCCTATTACCTCATAATAAACTCTAAACATTGGGTGAAATGTCGTAATAGTGTGTTCAGTTTTTGTTTCAGTTGAATAACAACTTTTATCTGACACATTGGACCATTTTTCGGTTCATTTTAGAAATTATAATTGTCAGATTAAGTTAAACAATAAAATTTATTTTGTCACCTATATTTGTGGAATTACTAAATTCTTTGTATGTATATAAATACATATATTAATGTCTTAGTCTATAAAAATTTGAAATATAATCATTTTATGACGTTTGTATCTATTACATTAAATTTTTTAAATTTTTTTTTCAGCCGTACGTTATAAAATGTTTCATATATTAATGAATATGTAAATAATTTAAAATTCTAGTTTCAATACGTGGGTTAATATTTTATACAATAAGAAAGGATATATATGTTCTCCATGATGTGAAAATAATCTTTTTCTTAATCAGTTTTATTCCATATTATTCTTAGCCTTTTTTAAAAAAGATTAATAATAAGCAGGTGAAATCTTGAACGTGTCTGATTGGTGCAAATTGTTAATGGATTTTTTTAGCAAGTGGAAGGTTGATAATCAGTTTATTTATTTGGATTGATTAGTTTTTCTGTACAATGAATATCTTTATATATATAAAAAAGATGTGTTAGCTGGAACAAAGTTCCTTTAACCAAGGCCATGGCTGTTTGTTCATTTTCGAGCGAGGTTAGGAAATGTTTGCTTAGTTCGTCGCGTACAGCGTCTTAATATGTGCGATGTCGTCGTCGTTCCCCAGAACAAATCCACTTCTTTATTTTTTCTTATTATCTCTCTCTCTTTACGGAGCCTGATTTGTATGCCAAGCGCTCGTCTTTGCAGTTTGTCACTACCTTCCCACCCCCACACATCCCTCGCCTCCCAAACATTTCCGTCGCTTCAGAAAGAAAACCAGATAGGAGGATCCGAAAGTATTAAGTCATTTTGTATGAGAATGATAGATGTGAAGGAACACCACTAGTCGGAGGCGTGGAGGAAAAACAACTTGATTTTATTCTGCCGACTGGCCTATTTCAGAGCGTCAAATTTGATAGTTATGTCATTTAATGTATATACAAAAATATTTTCTGTCTCTCTACAGTGACGAAACACTCAACTGTAGTGGAAGAATCCTGAACTATAAAATGTTGTTTATACCTACCTAATAAGTGTTTGTATGTATGAATGAATGTTTGTTTTTATATGTTTCGCATACAAATCTAATACCATCAAACAAATATCACCAAATTTCGTACACGTGTTTCTTGTGACCAGGAAAGAAACACTGTTGGGGTGAGACAGGTCTACCACCCCCAGGAGTAGGGTTGAAATATACAAACAGATTATAAAACGGCTGATATTTTAGTCGGTTAATATTTTTAGAGCTCAAAGAGATTTATAGTGTTTCTCCGGATGTTATATGTGTATAACGTCAACCAACCAACCAAGTCAAAACCAGGGTTATGGATGTCGCTGAGTGTAATTATAACTTTCAAGTTGCCATTTAAACCCCAGGGGCAGGGATGGAAATTTTGAAACATGCAAAGACTGCCGATATTTGGGTTGAATAAATATTTTTCAGGACAAATTTAGGGGTGGATGGCCGTTACAAGAAAATAAAGCGCATACAACTGAGATTCGAGTCAAAAATAAATATTAGATTTATAGTACTGTTGTTGTTTGTGTATAATATCAAACTCGTTCAGCATCGGAGGGAAGCACCCTTAGGGGTGGTGGTGAAGGATAGTTACAGAAAAATAACGCGAAAACAACCAAAATTGGAGTAAAATTAAGGGTTATGGATATTTGACAACCCTGGCAACGCCGTCACTCAGCTAGTATATAAGAATAAGCATACTATTACCTTACCTTATTGATATATTGCTAATACTTTAATATATTAAGCAGTTAAAATTTTATTATAATGAAAATTAGCACTACTTATAGTTTCTTTGTTTCGGAACTTCTTCAGGTAAAAATATATAAATAGAATTAAGTTTCTTTTTTCCAGTCTAAATATAAATTATTTCTTGAAAATTTATTTAGTGTATTAATTTTTTTAAAAACATTTAAAGTTTATTTTTACAATTTTAATATTGAATCAAAATTTGCAGAAGCGTTATTTGGTATTTTTATTTAATTATCAACATAGTTTTTGTGTCTTTACTTTGGCCTGTTTTAATGTGTTAAAGTTAGTATATTTTCTAAAACCTTATCGTGCCAGATAAAAATTAATAATTGTAATAAGAATACCCCATGATTATTGTAGTTTCCTAAGCCTACGTCTAAACTGATCAGCGCTATTAGGAAAAGTATTTCTTCAGACAATGAATTCCAGAATTGATCTTGTAACAAATGAATATTTGCCAACTTTTCTGCTTTGCCCTTTTTATTTAAATTTGAAGTTGTGATCATTTTTAGAACTATATGTTGACGTCAAGAGATGATCTTTTATTTCTTTTCACGTGATGTGAAGGCACGTTGATGTGGGTATATATAGAATTTTTTGTGGTGGTGGTTGTAACAAGGGTAATAATTATTTCTGACATATCGACCGCTGTAACTGTCGCCGTATGGAACAAAATGAACGCGGGAGTGAAGTCTCCCTTAGGAGTGCAGAATAGAACTCCCCCGTGTAGCCACACATACACACACGCACGTGCGCGATTAAAGTGGCATAGTAACAGAGACGATGTTGTCTAAAGAGCACTACATATTTATAGTCTTTGGGCGTTTAAGCTGAGGCACCACGCCCAGGTGCGGGCTGCGCAGTGTAGCCAACACACCGGCTCTCCCGGACAGGTATCGAGCTACGCTCACCAGACCTCTAACATTTTACAGCATCAGTCCCACAACGTAGTAAATTCGACGTCAAAGAGTCTGCCCTGATAAAATCGGGATATCAACTTTCTCAGAACGTTAAGTATTGCGCAGTATAGTTTTACTCGGGAATGACTATGAATCGGAGAGAGGCCTGCGTTATCATCCAATGTATTAAGAATTAATATAATCTAATTTAATTAAGCCTTAAAGTATGACATATATGAAATTTCACATTAATCTCTAGAGCAAATGAAACGATAATGCACTCACAGCTCGTTGACGGCTCCGTTGTGTCACCCGGTTGCATAACTCACACTTCCTCCCTTGAAGCCACGTCTACCTGACCTTCCACGTAACAAATACTTCCCTACCCTTCTCACAATCTCTCATTAAAATACCATTGTATAATAACTGCCCACGATAAATTTTGGTCTCGATGCCTGTCAAACTAACGCGGTTACTTTTTTTTTACAAAAAAAACCACAAGTGTTATCAAATATGGTTTCGTACAGAATGGCATATTTTTCTCCTGTTAAATAATTTCCCACAGTACAATTTTTATTAAGATTTGTAACTAAATTACAATCATTATAATTTTTATTTTATTTTATGTTTTATTTAGGGTATCTTCAACTGCAAGGACTTTAGCGACCATACACACAGCTATTAAATTCATTTCTTTTATTTAAGTTATAAAAATATTTATATTTGAAAAAAAAGTTTTTTGTCGATATTTACGACTTTCTTAGGTATATGAAGTTTTACACATTTTTTATATTCAAGGACACGTCGGAAATAGCGGCGAAACGCTGTGTTTGTTTTTCAATAATATATCTTTTTTTGATTTTAGTAGGCTGTATTGTATTTTTATAATTTACTCTTATATAGTATGATATATTTGATTATTATTTTACCCGTATTAATTTAGTAACAGTAACATAAGAATTCTTCCCCTATTAAAAAAATAGAAAATAATATAAATCGTAATATTACACAGTTACGATTCGAATTTTGTTGACAAGGGTGTTGTGAAGAATTTATCCAATCAGATGCGAAGCCTTGATAGTCTCGTGACTCTCTGGAATAATATGCTGCATGTATTTCGTTAAAAAGTGTTCGGACTCTTGTGCAGAACTCAGAGTCTTGAACCACTTTTCCTTAAGACGAGCACAGTTTATTCTGTTCGAAACGTAGGATCCTTCTTTCTTCAACTTACATTTTCTCTTTGTCTCTTCTACTATAGACAATGGAACACTGGATAAACTCTTCAATAATGATCACAATTTTGGGTTAATCAGTATATTATTTTGAGTTTTGGCTTATTTATTATGACATAAACATTTATAATACTGCAACTTCACCCATGAAGCCCTAAATTAAGAACGATTCGTTGTGCTTACATATATTTTTATAAATACCTTTATTTAAATTTTTTCTTACTTGTGGTCAATTCATATATTTGTTATACAATTAAAATGCCGGGTGTTTACAATTATGATACAATTAATATACTTTTAATGCTGTAGAATACGTAGACAGCACTTTTACAGAGTTTAAAGCACAAGTGGATCCCTGAAGTAACATATTTACAAAAATATTTTTTTAGTTATAAATAGAAGAATGATAAGTCACTTTTTGGAGACTTTTCACCAATATACTTCAATAATTTTAACCCTTTATGTTCATTGGACTACTTTCAGAATATTCCCTAAATACTATTTCGTGCGTTTCTAAAAAGAAACTAATTTTATTCATGCTAATTTTATCATTTTGATATTTATTTAACAATATAATATTTTTCCTGTGTATGGTTTTCGTTCCTCTTCTGATTTATTTTAAAACTGTTGCTGTTAGATTCAATACATAGTTTGGAATTATATGAGACGCAATTTGGAATTTTTTTACCTACCTTTTTGGAAAAAAAACGACCAGAATTCAGTCATTAGAGCGATCCCCAACCACAGTTTTCCCAAATGCACAATTATTTTATATATTGAGTTATATCCCAAGCTGTTATAAACCGTATGCTCGAATCATTAAAAATCGTTACGCTTTAGAGTCTCGTGTAACAAAAAACTGTTGTTTAAAAGACTTCTGGAAAAGGGTAGATTTTAACTTTGTTTGATATTAAATGTGACTCTCAGATACTTTGTGACGTCAGTAACGGAAATGACGTCATGAGGAAGCTTTTTCCAGTCGTTGAAATGAAGCTTTGATGAACGGTCACCTGTGAGTATCTGTAATCATGTAACAGGTTTACTATGATTTTTTACATGTTTAGAAAATATTTTCTCCTAGTGAGAGAGATAAGGGTAAGTTTATTTGCGGAGTTGTGCGGAGTTATTGAGTTAGTAGACGGCGGCGCTGCGTGCGATATTGGTGCGTGCGGTCTCCACAATATGCAACCTGTTGCTCAGGCGCGACCTGACCTACGTGTAGCGTCTCCCTTCTTCGTACCGTGCTTCCTAAATTTATGCCACACTTCCTGGCACACACGCACACACACAAACACAGCGCCTCGGGAAGCTTGCAATTTAATTAGTACGTCTGAAACCCCATACGCTGGCCACAAATAAATATTCGACAAACATTTGGACAGACGGAACAGGACCACCATTCTAGGTAATTTTTATAACCAAAATTCCTTGCTTTGTAAATTTATTTATTCTTTACTAATTTATTTGCTGAGCACTTCCCTGCGGTTAATTTATCTCTATCTTTTATTAGTTCTGGAAAATAAATGATATTAGTCAGCCCCAACTAATTAAGTTTTATAAAATTTACACCTGGCAAACAAAAAACCATGCACCATTTTCTACAAATATTCCTAACGATGTAGCCAACTTTTAAAAATTTCCGGAGACTTGTAATTAATATAACCTGGATAGACAAATCGTATTTCTTATTGATTTTAGTCCGAAATATTGATGAAAATAGTTACACAATTAACGACCAGTAATAAAAAACAAAAACAGAAAATAATTTAAAGTGTAAATAAATAACAGACATTTTAAAGTCAGAAAAATAAATTTAAAAGAAACTATACAATGTTTCGTCGTAGTTTGCGACCTATTCAGGTATGACGTTTTATGGTGGAATATATATCAAATTATATACAAGTTAAATATATATATATATATAATTATTAATTTTATACTAATTAGACGTTTCTATCAGAATTTGTGATCTTTGTCAATACTAGAGCAAGACTGAAATAATTTATCCAAAGGTAATAGCGCTACAATGATAGTAATCTATCAAAGATTATTTAATAAAGCAACATAATGAGTATTTAAGTGTGACGTGTCTTGTTTTACATTTAAAAAAATATTGTTGTATTTAATACGGAGGATTTCTGATTTTCTTAAAAATTTACTACGTTGTCTAGAATAACATTATTGTAAAAAATTGAAGACATGATTGAGAACCGAACAATATTTAGTAATAGAAGAATGTTTATGAAGTGGAAATTTTACATTAGCTTTATGTTCCTTAATATTCTAGTAAAACAAAGGTAGTTTAAAATGGCCAATATAACAAAATACCAATTATTGCAACAAAAATATTTGTTTCCTTTAAACAAAATATGACAAAAATTAACAGATTTGAAAATTACAGCTAGATATTATGTTTTTTTAAAAAATAACTTTCTAAACTTTTGTTTTAGTTGATACAGAAAAAAATTGTTAATGTCGTTACAGACAATATACAATTTTTTTTGTTGGGTCATTAAACTGATCATGATTTAAATTAATTAAATCTTAACCCCCGGCAAGAAACAGACTTAATTGTTTATTTCTCATACAGTTTCTGAGCTTTTCGACTGATTATACTGATCATGCATTACGTTAATCTGACGAAACAAACACTGTGAGGCGTGAGACACGTCTATCATCTCCCAGGTGGACGAGGATGTAAATTTTCAAACATGATAAAACGACCATTAAATTTCGCGAATGAAAGTTGTTCGAGTCAATGAGATAGATAGCTTTTGATATATATATTTTAATAATATGTACCCCTTTCTGTATTGGAGGGGAGCACCCTACAGCAGAAGGGCGTTACATAAAAATAGCGCAAAAACAAAGGAAAGAGGAGAAAAATCCGGTGTTATGTATGTCGCTGAGTTTAATTATGACACCCTGAGCAACGGTAGGCACCCAGATAGTATTTTATAAAATTAGGCTCATGCTCTTAACGCGTCATCCAGTTGAAAGATGAACATTTTATAATAATATAATATTTTATGTAATTTTTCTGTATAAATTGCTAAAAATTAAATTTTAATAGTTTAAAATCAATATAATTATTATTGTTTTCGTTCTAAAATATATCAATAGCGGATCACTAAGATTAGTTCTATTTACACAAATTTATGGAACTCAGAGCATATGAATGAATATAATTTTTTTACACGACCTCGTTTACAGAGTAGAAGAAGAATCATATTGCGTCGTAATCTGCAAATATTTTCTGTCTCACGGTCACGTTATTTATTCGATGGAACTTCCCCTCAAACATGTCCTTTATAATTAGCCGCCGCGCAACTATAAACACGTCGTTATGGGCCGCACGTGATGATCCTAGACGAGATAACATTAGGAGAGATAGGAAGGTCGTTCTCTTGAGCCTTCGCACACGTCATCAGCGGCACCAGGAACGCCAAGGCGGCGCCACAGCCAACGTAATGACGTCGTTGGATATCGTGACGCTCTCAGTTGGCGTCGTTTGCGAGGAACATTACGTCGCTAGTTAACGCCTCCCAGAATGGGTGCGAAGATTTTGCACAAAGCCTTTACAAGGCATTCCCTTGTGCGGCGAAACTCTTCTTTACACGACGACATTGGCGTGATGCGTCTTCGTCTACCATCATGCATTAATTTCTTATGGAATTATACCTAATACATAAAACAAACTGCACGTGTGTATCTTCACCCATCGAACAAATTGGATAAAATTTTGTACACGTGCTATTTTGAACCAGAAACTAACACTGTGGGGGTAAGACACGGCTGCCACTCTCAGGGGCGGTGGTGAAAATTTTCAAACATGTTAAATGGCCGATATTATAAATAATTTTTTTGGATCAGTGAGATTGATATTATTTCTACCGAAGTTGTTTGCGTATAATTTGAACCCCTTTTGGCATGTGAAGGGAGCACTCTTAGGGGTGGGGATGGAGGGGCGTAACAAGAGAATAACGCAAACACAACCAAATTAGAGTCGTTATGAGTGGTTATGGATGTCTCTGAGTTTAATTATAACATTCTTTTTGCCGGGCTTTTTATTTCTATTCCTATGAATTGGGGTGGAAGGGGAAAACAATGTTTGTTTCGCATACAAATCTGCAACCGTGGAAGAAATTTGACCAAAATTTCTTCACGTGTTCCTTTCAAACTGGAAACAAACTCTGTGGGGATGATTCACAACTACTACCTGCGGGTACGGAGGTGGAAATTTTCAAAAATGTCAAAACGGCAGATAGTTTCGTCGAAATATGATTTTTCAGAGTCAATGCGATAAATAGCGTTATTCAATAAATTTTTGTGTATAATTTCAACTCCTTTCGGAATGGGAGGGGAGAACCTTTTGGGATTGGGGTGGTGGGGCGTTATATAAAAATAACGCAAAAAACAACAGAGATTGGAGTCAAATCCGGGGTTATTTTAATTATGACTAATATTAAATATAATACACGGTGGTGTACAAAATTATAAATTAGGCGTTGTGAATTTTAAAGGAAAGCCATTGCAGAAAGCTCCTGAAAATTTTAATAAATTAAAGAAAAGATATAAATTGTGTTGATGTTATTTATATTTAATAAACTACATGTGAACGCGATGATTCTTATTTTATTAATTTAATTTTCATATATAATTAAGAATTTAGTGAATTAAATATAGTAGATAATGCAGTTTTCTGACCAATTAGAGACAATATTTATTCATTGAATTAAAACAGAGTTTCGGTACGTGTTTGTACCTTCATCAGGTCTTTCTTAAATATACTACATGATTAAAACTATTTTCACTTCATATTACAAATACTAGTTGGGCTGTGACAACACTAGTGCGTAGCTTGTGAATAAGTGCCTCGGAAGAAGTAATAAATTTGTGTTTTTTTTAATATTATGTGAAAATAGTTTTTTAACAATTATTATATTAGGAAAGACAAACACGAACCAAATTGTTGTTTTAATTAAATAAATATCGTCTGTAATTGGTCAGAAAACTGCATCATCTATTTACTATAAACAGAAGTAAAAATACAACCTCTAAATTATTGTATAACTTTGGGAGTTGGTGACTGATTCTCCATAGTGACGCATTCCTACATTTTTACCTCAGTTTGAGAGGTTGAAAATAAACCGTTTCATCTCAGAAACATCTCAATAAAAGTATGGACCCTTGAATTAAAAAACGCATTTGCATGATGATTGCGTGAGGTGGCGGGGGTTGTGTGGAGGTATTCGACGCGCCCTCTACTGACGCGCGCCACTGTGCACTTTCAATTATGGATGAGTCTCGGTGAGCCCCAGAGATAAGCCCTCGTGTTTATCTTACAGCCCGAAATCCGGACTTGTTCTGCATGACGCACAATTGAATCTTTATCGGAGCGTGAGGTTAGTTAAAGCCTCTAATCCGATCAACAAGGGGACGGAACGTTCAACCAATGACACACAGAGGGAAGCGTCCACGTCAAAAAGTGATCGTACAAGTTATTTGGTAAAATCGATGAATAAAATTTTTTCGGATGGTGGTGGGAGTGGGGGGGGGGGGGGTACGCCTACGCCTACGCCTGATTAACAGACGGACGAATAAATCGTTCACTTATTTATAACTGGATTACACGAATCGTTATTGCATGATTATTCATTTCAGCCGGGCTGCGGCGTTGCCATAATTCCGGCATTCATATTGGATAAGTGATTGTTCAATAAAATCGTATCGCATTTGATTTACCGAATTACTGTGAATTTTAAATGGGTCGGTGACGCCACTCTGACGTATCAAAGTTTCAACATGTTCTCGTACATATGATCCGATAAATAAAATAACCCAAATATAACCGACAAAAATCAGTTTCTGGAATTCTTGTTGCTTTTGTCTGTTCATTTATGTAATAATAATACTTTTAACACACTCGTTTTATATATTATAATATACGTAAATATGTCACCGTCGCAAAATATTGTTATATGTGGTTACAGAATTTTTTTTTTCATCCTGATTTTTTTTTAAAAATTTTGTTTTACGGCCTACAATGCTAAGTTGTTTGATTGAAAGTATTTATTCTGTTCTTTATGTAGTATTTATTCAAAATTAATTTTTTTCAATAAAAACACACAATATTATGTGAGGGAACAAAATATGATAGAAATTCAATCGCACGTGGGACTTCTATGGGTTACTGCATTTAAAACAACGCATTGCAGTTGACCAATTTAGAAGAAAAAGATGAATGCTTCAGTTACTGGAAAACGTCACTCATTTTAACCCCGAATTTTGTTGCTCCTGGTGATATGATTTCCGCGTCGCTCACGTGGGCGTTTTAAATTTCCATAATTGTTGTCTCTGAACGAAATACTCATTTCTGTATCTCATGTTTGTATGGAAAGAGACTAAATAATATTTTCCTATAAAATGTGTTTTATAAAAATAACGACTGAACTGTATATTCATAGTCTGGGATTTAAACGTTGACGCAATAAGTTATTTAACAGCTTACCCTCATTTACGAAATCAATTTTAGTTGTTCATTTGAATATTTGGTTCTAATATATAATATAATATAATTATTACTGTCATTTTAATGGTTTATAATAAAGAATATGAAATTTTGTAAAACTATTTGTATTTGGAACAGAATCTGTTTCTGTTAGTTTTATTGCAGTTTCGTGATAATTTTTTACTGTCTCAAGTAGTTACCTTGGTCGTCTGATTCAAACAATCGTGTCTCAGCACCTGTCGATGAGGAGTTGGTAACTTTACTTTACTTTACTTTGACTGACGTAGAAAAGTGTCTTCGAGTTGTACTTTACCATGAGGAATTTCGGTGTGTTCATTCCGAGGAGGTAGGGGGCGGGGCGCCGCCACATTCCTCCCAGGTTTCCAGCCCAGAGCTCGTAAATCTTTCCTAGCTGGAGCAGATATCTCCATTAAAAGCGGCGGACCCTGCTTCCCGTGTCACTCGTCAATGTAACACTTGAGGTGACGAAGATCGCGCAAGAAGTAAAATGGATCGCTTCCACGCTGGACTCCACCCCCATTACTACCGAAATATTGTCGATAGAGACGGGGAAAAAATCTGAAACTTCGTAAATAACTCTTAAAAATTATATTTACCAGATTTATCTTAAATAAGTAAATAAAAACATCATAAAATTAAAATTTTTAATGAAAAATTTAAAATAATATGATAAAACAAATTGAAATTTACAGCAACGAAAGAGGTCACAAAAATTTAGGGATGAAACGTAGTGTTTTTTTATTAAAACAACTTGAATATTTCATAATAAATTTCTAAATAATTGTCTGCTGATTTGGTTTAATTCATTTCATCCACATTAACCATTTATAAAGATAAAATTCCATAGATATGAATAAAATTATTTTTTATATAATTTCTATGAAAGTAAAAACACGGATGAAATGTATCGAATATTACATTCAATAATGAATATAGTTAGGAAGTATTAATAAAATACACAAATTTTGTCCCATAAATTTTGTTACCTCATCCGGCGTTGTAAAAATCAAAAATGAACGATTATACAAGGATTAAATATCTACGAAAAAGGATATAAATTTATATTTCACATTTAATTCTAAATATCACAGATTTAGTAATACCACTGTAAACAAAAATTATGGTGAATTTATTTATAAAATATAAATTCTTTAATTATTCTTCCAAATCAATTTCATCCCCTTCAAAGTAATCCCCGTCCGATAAAACGCACTTTTTCCAACGCTTTTTCCAGTCCTCGAAACAGTCGGAATAGTCTTTTTCCGGTATAGCATTCAATACCTTCTTCGATTCGGTTTTTATCTCCTCAATCGTGTCAAAACGGTGTCCCCGCATTGGCCTTTTGAGTTTGCTGAATAGCCAGAAGTCGCACGGAGCCAAATCAGGCGAATACGGTGGTTGCGGAACGACGTGAGTCGAGTTTTTGGCAAAAAATTCGCGAAGAACCAACGCGGTATGACATGGTGCATTATCGTGATGAAGGAACCAAGAGTTGTTCGCCCATAATTCCAGCCGTTTCACACGAATAGCTTCACGCAAACGACGCATAACGCTCAAATATTATTCTTTGTTGACAGTTTGACCCGGCGGAAGGAATTCATAGTGCACCACACCACGATAATCAAAGAAAACTGTCAACATGACCTTGATTTTCGATCGACTTTGCCGTGGTCTTTTCGGTCTTGCTTCACCTTTTGCACAATATTCGCTGGATTGGTCGGTGGTTTTAGGTTCGTATGCGTAAATCCAAGTCTCGTCTCCAGTAATGATGCATTTCAAATGGTCCTGATAGTCAGAAAGCAAAGTTTCACACACATCAACGCCACGCTTTTTTTACCCAAAAAATTGACCGATTTTGGCACCAATCGAGACTTGACGCGTTTGAGACACAAAACATTCTTCAAAATGGTTTGGGCTGAGCCAAATGATACTCCAACACTATCTTCGAGATCTTAATTGTCCATCGACGATTTTGAAGCACCAAATCTTTGATTTTTTGGACGTGGCCCTCGTCGGTAGACGTTGATGGTCGTCCAGAGAGCGGTTTGTCTTCAACGCGTTCTCGGCCCTCTTTGAACTCGTTGTACCACTTATAAACGTTTTTTTGTGCCATAGTTTGACCACCAAAGGCCTTCCGCAACATTTTCAACGTGTCCGCACAAGAATATTCGTTCAGCAAACAAAATTTGATGCAATTTCTTTGCTCAACAAAATCACTCATTGCAAATATCGAGAAATTCACTTTTGGTTGTTTACAAAACACGTGTAAATTGGAGATAATTAAACCTTTTAAAAAACAGACGATTGGAAAATATTATAGACAGTCCTACCAACCTAGGGAAAATTTTTTACCTGCCTTCCATATACCATAACAATTTCACCTTACTTTTTGATCGCAGTGGTACATAAGCTTATTTCGTATATCAATATGACAGATAATACTTCATTTAATTCCTTCAAAATAAATAAGAGACATGGTGAGGATTATAGAATCGAGTAGGATAGCCCAAGGAATTTTTTTAAAGCTTTAATTCAGGAAAACAGCTTCAACGCATATTTGAACTATAATTAAATTTATTTTGGCCTCAAAATTTTACATTTGAATGGAAAGTAGGTAAAACAACGATTCCTGAATGTAACTTTCCATGATGTAATAACAAAAATATATTGTTAGGAGCAAATATTTCTCTTTAGAAAAGAAAACGTTCCGTTAAAAAAGTATGTTATTTGACGAAAGAAATGAAACTTATGAAAATTTAAATTATAGTACCATAAGTTTAAAAAAACCATAGGTTTTTCCTTAAATTGTCTGAATCGAATTTAATAGTTTTAGAGGGAATATTGAGGAAAACGTGTGAACGTCATTGATCAATTGATTTTAAAGTATTAAATTATAGTATAATCTGACATTTTAAGGAACAAAGTTAGGTTATGTGCGGCCAATCAATAATACTCAGAATTAAATGTGAAATTATTCCATTTAAATGTGAGATGTTACAAATTTCAAACTTCTTTTTAAAAGTTCAATCTTAACACAATATTTAATTATTGTTAGATTATTTATTATTACACCTGAAAATGATCTCTCAAAGTTAGGGGACGAAACGTGGTGTATTTTTATTAACATTTTAAATAAAAGTTATTATAAATTTTATATTATTACATGTTATATTCCATTAGTTTCATTCGTACTTTTATTTTTAAATAAATAATAAACAGAATAATATTTATCAGTCTTCTGTAGCAAATCACATGAAAAGCACGGGCTTTTAGAAATTGTTCTCCAAAATATTTTTATTAATCATAATTAAATAATATTACATGAAATTAATTATATTAATCTATACTAAATTTTATAATCAATACAAAATTTGTTAATTTACAATATTTCATCTGAAGAAGCTGGAAAAATTAAAAGCGAAACGTTGATTTATTTTGAAATAATGTTTTTCTGACGTTTTGCCATTTTCCTTATTCACATAACAAATAAATGATTAATATAAAAAATTTACAATATTATTACAATTTAAAGATTAGTATTTCTTAAATTCAAAAAAAGAATTAAATTTAATAATATTTTGCTAAAAAGAAATTTTCAAAATGAATCTGAAAGAGGTGCAGACTGACGAAGGGTTCTGAAAATTGTTATAATTAATTATTTTTATTATTAATCGGTTCTCCATTGAGCAGTAATAATATTGTGATATAAATTTACATGAATAATTTGTGTTGTATTATGTTTCAAAACAATGAAAAATTCGTCAGAATATCATCTGTTTGCACGAAGCGTAACTAACAAGATGGACGCCGACAGAATTAATATTTTTAATTGTTATTAATTTTAAATGAAGAAAATTATGATAGTAACATAAATTTAAAGTTCTTTAAAAGCGATTACATTAATATAGTATTTATAAACAGTACAAATAAAAGATGCATTAGAATATGTAACTACAAATGTTGACAACAGTTTTATACACGTGTAGAGCAGCAAGTAAATTAGATACTGAATGTCGATAATTTTTTATGACTATTCAAATGTATTACAATAGCCGTGACAGTTTCAAAATGAGGATTTTTATAATATGATTATTTATATATATTAAACATATTTAATTTTCTTTTAACTTGTAAAAGTGAAACACTGGTAAAGAGAATATTCTTGGTTCACCTAGAATTATTTCTGAGTCTTTTTTACTGTAAATTTAATCAGCAATCCGTCTCCACGTTCACTTCTGTCTTTTCTGTCCCTTATTACACAGGTTCGTGAGGCATCAGAAAACTAAATTACACTATGAATATTCCTTTTATTTATTCAAGACCTCTCGACAATCTGTGCAGAACACACAACACAGATTCTCAAAGGAACTCGCTCTTCTTCTTCATCACCATCATCATCTTCTTTATTAATGATACTTTTTAATTTAATTATAGTCTTATTGAGAATGGAAGACGAAGCAGAAGTGATTACAAAAGGGAAAGGGGCGGGGGGCGGGTAGGGGTGGGGGCAGTTGAGAGTACCAGCTTAGTAATTGGCTCCGTAAAAGCAACTCTTAGTGACAAGGGGCAGAGTTTCTCGTGAGTGCTTCTAGAACTTCAGCGTCCATCAGACTTCCTCAAGCCCTCGCGCAAATACGCCCTCGTAAGACTCGACGGTTGCTCTCGACTAATTATATCAATCTATCAACCTCGCAAAGAAGTTCGATACTCGTTCCAGGCGGAACCTCTTTCTATTTCACCTTGACTCATAATCTCAAAATACAAACCAATACAAAAAAATCTGACAAATAAATACCAATATATAAGTTGATCAATTAACTATCGGAGCAGTGTTTGAGGAGAGTCTTCCATCAGGAAGATGGATTAGCAACAATTAAATATATTACTGAATAGAAGTAGATGTAAAATAATAAATCATTCTCTGAAATTGGTCTAAGTAATTAAATTAATCTATATTATAAAAATGATATTTGTTAGTTTGTATGATGGCCCTTATATTACTTGTAAAAATTTAAACGAGCGTAAAATTGCAACAAATGTTGATACTTATATTATATACAACCCGGAGTAAAACACTTTTATGTGACAAACGTCTAAAACAATGGTGAAAAGTATTGTTTTTAGTTCAAACAACCGCGCAAATTTGTGCTTAAATATTCTCTGCGTGTCCACATGTCTCTGACGTCACAGCACCGACGTAAAATACTTTGCGGTGATGAACGTACGTAAATGGTGAACGAATACGTAAATCTATAACATAAAGGAGGATGCTTGTTTGTTTGTTTGTATGTTGCCTTTTCATATTTGAATGAGTGAAAAATTTGCAACAAATTTTCGTATAGATATTCTTACGAAAACTCTTTCGGGGTTGAGAAACGTCTAAAGATGGAAGGAGTTTATTTTTGTAAAAACTTGTGCTAAAATCTTCCATATGCGCGCGTAGGTCAGTGACGTCATCACACCTGCTGGGTTGTCATATGTCCATAATCCCCGATTTTACTCCAATTCCGGTTGTTTTTGCGTTATTTTTATGAAACTTCCACCACCCCCACCTCTAAGCGTGCTACCCTCCCATGCCGATAGGGGTAGAAATTATACACAAACAACATCGGTAGGATGTTATTGACCCCAATAAATATTTATTCCACACAAATATCGACTGTTTGACATGTTTGAAAATTTCAACACCCGACCATACGACCTTGGGTGAGTTAAGCGGCAAGGTGAATGTCATAATTAAACTCAGTGACAACCATAACCCCGGATTCGACACCACTCTCGTTTGTTTGTGCGTTATTTTCATGTTATGGCACTCTAGTCTCACCCACCTTAACGGTGCTCCCATCCCAAGACAAAAAGGGTTGAAGTTGTACCCGGAGAACATGTAGAGTAATTTAATGAATCTCATGGATCCCGAAATATATTTATTCGACACAAAACTCGCCTGGTTAACATGTTTGAAAGTTTTCATCTCCGGCCACGTGCTCCCAGGCCCTTTCATCCCACCCCGTCTCCGCGCGTTTCCCTGGTTGACCTAAATTAACTCAGCGACATCCATAATCCTGGATTTTGTTCCAATCTCGGTTGTATTCGCGTTATTTTCTTGTAACGCCCCTCCACCCCCAACCCTGATGGTGCTCCGTTCCTATGTTGTAAAGGGTTCAAATTATACACAGATAACACCTGTAGAGACACTATCAATCTGTTTGAAGCCTAAATTTTTTTATCTGACTAAAATATCAGACGGTTTGGTTAGTTGAATATTTTCAACCGCGTCCGCTCCCGCTCCTGGTGGCTGATAGGCGTGTCTTACCCCGACAGTGTTTCCTGTTTATAATACGTGCACTAAATTTGGTGAAATTTGCTCCACGGGTGTCGATTTATATGCGGAACATACATGCCAACAAGCAGTTCGTTTTATTTATTAGAAGATATATTAAAGGGTAAAACTGCCATTGTGGTTTTTATATTCACAGTAAAGTATTCTGTAATACTAACAATTATTTTACTTTTTTCGTTAGAAAATTCTCAGTTTGATATCTTGACATTAACATCAGAAAATACATTACAAACCTTTAAATAGAGATTTCTGTTCCTTTTTCAGATATTTGTGCCCTATTTTAATTAACTAATTTCCCTCTATAAAAAGTTCGACATAATTATTTATTTAAAAGGGTAAAGGAAATATTTTCTGATTCCATTACGAACCCCATGAAATTAGATTTGTAGTGCGGACTTTTTGTAATTTTTTTGGAGGGGGGGGGGGGAGTGAGGTGTTTCGGGGCTGGTAAGACTGCAGCGTGTGTTGAGTGAAGTCGGGTTTCTCTCTTAAGTTACACTTTTATTTCTCCTGAGTGGATTCGGGGGGCATCTCTCCCTCGCAACACCAGAAGCAACGGTGGCGCACAGGTTTCTTGTGAAAGTTTGCGCAAGTAAAGGGAGCCATAATAGGACGTGACAAAGTAGCGGGCGAGTGTCGCTAACTTCGGCGGGAGTCACAGACGTCGTCGTGGCGGCGGAAGGGGGTGAGAAAAAGAAGTTAATCCCTGGGGGATTTGCGGCGGCGAGGGGAAATATCGGCGAACGTCGGGCGCAACAGCAGAAAGCCAAGAATCTTCGACTTCGCAATCGTGTAGGGAGGAAGGGACGCTGAATTGGCCGCTTACTAACTTTGGTCGCGCTCGCGACACACCACGCGATGAACAGGTATTGAAAACTAACTGCTGGCCTGTAATTTGTGAACGTTTGCCTTGAAAACACTGACGAGGCACCAAGAACAGCGAATTTATTTTAGACGAAATACAAATCCTGTCGTTCAAATGCTGTTAGAGAAGAAGTAGCGTCGAAACGTCCAGCTATGTTTAAATTCATAATTCATTTTATGACCAATTGCAATCAATTTATTCATTAAAAAAACGTCTTTGTACCTTCTTCTTTTTTTTGATTATCACTAAATTTTAACTGCCACGACCGCATTATAGTGGGAAGCACGAAAATGTAATATCAAGGTCAAGTAGCCAACGGCAGCGCTCCTCACCCCTCATCCAGCGGTATTGCCAGATTGTGCACTACCCGTTAACGCATAGTCGCCGCTTGAACAAGTTATTAGGCATAATGTTTGGCAACGTCACCGGAAGATCCGAGGCCTTGATATTACATTTTCGTGGCGCAGACTATAGTGTTTACTGCCTCTTAAGAACTTTAAAAATAATGTCAAATAGTAGTAAACATTTAGTGATAATTATATATGACCTGAAGAAGACACAGACAGGTGCCGAAACGTTTTATTTTAATTTAATAAATAAAATGTCTGAAATTGGTCACTAACTGCATAATTTATTTCATGCAAACAGACGTAAAAATATAACTGTGTAAAATATGTTTAAAATATATTCTGTGTAATTGTTTCTCATATTTAAATGTGTCTGAAAACCTAAGGTCGTATTAATGTGTTTATAATTTATAAAAACTAAGTAATTCGACCAAGCTTAAATATTAACAAGACGTCGTATTCCGCGCCCGATTAATTTTTTATTATTATTTGAGGGTTAAATTTACGCATATATGATGGATATTATAATAAAATTTTTCAGATATTAAAGAAAACTACTAATAAATAAATAAATACACATATGCCAATTTTAAGACAGAAAGAAAAGGAAAATTTATTAAATTAACAACGTTTTGCCGCTAAATTTACGACCAAAATGTCGGCCACGGCAGTCAACATTGAATGACTCGGAATTTATGAACAATATCAGTTTGTAATATTTTTTTGAGGGATCGGTTTGTGGTTGTTATGTTGAATTATTTTTCTCCCTCAGTAAAAATGTTGTACCTCGTGTTTGAAAGTTGTATCTCGTAGTATCTTCGCTTCTACCAACGTATACGATACTTTCAATTAAGTGGGCGAACCACGCCCAACTTTACCAACTTTGGCGTAAATATTTGCAAGGCCGCGTACATCGAGCGAATAAACATCAACGGTAGGGGGTGGGTTGGGGGGGGGAGGGGTTGTTTTGAAAGACTTGTTGCGGAGTTAATCTACGAAAAAAAATAAAGAGAAACTGAAAAATGGAATATTTATTTAACAAAAAAAAATAAATGTGTTGTTTAATGGCTTATAAACAAATGCTAAACATAGGAAAGAATCGTCGAACCACTTTTTTGATATATTAAGATTTTTTTCAAAGAAATTTCACAGTAAATATAATTATAAAATATATAATATTCAATAAATTATACACACATTTTAAAAAAATTATAGACCACGCCAATTCAGTATCTTTTTGAACTACCCTAAATTCGTAACTTTGGAGAAGTTTCATTCCATTTGGTAGAATTTAGTGGGATATATTTTATCGGGGATAAATTTATCATTTACACCAGCACAAATCACGTCTACTGTCTTGAAACCATTAAAGAATGCGAATCAGAAGCCAAGACATGAAACATTCGAAACGTCGCCATTTCTCTTCTGAACTGGGACGGTAACTATTTTTCTTTTGCGGTGTTGCCATTTTGGGACTCAATGCAGTCTACTCAAACAATTGTTGCAGATAATAAATTTTAGAAATGATCGATCTAGGAAACTCATTGTCCAATGAACTTTAGCCGTTACTCTAAATTTTTCCATTCCCATATTTGGCAACGTTGGGTGGTAGTTTTTCGCCTAATTTCGCTACTGTACTCTTATGACCAAAGAAAAAACCCTAATTTATAAACCTTTGGCGAACAAATTAACTTGTGTGGTTTTTTTTCATATTTTTTTTTCTTTACATGTGTTTGTGTGTGTCCTTAAATGCTCAACTATATAGGAGTGGTTTTCCCCTCAAGTTCGCAGGTGGTTTGGGAAGGATTATTTTGAATTGCAGATTAAACTGAACATATCTCAGACTTAACAGGATTACGAGAGTAGGGGTTGTTCTCCGTTCCGGTTCCTCCCGTTTTCCTCCAGGAAATTTCCACTCTGCGAAACAACGGGGGAAGTAGCAGCGTTCCTGGAATAAGATTCCAGTAACACTTTTTTTTAAAATGAAAATTTTAGGCGAAACGGCACTTTAATGCCGACGTTAAGCACCAGTTTTTTTAATTAAGACGACACCTGAATGTTACGCGACACTTCATTTTTTTCATTACAACGCCTTGAAAACATTGTAAAAATTTTTGGTGCCTTACAAGAATAACCAAATTAGTCAATTACAGTAATAAATTCATGAACCGACACGTTAAAATTGATTTGAAAATATTTTCACTCTTCCTGGAACAAGGTGGTTAAAAAGTAAACTTACATAGATTCGTCAAGTAGATAATTTTATCTTCCAAAATACATTATATTCAGTGATTTTTGAAATTACTTATTTTGTTTTAGTGATTTGAATTGTTTAGAAGTGAGGACGAATTCCCAGTAATGTTATAGAACATTTAAGACATTTTTTATTTAAAAATCTATTATTTCAGTGTTAACACGCTGTTTATATATTGTAATGATTAAGTGGAAAGTAAATTAAATAAATTTGCCCCACGTTGTTGGGCCAAAATGTGATGATTAAACTGGAAGGCTTTAATTAAAAAAATTAATTAATTAGAAAAAAAACATATTTTATTCTTCAAAGATAAAAATTATCAACTTCACTTTGCACATTTAATTTCCTCAAATTTACAAACCAAATTTTAAATTATTTTTCTTATTTCTGGCTTTCTAGGAATATATAACTTTATAATTTTACAACAATTACATCTAATTACCCTTTCCCTCAGGGTCTTTACTGGGCTTGATAATAAGAAATTTAATAAACTAATTAACAAATCAAAATTGAAATGAACGGAATATAAATTCTAAACACAATAATGAAAACGAAAACTAAACAAGATAACGAAACCTGACTTATACCTTTAATCCTCGTTTACAGACTTTAAATAATGGTTTTTTTATTCACGAATGTCTTTCTGGGACCAGATCTGATTCTTGGAGCTTGAGGACACAACTCACTAAAAAAGGCCTTTATTCACTGATTCTACACATCATTTCTAATAAACACGGTCGTAGTTCTCGTTGTTATTCCACCTGGAATTTTGGGATCAGCCGCTCCCTCGGTCAGCCCTCGGACGTATGTCTCCTCCTTTATGCGAAATGTTATTTCACATCTGTGTGGTGCAAACCTTTTCTTTCCAATTTGCGATTTTATATCATGAGTCTCTCCGTCAAGAACTATTTACTTGTGTTTTATAGAGTTTAATAGATATCGCAGTTGAACTTCCTGGACCACGCTATTCGTGCTTTTTAGGTCAGCCTCCTCTCTCTCTCAAAACATTCGCCGGACTGACTTCCGTACGAGCGCGCGGTTTCCAACAACTATTGCCGATAAAGAGCCGTGATTGTTGCTTTCAAGAAATGTACCGCTAACAATCCAATTATATTAAAACAATTAATGGCCTCTAATTAGTATTACAATATATATATATATATATATATTTATTTGTTAAGCAAACTTTCTTCCACTCACAGGAATTGTTGTCCATCCCAGTATGAGGTCGTGAGATGTAGCAAGTCGTGTCAGATGCGATGGCGTCAGTTGAATATTCCCTCATTACGCAGAAGCTGGAACTACGCCTCCACCATTCTTTTCAACGTGCATATATAGACAGCTGCAAGACCTCCGTATTTTTCATCCCTTAACGGTTGAGTGTTTTGGTGTTCAACCTATCCTGAACTGAACACAATATATTTCCATGCATGCGTCAGTGTTTTCCGTGTGAGTTTTGTCAACTGGCTAGTGCAGTTGTGTCGCTTTAGGGTCTTGCGTTTTTTCTGCATCTGAAACAAGGTACATGGTTTCCTGTAACGTAGTGTGATATTTATATATTCACTTCTTTTGTCTGTATTCGGCTATCTTTCTTATTATTAATTTTCAATCAGACGTAAATTTTTCATTTTTAAAAAGGTTTGTGTTAAACTGAGCTCAGGGATAAACACCCGGGCCAATTGACCACTGCGCATCTTATCTTGGCACGACTTGCTATTTCTCACGACCTTGTTTAATTGGTTGAAAAATTTCTGAAACTTGCACCCATCATTTCAAACTTATTGAATAGGTTTATATATACATTGTTGTTTGATAGAACAAACATGGGGATTATAAAATAAAATTATAATCCGTAGAAATTGGTCATAAGTCAGAATTTAATTTTCATTATTAAAATATATAACGTTTCATCACTCTTCAAATGAATCTAAAAATATTTGAGATATTTATGAAAAGAGAAAATCAATAAATTCTTAATTTATGAACGAATATAAATTCGATTATTGAGATAATAGACGCATAAAATTTAATTTACGATGCAGTTTTATTACGGTTTAAAATAAATATATTATTTAAATATTGATCGTTTGATTCTAGTGTTTAAAAACATTCAGTTACAACATATATATAATATAAAATTATATTTGTTTAGCCTCTTTTCGGGCATGAATGATGTTGGAGTATGGCTTAAAAAATTCTGAGTCTTGTTTTTATCATAATATTCAACATATTTTATTGTTTAATGAGTGTGAACATATTGTAGTTAATTTATTTACTTGTTTGCGATTCAATACTTTACTGTTTTTCCCCATATATTGTTAAATTCATTTTTAGGTACATCTGAAGAAGTTCCTCAAATAATGGATGAAGTGTTATGTATTTTAATGATTATAAATAAATTCTGACTATTTATTTATAATTCATGTCACATGAAAAACAATTTTTTGTTATAATATAAAAATCATAGAAATTTGTAGCTTAGTTTATTACTAATTAATTTTCCTACTTTAAAAATTAATTCATGGATGGAAAACCAGCGTTGTCCTGCGTATTTATTGAAACGCTTTACAAACACATTCGCAGCTTGTGCAAATTAAATTATTGTTTCCCAGCGTCCGAGGAGAATTGAAGCAGATCATTCGCTGTTTTGACTCCCCCACAGATTATGGCGAGCTTTCCCCGTGTTATCAGTAATTAAACTCCGTTATCCGACGTTCGTACGTGTGTTACTGCTCTAGAAACAAGTAGTTGCACCACCGTGGACGGGGGTAGTTTCTGAAATTAAATAAACAACTCACGGACGTTCATTTACCGTCGGTAATTACTACGGTGACAAAACTGTAGTTTCAGTAACACTTCAAGATAGATTCCACTAGAATAGGGCGACGGTTAGTTATTGGATGAAATAAATGTCGAAAAGAATACAATGAAAAGTAGTGACTGTTTCACCACATCACAAAAATCAAGGTCTGCATCTTAATAAATTTATATTTAAGATTAAAAAAAATTATTTTGGCAAAATATCATGCAATTTCATAAATTCATCCCTGCGACCAATTTCAATTTTCTGTTCAGTAAAAACCCTTATTTAGAGTCCATGGAAGTATTTTTAATCTGCTAAATTTTTTTAATTTTTTAGTTACAACCATGAGTAAAATAAACAAAGATTGATAATAAAAATTAATATACATATGTTAATATATGGATATTAATAGGTATCTTTATCTGAATTATAATTGAATTAAGCAGCCAAATCAGACAGAAACATATTTTTTAATTAAGTAAAATATTACAAAATATTAATAAAGAAATATAACGACGTTTCGTCCTTTTTTTAAACTCTTCAGCTGCATATATAAAATTACTTTACAAATCTAAGTATCTAAAAATTTAGATAGATTAAATTTTATAAACTTGATATTTATAATATAATTATCTGAAAAATTAATTTAAAATTAACGGTGATAAATATAATTTTACATTGTTTGATAAAAAAAAATTAACAATAGCATTTGTTGACTTAAATACTCACCATTTCAGAAATCAACCTTGAAAAATATTTTAATTCCTTATATAAAATCTTTGCATTTCTCGAAAACAAACTTATGGTTGTTTTAAAAAATATAAATATTTTTGGACACGACTGATAATTGTTGATTCGAGTATTTAAAGACCGTTTCGTTTGTCCGATATAACACACACTACATCTAGAAAATTAATTTTTGGTGAATAACACTGTGATTGTTTCTTTAATATGTTTTGACTAAGTTTAAATTATTGGGAGATTTAAAAATCACGAAAATGTTCGTGATTATCAAATATGTTAATAAGTTTATATTTAACGGTATTCTTTTAAAAAAGGTAGACTTACAAAAATCAATTTATTGTTAGGTTTTTGAACTGGAGAATTATTATTCTTTTGTAAATATAATATTAATATATAATTAATAATAATATTTTATTTTATTAAAAAATATTTCTGACTAATTTGTCTGGTTTTATGCATTTAAACCAAATTAATTGTTAAAATCCCACGAGTGTAGATATATATTACATAACGGTGATAAACATTCATATGGTGTTTTATAACGGGTTACATATGCAAGATGCATCTTTTCACCTTTTACGGTGTCTGCAAGAAAAACATATTTTCCACTTATATACAATGGTCTATTGAGAAGGGTGATTGAGGATTTTTTTCTTTGTCGCTGGTGACGTTGACTTAGCAATGGCAAACAAAACCCCAAGGAAGGGACGAACCACAAGCTGCGGATGTTGGAACAAATCCCCCAGATAAATGCGAGTTTCTTTCCTGTACTTTTGGCAACTTCCCTTGAGCTTCCTGTGCTGCCGCTTCTGCTGGTAGTTTCTTTTTTTTTTATATACGTTCGCGAACTACAGCAATTCTTTCCAGTATCCCAGCGATATCGGTGACTATTTGAATTGCAACTGCAGGTCACGTTTTCCGCTGAGATCCAACGTTGCCAGATTAGGCCGCAAGAGTCAACTTTGCTTGCGGATGGCACGAGACTAACAATATTGTTGTTGTTGCACTCTACTTATAATTTCTTGACAATATAAATAGATGGAAAATACCATTTTTCTCAACGATCGGTAACACGCGTGTGTCGTATTCGACATTTTTAAAACCGTTTCTTAACACAAAGACAATATAAAACATTGACTCCTATTATTATATAGTACTATTCCCCGAAAATATAAACGATTCTTAAATTTAATTTGAAAGTGATTTACCATGATGAAATAGGCGTGTTTAGTATACTTATATTTTATGTTGTTACTCTCTTATTATTACGATCTATTTTTTTCTTAGCTTTATTATTCTTTGTACCTTTCCATTATTTATATTTGTATTTATTTTCTGTATCTTCTCATGAACGTTTCTGTCGTATCTTTAATTATGTTTCCGTTCTATTTATCATTTATTTTTTTGGAATTTTTCTTCCCTTATGTTATCTCTATTCTTTCTCTTCATATGTCTCTTCCTTAGTTTACTAACCTTAACCATAATTCCTCTTTTTCCGGTCTATATTTCTTTTCGAGTGACTCATTATTTCTGTCTTACTCTGTTTCACATTGTATTTTTTACTTATTTCTTTCTCTCTATCCATATTTCTTTATTCCTACTTCTTTCTACGTCTTTGTTTATTTCCCTGTTTCTCAATTTCTTTATTTCCTTGTTTCCTTATTTTGATGTTTTATTATTTGTTAATTTTCGTTATCTTTACCTTTCTTTCTTTTTCCATTTTTCTTTATTACTTGTTCCTTTATTTATTTCCCTTTTTCTCTATTGTTAATTTCTTTCCTTCCACCTTTATTGATTTATTCATTTCTTTCGTTTATATTTATTTTTGTAATTAACTTTCTCTCGTATTTTGTACCTTTTATACTCAATTATTCCTATTATATTTAATTTTTTTGTCCCTCCTCGACATCCTCTGTTTAACTTTTTATTTTACTATTTCTCTATTCTGTAACTCCTTTACAGTTGGAACTCAGTCAATAGTTTATATAAACTGAAGCTTATTCAAAGTAATTAATCAATTTTCACTGTTGCAAATAAATTAATTTTCCATTAAAATATTTATTTTATATAATAGAATAACAGTAAATGTTTGAGAAGACAAGTGACTGAGTTGCTAATGAAACAAGATTTTTTGGTAGTTTCTTAAGCACTTTTGTTTTACGTGGGGACTACAGTCGGGAGAGATTCCAGCACATAGTTAAGAAAAATAATAAATCTTCCAAGTTCACCCCCACCCGTTCTACTCCTTTTTTATTACCGAGCCTTAAAAAAATTCCAACCTGTTAAAAATATTTTAATCGCTTGCCGAAGCTCCGTCGAAATCTAATAGTCGCCATTTCAATTACAGTCTTCGCCGTAACGTGATGTCTTGTTTACTCCTCCCCCCGGGAATGAAAGCAAATAAAAGAAAAGAAAGAAAATATATATCTATATTTCAATTTCTTTTTCGTAGCGAAGCACACTCACACAGAGAGAGATATAGAAAGGCCTGTAGAGGGATGGAAGGGGGTCGGAAATCAAATTTCATTACAGTGAAAGCACTCAAGTAGAAAGAAAGTTCCTCGATGGGTTTTCGTGTTCGAGCTATTATTTTTTCATTCCCTCTCTCTTTCTCGTCTAAAACATTTAAAATTAAATTCTCTGCTTGCTCACTTGTTTCTTTCTGTATGTGTGTGCTTTAACTGTAATGTTTGTAAGTTTTCAGTATTTTTTTTTGCCCTGAATGTGTAAAGTTCTACATAACTACTAGGAGCGCGGAGAGTGGGGAGAGAAAATGTCTACATTAAGGTTTGTGGAACATAACAACGTTTCCTCGCAGTCATGCGGGAAAAAGCACCGTAGATACACAAAATGGCCTCCGTAATCGTGAAAATTTAATGTGTAATTTTACATTACAGCCGTATAATGCTAATTGATGAGAAATCAGATTCAGGATAGAATATAAAAAAGGAACGCGCAAATAAGATTAAACAGGAGTTTTAAATTATTTTAATCATGTTTATAAATAAACGGATTTGACTTAGGAAATTGTTTGTTAATAAAAAAAATATTCCGACGTTTCGTCCATAATTTAGGACCTCTTTAAGGTGTAGTAATTTCATATATAAATCATACAGAAAAGTTTTTGTGGCAAGGTTTTCTCTGCCTTGCATATTACAACCGAATTAATTTTTGTATGATTGATATATAAAATAACTAAATCTGAAGATGTCCTAAAACACGGTCGAAACGAAAACAATAAAAATATTTACGACTCAATGCCATTTATTTATAATTTTTTATATTTCAGATATTTTTCATCATTAAGAATCAATTTTTCTCTATTCCTTTTTCTGGAGCGTAATTCGTTTTACACTTTCTACTACAAAATTAATTAATTAAACCTTAAAACATGTAGCAATAAATTAGCCGAAATTGGACTGTTGGAATTATAATTTAAATAAAAAGTTTTTGGTGTTCTTACTATGGATCCTCATCAAATAAAGATAATGAATTGTCGATAAAGCAATGCAAGGATATTACACTGAATTGAAAAGATTAAACGAACAATAAAATAGGAAAAAATTGATTAATGTATGCAATAATTTTAAAATATTTATTTATAAATTCTAAGTATCATTAATTTAATTATACAGATGTAAAAAATTATTAAACACCATAATAGAAAGAAGGCTTTAGCAATGTGGATATGTTTATGATTGGCTTTGGTTGAGGACGGTGGAACAGGCCGTCGAAACGTTTCCTGTGTAAGGTTTATAGCCAGGTATCCATCAACATATTTGAAGAAATGGAAATGTCTTATAGGATAACAAAAGATAATTCGTTAATTCCCGCCCTATACGAATCGTCCTTGACATTGTATAAATAATTTTTATGGTTTCGGTTGCACTGATGAATAATTAAAGATGAGTTGTCTCTGCATGGAGCTCGCAATGTTGCCAGCTGTACCCGGGCGCCACGTCGTTTATATTTTTAAGTTATAACGTATACAGGACGGCAAAAAGATATACACGCAAATCTTTAAGAAGATTTTATTTGCGACTTAAAGGTAAATTTTTGCCATGCATATTTTGTGTGTGTGCTGAATCGCACGTGTATATAATTTCACGGGGTTATCGCTCACATACGTGTGCAGACTAATGATCCGCCATTACCTACCCATACTGATCTGTTGGAATGCGCAATTACCTCGTATCAGTCCATCTATATATCAACACTATTTGACGTACGTCTGAATCGGTTGACAGCCCAATTCAAAATTTAATTTCAACCTCCCCCCCTCCCCCCACCAGCACCACCCTAAGTTACCTCCCTGGTTCAGAGAAGAGAATCAAAATGCTTTTACAGACGGGGAAAAAGGATTTGACGGTAAATCACTATATTTGGATTATTTCAGAGATATTTTGAAAGTTTGAACTTTATAAAGCTACAATTATTCTTGTGTTGGTTGACTGAAGATAAAGATAAAAATTTATATATATATATATATATATATATATATATATATATATATATATAAATTTTTATCTTTATAAAGATACGTCCGTACTGTTTATAATGTGTCATCTGTAATACAAATAAATTAACTGAGAATGTGTCGAAGTAAATCTAGATAATAATTTATAATATATTTTGATGATTAAAGTGCCGATTAGAGACAATTGGAAAATTAGTTATTTTTTTATTATGTTTTGTTTAGGGTTTGTTATATATACATTTTTTATACTAACACTGTTTTCCATTTGCGTTATTTAATATATTTACATTTCTTTCTTTCCTTTATTTTATACCATTGAAAAAATAGTTATTTAATTGCGACAATTTTCAGTCTTCATGTAAAACCTTTTTTAGGCAACGATAATAATAGCAAATGTAAACAACAAAGATATTATTGTAAGAAAAAAAGAATTTATAATTATAACTAAGCGATGCAGAATTAATAAATGGAAAATAGACAAACATCGTGAAAAAATTACTTAAAAACTTAATATTCATGAAATATGGGGGTTGTAAATAGCACTTAATCATTCAATATCTGTTGTTTACTTTGATGGTGTTGGGAATCCTTTTTAATATGTAACATTTCAGAAATTAGTCTGCATTGATATTTTTTTCTATGCAGAAAATACGAAAAATGTTCGACATTAACCTGGGTGAGTGTTATCTAAAATAAGTTTTGATTCAACCGAAAGTTTGTCTTTGGTTAATTTTAAAAAGAGATATTTTGAAGTGGAGGGCTGTGAATGTTACTTGTTTGGTAAGGATTTCTGGTAGGAAGACCAAAATGTTTCCAAGATTCAGTTCACCTCCTTTACGACGCCATATTTGCCTTAATAGTACATATACCGAGAAGTAAAATGAACTTGTCTACAGGAAAAGTCTACTTTTAAGGGGTTCCGGGAGTTCAATATGGGAAGAAACTATGGCAACTGCGCGAGAAACATCGACTGCGCGTGGTGGAAGTAACCATCTAGATCTAGAAAGTGTGGAAAAAAATTAGGCTTAACATTTTTGTGTGCGTTTTTTTGTTTTTAGCAATTTAAACGAGTCAATGTAAAATAGAAACAGGGAAAAAGCAATTAAATACGTTGATAAATCAGTTTAAATTTTACTACTTCGTCTTTGAGAGGTCCCCAGATCTATCTTTTCCTCAATACCTAGATTCTGCATTCTTTTGTTTGTGTGTAGCTCGTTAAAGTTATTTGGCAGTTGAAACATGGAGCTTACACACACACACACACACACAGGACCTCTACCCTAATTATAGAGAACCTCTTCTTTGATTATTTTTATAGACGTCTCAGCACATGAACAAATTCCATTCGACACAATTTTGCCTCTTTTTTTTAAAAAAAATTAACTAGTTGATCCTTCACGTTGATAGCTCAGGATTACGATAATTCTACTTATGAAGAAAATGTATATTATACCACAGCAACAAAATAATTTATTGTCTCCATAGTTCAAATAAAAATCTCATGCACATTCTAAGATTGCGTGTAAGAGATTATAAATTTTGTAATTAAAAATTTCCAGACATCATATTATGCTAGAAAATGTTTTAAAAAGAGTTAAAAATTAAATCGCTTGAACTTTTTCGTGCAGAATCATTTAGTGTTGTTAATCATACGTATTATTCAACTTATTTTATTACTACATACTTAAGAAAATTAATATAATTTTAATGTACATTACATGTTCTTATGATATTCTCAGAACACACAAATTTTAATTAAAAAAGTATCCTCAGGATTTTTACAATCATATTTTTGACATTTATGTAATGTCTTTTAATTATCTAATTAATATTTTTTAATAATAAATTTTCTTATTTACGATCGTAGATCATTTAAGAATCATGTAATATATATATATATATATATGTGTGTGTGTGTGTTGGTTGATGTGTTTTATATTTACGTGTTATCCCACTGAAGTAACTTCCATATTTATGACGGTAATAAAGACGAAATAATAATTATAATTGAACGATAAAGTAAGAGAATAATGTAATAAGAAATACATCTGTTTGAAAATTCATAATTAGGAAAGTACATAAGTAAAAAAATATAATCTATAATGAAAAATCTATAAATAAGAAAATACATCAGTCGGAAAAAGTTACACAAAACATAAATAAATTACGGAATACAACCATAAGAAAGTTGGTAAATTAGGGATAAATAAAATTTAATGAAAATATTCTTGTGTGTTCCAGATATTTTCATATTTTCGCAGTTTAATATATTTTCCCTAAAGAATATATTTTTATTTAAAATTGTTTATTAATCTATATAGTATGTGTAAAGCGAATTCTGTGCCTCTGACAGGTTTCCCAAAACTTTGTATTTATCAGCATTGTAATTGTTTGTGGTGAAAATTTGCTGTAATAATTTGAATAATACCTGAAGAAGATACGAACATGCATCGGAACGTCGTAAAGCTATAAATAAAAAAAATATCAGTAAAACTGATTTAGTAGTTCAAAAACTGACGTAAAAGAAAAACTTAAATTTTTGTATTAATTTATGTAATGTCTTAGTTATGTATTTCGTAATTTAATTATACGTTGTCTTTAAATTTTTATCACTTCTGTATCTTCTGTTTTATTAATCCCCCTGTATCTATATAACTTACAGTATGAATATACCAATAATCCTTATAATATTTCAAAGAATAACAGAAAGTTATGGCACTGCCATTTTCAACTGAAATTCATTTTAACTTTTTTGTGGTTCAGTTGAAAACGACAATGCCGAAAACGTCTGTTAATCTTTGTAATAACGTTATAAACATTCTATGGAATACTGGTATTCTTAGCGTTATCAACATTATAAATCTTTTCACTCATAACTTATGTAATATTTATTACTTGTGAAATATTTTATCGAATAATATTTTTAATGGTGCATTTCAACTTATATTATTTTCTTACCCACTGTATTGTTCATGTATGTCAGGATGATTTGAACTTTATTACCTACATAAATAAGAATTTATATCAAAATCATCTTTTCTGATCCTCTGTACTCCCTTTTTTTTCCCAACAGAGGAGAATGGCATCATGTCGACCATCCCGGACAAACCCGTGGACCTTTCGCAGTTTACCAAACTGTGCGAACAGCGCCGCAAGTTTCCCGTCCTGTATAAAGTCGAGTTCCAGGTAAGTGTAAAAAAATATTACACATAACATATTAAAATTGAAGCAGCCATTTTCTTTTTGGTCACGTTTACAAAGAATTTTCTGTGTAAAACATAGGAAAGAGTTTCAGAAAGTATGATAAGAAGCATTAAAAGGCAAGTTATTTCGCTGACTGTATCAAATATAATTTTGGATTTTTTTGAGACTATTCCTGTATAATAAGAGTGAACACGTTTAACGATTTTTTGTATTAATAAATAAATTAAGATGAAAAAAACCTTGATAAGTCACGGTCCTGATACTGCGGGGTAAAAATGTGTGTGTGTATAATCCAACGATTACGTACTTTTTGAAGACCTTAAATAAATTCAACGACAGCAGAAAATTTAATATTCTGACGATAGATAATCCCCCAGCCAACTTCAACTCTCCATATTTTTTAACGTGAATAATGGCTCCGGAACCTATCTCAGCTTAATGGGGTGGATTTTGTGACATTATGCATATATCTTTATAAAAAAAAACTCTTTAAATATTAGTCTTAAATTAATATTGTGTGTTGAAGTGGGTTCGTTCATGCCAGTGAATAAAATTTTTATGAAGCAGATTTCCAAATTAAATGCAAATTTAATGACCGCAGCTAAAACTGCAATATCGAATATTTTTTCTTATTTCACCGTCCGCACAACCCTCTGTCTATATTGGATGGATTTATTGCATTTCTATTTCCGATAATCTCGACAAATTTTCCATCGGGACCTCTACAAAAAATGATTAAGCATGTATATGTAAATATTAGTATTTATTATGAGAAAAAAATTAAAAAAACGTTATCAATTATACTTTGTATTTGAAAAATCAAGAATTTGACTGAATTTTTTGGTCTCGCCAGGAATTGTCGATATAATTACTACTCATTATTTAATTTTAATTTATTATTGCATAGTTAATTACAATCAGTAGATAACCATAAAACTATTTCGATTCTATTGACCGTTATCTAAGATCATAAAATGGAAATTCTTATTTTCTGAATATGTTGAGAAGAAAGGGTTAGGACTATGAAAGCTGTTTTGGAAACAAAAATTGACAAGAAAAAATGATTCATTCAATTTTTTTTAAAAAAATTATATCGTATTTTGGTTGTTATTTTATAACCCCCCTAAAACCGAATAGAACTAGTACTAATTTTATTAATAATCAAATAAAATTATTTAGCATATTTCCAGGATTTATAGCGATTGACATAAATTACAGAAATTTCACCATATCGCTAAACGAAGTGTTGTTTCTTCCAATAATTTTTTTTTGAGAGTTTGAAGTGGGTGAACTTTTACTCTAATGGTTTTTTCGGTATTATCGGGACCTCTATTTTTTCTTAAAAAAAACCTCCACCATGCAGTGTTCTTTTGTTTGTTGAATTTCTCCCCCTCAAAAACTCATTAAGAATTGATTGTATGATCCTTGTAAAAAAAAAAGGAGACTCATTGAAATTTAATCGTGAGATTTCAAACGATCGATTGAACCGATTGAATGGAACACACGTCGTTAGTAATGAATTAATATTTATATTTTTAAATATACGTCTGTGTTTAGTTGTGTAAAAAAAATTCCATTTAAATTATCTACGTTTCGGGGCCTGTTTGTGTCCACTTCAGACTGTGACTTGAATGAAAAATCATGAAACTTTCAAGCTTAGACTCAGTCTTACCATGATAACAATTTTATACAGATCATAAGTTTCTAGATATGTGTTCCTTTACGTACTATACTAGTACGTTTTTAATAAGCTTAATAACACAACCTGAGGATGCTATAAATAGATACCGAAACGTTGGTATTTAAAACACAGGTTTTTAATGTATGATGAAGTGAAGTGAAGTAACCGAGAATCGCCTTGATGACGTCATTTTTCTCAGCGGGGTTGGGGTGGAAACGGTCACCGCTTTATTAGGTTAATCGTGTTGTTTATTCAGGGATGAATTGTATTGACCTTCCTCTTCTCAATGCGACGAGCTGTAATCAATTTTCGTCGAATTTTGCCGACATCAGTAAAATTGTGTAGTACAATGAAGTTTGCCGATAAATTATGTAACTTTAACGCTATTATTTCGTCCGCTACGATTAAACTTCGTTTACAATTTTGTCCGTCCTCTGCGTCACGGCGGCGTACAGAGTTTCTATTTCAAACATACAACGGTGGGTGGTGAAATATTTCTCGAGAGTAATATTTTCCACGGGTTTTGTAGGAAATAGAACACTCAACCGCTCTGCACTTACTGGAGCTATTTTTTTTTATATTAGATATAAATGAGAAATCATTTTAATATACAAGCGAATGTAGTAGCTTAAACTTGTTATTTAAATATTTTACATGATATCACATCCAACGAAGGGATGTTTACAGATGTTACTGGCCTTTTTGTTTTCAGTATTTTTATTACACATCATTTTCTAATATTGCTTGTAATAACATATGTGAAAGCGATTTGGGCTTTTTGTGATGACGAACGTTCTTTTTATGGATAATGTCCATTACAAACACAGATAAAAGAAGTGATGATATAAATACCACACAACGTTTCTAGAAGCCTTCTTCCTTTCTTCAGTTGCTAAAAAAAACACAAGAGCCTAGAGTGATACAATTGAAAAATTCAGTTGACGTAACTCAAAAGCCTCAAACAAATGTGTAGAGTAATTAGGAAAAGTTTTGTTAAATAGTAAATCAAACTTCTCAATTTTAACTTCCCTTAGGCGAAAATTATATGTGATTAAACGATTGGAGAAAGAAAAAATTATTATAAATGTTAGCAGACAATTCTAGTTATAAAATTTGCAAGAAAAACAAGTTGTTTAGTTAAGGAATAAATGTGTTTAATTTCAAAATTTAAAGTACGTAATCATAAAAATTTAATTTTTTATTGTATTTGAATGAAAGGTTCGGAATAAAGAAAGAAATTCTGTAAAGTTACATAATATTTTCTGAAATTAAGTAAAAACTCACACTGGATCCTCTAAATACCTATTTTATTGAAAGTTTCAAAACTATAATAAATATTTAAGTTAAAAGTGAACAAAATATATTTTAGAAAATACAAAATACAAAATATAAAATATAAAGACGCAAATGATACAACTAGGCGTCAAATATTAAATTAAAAAATTATTTATAACAGTCATATAAGTATTGCAGTTTTTTAACTGAACTGTGCGGTTGTGTCGCTGTAGGCTCTTGCTTTTTTTTTTTTGGTTTTCTCAGCGCCTGAAGAAAGGAACATTGCTTCCAGAAACGTTGCGTGGAATCTATCTCATCACTTGTTTGGTCTGTATTTGGCTATTTTTCTTAATATTAATTTTAAAGACTGGTATAAACTTTTTCTCTTTAGTCTTAATTACTGTGGGAAGTTTAAGTCATTGTGTATCCGCTCATTTTTCATGTACCTTATCTGGGAAATGGAAGGCCTGATTTCAGTATATAATTATTGTATTATGTACTACTTCCTTTTTTGGAGTATACATTTTTTTAATATTAAATTATGCATGTTGCGAGTCATATTTACTTCCTTCAAGAGAGAAATAAATAGAAATATTTATTTTAAAAAAAATGATTCTTGGAATATGTTTACAAGAGGGTGAAAACGCTTCGTCCATATTAAAAGAAAATTGCAGAAATATACGAGGGTGGTTTAATAAGTAATGCTCCATTTTTTTCTGATTAAATAATTTAGTTATGTGAACATTTTGAATTTGATGCGATTCCTCAAATATTCTTCTTCAATACACTGCAGTAACAACTTCCTATGTCAACCGGTGGCAGAAAAATGGCTGGCATTGACATACGTATTAGACAGCATTATGTGATTTAATTCTTAAATGCGGAAGGTGAAACGCTCATTCGCATTCACGAAAGGCTTAAAAATGTGTGTGGTGATGCAACAGTGGATGTCAGCACTGTTCGGCGATGGATTCGTCGCTGTAAGGAAGCTGACGGGCAAACATCGTTGCCGTCGATGACTTAGGAAGCAAGACCACGCTTTTTACCGCATTGAAATACATGCCCTTGTAAATATAATTAATTTTGTGTGTTTATGCTGTGTGAATTGCATTTAATTGTCTTGACAAATAAAAGAGAAAAAATAGGAGGCACCACTTATTGACTCACCCTCGTATATTTTTATGGAGGAGGGGTGGGGGTGGCGACTGTACGGTGAAATATCTTGAGGAATTTTGCGATGGCGTGCTTGTTACACGCACACACCCGTGTCCTTTATAATTGCTGCAAAATGATGTACGGTTTCTCTCCACCCCTATCCACCCCCACGGGACACAATTAACAAACTCTGCCTTTGCTTTCCACCCTAGTTGTTGCAAGTAAATAAATATTCATCCTTTCTAATCTTCAGCGGAATGTTTTTTAGGAGAATTCTTACAATAAAAGAAAAAATCTGAATACGGAAGGTGCCCGGGCCCCTACGGTCCGGTAATGTGTGTTGGTAAAAATTATTTTCTCGTTAGAAATTAAATGAATAAATAAATTTGAAATAACGGCTTCTTAAAACCAAAGCCAAAGATGGAAATCTCTCAATCAGCTCCTCCAGAATTTATTTTAAAACGCTTATACGTTAAATATTCACAGTTCAGTATACATGATTCAAGTATTTGTAATAACTATTAACATATTTAATTATTCATTAATTTATGGACGAAGTAGGAGTGGATAATTTGTGGCCTTCACTTTTAAATTCCCCAATTTTGGGCTGGAATATTGTAAAAATGATTATTTTTGGGGTCTTTATTTAATTAAAATGTCTATTTAATAAATAATATAATAATATTATATACAATTATTGTCCGCTAGTCCGAAATTTTGGAAGAAAAAAATAATTAGTGCGTGTCGGGATTTATTTCTGTTCTCGGTCACTCTTCAATAAGAACCGAGGAGCTGGCAGATTTCAGCTGGAAGACAAGAGACGGAGCTTTCCGGGGGGGTGGAGAAGGGGGTAGTAGGGGGATGGGGAGGGAAATGGAAGTCTGAGCTCTATAATAGCTCATTGCAGCAGCCTCTCAGGTCAGCAAAAAAACGTAAGCTCCGTAATGCACAGAGGATTAAAGGACCAAGACTCCGCCCTCCTTCAACGATCCTCAGACATATTGACTGCGAGGTAGGGCCGACTCATCAAATTCGTACATCAACTCTATTGAAAACTAATTGTTCCTTTACGATTTATTATTGCAAGAGCGTCGAATTATAACGCCACACATAAATAAGGATTAAACCTACTCTTCATCAGCCATATTATACATTTTTCTTACCCTCAGATAAAATTTAGTGGCTTATTAATCCCTTTTTTGTGAGACAGAAGTTGACGGGGCTAGAGGGGAAATCACGTATATCAGCTGACAAATAACTGTCTACCACGTCAACGGAAGAGCGCCAATCAGAAACCGCCACGTTATAAGTCATATAAAGCTAGTTCTTTTCGTAAACTGAAGGTACGACACGAAAATTAATCATATTTCATAATGGAACGAGCATGAATTATCCTAATATATTTTGACTACAATTTTCTAACTCCTAACTCAATCCCCTAAATCAGTTTATAAACAGTCCAACGCTTTTGACTTGTTTTTTTTCCAAAAAAACTGATCCTGGAAGATTACACTGAAGCGATCAAAGACAGTCACTGTCACTTTAATCTTTAGAAAAATTCGAACCTGTCGGCATTTATTTCTGTTTAAATAAAGAATAAATCAATATTATAATAATGATGAAAATTTCATCTGACATTTATATTGTAATAATATAATTAAATAAATGCCATTGAGTTAGAAATTTATTTATAGATTTTATTACAAAATAAATCTGTAATTTACAAGGACAACATTTTGTCCTTTTCTGGGACATCTTCAGGTATAACGATTTTTTTATAATTTTGTATGCAATCATTTCTTCTAATGTAATCGATGTAACCGATTAATGAATTTTAATTTTGTCAGAATTATTAATTTAAGAAAGGATTGTAAAGAAAATTATTAAAAATTGACCTGAACGCATCCCAGGGGGGGAAGAAACGTCGTCGTTGTAAATCATTAATTTTTTTAAAATAAATTGTATAAATAAACATTTAATCCCTCAATTGTATTTTTCTTGCTCCCATGAAAACATAATTTTTCGGGCTTATGTGTAACGCAAGAGACGTCACAGGCTATTACGTCACTGGGAAAGCACCAATCATAAACCCCCACATCATTAGTAAGTTAAAGCAAGAAAATTGCATAAACTAAAGATAAATGAAGTCGGAGGCCTATGTCGATTTATCATTGACTCGACTATAGAAATAATTTTCCTTTATTTCTGTCTTAATGGGAATATTTATCTTCTGGACTATTTTCATGAATCGTCTCGTAAGATTATTTTTTTTAAATAACCTAATTTTTTAGTTTTATGTAATCGCTACCACATTACGAGAGTGTGTCTTAACGTCGTCACATACTACTATTATTTAATCATTAATTCAAGTTCCGCGTCGGCCATTTGCGGCTGACGCGGTGTTAACTCCGTTGTTCCTCTCTGCCTTTGTCGGGGTGGGTTTTGCCTCCCTCCCCTATCTCTTATCTTGCCCTTCTGCATCGCCAAGTGGTCTGAATTTATGATAGGATACCGCGCAGCAGCAGCAGTTCTAGGACATTAATATTTAGCGGGTCGCCTCTCTCGCGTAGTAGCTCTCGTGTTTTGTTACGTCACTTTGGCGACGAGACGAAGTGAGAGAGGTTCTGATGGGTTTTGAGCGGGCGACACCAGCCTTGGCCAGTTCTTCTTTTTGGGTCGTGCAGTATTTTGTAAGCGAATGAGCTACTTATTTGTCCCCTCTGGACGAATTAGTGCGTAGTTCTTCAGTGTTAAAGAGATGGAAACTGGAAGATCCAGACGAGTTGAAGACCTAACCAACCAACAATATTCTGGTTCAAATTAGATATCAACTGTCTTCGTTCCTCATTATTTTACCAGACAGATTTTAAGTTGTTTTCCCCTAAGCAAAATTTTCCCCCCATGCCTAATCCTAGTACAAGTTTCTCATCCCTGGCTATTAGGCTGGTAGAAATGCCGTCAGCTCCGGATCAAGTTCCGTTTTAATTATCCAATATATTAAAAAATTCTTTCGTATTGTTGATTAATAATTTAAAGCCAACATGAAATTTTACTCCAACGGTAACAAACTACGGGGACGGATAAGAATGTTAGATGGTCTGCGGAACGGTGAAAATTGCTCCGGCGTTGAAAATTAGTCAGTGACCTCAGATACGAGGGTGAATCAAATATAAAAGAGACTTTTGGACCTGCGCGCGCAATAGTTATTGAAGAACGTTCCGATGTTATTGGCTGTTAGGTTGGTTTGTTAGGAGTGGGGGAAGCACGTGACTCATCATCATAGACTCGCTCAGTGTCCATCGTTACGATGTCCGAGCAGGAGGTATTTCCCTCTATTGCGCAACGTATTGTTATCAAGTTTTTAGCTGCAGAAGGTGTAAAATCGGCCGAAATCTTGAGAAGATTGACTGCACAGTTCGGGGAAGAGACGCTGTCGCGAGCTAGAGTGTTTGCTTGGCATAAACAGTTCGTGGAGGGCCGTGAACGTGTTGAAAATGAGAGCCATGACCGCAGACCCCGCACCAGCATTACAGCGGGCAACATCGACAGTGTTCGTCAACTTGTTGAAGGTGATAGGCGTCTAACAACTTCGGATATTGCAATTGAGGTTGGAATAAGTTATGGGAGCACTTACTCTATACTCTCAGAGGAGCTAGGGTATCGCAAGGTGTGTGCCAGGTGGGTTCCTCGCCTTCTCACAGTTGACCAGAAACTGAATCGTTTTCAAGTGTGTGAGCGTCTTCTTGCACGATTTCGGGAAGAAGGAGACCCATTTCTTTCTCACATTGGCACCTGTGATGAAACGTGGGTGCATCACTACACCGCTGAGTCGAAACAAGCGAGTATGGAGTGGAGGAAGAAAGGAGAAACCGGACCAGTGAAAGCCAAGTCACGATTATCGGCTGGCAAGGTTTTGGCTACCTTTTTTTTGACCACCGTGGCCTGCTGCACCTTGATTTTTTGCATGAGGGCAGAACAATTAATGCGGCATACTACTGCCAAATTTTGAATGAGGTCAGACTTGCATATCGCCGCAAAAGACGAGACCTTCCGATGAGAAAAGTGATTCTCCTCCATGACAATGCTCGCCCCCATACAGCAGCCCTGACCGTACAAAAATTGGAGCAAATGGGTTGGGAGACACTGGAACACCCTCCATACAGTCCAGACCTGTCTCCCTGCGACTTCCATGTCTTTGGTCTTCTCAAGGAAGCTTTGGGAGGGCAAAAATTCCACAGCGATAATGAGGTTGAAGCATATGTGCGCAATTGGCTACAAACACGACCTGACTCGTTTTACGTGGAAGTAATTAAAAAATTACCTATACGCTGGGAAAAATGTGTTTATAAATCAGGAGATTATGTAGAAAAATAAACTATGATTGTTTGTGCGTTTAAAATCAAAATAAATATTTAAAAAAATAAGTCTTGTTTACATTTGATTCACCCTCGTATAATGGCGTAAAGCTGTAAGGAATTATCGAATTATTAACCCTGGGCATTTAAACTACACCAAAGTCAACGAAAAAGATAAATTTTCAACACAATCGTACAAAATAAAAACAGTATCCAAGTAAATCAGAAAAATAATTATGTATTTACTCATTTTCATATTTTAAAACAAATCAGCCGTGTAAATTAGAAATAATTCATAATCAGTGAAATATATTTTTTCTTTAATTTAATTTTGTTTTTAAAGGGGAGGCTTATTTTGCAACAACAGACTGAGTTGAGTATGAATTTTTTGTTTCATCCTGACGATGAGAAAAAATAGAATAAGGAACGCATTTTAAAAAAAAATTATAGAAAGGGCGTTTCTTGTTATAAGGAAGAAAAGAAGCAATGAAAGTTATATTGCTCAATAAGGTTAGTTGGAACAGCTGCTGTTTAACTGTTTTTACCTCGTGCTCGAGGGTAATCTTATCCTCCTTTATTCGTGCGGGAATGAAAGAACGCAATGAAGAGTTAGGGAAAATAACAAGCACTTTTATAGTTTACTGCGAGGCTAACGTGGTTTACTACTTGAAGGTAAAGAAAACTTTTACTTAATTGTAGGAACAATAACCACGTCTCAATTCTGTGTATAGGGGGAAAAAGCCAGTAAATGCTCGCATAAAAGTGGCATACCCAAAAACAAGCAAGTGTGGTAGAAACTGGGTTAGGGGTTTTTAACATCACATTTTTCTTTTACCACCACAATATTTCATATTCGCACTTGGATCTCTTAATTTCTACCTTAATAATTTAATACTAATCACTAGATGACTCATACATCGTTACTAATAATTAATAAATATATATTATTCAAAAAAAATTTTTACCTTAATAATTTAATATAATCACTAGATGACTCATACATCGTTACTAATAATTTAAATATTTTTTTAAATTTAAAATTAAAAAAATAAAAATTTAAATAATTTAAATAATATAGATTTTTCATAATTTTTTTCTACATTTATAAATTAATATTAATGATATAAATGACGCATTTATCTTTACTAATCATTTTAAAAAATATATTAGTCCTGCATATGATTTTGTTTGATTCCTGTACCATATTATTTCTCTTTAAAATGTTTATATATTTTCCAATTGTCTTTGAAGAGTTGCCAAAACCTACAGGTTATGAAATAAATAATCAAATTCTTCAGATAGTGTTGTTTCAGAGTCAAATTTCTTTCTAGTTTTAACCTAACATTACCAAAAATTTAAATATTGTTACCAACCTTTTACTCGTTTCACTTCAAAATTTCCAACATAAAAAAGGGGGATCAATAAATTAACCCATACGACACGCTTAAATAAACAGACAGGTCCACCCCCAAATTAGGATTGTTCTTCCATTTTACAATAACATGCATAATAGTGCTTCATATGTATTCAATTATTTTAACATAAGAAAACTATCGACGTCCTGGTCTTGCTTTTATTAAAAATGGTAAACACTCTTCGGAACCAGCAGACATACATTTTGTGTGTGTGTGTGTGGTTTTTTAATAAAATAAAATAATAAAATGTTAGGATTATAGCTCAGTGTATATAGGACGAACTAAACGTGCATTAAAAACAAGAATTAAGGAACACAACTTCCTCGAGAATCATTTCAGTTCTAACAAAACATATGTCAGAACACTTGACCCTGAACCTAAATTTTCAGTCTAGTAACATATCTATAATGATCAAAATTTGAATCAATAAGTTCACATTAAATGTACTAAGTTACATGAATACATTAAATAGTATCTATGACGCCTTACTTTTCTGGTTAAGTTCTTTGTCATCCTCCTGTTTATCAGAAATCATTTTATTAGTACGTGATACTTGAGAATGTCTACAGAGGAATCGTTGTAAGATTACTGGTTTCAATTATTAAATATTGTCTTTAATTATCACGTGTTGATATCTCATTTTCCCGTTACAGTTTCCCTTTCTCGACTGTTTCGTGACGTGTACCACCCTTTCCCCCTTCCTTTTCCCTGACGGACGTCTTCTAAATTGTGTTTGGCTTGAAGTTCCTTCGAAACCCACAAAGGACAACGTCAGATATGAAGTTCTACGCCGTATCTTGTTCCTTACGACTTCGCTCACTCTCGAACCCAAGTTTTGGGAAAGTTTAGTCCTTTACCTTCATAACTACATTCCTCTAGAAAATTTTTATATCACTGTACTCAATTAAAAAAAATCCTTAGCTTCTTCATACAGGCAAAAAGAAGAAGACAACTTCCAAAGTTCAACAAATAATTTTATACTCTCACATATAATATGTAATATTAAAAATGAATTAAAACGAGCAGGTTTTCGCGAAAACGGCGTGTTAAACCTTTAGTAAATGATGTTTTATATTTTTAATCCTTAATTTTAAATATGTATTTTTGTGAATGAAATACCGTAAAAATAACCCAAAAAATATGGTCGAAATTTTTATATTATTTAAAAATTGTTGTTATGCTGCAAATAAGGAACATCGTGGACATGTAGGTTCTGAATATGAATGGTCATTAATAAACTTCAAGTTCAGATTTTTTATATCTTATAAATAAAAGAGAGTGTATGTATGTTTGTTTGTATGTTTGTTTGTATGTTTGTTTGTATGTATATTTGTATGTTCGTTATACAAATCTACACCGGTAGAGCAAATTTCACCAAATTTCGTACACGTGTTCTTTACGACCAGGAAACAAACACTGTCGGGGTGAGACATGTCTACCACTCCCAGAAGCGGGGATGCACGGGGGTTGAAATATTTAAACATGCTAAAACAGCCGATATTTTAGTCGGATAATAATTTTTAGGGGACCAAGATATTTATGGTGTTTCTACCGATGTTTTCTGAATATAATTTTCATCCCCTACACCCTGGGAAAAGGGCACCCTTAGGGTTTAGGGTGGAGAATACAAATCTATACCGGTGGATCAAATTTCACCAAATTTCGTACACGTGTTCTTTGCGACCAGGAAAACAACACTGTTGGGGTGAGACGCGCCTACCACCCCCTGAAGCGGGGGTGGAAATATTTGAACATGCTAAAACAGTCGATATTTCAGTGGAAATATTTGAACATGCTAAAACAGTCGATATTTAAGTCGGATAAATATTTGTAGAGGTCAAAGATATTTATAGTCTTTCCACTAATGATATCTGAATATAATTTTCAACCTCTACACCCTGGGGAAAGAGCACCCCTAGCGTTTGGGGTGGAGAGTACAAATCTACACCGCTGGAGCAAATTTCACCAAATTTCGTACACGGGTTCTTTGCGACCAGGAAAACAACACTGTCGGGGTGAGACGCGTCTACCAACCCCAGAAGCGGGGGTGGACGGGGGTTGAAATACTTAAACATGCTAAAACAGCCGGTATTAGATTTGGATAAATATTTTCGGGGTCAAAGATATTGATTGTGTTTCTACCGATGTTATCTGAATATAATATTCATCTCCTACGCCCTTGGAAAAGGGCACCCTTAGGGTTTGGGGTGGAGTTGCTTTACAGAAAAATAACGCGAATACAACCGAGTTTGGAGTCAAGTCGAAGGTTATGGATGTCAGAGAGTTTACTCCGGATAAATATTTTTAATTGCCCATTCAACCCGAAATGGTGGGGGTTGGAAGGGAAGATAAATAGTCAGTTCTTGCGCGATCTTGGAGGAGAATTACGTGAATACTATTTCAACGGATGTTGTTGAAAATATAAATCCCTTTAGACATTAGTGGTGAGCTTGCTTAGGGCTGGGGGTGAGAATTGTCTATTATTCTAAAACTGCCAAAATGTTATGTGTTTATGGGTAAACTAGATTGATATTGTTTCTACCGATGTTGTTTCCATTAATAACGACGTTTAATCAAAAATAAAAGTGTTTCAGAACCATTGCTTTTTGTACTCTTTTAAAAAGTTTTTATATTATAAATTGTTATAAACATAATTTTACATTTATTCCGTAATTGAAGTTGTATTATTGTGAAGAAATAAAGCAACAAATAATCACGGACAAATAAATGTAACAAAAACTCTACATGCCAACGTAGTTTATAATTTAGTTTACTACAACTTCAATGAAAATATTATCCACGTAATCTACATTATTAGAACAATTGTTCTCAAAATCCTAAACCATATAAATCAATCCATTAATAATCACTTTTCTACCAGAACGAAAGGGCTTAATATAAATAATTATTACACTTAATCTTATAAATAAAAATGAGTGTATGTTTGTATGTTTGTATATTTGTATGTTTGTATATTTGTATGTTTGTATATTTGTATGTTTGTATATTTGTATGTTTGTATATTTGTATGTTCGTTACACAAATCTACACCGCTGGAGAAAATTTCACCAAATTTTTTCGTACACGTGTTCCTTGCGACCAGGAAACAAACACTGTCGGGGTGAGACGCGTCTACCACCCCCAGAAGCGGGGGTGGACGGGGGTGGAAATATTTAAACATGCTAAAACAGTCGATATTTCAGTCAGATAAATATTTTTAGGGGTCACAGATATTGATAGTGTTTCTACCGACTGTTGGGGTGATACGCGTCTACCACCCCCAGAACCGGGTCGGGATTATCAGTAGAGCACTTTTAGGTGTTGGGTGGAGGAACGCTGCAATAAAATAACGCGAATACAACCGAGATTGGAGTCAAATCCAAGGTTATGGATGTCATCCAGTTCAATTATAGCACCAAATTGCCCGTTTAGCCCCAAGGGGCGGGAGTGGATGGGATGGAAATTTTCTAACACGTGAAATCATCGATATTAGCGTGGAATAAATAAATGCCGGGACCATTGACGTTGATAGTATTTCTACCGATGTTGTTTGTAGGCATGATAGGGGTGGAGGTGGAGGGGATTTCCTTGAAAATAACGGGAAAACAACCGAGATTCGAGTCAAATCGAAGGTCATGGATGTTGCTGAATTTATTTATGACAATCTGGACAACGCGCGGGTATCGGCGGGGTTGGGATGAGTTACCGGCTGTTTTTTCGTCAATTAATTATATTTCGGGATGAATTAGATTAATAAAATTTCCCTACATGTTCTCTGTGTATAATTTCAACCCCTTTCTGACTCGGAAGGGTGCACCCTTAAGGGTTTGCGTGGAAGTAGCATTACATAAAAATAAACCAGAAACTATCAGGATTGTCACTGAGTTTAATTATGACATTAAACTTGACCGTTTAAGTCCCCGAAGCGGGAGTGGTCGGGGGTGTAAAATTTCAAACATGTTAAACGGTCGATATTTGCGATAATTATTTCCTGGGGTTAATTACTTTGATAGTATTTATACCGATGTTGTTTGTGTATAATTTAACCCGTGTGAGGGGAGCAAGCTTAGGGGTGGGGTGGAGGTACGTTAAATATAAAACCGCAAAAACAACCGAGATTCGAATCAATTCCTAGACTATGAATGTCGCTGAATCTAATTGTGACAACCCTGGGGGGGTAACGCGACGGGTTTGGGAGGTGTTGGGCGGGGGAATAAATTTTCAGACAATGTAATCGGCCGATTTTTGCGTGGAATACATTCTTTTTCATTATCGCATATTTGTGGGGGTGGTCATCTTCTAACATGTAAAAACGGCCGATATATTTAGTCAATGACTTCATCCCCCTTCGGCATGGGAGGTGAGCACATTTAGGGATAGGGTTCGAGGAGCTTTACATAAAAATAGCGCAAAAGTAACCAAAATTGGAGTCTTATGGATGGTTATAGATAAATGACATCTCGGGCAACGCCGGGCACCCAGCTAGTTTTTAAATAAAATTGACTATAATAAAATTAAATATAATTTAAATTATAAGAAATATAAAAATTTTCTTTATTAAAGTTAGTCTAAAATAAAAAGTCCTTATGAAATTTTGATCAATAATAAAATTATAATAAAATAATTACGGCTCTATTTATATATGAAATAAATTGTAAATAATTGTTGTGCAACAAATTTAATTAAGCCTAATAATTTACATTAATTGGATAATTATGATTTTAGTGCATTTATAATACCCTGAGAATGACGCTTAAATTTTATTTCACAAAAAAATATAATAGAAAATAAATATTCTGAAGTTGAAAAATCTGCCCTGAGGGGTTGATTCACAGAAAGCTAGGACATGGCATATTTTAACCTGTTCACGTATGCCAAAAGGTTTACATTTCCTTAAGTGCATGTTGATTCATATCTGCATCACAATTTAGCTCTCGTAGAAACCAGCAGAGGTCTCTGGGGTGATACTAAAAGGTATGTTGCATATATGCTACAATATGCACTAATAGGTTAAATTTTATGTTCTTAAATAATTCATGATAAATGTAGCTTCATTCATTGGCTTATAATTAAACATAATAAAGGCAAATATAACTAATATTTTCGAATACGTTCTTGCATAAGACATGACTCTATAAAATATTTATAATATGCAGTTTAAATTTTCATGATAAAACTAATCGAGAAGGGTGGACCAAAACTATAGATCCAAACATTAATATGTATTTCAACAACATTAAAGGGTTTTTAATGAAACCGAAAATTTGTATAGGTCTATTTTCAGTGACGAATTCTTCAAATGTAATTTTTGATTGACATAGTATTCTTATGGCTCAATTTGTAAATTATAATTCGTATTTACAGTTTAACTGTAATTTATTTCTTTAGAATGAGGGGAATTGTTCTTCTTCAAATCGGGATTTTCCGCGGCCCCTCGCAAAAAAACTAATGAAATGCGAAGAGCGCTACAGACCGTCGAGGAATCACGTCGTCCTCGCTGAATATTCAGCAAACACACGCACACTGTCTGCTCTTATTTGCCTCCAGAGAACGAGATTAACCACTCCAACTGTGAAGGGCCCTGCTTAATCTCTACTATTGATTAAAGCTCTTTAAAATTACTTAACAACAGACGCGTTAAATATTCTGTTTCGTCAACAATCTCGAAGCCCAGTGTTTATTTTCAAGATTCCTCTTCAAAACTACAGAGAATTTATTTTCCACCCCCCACCCTCACAACCCCCCACCCATAAAACAGGCACTTGCTCATTAACTGAGCACAAAGGAACATTACGGCTGTGATTTATACTCCATTACGGAACCGTTGATCATTGGAAGGAAAAACGATGAATTTAGAAAAGATGAAATATAAATTTTACGGTGAAATGAGGCTTACACATTCTCCCCCCCCCCATTATGAGACCGGAAACGTTGCTTTCTTTAAAATGTATGAAATTTTTATATTTATATAACTACAGGCTTATGGCATCAGTTTACCATAAATGAGAAATATAAATAAAAATATAAATTCACAAGTATTATAATAAGCATTTCAAGGAAATAACCTTTCATTTGGGATCTTACAATTAAGGAAAGGTTGGGAGACTAAGTCTTTTTAATTAGCTAATTTTGTTGTAAAATTAATATAACTGTTATATGTACTAAATAAACCTATTGTAACATTTTTTTGCTAGAAATTTTAGATTAAATAAATTTAACATCGGATGAATTCCCAAATATTAGGATTGAAACGTCATGTCTGTTTTATTATAATGTTTTAAACTTTTCATAATAAATTTGTGAATTGTATTCTGATTTTTTTAAAATTATTTTAGAGAAGCCAGATAGATTTCGGATTAGATCAGATTTATTATTCATTCCAATTGTCCTCGGTTGAGGAAATAGGATACGTCAATATAATATTAAAAGAGAATGATAAATTATTACAACTACTAAGTTTAAAAAATAAACATTAGACATTACAATATATATTGTAACATGATTATGTTGCATTGTCAATTTAATGGCCTTTGTCGTGTCTGTTTGCCGCGCTGCATATTGTAGAGTATTGTTGTGGTAAGGAGCGCGCAGAGACGTGGCAAGGCAGCTCCGCATAGGGGACGGAGGTCCAACAGTTATAATGAAAAAAGTGTCATAAATAACCACGCCCTGCAGATGTTAAATTTTTCATGGCTCGAGAAATGGAAGCCAAGAACGGACGCTACAATATATATATATATATATATATATATATATATATATATATTGTAATAAACAAATAATAGGTCGTTTAATTTTATTTTTAATTTAATTTAATGAATTTTAAAGAGTTTACTTCACCTTAAGCATCATTTATGTAATAATAAAATGGAAAGCTTTTATTAAATGAAAAGATCGAAATTAACAAACAAAATATTTATTTATTTTGTGGCAAATACTCAAAAAAAGCAATTACAATTTAAAATATAAATTTCTCAGGGCCTTCACTGGGTTTGATAATGGACACAACAAATTGATTTAAAAATCTTATTAACAAACAAATCACATTTACCTAAACAATATGTCGATATAAATAAATTAAAAGAAAATAAATTAACTTTGATTGACAATTAAAATAGAACTAAATCTGACTTCTATCCTTTAATTACGTTTACATAAATCATTATTTTGTATTTTGTTACTCACATCTGACCAGCTGGTTCCAGCATTCCTTTTTTGTTGTTTACGGGAGTACACTATTGCTCAAAAATTTTCACTGATTCTAATATTGGCTCACAGAATTTACACTCTTTAAGACAACCTTGATAGGATCCCAAGAACTCGGATGATCCTCCTTTTTAGTGACCACTTGCCTTATATAAATCCTGTAATTCATATATTTGCTAGTCTTTTTACCGCTTGGGACTTAAACTGCAACTTTACTATTACTGGCTGGCTACAGACGTAAAACCTGCACTCCTTTCCTGGAACTTTGTTTAATAATACATTAAAGAACGGCTAGTCTCTGCTCTAGTATCATTTGTTCCGTCCTCCGAAATGTTCCGTCACTAACTGAACTATCGTAGTCTCGAGTTTTAGCGCGCATAAGCCATTTTTGACTTTCCGACAAAGTAACAAAGCCTGGCTCCATTGTCAATTTGGAAAACTCCTGCCGCTACAATTATATTTTATTAAAACCAATTAATGGCCTAATTAATTGGTATTACAATATATATATATATATATATATATATATATATATACTTTTGAAAACAACGTAATTAAAGAAATGATAACTATATTAATCTTCAAGTTTTATTTGGCGTAGTTCCAAGCAGAAAATCTTACTTCGATTCCCGTTGAACATGAAAAAGAATATAAGTCAGCAGTTAAATTTTTACAAGATTATAATCGCCAAATAATAGATTAATTCGATAGGATAGCAGCAAAATATTTTTAATATAATTTGTAATTATATATATATATATATAGTAGAAGCTTATAGCTGTTTTTAAATGATTAATTACATAAAATGGCTAAATATTAATGATGATATAAATACCACACAACGTTTCAGGGATACTTGTGCCTTTCGTCAGGTGACTGAAATAAAAAACATAAGAGTCAGGAGCGACACAACCGCTAAATTACAGTTGACAAACACAAAAGCGAAGCAAGACGCAACGGCAATCAGTTCTTAAATTTACTAACAGCCACAATAAATATTCTGTTTCCTTAGAATCTCACAGCCTAGTATGTCGTGTATTTTCCAGTCACCTGACGAAAGAAGCAAGGATCCCAGAAATGTTGTGTGGTATTTATTCATCACTTAATATTGTCTGTATTTGTCTATTTCATCTTTATATTTTATACAGACGTATTACATTCTCATTTAAATTGTTTATAAATTCAACTGCAGCCCTCGGACTTTGCAACTGTCTAGCGTTTGGAAGTGAGTTAAGTTAGTTGGAGGACTCCGGAGCAGGCAACATTGCTGGACCGGCATCTCGGAATAATGTTTTCCAAGTTCCGGCGACGTTGTTCATGCGGTCCCTTGTTAACTGGAGGGCACTTCTCATTAGCACTGCTGCCATTGTTGCCAAACTGGCTTCCCCCTCTCGTCTCTCAGGTAGAGGGAGGGGGAGAACAGCTTTTCAATTATGCGCGGGCAGAAACTGGCTACATTCGATTGCCTATTACTTGTATTTACTTGGCTGGGTCCAAATGAATGCATCAGCTCGGTCTGGACGCGAATGTCCTGGCAATTATAAAATAATTGGTGGCTGGGAGACGGGGAGGGAATGGGGTTGAAGCGACGGAGATTAATTACGGAATTTAAACTTTTGGAGATTTAAGGTCTCGACAAAACTGAATAACCTGGCAAATGTTCGTCGATACGTTGAATTGTTTACTGAAGATTTAATTATGGACATCCACAGATGTAAGACGACGCCGGTAATTAGTCTGCTTCAAACATAATGGAAACAAACTGTAATATTGCGTATCTGCTAAAATTCGGAGGTCTAAATAAGAAGGTTGTAAAGGGATTTTATTTCTAGCTAAGTCGCGGAAATGAACAGGCCGTGGAGGATCAGGTCGGAGGAGAGTCCAGCGCCGTATCTTCTACAGTGTCGAAAGGAAAACTTCAGGAAAGGAAAATAGGAAAGTCGATAACGTGGAGTTCTTGATATCTGTGTACTTTCCAGAGAAATGAACACAAAGCAGAAAGCGCTATGAAGTTAATGTTTAATATAAAAAGAACAAGACTAAATATAAATTTACCAGGAGCCTCACTCACTCAAAGATGGTCGAAGAAAGACTAAATACTGAAAGTGGCTCTGAATTTTTAGAGAAAAAAAACATTACAAGAGAAAACCCAATCAAAGCAACGCCGTATACTCAGCTATTTGAAAATATTGTAGAAAATAAAATGATGAGTCGAATGATTAAATTGATTACGAAATTTGGTCGAGAGAAGTGTTAGAATTCGTTCTACAACTGATATTTCCAAAATGGTCGCTCGTTCACTGATTTGTCTTTGAAGGAAAGTTTCAGAGAATTTAATTCAGACGTAACTCTTTTTAACTGAACGACGTACATCATCGTTGCCGTAAATAAACGTTATTCCTGATTCGAACTGACTTGAAGCGGTGGGCAGGTTTCTCTGTTTTATTTCCATTGCGTGTACCAGGCAAGTGCTTCATCAAGCTTTAGCACTGCAACACTCCGGAGAGAGAGAGACTATTCTTTTCAACTCCCCTTTCCGCTTTGAAGTCAGACCTACCACTCTCCCTGTAGGCGCTGCTGCGGCTCTTTGCGTGGACGACGTAATTATTGACTTCGCTGGTGACGGGACTAACTCACTCTGTGTGTGTTAAGTCTCGTGGTAGGGCCACAACCGTAAATTTTGGCGTGTGTGTATTTACGTGATTAGCCGGCCGGGGTTGTTTGCTAACCAGTCCCCGAGTAATGGTGGTGGTCGCAGTACGAGGAGACCTTCCTGTTCTTTTGAGCCACTTAGAGGTCTGTCCGGTTTAACAAGACGCCCTGGGCGGAACGCTGACATTTACAAGCCTCCTCGGCGACAAAACCTTTTCAAAACAATGATCCTTAAACAACACGCGTGGCGGGGGGGTTAAAGCTGGGACCTCTTGGGCTCGTCTCGACGTGCTGCGGGTTGGTTTTCACCCCTTACTTACTTACTCAAAACTCTTCACACCTGCTGTATAGTGACGTAAATTTCATCCACACAATTTATGAGAACAGTATAGTTATGTACGTAAAAACCCCAATTTTCGTGTCTTAAGTAATTTTATTTTACATTTACAATTTCAGCATTTCCCGCATTAACTTTCAGCAAACCTGATTATATTTTTATATTACCATATATCTAATTTAATATGTGAACCTTCCAATTTATATTATACTTTGTTGCAAATTAAAAAAAATAAGCCACACACCTTGAGTCAGAAAAATAAATTTATTAACAAAAAGTTAAATATACCGGCCATTCCGTCCATTTTTCATACCTCTTCCGGTATAATAATATATTAACCAAGCAAAACATTTTGACGTAAGGAGGTTCATTTCGGTACGAACAGGAAAGGCAACCTCTAATTTTTTTCTGGATTAATATATAAATTTACTAAACCTAAAGAGGACGAAACGTCGGTATATTTTTTTTTTTGGCTCAAGGCCGGTAGTTTGTTTATTTTTATTGTAACTGTCTGATATTTTTCATCATTATTATGATTTATTGGAATATATTCACGATTTAAACATTTCTGAAATAGTATTAAGAAATGATTGTCGTTTAATTTAATTTTATTTTTAAATAAAATAATTTAATAATTTAACAAATATCTGATTCAATTAATAAATATTTGAATATTTTACTAAGTCAAAATACACGAGGAATGCCTCAATTTTTTGGTTAGTTCTAGTCGTTTGTCTTTAACTTAAATAAATTTAAAGACCTAGAAACCAAATTCAAGTAAATTATCTGAGAAAAACAAGAAACAACAACTAGAATAATTTATATCAATATTTCATAAAATAATATGAGAAATGTGTGACATAAATATGCGTTGCAAGATTCTATGACTTTAAAAGTCTAAAACATAGAATTTCGGTAATGATTAATTTTGCTTTGTCTTTGCTCAGGAATAAGTGCGTTGATTTTAAAAATGCGTTATTGTTGAATTTTGGACGTTTTTAAAAAGTTACGTTCTTTTGAAATAATCTGTAGGATGAGTTTCGTTATTTGTCTTTTTTCACTAACTGTCTTCCGAAAAATCATAATACAGTAATACAGTACTAATAATAAATGCTACACTAGATATTGACTCGATTAAATATTATTTGGCGTCTTCCTTCCGCTACCTGTATTGATAAAATATATATAACATGTTCTGTTTCAAAGGTACCGGCGTCTCGCTTTTTCACAAAAATGTGGTGCCCAACGTTGGGACATTTAAAATATTTTTTTTCGTATTTAAGAAATGATTAAGAGCCAAAATTTGTTTTGAGGTATATTTCAGTATATTTAAAATTAAGTTGCTGAGACCTACGCGTAGGACTTGTCCGATTTCTTGTTTTTGAACGCACGCACACACACACAGCGCTGACTTTGCATAAAACAAGAAGCAGCGAATACATATTTATCCGCGTGGTGCTCCGTGGCGGAGAAACTTCTTACTCGGTTAGATAGAAGGAAGTTAAGCCCTTGATGACATATGCATGCCGACGGAAGTGACACATACTCCATCCATGTGAACCACCTCAAGTATTCATAACACGCATGACAACAGATTCTCCTCCCCCTTTGGAAGAGCTACCCCGCTATACAAGATTCAGTACGCATTACCTGCCGCTCCTTTCTATAACAAAAGAAACACCCCCACCATCAACCCCTATCCTATATATCACATTCCTCACCCCTCCGGAAAGTGGTTAGATATCTCAAAGTTTGATAAATAGATTGTTGCCGAAGAAGGGTGGGGGTGAGTAAAACTTTCTGGAGTCAGCAGGTAGTTTTTGCGACTTCGTTGGCCAATATATTGATAAATTATTCCGTAAGAAAGTGGAAAGCAGATTTTACAACTCTTCTGGACAGGAATTTTTTTTCTTGTTAAGTATAAAAGCTTTTTCGTTCATACATGGAAAATTATACAGCTAACGTTAACAAAAAACGTGAAAATAAGCTTCTAAAAAATTCCTACGACTTTTAAGAGGTTTTATAGAATATATCTTTACTATATTAACTCAATATGACGTATAAATGCTAAAAAACGTTAAAAAGAACAAAAGCAAAGTAAACGGGAGTGAAAGAAATACATTGAAGTAGCGTAGAATGAAGCAACCAACAAGGACGGGTACTGAGCGAAATAAAATTACGTTCGAAGGAAGTTAAATTTAAATTAGATGCAGAAAATTAAATTATTTCTCCATCACAAACAAAGTTAATTTAATAGATTCGGTAACGCTTCTTATCGAACAGGTATGGTTTATTCTATGTCTTTAATACACGAGTGTTAAAATATAAAGATACAAAGTGATAATATTAGTCAATTAATTGCACATGTCCTTATTTCCTCCACCAATTATTCATACTTAAATATATACAGCAAATACAGATGTATTGAAGTATACAGTAATTAGGTTTTTTTATTGATGGTTCCTCGCTACATGATGGTAATAAACGTGCTGGAAACTCTCCTTTAATAGCATAGGAACGGATTTGAAAGCTGAAGGGAGAGCAATGTAGTCAAGTCTAGGGACCCCAATCTATAGTTCCTACCGATTTAAGCGCTCATGAGTCTCATTTTTGAATTTACAAAAAAAAGAATTATTTACTTTTTAATCAAATTTTATGGCAATTCAGTCAGAAAATTAATGATTTTACTATATAATTACTAATAATACATTAATTTTTGAAAAAAAGTATTACAAGAAGTTTCGTCCTTCGACTCAATTAATTGAATTAAATTAATATTTTTTTTAGATTTTATTAATTTAAATTCCCTAAAAACTGAAGTGGTCTTAATCCAAGAGCGAAACGTCTTTTAATTTTTTTTTCAAACATTAATGATTTCTTATTAATTGTCTAAAAATTTCACTAATTTTATTTCTGACTGAACAGCCATCAAGTTATATTAACGTTTGTATTGCACGTCAGAAAGTTTTTATTATTTAACTTTTAACCAACGGACATTATTATTAATTACTTAACTAGTGTAAATTGGTCATAAGTCAGAATTTATTTATAAACGTGAAAATTTACAATAAACAAAAACACCTAAGGTTTCATCCCTTAGCTTACGGGCTTCTTCATATGCCTTGAAACAATTAATTAAGAAATATTTTTCAACAACTATAACATGTTTAATTACAAAAAAATAGATAAATGAAGTATTATATGTTTGCTTACATAATTAAACACTTAAAATATGTTGAAAGTTCGGATGAAACAGTTTTATCAGAAAAAAAAAGTAGTCATCCTTCATCAACTTCTATGGCCGAAATGAGACGAACAATGCCAATCAAATAATTCATATATCTTACATTGTTGAAACTGAAGGTTTTTAAACAGAATTCCAAAAAATACAATATTATAAATCTTAATAAAACTGAATCATAAATATAATTAAAATTTTGTGTATCAATTTTCAGATGAACTGAAACTGCATTGGTCATTTCTTTCGTCAAACGAGGACAGTAATAACGTTCAACTTTAAACAATTAAATTGATGACTATTTTTGTATATACGTTTTGATAAATCAGATTATCTAACGTTTTATTTTAATTAGCCAAAATGTTTCTTAATATCACGTTTTGTCCGAACGATATAACAGGCTTTACGATCCAAACATTCAATTTTGGACATTATTCGTATATTTATGAACCCAGGTAAGAAATTAAACGTCTCATACCCCGTTGGTAGGAGGAGAAAAGGAATACCCAAATTAAAATTGGTAGTTGGAGCTTTGTAGGACCTACAAAAAAAATAAAACGATGGTGGATTAGAGACTGAAAATGGGAATAGATGGAAGGAGCCTGAGGCTCACAAAGGGTTGTAAAGCCTGTTAAGATATAGCAAGTACGTCATATGTATAGGAAAAACTATTTTTAACACGCTGATTAGTTAATGGACCGTTGAGTGTATTTGCATCAACCAGCAAGCTGCGTCATGAATGGGCGATGAAGCCCTGAAGCTGTGGAAAATGAAACCGGCTCCACCGTGTTCAACTGGAAAGTTAGGACGACGGACTTAGGAGTTCAAATATTGGACTATAAAACGCACCAGACGTATCTCGGATGAGCAGATTATTGGGTTACACGTGGAGTGCGGTGAGAAGAACAGATGACTGATCGGCAAACAACCCCGTATAGCAAACAAGGCTGAGACAGGACATCGACATTAGGTGGTAGCCATCAACTTACAAACAAGCCACTCACGCGGGAGGGGGGGGGGGGGAATAGAACCACACTAACGTGGGTGCTTTCGAATAGAGGGTTGGATGACAGTTCAAATTAACCATATTTGAAGATGTCACACACGTTCTCACGTATTATATCGGGTTAATTTATATACTAATTTATATTCTAAAATAGCAACAATTTTCTTTAGCGATATCTCTAAAGGTATGAAAAAAATTATAAAAAGTATTTTACAAATTCTCTACGTCTTTAATTCAAGAATTTTAAATTTTTAATATGACTGATGTATGATATTTTCCTTAATTTTGAAAATTACACCTTTCGGAAATATTGTCATAGTCATCTGTAGAATTTTATTTATGGGATTACAATTGAATTGTGAAATTAACAAAAAGTATATTATATTTAATCATCAAAAATATTTCAAAAGAAATAAACTATTGTAATTGTCCAATCTGATTGGTAAAAATTTTCAAACATAATAGTTAATTGCAGCATTTCATCACACACACACATATATATAATTTAGAAATTTACATATTGAAATCTCTCTTATCCACTTTAACCCCTGGCACGCATAAGAATTTTCAACTGAAAAACATCTGAATTAAGGAAAATATTCCAAGGAAACTGTAAATCTAATATCTTACACTATGAAGATAAAATATACCCATAAATAAGTATTATCGATTTTACAGGTGGATCAAGATGAGAAGCATATCAATGTAACAATTTTTTGGGTACTGTTATATCAGATTGGCAAAAATACCAAAAATATTTTTATTTCAGCAGAAGAAAAATATTTCAAGACAATTCGAATATATAAATTGTCCTATATAATTGTCGAAATATCCTTAAGTATATTTTATCTCTGGACCAAAAAATTTTCAGCAGAATTAGAATATAGAATAAGTCATATCTGATATGTCAAAATATCCTAAAGTATATTTTATCTCAGCTCCAAAAATATTTCGTTGATTAGAATATAGCAAAATTCATATCTGACTTCCAAATATCCCAAAAATAGTTTTATTTCATCAGCAAAAATATTTAACTGAAATAGAATAGAATATTTGTTCTATCTCGAAAAATATATTTTACTTCAGCATCAAAATGTTTTCTCAACAGAAATAAAATACTGAAATGTTTTTTTTGAGGTAACAGGACATGAGGGTAATCCACATGGTGGCAACTCCCCTTTAATAGCATAGGAAGGGATTTTAATGGGGGGGATGAGGAAGGGTAGAGGAAGGTAGCCAAGGATTAAGCAGGGCCCCCGGGCTATATTTTAAGGATCCTACCCACAATTCGCCTACAGAAATGCAGGACAAACCCTAGAAAAACCTGCATCAGATAGGTCGGGTACTTGTCCCACGCTCTTCCGATAGCGAGAGAGGAGTTTTTTGTGGGGACGCAGCATTCCCTTCTCCGTGCCTCGACCAGTTTAGGAGGCAGCTGGCCGACTATTCCAAAGGGAATAGCGAACAACTCTTACCGTATGCACAAGGTCTGTGACCCCGGAACATACACCTCTCAGAACAGGGGAACCTTAGTTCAAAAAAGGAGAGGAAAAGGCTTACTCAAAGTTAGCCCCTTCGTATCTGTCCTAAAAGGTTCTGCCTGCGAGAGAACACCCCTCGCAGGTTACCCGCGAGAGAATCCTTCTCCCTCCCCATACAGAATTTTTTTTATTATTATTATTTTTTATTTTTTTTAGGGCAACAGGATACATGAGGGTGATCCACATTGGGCAACTCCCCTTTAATAGCATAGGAAGGGATTAGAAAGGGGGGATGCGGAAGGGTAGAGGAAGATAGCCAAGGGTTAACTAGGGCCCCCGGGCTATGGTTTAAGGATCCTACCCGGCATTCGCCTAAAGAAATGCAGGGAAAACCCTAGAAAACCTGCATCGGGTAGGTCGGGCATTGGATACTTGTCCCACGCCCTTCCGATAGCGGGAGAGGAGTTTGCTGTGGGGACGCAGCTTACCCCTCGCCATGCCTTGGCCTGTTTAGGAGGCAGCTGGCCGACTATTCCAATAGGAATAGCGGACAACTCTTGCCGTATGCCCAAGGTCTGCGACCCCGGAACATACACCTCTCAAAACATACCAAGGTGCCTCGGCATGTGGGAACCTTAGTTCAAAAAAACCAGAGAGATGTGAGAGCATCCCCAAAGGTAGGCCCCGCCAGAGCTCTCTGGGAAGGTTCACCTGCGAGAAATACTCTCGCAGGCTTTCACAGAAATTGTCGTATCTGTATGGCTAAAATATTAAAAAGCTGTTATTACGACTGCAGATAAAATATTTTTAACAGAAATTGAGTATAGAAACTGTCCTGTCTTATTGGCTGAAACTTTGAAAGTATAGTTAATATAAAAAACAAAAATGTTTCAACAGAAATTATTATTTCAGGAGGAAGAAAAATTTTAGGTAAATCTATAATCGATTTTCGTAAAAATCTGTTCATCAGATTCTGAAATAGACCATGAATGAGGTTTCGGGTTCGATTCCCGATCCAATTGACATATTTCCTTCCACATAGCTTAAAACATATAGTGTTATTATAAAATATAGAAATTATCCTCTCTGATTGGCAAAATTCCAAAAGTATTAAGATACAAAATACAATTAAGTTGCTGTTGTTGATTTTCGTCAAAGAAATGAAATTATTTCAGAATATTGATTTTAAATAGGAACTTTTTAGCGCAAATATAATCGTAACGGTTCCGTTTATTTACATGTTATTCAATTTTTTTCGGCGAGTTGATCAAGAGTAAATGTTTAAATTTTATATATTCACATTGACACGTACGTGTTCTTTATATTCTGCTCGTAATTTACGAGGACCTTGTTTATCCACTTAACTGCTCGGGTTCTTATGAGTAATACCTGTGTAGAGTTACGTGTTAGGCATTTCGGCTACACTTTAACGATTGCTCCAGAATATAAACAGCTTATTCTACACGATGAGGTCAGGATTATACAGGCTTCTGACGTGACTGAGCTGTGCCAATATCTGCAACCGTGACGTACACCGCGAGTCAAACCGTAATAACTTACGTGTGTGATTAAGGACTTATTGTTGTTTCTCCCGTCGAGAAATACCAAGTTATCACCCACACCTGCGAGAGAGGGATTTCGACTAAATAAAGCATCTTCAGGATTTGTGTAGGACAAAGAACTATTCCGCATGTAGTAACCACTCGGTTGCTATGGAAACAGCGGTTGAACGTGACGTCATTACCGCTGTTTTAATTTGGTTCCGCATTTTTCTACAATATAGGAAACTGAAATTGATATCATATCTACCCCCCCCCCCCAATCATGACCAATCTCTACACTAGGAAATTTTTATTGGGTAATTTTCGTACAAATTACCCCTAAATAAATGCCATTTCATTTTCTATATTATGAAAATATATTTCCTCAGTATTCGTTTAATTGCGACAAATAAAATTTCCTCCATCCCGGTTTTCCGTAATCAACTTTTACTGAGATATAACATCAGACTTTCCTGTCACTATTTCAGTGAAATATGCGGTACTGTAAAATCGTTCCGCTAATAAACTAGATTAGGAGTGTCAAAGTTAACACACGGCTGGAAGCAATTCGTGAGGATAATGAAACATATTTATCGTAATGGAATGTTCACACAGATTACTTTACATTTCATTAAAGGGGTGTTCCAAGTATAAATGAAATTATAGACGTGTAAAAGAATATCCTACTAATTTCATTTAATCTGGAAGCCGATTTGGTTGAAAGTCCTGTCTTAATACTAAATTAATTAGGCGAGTGTCTGATTGAGATTTCATCTTTCGCTACGTTCTAATTCATTTTGTCTGCAATACAATTCAAAATAAAATGGCCTCTACATTTAATTGGGTAGAAGTCAAGGCAGTTTCTAAATTTTCGAACCAAGTTTCAACTTAAAATTCCTATTTTCTCTGACACTTATTAAGTCAGAACAAGTAAAATTTAATCAATAGTACGCAAAATCCTCATACAATTATTGAAAGCAATTAATCACTTTTTGTACTTGAATTATACTGTATTATGTTTATAACTGAATTACGTTAATGTATTTTAAAATAAAAGAAGCTATTATAAATACGCCCTGAACATTGGGGAAGCTATATTGGCCCGACACAGCGAGATCGGGGAACCTTAAGCTAGAAAATCAACAGCACCACACTGACAAGAGAAGAACTCCCGATTGACACTGGCAAAACATACACAGCCAATGTAACAAAAATAATTATGAAATAATTTTTTTTAAAAGTAAAAAAATAATTAAATGTCTGTAAAAAGATTATCAGGTGATTTAATTTATATTACTAATAAAACAGATGAAAATAAACTGTCATTAATAATTTTATTTAAGACTCGCACATCTGAAAAATCAGTAAGCTTCAATGTCACAATTAACGGCTATAATAACATAAATTTTATATATGTATTGAATTGATAAATTATGCTATAAGATGGTGTGTAATTTTTTTTATTGCACCTATAAAGTTAATAAAACTTCTGAAAACACAAAATAATAAGAAAATTAAATATATGGTTCGATTCCTGGTCATGTGATGATTTTGTCTCTTAATCCGTTAATTAGAACGTGAACTTTGATTGAAATGTTTTTCCTGAATTAAATATAGAGAGAGTTTTTAAAATGTCTTAATCATACGGCAACACCGCACAGAATTCAACCGAAAATTGTGGATACAGAAAACAGTTCCATTAAATTAAAATTGGTTTTTTCCAAGAAATAATTAATAACCTTATAAAAGAATTTACTGGTTTATCCTTTAAAAAAATTAATAACATTATACTATAAAAGTATATAATTGTTATACGCAATACAGTTTTTACTCGAGACCGATTAATAATTTAAATACAATGTCACAGAATGGGAACGCAATATTAAAATGAGCGTTTCAACCTTTATTCACTTGCGATGAAAGGGCATTTTCTTTTACCGTAATTTCTGGGAACTGTGGAATGTAATAACAGTGAAAAACGTCAAGCAAGAAAGGGTTAATATGAAGGATTTGTTATTTAATTACAGTTATTTCCTTGACAGAGACAGAGACTCTTACTTTAAATATTATCGTTAAATTAAAACGAAAATTCCGTGAACATCTACATTTTCGGACTTGATAAGAAATATTTCGATTATAACACAAAGAAACACAATTTATGTTGCTTGTAAAATAATGGGTAATATATCGGCTTTAGATGAATGAAACCGTTGGTACTGGACATTATAGGAATAATAAAATATTGCAATAAGAAGTTGCAAAACCTCTAATAACTACAATAAATCATTTATATGGCCGCCAACGAACTATTTATGGGAGGTACTACAGAAAAATCGTCACGTTTACGCACACGGTGTCTTTTATAGCTTAAATTAAATTAAAATTATGTATTTAATTTTAATAAAAGATGCAGAGAATCGTAATGAATTATGATTTCTAGTAAGTATTATTTATAGGGTTTCCATTGTCTGCAACGATTTAAGCTTGATAACAGAAGTTGACAATTAATTCGTGTAAATATTTTTATAATCCATGAATTCAAAATTACGATATGGGAAAACGTCATAATTAATAATTAGGTAGTTAATAACATATTTTAATGAACAGGTAGCGTTAATATTAATAATGTTTCATTATTTTGAATTATTTGCATGTTAAATGAATTTATTGTAAAATAATATTACGTATCGAGAGGTGTAGCAAGACGTGTGAACGTAAAATGCGCAATGTTCCATGCGTAGTGGGGGTAGGCCGGAGCTCAGTTCATCATGAGTCTTTATTTAGGTAATGTGGTAGTGTAAAAATTGAAAACAATGACGCAAGGAAATAGGAATAGTTCAGGATATGTTGTACACTAAAAAATCATACATAAAAGTTAAGAGATTATGGATACCGGTAATATTAAAACAATTTTCTGCTTTTAAGAACAATGGTGGCGTTTCTGTAAGAGGAAGTTCACTCTGGACTACACCTTCTCCCATCTTTTACTGCGTATATGGCAGAACTTCTGAAGCATCTCCAGCTATAACTTTGTGAACATTATCAGTTAGGCATTATTTGGTAACAGTTAATAAGACATCGGTTAATACTGACAGCGTAACGTTGATGGCTTGGCGCCACGACTAAATTCTCAACGTTGTGTGAAACAGACTATTGTAATGGATGATGCCGCAATTTAATATAATTTCTTTTTTGATTTGTGAATTTATTAAAATTGTGGGAACTGGTTGAAACGAGGACGAGACGAAGGAAAGGGTTTGGACTAATCAGCGATGAAGGAGGTCATGGCCGCCGCCAGAACCAGTAAACCACCAGATACTGTAGTGAAGATATTTTAAATCGTTACGCTAGATAACCCAGGAAGTTGCTACGATGCGAGACTGCTGTAGTAATCACCACGGGGCGAATTATTACATCCTGTTCGCTGTCACGGAGTCCGAACCCAGAAGCCAGGGTGAAATCTGTAAACTGTCGAATAGTTTTTCCGCGCATTTTCCTTAAATTTGGTATCTAAAGGTTCTGCCTCTTGGTCGTTTCAGTGTCTTGAAGAATGAGTTGAGGACACTCATATGTTAAGGTAATACGTTATAAAACCTCCAATATGTCGGACACTGGTGACTGAATTTCAATAAAATGTTTTTTATGTTCACAATCGTGGTTATATGTTGTTTTTTGTGTAAATTTTAGTTCGTGGATGACGGTCAAGGAGCGCATATTTTGGTTCAGGTAATACGGAGCAACAGTCTTCTTACCACTCGGAGCTCTCTACCGAGGGCCTTTTCTCCCGTTAAATGCGAATCTTTTGTCCTCAGTAATCCTCCCTTTGTCACGTTCTTCACTTGCCTTGTATTGATATAAATACTAGTTATTTTTCCCTATAAGTTATTGAGGTTGTACGAGCTGCGCTCGCCGGGCCCTGGGCGTCGCCTAGCAACAAGACGTCAGCGCCGGCAGCTCCTGCCATTGTCCTGCTCCTGTACATTCGCCAAGGAAGGTGATTACTATTACTTATCGTGCTGCGAGTCATCGTCTCCGTCCTATACCGTGGTTGTTGAACTAACCTACATTCTATCTCACCGTTCTGGCGGTGAGAGAAGCTACAGAGCATAAAGGTTGTCAGACTCACCCCCACGACGTCCACCGAGGACGATATAGTATCACAGGAAACATTAGAAACCTACAACAGATATCTTAAATAAAGAATCAACGATGCTGATGGGTACTCAACCTTCTCATAAATGCAAATAACAGACCGCAAAATAACGGGTACCGACTACACCTTCTGACTATGGCGGAAGTATAACAATAATCTTCTGACGAGTATCGCTTTATTTACATTGCCCGGATTCTAGAAATAGAATCAGGAATTAAGGAACAACTCTTCGGTGTAAAAAATATTGACAGTTTCAAAATCCAGAAAGGGAAGAATATTGAAACATGTGAATGTAGCATTTCGATTTTAACTTGTCATAGAGTTCATTCATGAGTAATCCAATTGGTTCCATTTAAAATTCAAATAATACTTAAACTAACATCATTGAAGTAATTTTTATATCTAACATATCATATTTTTCAATTATTACGTATCACCTGACGAAGCCCCAAATTGAGGACGAAACGTAGTGTGTATCTGTGTTTTTTTGGATAAATATTTTTCAATGTCGTCATTGAATTAACCATTGAGCGATTCTATTTTTATTTTCTATATTTAGCTTGATATGACAATTAAAATTTATTTTTATAAGCACAGAAACAGTAATTATTTTAAAGAAATATAATAGTCAACCAAATAAAACAATAATTACAATATTATGACGTTTCTTCCACAATTTTTGTACTTCATCAGGTAATTTTGAAACTTTTCTTATGTTTAAAATAATGACTATAAGTTTTAGATATTAGCTCATAGTCAAAAATTATGAAAAATATAAGAAGTAACAAAGATAAATAGTATAAAAGATATTGAAAATTAATTTTTTTTAGAGTAACAGGTTACATAAGAAGGGATTTGAATGCTGTAGGGGGTTGCGGAAGGGTAGAGGAAGGTAGCCATGGGTTAACTAGGACTCCACGGTTATTGTTTAAGGATCATACCCGCCAATTCACCTAAAAGTGCTGCAGGACAAGCCCAAGAAAATCGGCATGAGGTAGGTCGGGCACTTGTTAGTACTTGTCCCACGACCTTCCGATGGCGGGGGGAAGGGTTATCTGTGGGGTCGCAGAATTCCCTTCTCCGATCCTTGACCAGTTACGAGGCAACTGGCCGACTGTTCCAATTGCGAACAGCTAACAAGTCTTACCGTACGCCCACGGTCTGCGATCCCGGGACGTACACATTGATAGATTAAGATTTTATAAATATTACTTAATTAATCAGTTTCTATTTTGATACTGCGAAAATTTGTATTTTGAGTAATATGTAAGATTTATGAAACTAATCTTCATTTGAAATTACTATCTTTTTATACAATTTCGAAACTGTCCCATTTGCATGTATTATTGACGTCTAAATACAGAGTTATCTCTCACAAATTTTAAATTTAGTAATGTTGGTAGAGATGAATACTACATAAATTTTTATTTTATCATTTGAAATGTCTCGTTAGTAATTGTGTCTTATTTTAGGTTTCCCAGTCATCGCATTTACTTTTAGCGTTGTGACGTTTTCTTTGATCTGTTCGAGGCCTGGTTACGTTTCAACCCCTACAATCTTCCTTGATCCTTTCACTGAGGTAGTTGATCTATTTAACTTGCGGAGACTCCCCATAATTACTCAGTCCTCTGGAGAGAGCTTCACCCCCACCCCTTTTTTTTACCTTCTCTTGAGCTACGGTTCCTCTATCAAGATTTCCTTGTTCCACCCCTCACCCTCTTTCTCGTCATCTTTCCAAGTTCTGTTTTGTCAACACACTGCAGCGTCTGTAACGAGCGAGGCCTGTCTTCTTTTTTTTCTATCGTCTCTCAGTTTACATAAAGAGAGAAAAATAAATTCTTTCCCTTTGAGTCACTCCCCTCCATTTTATAAAATCAACTGCCGTAGATATATATTAATAATAAATGTAATAAAAGTAACAACCACTGCAATCAACATTCGTTTTGAGGTGATAACAAAGCCACGAGAATTGTCCTTTCTAATAATTTCTTCAAATCGGGGCGAGGTTTCAACAACAAAAGCTACAATATGAACTGAACTCAAGATTCAATTAACTTTTAAACTTGTGTTTAAGGTTATATTTAATTACCATTTTAACCGACGTATGATATAATTAAAGATTTTTATTAATATTAATTATGTAAATGATTACATAGCTTCAGGTTGATTATCTGTCTATGGTAACATTTAATTTCACCTTTATATCATAAAACCCATTGATATGAGTCATTTAAATTACTTTAAACAACACGATTTTATTAAGATTAATAAATTTAAATATATCAAGGTAACTGAAAAACAAGTAAAAATTCCCACAGGTTAAGGACGCAATACAATATTTTATTTAACAAATTTATATAATAATTGAAATATACAATTAAAAAATGAGAATCAAAGATATTTTTGATGACCTTATAAAGACACTTTTTTATTTTGTATTAATTTTTAACAACGTTTAGATACCTTTTTGTATCTTCTTCAGGTATTTTCCTAATTTTAAGAACTTGTTAATAGTTTAGTTGTGCTAGTTTATTTTATTAATTTGGTAAGTTTTTTGTGTACTTTAGTTTTCCTTTGTTTACCTAGTACAATTATACTATAAATATAATTATTTGTAAATACCTCCTTTGTAGGAAAATACCCGAAGAAGATACAATATAAATAAAAAATAAAAGGAGACTAAGATCATCAATTGTTTTATTAATTCAATACAGATGTTAAATTAAAACTTTCAAAGATATTTTTTATACAAATGGTGTAAAAAGAAACAAACAATATAATATAATTAGTAGTATATGACCAACAGTACAGATAAATTTATTATTACACATTGAAAATTACAAACATTAATACATTATAATTGTTTCTTCCCTTCGATTAGGGATTACCTTCTGACATATGAGAAATGGAATGAATAAAACAAAATAAGGTTGAATAAGTAACATAAATAAATTAAGTATAATATAATTATCTAATTTAAATATGCTGTAATTTGTAAAAATTTAGACATAAATCTGGAGGAAGTGAACATTAAAACACTTAACGACAAAGCTTGTATAGTTTTAACTGAATTATTTTAAACACAAGAATGAAATATTTAAACGTACAAGATCATATTATACTTCATTCACTTTTTTGTTAACATTCTATTTGTCTAATAATTTTTAGATGTCTGAAGAGATCCCAAATGAAAGGGAAGTAAGTTTCCAATGTAATGATATATTTAATCTGCAATTACAATTTTTTTCCACTAATTTGATTAATTATAAGTTATACAAGTTTCAATTTTTAATTATGAACACTGTAATATTTAAAATCACAAATTTCTATAACACATTTTATCCTTCTAAGCAAACTATCTGAATTATAAAAATTACAGTATTATTCTAACCTTAATGTGGATGAGGACAATTAATCCTTAACTAATTTGTTTAAAGTAAGTCAATAATTTTTCAACAACATTTCAATTTAATAATGAATGTTACCGGTCATGAATATAAAAAAATATGAATTTAAATTTAGAAATTTTTACAATAAAATTAAAAATTGAAAAACAAATTATATCAAAAGATAATAAAAAATTAATGATAAATAATACTTTATGGTAAGGATTCATTTGGCAAAATAAGTGTGCTGACAGTTGTTTGAATATGTAACATTTCTCATAAACCACTTTTAAAACAAATTTGTTCAGTGTCTAATTATTACCAAAAAAACTTTGTTTCCTTCCAATTGTTATATTATGACCAAATTACAGTATAAAGTTGTTTATTGTAATCTAGTTGACCAAATATGTTTGCGGGACTAATTACAAAAGATTCAATAAATCCGTTGATTACAAAATGGAGAGTAATTTTCAGGCACCACGTGAAGAGTTTTGACTACGTCACAATGGCGCAGTCGAGTGATCCAAAAATAAACTAATAATATATATATATATATATATATATATATATTCCGAAACCTCCTGAGTATGTAATTGAATTGTTTACGAAATAAATAGGAGTGTAAATAAGTTTACAAAATCAGATTAATGAATAGTCTAATAACAGAAAAATATAAGTACTAAATATCCTTACGTATTTATTTAGATATTATTTTTTGCCTGTTATTTTTAATTTGTATACTTATGACGCAGACGTTACATATTTTATAATGTTTATAGAATGGTTGTCATAAAAAAGGCTGCGTTATTTACCCTGCTTAAAATTTACATAAAATGTTATTGAGTTCAAATTAACAACAGAAAAACTAAACGTTTTCAGGTGTTAAATACTGTAGAGAAAAAGTAACAAATTAATTCCAAGTCTTTAAATAACAAAAGTACGATTAACTTTACACATTTGTGAAAAACTTCAATGTACCAAAATATTTCTTCCTGGGTTCCTTTAATTATTTTATGTAGTTATGTTTTTTGGAAATATATAATTCGAAGTTTTTGTTTTCAGTTCTGAGTCGTGGTATTGTTCTTTTATCTAACATAAATATAAGAAATACGGGTCTTAATATTTAGGTCCCCTTCCAGTGAAACACAACTTTATTCTTTAAATTTAAAAGATAATCTGGTAACTAAAATACAATTTTTCCTGATTTTTAAACATCAGAACAGGACCATTAAAAAAACATAAGACGATCACCGTAGCTTTCGTTCACAGTTGGCCATGTTTTCACCCTCAATGACAAACCATGCGCATTTGATATTTTACGTAATAAATGTATTTTAATAATATAATGAATTTCACACAATGTGTAAAGTAATTTGGGTCACTCTCTACAAAATTCTGTCATTGAGATATCTCAATAAATGTATGTTAATAATAATAAAATTGTTTATTCATTTAAAACAGTCGTAAGTATCTTTAAATATGATTGTTTTTCATCTTCGTTTTTTTTAAAAAAAATATTGTGAATAAGCGCTAAGTACATAGAAAAAACAACGATAAAATATTTAGTTCGCATTAATTGATTTAGGAATAATGGCCTTATGGGTTTGTGCAATTTCGTAATAAAATATTCTGAAAATGGGATGTTATTGGGCTGTTTCAAGTTACGATAATTTTCGTCTAATGTGACATATGGGAGTGAAACTTCAAGCGGACATTTGTTTTCGCCCGGGTGCAGCAAACTTTCTTCGTAGTGCTAATAAATTATGAACAATAATTACTTTGCCACAGTGAGAGAACTCCATTAGTAATCAGGTTTCGTGGAGGGAACTTGAATACGAGTAATCAGGGTGGGCGTCACAATTGGAAAAGCGACAACAACCAATTTGGGGTGAAACAATGTGGCCCTTGATGACTTCGTGTCTTACATAAGAACGCCGTTGATACAGTTTCCGTTGTTTTTTGGTAAAAAAAAAAATTCTGCGGACTTTATTCAAGTCAGAAACGTTAATTACTCTCAAAAGTTATAATATATTTGTGTAATGTAACCTCACAGTCTCCAAAATAATTTAAATTTCATTAATACATTTTTTAAGTGATTTTTAACAAAGGTCGATAATTTGGCCCATATAAATCTACAATAACAAAAATATAATTTTATACAACATTTCCAATTTTCAAAATCCTATATATATATATATATATATTGTAATAAATAAACAACAATTTAATTTATGTAATTTTTGAATAATTCGAGCCCCACGTTGTGGTAGCTATTTATGTATTAATCAACAGGTAGGCTTTAATTAAATGAAAAGATAATCAAAAATTTACAAATAAAATATAATTTATTATCAACTTGTGGCTTTAAACTCAAAAACAATTACAATCAAAATTTTTATATCTCAGGGCCTTTACTGGGTTTGATAATGAACACAAAAAAATGATTTAAAATCTTATTAACAAAACAGTTCACAATTTACCTAAACAACATGTCGATAGAATGAAAGAAATTAAAAAGTAAAGAAATTAACTTTGATTGACAATTAAAAGGGAACGGAATCTGACTTTACCCTTTAATTAGCGTTTACAATATTATTCAAAATTATGTTACTTACGGACCGTCGGTCTGGTACCAGAACAATCAATTTAACGCGTTCGGACACTTTTACACTCTTTAATTATTTAATATCAGGCCTTGGTTTTCACTGATTCTACACTTCACTTTAAAATTTGGCAAGATTGGCTGTATTCCGTTGACTGCTCCGCTCCACAATAATTTACCAATGTTCTCCTGGATTAATTTCTCCACGAAGATTTTAGAAAGTTCTATTATGACGAAGACTGCTCTTACTTTCCAATATTTACGCTGCATTACTTCCGTGAATGTTTTCTTTGTATCAATTCTCAACTATAACTAGTTCTACATTATCGATGTCTAGTCTCTGATCAAGTTATATTACTTGTTATGCTCCTCGTAATGTTTCTCCGTCAACTCACTATCCTAGTGCTCTCGTGTTTGAGCACGCATTTCCATTTCGGCATTTTCTCAAAGCAACAGAGCTCAGCGCTATTGTTGCTCTGCTCGCCTTACCGCTATAAAAACACATTTATTAACATAATATTAAAAAAAAATATGAATAGTTTTATTGTTCTAAATTAGTAGACATGAAACCACGTTTCCATCGGGGAATTAAGTGGGGGTGCTGAAAATATCTGCAGAAATTGCAAGCTGAATTCTACCGCAATAAAAACCTCGTGTATTTGATCTCACACTTCATATAAATAAATTTGCACTCTTTTACTTTTACTGTTTCCTGTACGGCGTACGGCAACCAGGCCAGATCTACACGGCTGTTCAGTAACTCTCTCGTGATAGCGTAATACTTGTAGCGGTGTGCAGGAACTAGGTTAGATCTACTTAGCTCATCAGGAACTCTTTCGGGATAGCGGGTTTCCTTGAGCTTCACCTTAACACTAGACAATTATAATTTTCGCTCCAATTCACTTGATTGTCGCACCCCATTATTAACTCGCGCCTTTTATTACAATAATTAAAACGCATAATTTAACAGTACCACTGATGCAAAATAAAGAGTTTTCAATTATGAAGTGAATAAAACGGTAGTTAAATACTCAATTTGAATATACTGAAGGAGTTAATACGTAGATAAATGTTTATAATTACAATACAAGTGTTTGAAAATAACTTCCTTCATTCATTGTAGATCCAACAATGTCAAAAACTCACAGAACCAAATAGAATTCACTTCGTTACAATATATATAGGTTTTCATAACTTATTTATAGATTTTTGGCCCGTTGGAATTGAAAACCTGAATAAAAAACAATTAATTGTAACGTTCCGATCCAAAAATCGAAAAATTTAATGCCATTTATATATTTTGGGAAGGGACGTTAAGAAGAAGGCTAAGTAATGAGGCACGCTATAAACAGAAATAATAGGTTTAAAATGACTGATAATAGTGAGACAGTCAAAATTTTACTTAACCCTCCGTTAGTCACGCTACGTCCAGGCGGAGGATGCAATTTAATTTCTTTGTAATCTCCTGAACCACAATAGATACACAGATAAAATCTTATGACATCTCAGAGGAATGCGTTAACAATATTCAGATAAGGTCACACTCCAGAAAATTACTGTAGTTTCTCCGAAAATGCTCTTTGAATAAGGAAGTAGCTTGTATTCGGTCCAGGTAACCTACCGCGACCATTCCCGCCGCTCATTGCCGCAGAAGTACAGGTCCAGGGGACCGACGCGTTTTAACTATCATCTCCGGTACCACGCCAGATACACGGATAAACTATTACAACATTTACAAAATTCTGTCAGGGCCAAACTCCTAAATCAACTGTAGTTTCTCGAAAAAATGTCGTTTGCATAAGGGAGAAGCGTATTTTAGGCCCATGGCACCTACTGCGACCACTCCCGTCAATAATTTTTCTCGTCTTTGCCGCTGCAGTATGAAGTGATAATATACTTTCTTTTCGTAAAAAATATTGACGATTATTTCGTTTCTCTATCAAATATATATTTTACCACTTAAATTTTTATTGTTATAAGTGAATATTATAGTTGTGGTAACTTATTACAATTTTCCGTCTTTCTGTTTGAGAACAATTGGTGGAACATGAGTAAAAATATATACAACTTGAATAATCCTCAAGATGTAGATGAAATTCGTAGTCTTCGTTTAGAAGAAGTTAATTGTGACACAAATGTTACACCAGACGACGATATTGAAGAATCGGAAAATATTTTAGGAACTTGGTCTGATGACTCGGATACGGATCATTAAATGGACGAACTAGATTTAGAAAATACTGTGGGTCATGTTTCGAGGACAATGTAAAAAACAATATTGTTGTGAAAAGTGTGAAAATTTTTATTGTGTTTGCGCATACACACAAAAATAATTTTCCAAAGAATGATTTGTCCAAATTTCATAAAACAAGGGAAACAGTCGCTGTCTAATGTATTTATTTCACTAAAAATGTAATTAGTTAGATTTTGATAACATGTATACGAATATTATTTGCGAACATTTCGTCAGAATTTTCACAAAAGTAGAATACTTTAATACATCAATAAAAATTAATCATTAATCTGCATTTTTAAACTATTATGTTTCAAGCAGTCTGGAGCTATTTATCCCTCTGGAAATTAACTGATGTTTGGTTTACATAATTAGAGTCTCAATGTTTAATGATTATAGTTCTAAAGGATATTGAGATATTAGAAAAAAATTTATACTAGGATTTTATAACAATAATTTCATTAAACGAGACTGTAATTGGATATATGATTTACGTATATACGTGGGTAAAATGCGTATATTAAATGTCTGTATAAAGATTCAAAATAATTGATTCAGAAAATTGATCAGCAACGAAATAGTTAACTTTAGGTCGCCTGAAGCTACTAGCGTGACTAACCGCGTTACTTTAGGGGGCGCGACTAACGGAGGGTTAATTATAAAGTGAAATGGTTAATTTTAAAACTGTCACCATTGTTTTATTTTATATCGCATCGGTTACAAAACAGCTCTCTTAGAAAGTGACTAAAAAAAAGGCTACTTGTAATTTGGGGCGTGACGCCCACGGGCAATAAGCAAAGATTACTCGTAACCACGGCAACTGCGACAGATCGATACTCATCCGTCACTCGAAGCTGTCACAGCGGGCGCCAGATTTTCGTCTTTCCACTCGCTCATGTAGGCCACAGGTGGTTGGTTCGTAGTAATAGGGAAGAGGGGGGGGGGGGAGCGAGCCCCAAACCAACCCCCTCCGAGGGCAAACACAACTGGGAAGCGATCTTCGCTGTTCCTTTAATAGACGAGTCAATATTTGTAAATAACTCCCGTCGTTTTATGGGTGGTTGAGGATTAAGCAGACAACAGAGGGGGATCAACACATCAACTGTCGTTATCCTCTAGTCCCACAGCACCAGATAACTATTATTACAAATTAAACGTGAAAACCCCCAATAAATATTAATATTTTCAAAATTACAGAATCCAGTCCGCACATTTTAATAAAATTCAACTTTCCCGGAACGCGAAAGAATGGAATAAAAAAACACCTCACTCGACCACATCCATTATAACGTTGAATTAAATGGATTTACTCAATTATCCCTCTATGGATAGACATTTAACATACGAATTTTAGACACATTAATAAATAATTCATACTTGCAATTACAGTCTCGTTTAATTGAAACTAGCCATATTTTATTGAAAAGAAAATATACTATAAAAATTTAATTATCTAATATCACAACATCCTTTAGAATTATAAACGTCAAATATTGAGACTGTAATTTTGTAAACATCAGTTAGATGCAAGATAGATAAAAAGTTCCAGAGGGCTTGAAATATAATTGTTTAGAAATGCAGTTATTATTAATTTTTAATGACTTCTTAAAGTATTCTGTAAAAGTTCGGGAAAATGCCGATACATATTTGTTAAAATAAATACATTAATCTGAGTCTCTTTCAATATTTTATGAATTTTAGACAAGTCTTTCTTGGGAAATTATTTTTGTGTCTATGCACATACAAACAAATTTCACACTTTTCACAACAATATTGTTTTACATTGTTTTTGGTTTCCCTGAAACATGGCCTACACTATTTTCTAATCTAGTACGTCAATTTTTTTTATCCTTATCTGAGTCATCAGACCTAATTCCTAAAATATTTTTCAGTTTCCGATTCATCTACTGATTCTTCAATATCGTGGTCTGGTAGAACATTTGTGTCATAATTCTTATAAACGAAGACGACGAATTTCATCTACATCTTGAGGTTAATTCATGTTGTATATATTTTTACTCATGTTCCACAATTTTTCACAAACAGGAAAACGGAAAGTTGTAATAAAAATCCTTAAATATAATATTCACTTATAACAATACAAAATTTAATTATGAAATTATATATATTTGATAGAAAAACCAAATAATCGTGAATGATTTTTACGGAAAGGAAGTATTTTCTCATACCGTACTACAGCGGAAAAGACGAGAAAAACTACTGTCGGGGGTGGTTGTAGTAGGTGGCATGGACCGAAGATACGCTACTTCCTTATTCAAATGTCATTTTCCGAGAAGCTACGGTAGCTTTAGGAGTGTGGCATTGGTCGAATATTGTAAACACATTCCTCTGAGATGTTATTAAAGTTCATTCCTGTATCTGTTGTGGTACAGGAGATAAAAAAGAAATTCAATTTGGTCGGTCCCGTGAAGTTTACTAATTGTATCACCTTCTTTCGGAAAGCGGTTAAAGTCTCGAAATCACTTATCAAATATACTATTTTTGATTTTAAAAAATCTAACAGCCTTAGTTGTTTTCAGCTAAATTTTTATAGAAGCAAATATATGAATTATTTTGTCAAGAAGTTTTGAATTTTAAATTCAACAATTTATTAATTTCATGTTGTTTACATATAATTTAACACGAATTTTTATATAAATATCATCACACTGTATTTTTCATATTTTCTTGTCTCGACCTATTTTTTATGTTATAAATATATTTGCAATGTCAATGTCCGTTCCGAAAGTTGTCGACGTGCAGTCAGAGGAAGACGAGTGTCACTTTCACTCACGTCGTGATCCATCTTGCCTTGTATTCTGCATGAGCCTGGAACGACACTGATCTCATTCCTTATTTATACCACCGAGCCTTCCGTGCTGGAAGGCCGTAGCCATTCTATCAGCTAACGGTAATTGCAGCTGGGAGTAGTTGAGGCGGTCTCCAACTTGAAAGCGGTTTAAGTGGTGCTGGCTGTCTTTTCCTTCAATCTTTTTTTTTTTGTGGGGGGTTGGTGGTTTGCGGCGGAAAGTGCTCTTATCCGTGCAACTACCATTAGAGAGCACCGAGACGTGATCCGGCTCTGATGAGCGAATTAACGCGACGGCTCCGGTTTGTCGATGGTGGCCATTCAAGCTGGCAAAGACTCCTCCCGGAAACCCGTCAGCTGACGTCAGCACAGCCCAGGCGTCGTTCTTAAGGGGTGGTAACCCGCATTGTCCCTCGGGAAATGAGACATGACCATCATCTAAGTTGTCAGAAATTAATTCTGAGCCACGTGGTGAGTAACCGTTTCTCTAAGTTGGGAATTTTTTCCTCCCAACCCATAGGGAAACTCAAACTTCGGTCTCGTTCTGAAAATATTAATTAATACAGCTTACCGGCGTCCCAAAAAGTTAAACTCGCAACCTCTGAGAGAATATACATAATTTAACTGTGGAACAAAAATTGAATATTCCAAACGGTCAGTAACCTCATTTCACACTAACGGCGCATTAAGTTCGATTTTATCAGAATTTCCCTATCTCATGCTTTCTTTAAATTTATTTATACTCTCTCTCATGAAGTTTCGAATTGATGATTCTATTATAAAACTTAATTTAATGATTCTCAAAGCAGGAGTATCAGAAACCTATAAATATCAACAGTTTTTATGTTCATTAGACTATAAAATACTTAAATAAATTATTGAAACTTACAATTTTTAATCATACAGACTCACAACTTTGAATTTGTATATATATTAAAATTATATTTCTGAAAATATTATTTCTGAATAAATATTCGGACTGTTGGCCAATGTTTACAAATTTGATAAACATCATAAGTTACGAGAATTATATAAAAAATCATTTTATGTAGAAACTCATAACTGATGATGTATACAAAAGAGTAATCTTTTTTGCTTTAATTTTATTAAAATTGTCTTTATTTCAATATCACAGTAGTTCGTCGCAATATTTCATTAAAATGTATAGGAGGCGTATAAAATATATAATTTAATTGGAAAAGACGCTGAAATATTAAACAGAGAAAAAGCCGTGTCCGTTAATGAACTTATATAAATATGGATAAATGGAAATTATGCTCACAATGTTGTCGGATAGGCACTAGTTTTATGCATCTCAATAAAAGAGGAAACAGACGGTAACTGGAGAATAATTATGTATATATTTAATTGAAGAGTTTCTTAAATTAATTCAGAGCGTGTCACGGAGCTTTTTGTATCGGATGCCCTCCATCATCCCTTTGGAAAGAGAAAAATATGAATATTATTTGCATTAAAACTAGCGCTCTGCTAGCTCAAGGAATGAGGCTAATGTACATCTCAAAGATAGCGAAGGGCAGAAATAGGATACGGAGATGAGTCCATCAAAGCGAAAGCCTGGCCCCCTCTAGAAAATTGGGTTAAGATATCTTTGACTGATGGGTTTCGTGCCATACGAACCGGAACATAAACATCTTAAAATTCTAGATGGACGGTGAATAATAATAAGAAAAAAAATCCCGTCTCGCCGACACAGCTGATGGCAGTAACAACAGAGAGGCGACTTTGATGCATCTCTTTCCGGAGGTCGTCTCGTGGGTTTACTGATGAAATATGCATGAACGAGTCAGGACAACTTAATGGATTTAACTTCTCTTCCGTACAGGCTTAATGACGAGTAAAAACTTCGTGACTGGGTTTATTGAGCACCCCCTAACGCCCCAAAAATAATCTGCTTTAGTTTCTTTATCAACACTTTAAAAGTCGTTAATTATTTTATACACATATTAATCACTTTATGACGCTAAAATGACAAATATGCTTTAATAAATCTCTTATTTCTTGGTAAGACGAAAATAAGATTCACATTGCATTCGACAGTCGGTGAGGTTGGTTCGTTCAGAACTTAATTTATCTCCCTTTAACTCTAAACTTTTTTTTTGATATAGTCCCTAAACTATAAGTTATTGTCATTTAATTACTTAATTCCCAATATAAAAAGGCATAGTTGATATTTGAACGTCATAAATTGATTACTACGTGAATATATACAACTATTAATTTAATAAGACTTATACATTTATAGAAATTTCTTTGTTGATAGAGCCCCACAATTTTTAAATCAGGCACAACGGAAAATCATAAATATCTCTCTTCACAACGTTTATTATGAAGTCTGAAAAAACTTTCGACATTTCCTAATTCCATGTCATAATAAAAAATAATTTTTTATTATTCATAATTAAACAATACTGTTACTTATTATACGAAATATTGTATGAAACAAACTATTTACCGTAGAACCAAAACTTTCTTCAAATACTTTAAATTGTCTGAAAAGGTCCTTAATTGCTTTAATTATTATTAATATTGGTTTTTTATTATGAATTTTCATATACATAATTCTATGTATAGGCATTTTATAATAAAATCAGAATGCCGTAGAAACAAAAATACAGCACAATTAATTCGATGAAATAAATATGTAAAATATTTTACATAATAAATTTGCCTTAATTTATTCAGAGAGAGAGAACGTAAATAAATATAACTGTTTGGAGGCTGGCTAATATTTTGTTTAATCCTTAATAATAAAATAAGAATATTATTAAAGATTACGATTTTTATTTTTTGTATACCTGCATTTCATGTGACTGAAGTTATTTTATATAAACGTTAAAAAGTAGTTATAAATAAGGCGTGAAGGCTTTTCCGATTTGCAACTGTGGACCACGTTCCGTATTTATTTAAAGTGATTTTACGTGTAAAGTTAATCTCTTAACCAATTTCGTAGCGTCGGAAATATAATGGTTTGGTAGTGGTAATTATTTTGTGGCTCTTAAATTTATTAAAAATTATATAACTGTTTTGTCAAAATTTGATTTGAGTGATTTAAAAGATCAAGTGTTTATTGACTGATTTAATATATGTAGACAGGCGACATTTTTATTTAACTAATTAAATTGTTATAGTTAAATATATATATTGAATACTGCCAATCTCATTACAACATCCCTACAAAGAAAATATGACGTGTTAAAAATTCTTATCTGGGGTGTTTCTTTGGGTGGGGGGATGGGATGACAGGTAAGGAAGCAATTATCGTCACTAACGAGTCTGCTGTAACTCTGCACGTAAATGGCGGAAGTGTGACAGGAAGCTGTGTGAAGGGCTGTTTAATGCAGCATGGCTATGGCCCAGGCCTTTAACAGGATTAATGCGCCGTCCGCTGCCTACCAAAAGCTTATGGTCTGCACCTCAACACGCAAAACTAATGCGCTTGTATATTTATTACCTCACAATCAAGCTGAAGAGTCCCTGAAAGGATCTGCAGGGTCAAAGGTGATCGTACCAAGAGTGTCGGACCATCCGCGTGTCATCTTATGACAATTACTTTCTTGTCAAAACAGAGGGAGCGGTCATGTCAAATTTCTGATAAATTATGGCCTCGTATTGATTTATAATTATTTACAAAAAAATGTTCGCCTGCACTCAAGGGTGATTTTTCCAAGTGCCAGGCGAGGGGAATGGGACGTTTCGGCGCAGGAACATTTCAGCACGAGCCGTTTTTTTCATTTACACTCAGAGTTGTTATTAATCCCATTCGTACCGGTTGACGACAATTATTAAAAACTATACCGATTCAACCTACAATAAATTCCGTTTAGAAGCTTACAATTAATTTAAAAACGAAAAACACAAATTCCACTGAAGAAAATAACTACAATTATAATCAAATTTGTGCAATTAATTAATAGTTTTAAGGTGAATGCAATTAAATAACTATGGTGGAACACATGAAACTTACTTAACACCATAAGGAGTACAAGAAAATATTTAAACATTATACATACAATACATGTTTTTAAATACATTCATTGTTCAATGTCTAAACTGTCCACATTATTCCAATAAAATTCATGGCTTTCTTCTAACTTATGTAGAGTTACAACATTTTGACACTGTTTTGTAATGGTTTTTATGTTATTTTAATCAGGTTTCAAGAACACGTTTAGGTTGCTCTACGTAACGTTTTCTACAATCATGTTGACCACAATGAAATATGTAATACAACAAAGAAATAACTAACATTAAAAAAAAATTGATTAATAATCGTTACCCATTAAATATTATAAATAAACATACATCAAACTGAATTAATAACCATAAATATATTACTAAATTCAAATAGAATAAAACTAATGAAATTAAAAATAATCTACGTAAGAAATACTTAAATAATTACCGACTTATGGAAAACTAAGTGAAATATTAAAGGGATAAAAACAAATTTTAATTTTGTGGTCGTCTTTAAAATTAATAACAAACTTCAAATTATATCAGAGGTGATGACAAAATTGATGAAGTAAAACAAAAATGTTATATTAAATTAATTTTGGTAAACATAACTGTGGAGGGCTAACTAAATCAATGCTGTAAAATTAGAATAAAAGCTTGAGTAATGTGAATATTTAAAAAAACAACGAAGTTTACGTAATTTATCGGAAATGTTGGCTGGACTTGATACACGTGACGTGACTGAAGTGTGTGATTGAGACTGCAGTCACGCTTCAGCTATATGGTACGTGACCTGACAGTACGTGACGTGATAGGAGTGTTTCTCCAACTTTAGTCAAAGGAATGTATTCTCTGTTCTTGTTTCCCTGGAAGTAATCAGAACCGGCTGGAGTTTACCGTTAGGGAATCTTTATTCATTGCTACGAGTACATCGTATTTGCTACTTCAGGACACGTGTTTTGTTTCTTTTTGATTAAGTTTTTTGCAGTGCTGTTTTATTATGTCGTAAGTTCGTAATTACACCTTCTTCTTCTATATAATAAAAAAGGATGTATATTTGTATGTATGTATGTATTTACGTTGTTCTTTATACAAATTTTATCGCGTGGACAGAATGCAACAAAAATTGGTATACGTATTCTGCCAAAATCGAGAACCGGTACTGTGGGGGTGACAAACCCATAGCATAAAGGTGGAAAGAATTATAATTAAAAACCGTGATCATTAAATATTAAATTACTGCGCGCCAAGAGACAATGACGTCACGCGAGAGAGAGACGTTACTACGCAACGAACAAAGGAAATATTTCCTTTATTAGGAATGAAATAAAGCAGAAATATGTTCTTTAAATAAAAAGTATAATTTTATACAGCAATACTCCATCGAATGGTAATAAAGAAGAATACTAATTACTTTGCGGAAAATGTAAGTTAATTTTCGCGCTGTATTAGTTGTGAGTCTAGCTAACAATTTCATCAATGTAATATTTCGTAATGTATGAAGACTGAGTGACGATTATATCCTGAAATACTCAAGGAATATATTTAAGTATTCAATTAAATACTTTTTCGAGTTTATATAAATAAGTACACGAGCAACGCCGGGCACCTAGCTAGTTTATAATAAATTTCTTTGATATCAAATTAATCCTTGTGTCTTAATGAACACGTAGATAAAAAAGTTGTGTAATATAACAACGTTCCTTTATAGTTAAACGAAAAATTCGAGGTACCCTCAGGAACGTGCAGATCTAGTGCAAAGGCAAGTTTGGAAGGCATATTGTTCTCTTCTTCTTTGATTTAAACTCAATTCTGAATAAAATATTCTGCTGTATATTTTGAGTTTTCATATGGTTCATTTTTCTGTGATTTTTTTAAAAAATACAAATAAATATTTAAGATGTCACAGAAAAAATTGTATTAATGCTTATGGGATTCTGCAATTGTTACTTTTATAATACTTCCGGAAATTGTCACGTATTGGAAAACAATTCGACGGAAATGTACATTTCCCGGAATTTTATTAAATTCCATCCCGACGAATTTTCCAGTACGAAAAATGTAAGAGCCGTACAAAAATGCGATGGAAAAATAATGCAATATACAGTAAAATTTGTACTGCGATTTTATTTTTTCTGCTTTAATTATTTAAACATAGTTGGATTGTGGTATTTAAATTCATAATTTCAAAACAACACATTCAACACAAAATTTAAAAAATATAAATATTATATTTGTTCAAAATTGAAATGTTAATTACAAACGAAATTCTAGCTCAGTTAAAATTCGGTAGACATGAAAACAGTTTTTCATGACGAAGTTAGGTTGGGGGGTGCTGTAAATATCTCTGGAAATTGCAGGCTGAACTCTACCGCAATTAAAACTTCGTGATTAGACTTCACACTACATATAAAGTAAATTGGCACGCTCTTACGTTTAATGTTCTCTGTTCTCGAACCGGCGTACGGCAAGAAGGAAATATCTCTCTATGTGATCAGCAACTCTCACAGGATAGCGTTATTCTCGTAGCGGCGTGCAGGAACAAGGCAAACTCTCCTCAGCTTATCAGGAGCTCAGACGGGTGAGCTTTCTTCTGCAGCTTAACTTCCTACTCCACAATTGGAATTTACGCTCCAGTTCCCTTGATTGTCGCTTCCGATTCTTAACTACCATTTTTATGACAATAATTAAAACGCAGAATTTAACAGTAACAAATTGAAATTAAAGATTTTTTAATTATAACCGAAGAAATCAGTGGTTAAATATCATGAAACAGTTAATACGTAGATAAAAGTTTATAATTACAATATAAGTGTTTGAAAATACCTTCCTGCATTCTTGTAGATTTAAAAAGATGAAAAATACACTAAACCAATAATTAAATTGAATTCACTTCATTACAATATATTTATAAACAAGTTTTAAACATTTCCAAAAAAAAAGATGAACTGTAACTCAGAAAATTAATAAATTGTTGCGTTTCGCCGTGTTAACGATCGTGCTTGTCCTCCGAAATACTCCTCTTTTTAATTTCCCACTATTTTTCCCATAGTATATATACAAGGCATGCTGGTACAGAAATTTCGGCTCAATAATATTTTTGCAGAAAAATATCTTCGGGTCATAAAATGGTAAGACTCTATTTTATTATATAGAATTTACGCTCCAGTTCCCTTGATTGTCGCTTCCGATTATTAACTACCATTTTTATGACAATAATTAAAACGCAGAATTTAACAGTAACAAATTGAAATTAAAGATTTTTTAATTGTAACAGAATAAATCAGTGGTTAAATATCTTGAAACAGTTTATACGAAGATAACAGTTTATAATTACAATATAAGTGTTTGAAAATACCTTCCTGCATTCTTGTAGATTTAAAAATATGAAAAATACACGAAATCAATAATTAAATTGAATTCACTTCATTATAATATATTAATAAACAAGTTTTAAAGATTTTCCAAAAAAAAAGATTTAACTGTAACTCAAAAAATTAATAAATTATTAAACTATACAATTGTTGCGTTTGACCATGTTAACGATTGTGCTTGTCCCCCGAAATACTACTATTTTTAATTTTTCTACTATTTTTCCCATATTATACAAGGCATGCTGGTACAGAAATTGCGGTTTATTAATATTTTTGCAAAAAAATATCTTCGGGTCTTAAAATGATGACTCTCTATTTCCTTTTATACACGTTCTCATACCTATATTACCTACTATTTTGTTCAAGATAATTCGGATTACTTTCCCGTTAATTCTGTTACATTTTTTCTTTCAGTTATCGAAATTTCCTGTATCTTCCTGTCCATGAAATTTTTAAAATAATCTAACATTCATTTATAAACTTTTCTGTATTCCATTCGTCCGTTTTTTTCACTTTATTACCCAAACATTATTTCCCCATATAATCGCTTACACTATTTAGCTTACTCTCCATTTTCGTAGGCCCTATTTACTGCTTTATTTATTAATGGTAATATCATCTCCCTACATTATCTTACATTGCCTTATGTTACTCTATTTTCTTGAACACACTCTGTATTTAAAGATTGTTATTATATTTTCATTTATGTACGACTTTTTCTAGCAGTCACTATCTATTTCGTTTCTATTACCTGTTACTTTCTTTCACGCACTTTCTACAGTCTCGTTTTCTTACAACCTCTTTCAATCTCTTCCCTCTACACTCGATTTTGTAACATCGTCCGTTCTTTCCTTACAATATGTTATTAATATGTTTTTTCTTAAATTAAAGTTTCATCCCTAACATTTAACTTCGTTACCTCCCATTACCGTTTTCTCCTTCTACCTTGATTTCCTTACCTGTGATCTATTTATGTAAGCCCTTTGACTTCACTATTCTTCACCCGTCTTCCATATCATTCATTATTTTAACCTTTTCTGAGTCTGTTTTCCCTTGATATATCTTATTTAATTTTCCTTGAACAGTAGTCCTGTATTACTTTTCAGTTCTCTTTCCTGCTCCACGACTCTTCCTTTCCTCACGAGGAAGTTCTTATATGAAAATGTTTCCGAGAAGATAGTTTCACAAGTGCTCGTGTAATTGGCCGAGTCCTTCCGATGGCAGATACCACCCGATAAGGGAGAAGTGCGTGACGCTCGAACACGTCCGCTGGCGTAGCCTAATTGGGGATTATTCAGGGTCGAGATTTTTTCCTCCCACTTACATAAGAGCTTTCTCTCCTCGAGACCAGCCATGGGAGGACTTACAAATGACGTGCGTGGGCGTTCCGCAACTTAATTGGCATCCTTAACTACAAAAATAAGCTTCGAGACATGAGAACTCCTTAATTGCCAACTTTCAACAATCCCCCGTCTTTTATTGCATGCGCTAAACAACCCCCGGCGTAATAATGACGTCTTATTGTTATACGAAAAATGTAACAACAAATTAAAATAAATATGTCAAGGAATAAACTTTTTTAAAAAATTAATAGACTAATTGTTTACTTAATTCCAATCCATAAGCAATTCAAAAAGTTGATTGCGTTACAAATAAAATGTTAATATTCTTATATTAAATTGATTTGATTTATTCCATTAGTCCTCGTATGAGGAAATATACATAAAATTATAATATAATTATTGGAATCTATAATTATAAATAATTAGAAGTTAACATGAAAATACTAAAAATCGGGAACACAAATTTCCCTGTCCAACATAAGTAAAATAACTATATAGTAATAATAATATTTACAATAATAAATTCTATAACTATAGTAAGGGCATAATATAATATTTACAGTATTAAAAACATCCAATACGCACTAGTAAAAAAATACTTATTAGAGAATTAACTTTCGTGTCGCACATATGACGTCATCAGAACCCGACAAAGGTGAAGGTTGTAAATGTAGAGAATCTGTATCTTGACGTAGAAGCTCTAATTCCGAATCACCTCGTTAAGTCGCAGCAAGATCGTCGGAGTTGACGCTCGTCGGAATTTGGATACTCGCTAATACGTTGGCAGACCCAGTAATATATATAACATTTGTAGTGAATTGACAAATTAAATCCAGTCATCTGGGAGAAGCATGTTCGGCCTTTCGTTGAAACGCATACACCAATGGTTTATGAACCGTGAATATAATTATGTCATGACCTTCGATAAATCCACGAAAATGCCGAATATGTCTCTTGGAGCTCTCGATCATATTGGACTTGAGACTTTGTGAACTACTTAGAAAAAAATCCCAGAGGTTTCCAGGCGCCCTCGTGGGCCTGTTGAAGCACTACGCCCGTGGCACTTGACAAAATATTTATATACGTCCGTAATTTGTAATTTAACAATGAAAGAAAAATTTATAATCTTATAATCACTTAAACATAAATGGAAAAGTTTTACAATATGTTTAAATAACGAAGAGATTTGATTTTTTAATTATTTTCTGGATTCATTAAACGTAAGTTGGCTGTTTTTATCAATTTGTTTGGAATATAATTTGCCATTATATAATTTATTAATAATTTTTAGATGTTCTTGTTAGAAATTTCCAATTTTCTAAAAATTAATGTTTCTCTTATTATTTGGTCTAATTAATTTTATTTCTGACTTTAAAATTTTAATATTTTTCTATTAAAGGCCAGATAATTTTTATTATTTTATAGTAATTAATACTAGTGCTCAAAACATTCCCACCAAAGTAAAGGTTTAATGGAATAAATACCATAAATAGACATAACAAATTTTTATCGTTATCAAAATCTTGCAGCGGTAATATTGTCCATTATAATTGTATAAAACCTTTGGTTTTAGTTGATTAAATACCATTTATAAGTGTTTTACTGCATTTATTTGAAGCGTCATTCGATTAAATAACTACAAACATTGTGTTGTATTGTTGAGAATTTTAGGGGTAACCTAAGAAGATGATTAGGGGTAATTAACCGAAAGAGCCTTGAAATAAATGAAATTTTGTTCAAATGAAAATCAGAGGTGCTATTAAATTAAATTGTATTATCTAAATATCAGGAAAATTCTAAATTTTAACTGCAAATTAACAATATTCTAATAGTTTAAACGGACTTTCCAGTGGTGTTTCTCCAAATGCTATAATGCCTATGTTATCATGACATCAAGTAATTATTATAAACTATGCAAGGGGCTTCAATTTCCGAGGTTGGGATCTTTTAAAAATATTTTCCGTGTCGATGATATGAATAGCTGAAAAAAATTCTGTATCTGTATTAATTAATATATTCATATAATTAAAATATATTTTATTAAATTAGAGACTTGTCCAGTTTTCTAGTTTCTTCATTTACCTCATCTCAATACAGTTTGAACAAGTTACAGAAACTGCGAACCGTATTCAAACAGAACGACGAAAGTTTCTCTTCGTTTTCATCCTGGGAGGAGTAGCACGAAATTAAATTATTTTTAGCTAATCCCAGAGAGTCACTTAATTTTTTTCGTTTGTTGTTCAGCTTAATTAGTAGTACGATAAGTGGAAGAATTAATTTACACTAGAGTAAAATATGAAAAAATAGTACACCCTTGCCTTGCCGCTCGGAGCCACGAAGAAGTGGTTTTAATTTTCAGTCATGATTTAACTTTTATGTGAAATGCGCTTCTTCTGGGATAAAAATTTACTCACAATGCTTTATAATGCAATCAAAGGTTCCTCGCTTTCAATTTTTTATGTACAGCTGAGAGTTATTTTTCTGTGACTCACGAAACATTTTTTCCATCTGTGTATTTTTTTACCAAAAATTAATTTATTATTATATAATTATGATAAATATCTGACTATTTAAGAGTAATTTTCTAATAAATAAAACAGTGTGTTTGTATGTATTTATATTTGTATGTATGTATGTATGTATTTATGTATGCATGTATGTTCCGCATACAAATCTACTCCCGTGCAGCAAATTTCGCAAAATTTCGTAAACATGTTCTTTGCAATCAGAAAACAAACACTGTCGGGTGAGACAAATCTCCCACCCCCCAGGAGCGGGTGTGGAAAAATTCCAACAGCTAAAACAGCCGATATTTAAGTCGGATAAATATTTTTATACGTCAAAGAGATTGATAGTGTTTCTACCAATGTTATCTGGGTGTAATTTTAACTCCTTACGGCATAGGAGGGTAGCACCCTTAGGGGTGGGGATCGAGTGGAATTACAAGACAATAACGAGAATACAACCGGGATTGGAGACAAATTCAGGGTTATGGGTGTCAATGATTTTAATTATGACATTAAACTTGCCATTTAGCCTTAATTTATCAAAAACCGAATAAAGCAGGTGTTTTAGGTCCTCACAGTGACACACATTCATCGTTAGCTCGTTTTTGATTGGTTGACTTAGCCAGGAGAGAGTGTAGAAATTTTCAAACATATTCAAACGGCTAATATTTGCATTGGATAACTATTTTTAGAGGTCAAAGAGATGTATAGTGTTTCTTCCAATGTTATCTGTTTATAATTTCATCCCTTTTTGGCATGGGACGGGAGCAGTCTTAGGGGTGGGGGTGGAGGGCGTTACATAAATATAACGCGAAAACAACAGGGGTTCGATTCATATCTGGGTTATGGATGTCGCTGAGTTTATTTATCACTACCTGGAAAACGCTCTGGGGTAGGCGGAGGTGGGAGATGCTGGGTCGACGCTGGTCGGGGATAAAAATATTAAAATACGTGTACCGGCCAATTTTTGCGCCAAAGAAATACATTTCGGGTTTAATGAGATTAATAAAATTTCTTCACACGTTCTCTGTGTAAAATTTCAACCCCTTTCGGGCTCGGGAGTGGAGCACCGTTAAGGTCGGGGGTGGAGTGGCGTTAAATAAAAATAACGCATAAACAACCTAGATTGGAGTCTAATCTGTTTAACTCCTCCAAGCAGGGGATGGTCAGATGTGGAAATTTTAAAACATTTTAAACGGTCGATATTTGCGTGGAATAAATATCTGTCGTGGTCAATGACATTTATAGTATTTCTATCGAAGTTGTTTGTGTATAATATCTACCATTTCTACATGGGAGGGAAACACGCTTCGGGGTGGGCATCTAGTTGCATTACATAAAAATCAACGCAATATCAACCGTGGTTGGAGTCAAATCGGGGGTTATGGATATATGACAACCCGGGCAATAACGGACACCCAGTTATTTATAAATAAAACAGAGTCTTGTAAAGTCAGATAAATATTTATAATTGAAAAAAAAAATACATTTCGTGCGATCTATTCACATATCTGAAGTTTTATAAAACGTTGTTAGTCAGAGACTTACTCCCTTGACTCATTAGGCCGAAATTCAATGCGTCCATTCTTATTTATCCTTAATAACATATCGGTTTACAAATATTTGCTATAAATCTTCGTGTTGTATGTTGGCTTTTATTAGAGAATTCCTGGGGTCTGCCGTTAATCCCCTTTGTCCCGTCCCCAACCACCAACCAGTACGTTCCTGGTCCTGGTGACCAATGACACAAAATTGGGAGACGACCAAAAAAACTCACGGGGCGGTTTTGATGGCAGATTTTCTCGAAGACCTGCCCCTCCTCTACCTCACACCCCCCTATAAAACTTGACTCCTGGAACTCGACGCACGTTAATTACTCTGGTTGGCAAATTATTCGCGTCCCCCTTCCCGTCCTTGCGCGTCGAGGAACCCGACCGGAAAATTTGTATTAATGTCGCCAGATTTTAAACACGTCCTGAAAATGTTCTCTCTACAGGATACACATACACTCAAGGGGGGGGAGGGGGGGAGATGGATTGCCACAGTACGCAACTTCCTCTTTTGTCCCCCTATAATATTTAGCGAGTGACAGCAGACAAAAACAAAAACTTAGCCTTCCACGTAACATATTGTCAGAGGCTTGCTGAAACAACGTTATAATGCAGACTAATACCCCAGTACAATGTCCTAATTGCCTAATTAAAAAATTAATTTACCACCACAGTCCACAAAAAAAATACTGGATGCTTGTCGTGTGCTGGAGAACTTTAAAATGTTTGTCGCCATGTTGTGTGTACGAACCGTGACACTTAGCTCTCAGAAGTAAAAAATTAATAATAATTACTTAGTGTTATGCTTGACATACATTACCACGTGACATCATTCCCTATGTACACTCAAAAAATATTAAAAATGGTACTACTTTTCCGAAATAACACCTTGACAGCGAACAACTGACTGTTATTATAAATGATGATGCTGTAGTTACATCACCAGAGCAAAAAAAAATGAAAATCTTAAACGGTAAAGGTAGAAAAATGACGTGAATAATTTAAACCACAAAAGTTCTCAATTTTACAATTTAATATAAATTGTAAGTACATTCAATAAATCTGATAGTAGCATTCGGCCCTCGTGGCCATTTTCAACACAAATTATTCTCTCTTCTTCAACATATATATATGAAATATATGTGACATTTTAACCGTGAAATAAAGGTTGAACTATGAATTTTATGACTTTATAAAATGGTGTAAATTATAAATGAAAGTACCATTTTAAATCAATCATAATTAAATGAGACAAGTTTCAAATTTTTTTCTAAATTTCATAATTAGTTGTTTAATAAGAATAATTTAGTCCAACTTACATCACTTTAAATAGCCCCCCCAAAAGTCTCTTCACAATAATTTTATTTTATTTTATTCCAATTCTTTTCTGTTTTTATTATTAATATTTTATTCAATTTAATTAGGACGTTTTTCTGTATTTTTATCAGTCTTCCAGTTAAATCAGGTTATTATGTTTCTAAAAAATATTTTTTTTGTTATATAGAAGACTATTTTAAATCAGAAATTGACGTAGTTCTTTTTTATATTCTTCTGTCTTAAAAGTTTTTAAAAAAAGCATAATATTTAAAATAGAATAATAAATTTTCGTTAAATCCATACAATGATACTATAAAAATAAGTTATAAATACAATCCACTATTTTTAAAAAACATTTGATTTATTTATAATTTGTAGTATAAATTTGAATTTTAATTAATATGGGTTCGTATATACTTTACGATTACTTATTAAATTGCATGAATTTATTGAATTAATTTTATTTTATGACAGAAAAAAATTGCTACTGTAGAAAAATAGTAACTTGATTAAAGGTAAAACCTTATGAAAATTACACAAAAACGTACTGAATAAAATATTTTAAAATATCTGTAATTATAGATCGTTAATTTAATTTATTGACTGAAATTGTTTTCTGACTTGATTGGCCCACTTGAAGTCTTGTTAATTTAGTAAAATTTCAGATAATACTTGTAATTAAAGAAATGTGAGTATTGGTAATGTAGATTTTACTTTAACAGAGGCATTAAATATTTTTTTCTTCATTACAATCTTCTAATTGAATTATTGTGATCTGTAAGCCTTTAATTTCTATTTCTGTGAACTTAAAGGTTAAGAGAGTCCCTTAAATATATTTTTTTGACAGTCCGGAAAATATTTTCGTTGTTGCCATTCTCTTGTTCGTCTGAAGTTTTTCATAATTTAATTTTTAATTTTAGTCGGAAGCACAAATACGAACCGAATTAAATATTTCAATCTGAAGAAGATAAGTCAGAAATATAATTTAATGCGCAGGAGTTAAATATTCTTGTGTTAGATTTCCAAGTATAGGAAACTCGAAACAAACCTGCTGAATTAAAGGTCAACCGTGGCTGGAATCAGTGATATTTCCCGAGGAATGGCAGGGGGAAGAAAAAAAAGGGAAAGAACGTCAGCCTAGGTACAGAGAAATGTGCTTTATGGCCCTTAGAATGCTGAATGTCATTTCACGTTTGAGTATGGGTTCAGAACTCCTCATGTAACTAAGGAACGAATTCCTCAATTCCCCCTCCCATTGGAGCCGCCATTTAGCAAAATCAGACACGTATAAACTTTAACTCGGATTTATTTGATTGTATAACAAAGTAGTAATTGAGTGTGCTAGTGTTTTTCAGCCGTTAATTCCACTTATTCTCTTGAGTTTCACGTCACAGGCGCCATCACGATAATGATTTGCATTTCCACCGTGATCCGCCCTAGTCTTCAAGCCTTTGTCCAGAGGGATCTGTCCAATTTGTCCGAAAGATTTGTCTAGTTTTTTTTCTCCTCTTTCTACTTTCCAACTTTATTTTTATCTCCGACAGAGAGGGAATTTTTAAATTCTAGCTCCGAGGTCCAAAACTATGTAAAACGTTTTCGCATCCCTGATGCATTGCTCCTCATGAGGTTGGATGGAAAATTAATTTATTCTGTTCTATTCCACGTAATTTCCAGATAAAAATAAAAAATTACGGAAATTATTTGAAATTAGTGGAGTTAATAACGATCCCCCCAAAATTACAACGGTATTGCAATATGTCACGGTTGTAGGTAGGTCAATTAGCGCGCCAGTAATAATTTTTTAACGATTGCCTGAATTACACATTACTGGGGGGTTGTTAATTAGTTAATTTTTTTTGCCTCCACAAGGGGAATATTTTGAATGTGATACATGTTTGACTCCAATTAGTGTAATTAATAATTATATAAGGTAATGAAGAATAAAATTAATACTGACAGGGTGACAGAATGAAAAATGTTTGTTCAGGACTATCATTTAACTCGTAGTCCGTAGGCTTCAGTTTATTATTCCTCGTGTTTTTCGTGTTCCTCGCGTTTCTATTATTCTTCGAATTTCTATTGATCTTCGTGTTTCTATTGTTCTTCAGGTTTCTATTAGTGTTTCTATTTTTCTCCGTGTTTCTATTGTTCTTCGTGTTTTTATTGTTCTCCATTATTTTATTGTTCTTCGTGTTTATATTCGTGTTTCTATTGTTCTTCGTGTTTTAATTGTTCTCCATTATTTTATTGTTCTACGTGTTTCTATTGTACCCCGTATTTCCATTGGTCTTCGGGTTTCTATTTTTCTTCGTGTTCCTATGGTTCTTAGTGTTTATATTGTTCTTAGTGTTTGTATTGTTCTCCGTGTTTATATTGTTCTCCGTGTTTATATTGTTCTCCGTGTTTATATTGTTCTCCGTGTTTATATTGTTCTCCGTGTTTATATTGTTCTCCGTGTTTATATTGTTCTCCGTGTTTATATTGTTCTCCGTGTTTATATTCTTCATAGTGTTTATATTCTTCATAGTGTTTATATTCTTCATAGTGTTTCTATTTTTCCTTCTGTTTCTGTCGTACCCCGTGTTTGAATTTTCTTCGTGTTCTCCTTGTCATCGTGTTTTTAATGCTCATTATTTATTCGCCATTTTCGACGAATTTTTCTCGTTCTTTAAATTTTTATTGTCCTTGATATCGTTAATTGTTATTTATCTTCATGTCATTGCTATTTTAGTGCTTTTGTTTCTTCTTTGTACTTCTAGTCGTTCACCTTGTTTTACTCGTTATTATTTTTCTTTTTTTCCATTTATTGTCCTCCTTATCCTTATACTTCTGCTCATTCTTTTCCATGTCCTTTTCATACCTTCTCACTTTTTTTCCGTTTTTCTTCTTCTTCACGTTCTTTGCCTTGTTCTAATTATTTAATGAATTGTTTTCAAAACATTTATGAAAAAATATATTCGATTATTATATTATATTACATATATTGTAATGCCAATTAATTAAGCCATTAATTTTTTTAAAATAATTTGAATTGTTAGCGAACAGTTTGAATTATAGCGATGATCGAGCAAAGCAACAATGAGCCGCGAGCTCTGTTCCTATTATTAAGGGTTCGGAATAGCGATTACGCGCGCAAAAGTATGGGCAGTCTTCAGTCTACCACGAGAGGAGAGATATTGTAAAAGTTAGTCTAAGTCTACGGCGAGGAGCGAAAGAGTACAATTTGTTCCTATTATTGAGGGTTCGGAATGGCGATTACGCGCGCAAAAGTATGGGCAGTCTTCAGTCCACCACAAGAGGAGAGACATTGTAAAAGTTAGTCTAAGTCTACGGCGAGGAGCGAAAGAGTACAAGTTGAGTCTACAGCGAGAAGCGAAAGAGAAAAGTCGAAGTCTAGGGTCAGCCACGAAAGGAGAGACATTGTAAAAGTAAATCTTCACCGAGCTACTTAGAAATTTTCAATTCAAACCGATAAATAATGCGGTAAAAGGCAAAAATCTGCAATTCATAAGATTCCTGTAAGCAAGCAGTTAGTTGGACCGAGTAGATGTGCTAACAATTAGCCAACGGAAGCAAGGGTTTGCTTCATTATAAAAAACTTGAACATTTTCGTGATGAGGGAAAACGACATCAGATAGCTCACCAATTAAGAGGATCATCCGAGTTCCTGGGAGCCGAGTAATCGCATTTCAACTTGATAAGTGTAGAATCTGTGAGAAAAATTTAGAATCTGTGTAAAAAGTTTGCAATATAGTGTACTTTTGAAGCGACAAAAAGAATGCTGGTACCAGCCGAACAATACGTAAGTAACCAAAACTTTAATAAGATCTGTAAACGCTAACTAAAAGGGTAAAGTCAGATTTCGTTCGTTTTTCTTGTAGCTTTTCTTTCATTTATCAGCACATTATTTTGAAGTAAATTTCAAACTGTATCTGTTAAGAAGAATTTTCACTGAAAATCATCAAACCCAGTAAAGACCCTGAGAGATTAAGATATTTTCATTTTATTGTAATTGTTTGTAAACTTTAGAAGCCATAAATTAATAAATAAATTTATTTGTAAAATTTTGATTAATTTTTCATTCAAATAAAGCCTATCATTTTGATTATTAAATTAAAGCTTAATTGTTGATTATTACAATATATATATATATACATATATATATATATATATATATATATATTTGTGTGTGTGAACGTTGAATTACGCTGAAGCTTCGGCAGCATTTAGAAGGTCGTTCTTCTTCTTGGCGTTGTAGCCCGTTTGTAGTGTAGTTGCGGAGAATCAACCTTGAGTGACAAACAACGGCGGGTGCAACGTTGCGACACGTTTCTGTTTGCCCCTCGCAGTTCATCAGAACCGAGCGCGCGCCTTTCACAAACGAAAAGATAAATGGATCCATGCCCGGGTTCACCGCCTTCTAGACGTGAGTTTCAGGCTGAATTATTCAAGCCAAGCACGACGACGACGACGATCTTCTTCGCATTGTTGTCAAGAAGATTGCTGTTTGCTTGTCTCGAGAGTTACGCGGTCTTCTCGCTGTTCACGAGACCAAAAAACACTTCTCGTTACCTCGACTGGCAAATTGCAAAACCCGCTTCTACCATTTTACTCATTTACAGATAAGAGTAAGAGTACAGTTATTTTATGATTTTACAATCCATTATTGTAAAATTTTATTTTACAGAGATTTAAAATTCATTTTAGATATTCGTTCTTTGGCTAGATGAACAAAAACATGAGGAATATTATAGAAGTATGCGATTTTCGTCAGGACAATTACGCGATGGATGACGTCATTTCTTTGGACATTTACGCCCCACTCCCCCAAGAAAAGAACTGTATTTTTTTGCTTGGTTTTAAACTAAATGTATCCTTTTGGAGGGACTCCAGTGAGATGTGTTTTTTTCTCCGGTTCTAAATGTTCATTTAGGCTTCACTCGCCATTGACTAATTTTTTATCTCTCTCTCTCTCTCTCGCTCTCCCGAGTTTCGAGTCGATTACGTCACGCAGTCGATAGGATGATGTCATAAAACCTCAGAAGGATTCTTTATTCCGAGTAAGGAAAGATAGATGAGAGTTTTTTTTTAACCGATGGTTGGCTTGTGTTTATGCTTCATTTGGCGAGAGATCGTCGACGCCATTTCAATCACTGGCCCGATGACCCGGAAAATTACTGTCGACATCAGCGTCGTCGTACATTGGATATCGATCACGTTTAAGAGTCGTCGTCGTCGAATGGACCGTCGATGGAAAGCCAACGTTGATCTGTCCGCGGAAATCTGATTTAACCGGAAACGGCGACTGCTTATTCCGTGTTCTTTTTTTTCCTCCTCGGTTGACCGAAATAACACTACATGGGAATTTCCCACAGCTACGTCCATTTTAGAAGAAGACTTGACAGGGTTCAGTAGAAAACTTTCCGATACCATGAAAGCGGAAATCAGCTGATAAAAGAATTTTCCTTCTGAAGTCAAGATTTTAATTGATTTGAAATCTTTTATGGTATTAATATTTTTTTATCAAAAGTACTGGGATTATTTGTGATGCAATCATTAATATTTCATCTTAGATTTACATATAATCTTTTTTTACTCCTGTAGTAAATCGCCTTTGTAACTTAATCTCTCGTATTTACGTATACAGAATTATTTCAATCATTTCAAACATTTTAACGCTTCTCCGCACTAATTTCCAAAAATATGACTTCTTTAAATACTGGATTCCGTTATTTATCTATCTTAATAAATATCTATTGTTTTCGTGGCTTTTTCCTATTTATGTTCATAATTTCTATTAGTTCAAATATTTTCACGTTTCTCTGTGACCGTATTAATGTATTTTCAAAAATTTGATTACCTCAAATTATGTATTCTGTTAATTAAATATCCTACTAACTACCTTTTATTTTATTTGTGTCTTTTTCCAATTTATGCTTATAATTTCTATCCGTTCAAATATTTTCTGGTTTCTCCGTATCCTTATTTTCCATTTTCAAAGTGTGAATTCCTCAGATTATGCATTCTGCTATTTATATACCCTCTAAGAAACCATTGTTTTATTTGTGTCTTTTTCATATTTTTATTCATAATTTTATTTAGTCTGTGAAACAATTTCTTTTACAACAGCAAAACACCATACATTTTAGAATTTGAATAACCTAATATTGAATAGAGTTGGTGATTTTTTTTGTTTATCGAATATGTGATAATAACTCAGTGAGGTTGAATGACGTAATCACTAGCACTATTACACCATCGCCGGTAACACAGGACAGAAAAATTGATTTATTGTAAAGTATTTTAAAATGTTTAATAGATTTTTGGAATATCTGTTATATTGATAAGTAATGAAAAATTGGTTAAATACAGACACTAAGAAACCTAAAAGATGACGACAGAGCTTGCGGTTATCGAAACATCGCGGTTGAATTGTATTTGTTACTCTTGTGATTTTTCATGCAGCTGATGATATCTGCAATACTTGAAACTTTGTTCTGCTAATTTTTTTTCGTTGTTCTGTTTTATTCTCCAAATTTTAATTATATTACAAACTCATTTTTAGGAAACTCAGCTGTGAAGTTAATTTTTTATTTATAAAATACGAAGAAAAATGGATTTTTTTTGCCGGAACCGGGAATCGAACCCATGGGTGCTGTAAACACCAAGATAATTGCCTTATCCAACAACAATTAACCGTTACCATTCATTAGTTGCCTGATAATAGTTATAATTATAAATGTCTTTACACAGTATTTTTTTAACTAAATTAATCGGTACTTAGGTTGACTTTAGACTAGTGGATTACTACGGACCCCTTTTGCTAATTATCTGAGGTTCTATAACTGGTATTTGTTTACTTCTTTAAAATAGTAATGAGGCGTGAATTTCGTCGGATTGATACTGTTACGATATCTATTTAACTTTCTAGTTTCGTCAGTAATTGGTTAGATAAAGTCGTAGTATTCTCTGTGTCCAATTAAAAGTTATGTGGTTATGCGTATCAGTTTTGTTTAAACACGTACAGTTTCTGTAACGAGAAATTAATTCTAGATTTATTGCGATAAAAGGGGCAGATTGTGTCTGGGACGACGATTTTTTTTTTTTTGCGAACCAACAAGCTTTGACCGAAAACCGTAGGCAAAAGTTGTTCCGCGATATGATCGCCGCCGCTTTGTGGCAAGGATTAAAGCAGTTGTGTGGTTGGGGTTCCAACCCCCCCTCCTAACCACCCTTCTTTGTGTCTTCCTTTGCGACTCGTCGTTACAATGGTCCAGCTGAGATTTGTTACAACAGGAAAGAAGCGCGACGCGCTTGTCGTTTGTTAAAAGAGAGATATCAGCAGGTCTTTCACGGTAGCGGCGCTTGGAGAAAGATATTTCGTTGCTACAGACAGATGAAAAAATTTTTTCGGATAGTATCGACTTAGAATTTCCTAAATAATTTCCAGTATTAGTAAAGGAAAATGTAATTCATAAATTTAAAGACTGTTGAGATGCAGAATAAAATATTCTGATAAGGCATCTATGTCATATTTTTTCAAACACCTTCCTCTGATATTAAAGGAGAGTTGTCACCACATGGATTACACCCTTTAAAAAAATTCCAAAGGCTTTACAAATTTTTGTCGTACAACACGGGATAATTTCTCTTTGCACGAGTCAAATTAACTACTTTACATTTTTTCCGGATCTAACCCGATACCATTTATTTCCTGTAGAGCCCTCATATTTTTATACTTTATTTTTGCAATAAATTATACAATATTAACAAAGTAAACGTATTTTAGATTTAATTGCTAGATCAATATGACAGTTACTTAACAGCAAGTAGAGCAATAATCCTAAAACAGTACCCTGTGGTACGCCTGCTATACAAATTGTAAACAAAAAATTATGATGTAGATGTTTTTATCAATTACACATTCGTCCTTACATGAACTTTTAAATACGAACTATAATCTATTGAAAACGTACAAAATTTTAGCTGAATAGTATAACACTTACATCGTCTTCGCAAATTATTTTTGATTATATTATAGAATATTCTGCAAAGAGAATGAATCGTAGATGCAATTTTGAACCTTAGATGACATTTACATAACGCCAAGTTTAAAGATGGGTCTTAAAACAGTGCCCTGCGGCACACCTGCACGCTCAACGCTGAATCTTTACACCAATTGTAAATACAAAATCAAGGTATAGATTTTTAGCAATTACACATTAGTACTAATTACACGAAATTACAAATACGTACAAGAAACTATTATGATAACGCACCACACAATATTTTCTCAATACAGTATAACACTTTTTAAAACTCCCTGTACAGTCTTTACATCGTCTTCGCACTTTACTTTGGATTATATTATAGAATTGACAGAGAAGAGAAGTAAGTATTAAAGTAATTGTGAGATCCAGGTGGCATTTACTTATCGCCAAGTTAAGCAATGGCCCAAAATCTAGTGCCTTGAGGTACGCTACGCCTGGATGATAGTGAGTCCCGCCACACTTTTTTTCTTCTCGCGAAATGGTGCCTTGTGGTCGATATGATATAACTGCAAGTGTATTCACGGTGCTTCAACGTGAAACGGGTGTGTGCTTGGCCATGAGAATTGGTCTCCACATTTTTTGACCTGAGCGCGGAGTCCTTTGAGTGGTGTGACCTGTCTTTTGTGTGTCGGGTGCATGTTGCGTTTTAATTACTGGCACTGCAGACCCCGGGCTGCGTCTATTCAGGCGATGTCTGCGTTTTTATTCCTTCTACACGCTCATCTCCGGCTGCGGAAGCCGCGACCTCGGCCGCTATTGACTTATTCAGGAGATGAGAACAGACCGGATGCGAGCGCCCTCACTCGCTGCTCAGAGAGAAAGAATGAGAGAGAGGAGAGAGAGAGAATCGCTTACCCGAGCAAAATTTATCGTGTTGCGTAGTCTCCGCCAAATCTGGAAAATTGCTCCCAGAAACCACTTCTTCACTTCACCTGGAGAAATTCGTGTGGTGGTGTTTCTGGTGGCTGCCCCTAGTCCTCTGGGAATTCTCTTACGACCAACGAAGGCTCTCTTTTTATACCCCTCGTTTTCAACCTCTACATTTGTATTGGGTTCCACAAGAACTCTGTTAGGATTCTAGCTATTAACAATGGAATCATTACTAACCAACTTTATATAACATCAAGAGTGTTTATTCATGTGACATAACTATTAACTGAAGTTAACACGTAAATTTATAACACGTAAATTTATAATTTTAATTCACCAAGAAGAGCGAAATGTTCACATAAAATTTAATGAATGATTCAGAGAAACATAAAACGAATTCAAAATATTTTTTATGGTTCCTATACCCCAAATTCATGGAGGGATAAAGTTCCAATGGGTTCTGAAATCCCTCGTCCCTCTCGAATCTCTCCACTCGTTAGGAAACCAGAAAGCGTTGGTAAATTTGTTTAATTCCACCACCCTGCCCATTTAACAGTAAAATTCGTTTGAATAAAGAGTTAAAATCATACAGTCGGATTGGCCGATTGAGGAATAATTCGTAAGGTTTTCGATTGAATTAAAACTAAAACCGTCGAACGAACGACACACACGAACAATGAACGTAAAGAAATGTATTAGAAAACATAATAACAGTCTGGTAAAAAAGTATAAAATATTGTTATCATATTTTATTTTTTCGTAAATAGAGAATTAATTGTGGAGGCACCCTGTACGTCACATTTTCCCCGAAAATAAATTTATAAACAATCAAAGTAAATAAAATGAGTGTATGTATATCAAAGAGCAGCAAATAAATGAAAAGTTTAAACCTGATGGAAGTCACATTAGGCGACGAAACGTCGATTTTTACGATTTATATTAATTCCAATGCACAATATAACCATTGAAGTGTATATTTAATATTAAACGTTTTCTGAAATATTGGTCACCATATTTTAGCACTTTTATTTGTCTGACACCTATTAAAAAATTAAATGAAAAAATCAGCCTATTAAGTCTATAATTTTTTATGAAAAATTATTAAGACAGACACTACGTTTCATCGCTAAATTTAATTGTTAAAGTAAACCTTATAATAATTAAATGTATTCAATAGTGTTAAAGATATATAATTCTTCGTATTTCAGTGCTTGTTATATCGTTCAAACGAAACGCACTTAATAAACTCGAATTAATTAACATAAAAAACAATTATAAATTAACTTCCAGATTTTTTTTAAAATAAATAATTTCTATTGGAATAATGTAAAATGTTTTTAGATGAACAATAATTCATGAGCGAAATGTTTCACATTGAATCCTATAACGATTAGTCCATTAATAAAAAAATTGGTAGCTAATAATTTAAATCAAATTTATGATTCCTTGATATAATCATAATCCATGTTATGTATTGTTAAAAAAATCGTTCAATTGTTATTTTAAATTCAACAATACTCTCAACATCTGTGTAAATATAACTGTCATTACGGTTATCTCACCTTTAGAAATTTGTTCCTTTGCATTTTATGTAATTAATTGATCGTAATTTTCTGTAAATATTTTACATAATTGTATTATAAATTATCATGTTCATAGAAATTTTGTTTCTTGAAATTTTTTTATTTAAACTTTTAAATTATGCCTTTTAATTTTAGTTTACCTAAAATGAATGTATGAAACGTCGTGTCTGTTTGAGCATGTTTTATAATTATAAATATATTATATTTAACGTCTGTGTGAATAAATTTGATGAAAAAACAGCTAATAACATACAATTAATAATATTTTATTTTATTAATTGATTAAATGCGTCAAGTTTCGGTACTTATGTGGTCCCTCTTCGGGAAAATATATCAGACTAACAGTAAATAAGAGATATGTAAATTATAAATATATTGTTGTAGAAAAAAAGAACTTATAATTACAAATGAGTGATACAGAATAAAGTAGACAGGCATATTGCAAAATTACTTTAAAAACTATGAATTAATAAAACGTGGAGCTGTTGTTTACTGTTTCCTCATCAAGTTAACTTTGTTATCATGTTTTTGAATTTCTTTTTGCGTACTAAATTATCGAGTTAATGGTCAATGTTATTTTATTTTATTATTACACGTGTCACGATATATTAAGTTGGGCGTTGACGAATGTTCTGCGGGGCTGCGTGTAGGCAGGAGCTCACGAGGGGCTTGCGGGGGGGGGGGGGGGATAATACTTGATGGCCGCACCATTACACCTCGCAGATGTAAGTTTGGGAGTGTCTAATTGTGTGCGCGTGCTTTGCAAACGAAAATTGGCTTTGCAGACCCCGGGGCCAGGTGAAGCGGTGTTGCTGTGCATAACAAACTTACCAGCCAGTTCCGTAATTGAAACTAAAGCCGCCTTCAGATTGCTCACGTCCATATTCATAAAGGAGGGAACACAAACGAACAATGGCAGTTTCGTGGCGGCGGGGTTATTATTACGAAGACTCGCGGAAAGGAGGCAGCCAGACAGAAATGAATGGTCAAAGGGACTCCCGAAAAAAATAATATCCAGTTCATCTCTGTCACTCACTATACTACATGAGGAGGTATTTAAATTCTATGACATCATTCCTTCTTATTAATAATAAATATGGTGACTAATGACAGGCTCTTGGGTTTAACTTCCTTTCTCCACATTTCCAAGACTTACCTTTTTTCTCCTAGAAGCTGAATTCTTGTTCAACGATAACCTGGAACTTCATCTATGTGTCTTTCGCTGCAGAAAACAATTTCTCCTTATGATGTCTCCGATCCAGTTTACCTTTCTCTTAAAAGACGAATCTGTATCTCATTTAACATTTAGATCAGTTCCTAACAATATACGAGATTCTTCCGCAAATTTAGATTCTAATAATACGATAAAATAGCCAAACGACAGAAAATTGTATTTCAAAACAGACGTATTATATTTTATTTTAAATATATATTCTGTAAGAAATCCAATTAATTGGACCAAATGACTACATTAGCAATATTGGTACAAGACGTTGGTAATTAACGTCATCGAAACGTCGCGAATAAATTCATTTACTTCATTAGAAGAACGAGAAGACTTTGATCATTCTCTACATCTAGAAAGACTACACTATTTATTAATTATATGCCTTTTTTAGATCCTTAACTGAGACTCTAATAAACAGTATTTCCAGTCATCATTTTTTTTATTTAATCTCAGATGATTCTGGCCTAAATAGCTGAAAAATCCTTTATACCACCGACCAGTCTGTCCCCAAACCAAGCGTCGCCCAGATTGTCATAATTAAACTAAGCGGTATCTATAACCTCGGATTTGACTCGAACCTCGGTTAAATTTTCGTTATTTCAGGGTGCTCCCCTCCCAAACCCGAAAGCGTCTGAAATTATAGACAGAGAAGACGCAGAGAAATTTTTATGAATTTCTTTGATCCCATAAAATATTAATTCGACGCACGCCTCCCACGTGTTCCACGCTCGCGCGTTGTCCTGTTTGTAATTACTCAGTGACATCCATAACCCCTACAAGACTCGTACTTCGGTTGTTTTTGCGTTATTTTTTGAAAGGACCCTCCACACCCCGTACGTGTGCTCCCGTCACATGTCGAAAGAGGTTAAAATTAAACACAAAATACATCGACAGAAATACCATCAATCTAATTAAACCTGAAAAATATTTATTTAACGCAAATATCGGCAGTGTTTGCATGATTCAAAATTTCCACCAACGTCCCACGAGGGTTAAATGGCAAGTTAAATTTCATAATTAATCTCTGCGACATCTATAACCATGGATTTGACTCCAATCTTGGTTTTATTCCCTTTATTTTCTTGTAACGTCCATCCACCATCACCCCTAAGGGTGCTTCTATCCCATTTTGTAAGGGATTGAAATTATACATATTTATCATCGTTAGAAACACTATAAATCTGTAGGACCTCTAAAAATATTTATCCGACTGAATAATAGGCCGTTTTAGCAAGTTTGAATTCCCCCCCCCCCCATCCCGCCCCTGGGGCGGTAGACGTAGTTCACTCCGACAGTATTTGTTTCCTGTTTGTAAGGGAGCGTAGAACCGATAAATATTATTTTTTAGTATGTATGCCCAAAAATTGAAAATAGGTAAAAATTGAGTCAGTTTAGCTCTGGAATCGTAATCCATGAACTCTTAAATAAATCTCTTACAAGATTTAATTATAAATGAAACAGAGACTTTTATTATGTTTGTTTTATATTGCAAAGATTCATATACCTGAAGAGGTTGGAAATACCGACGAAAGGTTCTGTTATTTATATTTTTCTCTTAAATAGTATTTACTCTTGCGAGATTCTCAAACTAAGATTTTTATCTTTCTGTCCTTGGAATATTTTCTCTCTAATAAAAAACGATAGGAAGAACCTTGTAAACTCTGCTGCTTCTTAAGTTAATCGCAATTAAAAGTTTCCGGAGTGAAACTCCTAAATGCATTAATGGAAGGATCCCTTCGGTAGCGTCCCTTATTCTCCGTGTCCTTGGGACAACTACGTAATAATGCGAACCAACAGCTCACCCAACACGTTGTTCTTCCACGGACATCTGATTCAGATTTATGTAATTAAATTCAACAGTTTCGTTTGTCAGATAAGTTAAGCCCCTGTTGGAGAGAAAGAAGTGTAAACCGGCGAAGTTTTTCGGGAGGGAGAGGGAGGAGGGGAGGTTTAATCTGTGGAAAGATGCTCGTTACGAAGTGTTTCAAAGTTGAGGAGTTGGTAATCGTACGGTCGTTAAGGAACAATTTCGAAATTTATTAGTTTCTAGCAGAGTGCCCGGCATTGCCCGGGTAGTTATTTAAATTAACACGAATAGGAATTGATTCGATAGTAACCTCATGGTAAACATTTCATTTAACCAGCACAAACAGCGCCAATGTTTGGAAGATTTACATTACCCTTCCCTTTCGGCATTTAATTTAAAATGAACCTGGATGATGACCGACAGTATTCGGAATTTCTCCTTCTACATACTTGTCTAAAAATAACGACGAATTAAAACAGAAACTCGATAACTTAATAAAGTCTAATACTACTGATGGTATCTTAAAGGAGGAAAGAAATACACCCGTTTATTAAGTAGAGAACAAAATACACAGGGTAGTCTAAGAGAATAAAAAAATTAGCCGGTATCTTAAGACAGGATCAAAACTACTCCGTGTAATATTTTCCCAAACGCGTCCACCTCCACGAAGAGAATCGTAAAATTTCAGTAACCACCATGATTAATGCGAGAATTAAACTCAGCGACTCCTATAACACCGGAATCGACAGTAAAATCGGTCTTTTTGGCATTATTATTTATATAAACCAATTCAACCACCACCCATAGGGTAAGGGTGCTTCCCTTCATTGCCGTTTGGAGTTGAAATTAGACACGTAAAAATTCTAGAATGACACTATCAAACCCCGGAAACATTTTATTCAGTGGTAATAATGACCGTTTAGGAATATTTTTAAATGCACCCCTACCCATAGATGTCTCCTAACACCTCAGTTTGTTCATGGATTGTAAGTATCATGTATAATAAGTTTGATAGAAATTGGTTTACGAATTTAAGATTGTAAACGGAAATTTGTTTTACCTTCTTACACCCTCAAGCCTAGGGGCTGAACTACATCTTAACCAGTATAGTAAATATAATAATTAAAATCGGTTACTTCAATAACTCCAGGTTCAACACCAGTCTCCGTTGTTTACTCATTACTTTATGTAACGGCCTTTCACCCACATTCACCCCCACTCCCATATTTAGGAGCTGAACTACGACTTAACTGACATAGTAAATGCTAAAATTAACTCATTGACATCTGTAACCCTGGGTTTGACACCAATCTCTGTTGTTTCATGTTTTTTTATGTAACGCCCATCCACCCCCACCCTTATTGGTGCTTTAAGGGGTTAAAAGTATTCACTAAAAACATCCGGATAGAAAGTATTAATCATATAGACCCCTAAAGGTAAGTCATCGACACTAATATATATATGTATATATATTTCATTCCCGTTCACGCGTTCCGTTGGTGGTTTTCTAACGCTTCTAAAACCCGACAGAAACCTTCGCGGGGGTTCACACAACAACTCATAGCAAGTTTCATCGCAATCGGATGAATGGTTTAAGAGTGCATAGGGGATGAACAGACAGGCATATATATTGTAGTAATTACAAATGAAAAACAATTCAATTAAAAGAAATGCCTCACGTTAAGGCGCCAATTTGTAGTAATTTACAAATAATCAGAGGAAATTAAGGCCCCCGTTAGAGCAACAATTTGTAGTATTTTACGTCCAATAAAAGTATGCAAATTCAATTAAAACAAACAATTAAAATTTATTAATTGCAAACATTTATAATTTACAAATGTTATTAAGAAATTAAAATTCAATTTTCATTTTCAATTAATGTTTTACAAAAAACTGACTATTTCTCAGGGTCGTTTACTGGGCCTTCAATAAAGAAATACTTGTTAACAATTAAATTTTATCAAGCTATCATGGACTTAATTCATGAATAGATTATTACAATACAAAAAACATAAAATATGAACTTTAAATTCTGAACGAAATTCAGAATCTGACAACAATATCTTTACTTATGAGTTTACAGATAGTAATTTGATGGAATTTTATCTTACTGTCTCTGGTACTCAAGGAAATTGTCTCGTTCGTACACACACACTTATTGCACTTTATAGACAGGCCATTTGTATCCGTTGACTCTAATCAACACTTTTAGTTTTGCAATAGTTGGTTCACTGTTCGTTTAAGAAATATTATTAGCTCGTTCCGAAGTTTGTTAACTTCTGGATGCAGTTACCTGGGCTCCCAAAATTCGACGAAAGTGGTCTAAATCGAGAATATAATAATTTAGACTCAACACTCTAAATATTTAGCGTTGAATATTACGTAGTTATCTCACAGACTGCAACTTGTAAAAATGTTCTAACTGATTTAACTGTAGTTACATGTATCCAGACACTTTCTGGATTTTATACTTTTCGTCTGTCCACGAAGACTTTACTGGAGCTCGGCTCCCCACAGACATTGCATTCTTGCCACTTTCTTCTGTACGACTTGTTTGTTTTATGCCACTAATAATGCGAGTCCAATGTTTTGTTTATTAATTAATTATTTTCTCTTAATTACCACAATATATATATATATATATATATATATATAATGGTCACATAAAATTCGCAATGTTAGTGTTAATAAAAATCTGATTTATAACACTAGTAATATTCTCAACGTCATATCCGTTCGGTTAAGCTTTTACATATATTCAACTGGTTCATATATCAATAATAGTTACAAAGCTATGAATTACAAAGCTATAAATTTTCACATCTCAATAGCAAAGCTATGAAATAATCCAGATTAAGAATAGAAAATTTTACTGATACAAGGTTAATGATCCCATGAATCTCTTTCAGGATGTTTGGGAAAAACTTATATGTTATTGATCAAACGATACAGTTAATTCACAAGATTCTAAACAGGTTCCTTTCCCCTGTTTGTTTGCAGACGGCGTGCAAAGTGGAAACACACTCCTGCAGACACGCCATGAAAGCAGCCAACAAGGAGAAGAACCAGAACCAGAAGTGCATTCCATGTGGGTACAGTTTACAATAATTATTTATAGAACGTTGTACTCACTATTCTAATATAAGAAGGTTACATTTATAATAAAGTGTCTTTTTAAAAATAAATGTTAAAACACCAGAATATGTTTAATCAAATTTAAGAATAAAGTTTAACAAGCTCATCCCTAATTGAGACCTCTTCAGTTGTAGAATTACAATTAAATTCAGGTATAATTTACGTATAACAACAAGCACAACTTGGTTTATTTCTAATTTTAACACTGATGAAACGTTGTACTTCTTATTATATGTAAATTATAACGATATTCAATTTAAGTTTTACTATTCAATATGTCGCTATTAGGGATGAAACGATCTGTGCGTTATTATATATGAATTACAACTGAATTTAATTTAAATTGTACAACGGAAGACGTCCTAATTATCGATGAAACGTTCCGTCTGTTATTATATGTTAAAATGAAAACATTTACGTCTGATTGAAAATTATGTTTTATAAAAATAGCCAATACAGACAAAAAAGGTAATGTAAATACCACACAGCGTTTCTAGGATCATTGTCCCTTTCGTAAGGTGCTAAGAGGAGCCTAGACAAACAAACTGCACTGGTCAGTTGGCAACACTGAAGAGCGACAAAACGCAACGACAATGGAAGAGCCGAAGTGTTAAGCTAACAATAAGGGAGCAACGACAATGGGAAAGCAGAAGGTTTCGCTTAATAATGAGGGATCATAGCAATTATTGAGGGTCATAGTTTGTACATTAATAACAGTGATGTTTGATTTTATGTGAAGCATCTTTGAAATGAGTCTGTAATTGTACCTGGTGTCAATGTCTAAACTCTTAACATTTTGCCAATCAAATGTATGCATAGAATTGATGATATGTTTGGATAATACAGACTGTTTACCAATACGAAGTTTGATATCAGATACATGTTCTTTGATACGTGTACTAAGGGAACGTTTTGTTTGTCCTATGTATCAGGAATTACAATTAGAGCAAGAGATTTTGTAAACAACAGAATGTTTGCTGTAGGTGTTTTTTTTATTAAGTATGAAAGGGTATTAGTGAATCCGTAAATGACGGATATTTGGTATTCTTTGAATATTTGGACAAATATGTGTTGCAGAAATTTGTAATAAGGGAGTACGAGAAAATATTTGATGACACCTGCAGAAACGTTGTGTGGTATTTATATTACCTTTTTTGTCTGTATTGGCTATTTTTCTTATTCATTGTTATTATGTGTATTAGTAGTGCAATTATCCTTTCATCCGTGTGTTTCTCTGGTGACATCACTGATCGATTCTCTTCAGTTGTCTCCTTCCCTATCTTCCAGCTTATCGTTTCTATTTTCTTACTAAAAATTTTAAGAAGACACGTAGTACTTATTGTTTTTTTTTCTGAGCTATTAGTTCCAGTTCCTGACGTATTCCCTGAATAAAATTCAATACAACAAACACAGAAATTTTTTTAGTAACAGGCTACGTCAGGATAATCCACGTGGTGGCAAATCCCCTTTAATGCGTAGCATAGGAAGGAATTTGAAACGGGGCATGCGGAAGGGTAGAGAATTAAGCCAAGGGTTAACTAGGCGAATCCCCCCCCCCCCAAAAAAAAAGAGGATGAAGATATAGTGTATTGACGATAGTATAACGACAGCCATGACATCCAGTATTGCTACATTAACTTAAATCTACAATTAGATTGTTAAATTTTATGTTTTAAATTTGATACTAAATTTTTATTGTGTTTTTAACATTTATTATAAGGAAGCCAATTTATTATAATGGTAACTTTCTTATATTAAAATGGTCAGTTTGATATTTGAGGATAAACAAACAATATTTTATGTTACAAAAGACAAATTTTCTATTTGAAAAGTAAAATTTTAAGTCTGTTGTAAATAAATTTAATTAAAAATATTAATAACGTCTGCTCTAACCACCCCTTTTAATAAGTAATTTATCTGTAGGTGGGAAATTGAATATTTTAGGTTATAAAAGGTAAATTTTATACTTGTCAATGTGTGTGTAAAATTTTAAGTCTCCAAAATAAACAATTGAGTGGTAAATAAATTATGACTTTGGCCCTTTAAATAAGAAACTCTCAACAGATATGAAAATCGAATTTGATTTAAGTACGTTATTAATTTACTAAATTTGGAACACAATGACATTTTTTACTAAAATTTCAAATACACATATCTGAAAACACATTTGTGTCCAATAAATACTGTTAAAATATTTTTTTTATGATAACCAACGATATTAAGAAGGTGCAGACAGGCTATATATGTAGTGTAATACACATAGTGGCCACTCACATCTTGTACCATTGGAAAAGGACTGAAACGGGGGATACAGAAAGGTAGATCAAGGTAGCCTAGAGTTAAGGGGGGCCCCGCGGCTATAGAATAAGGATCCTACTGGGCAATGAATCTAAAAGTGATGCAGGACAAACCCTAGAAAACCTGAGTCAGGTAGGTCGGGCATTAGGTATACCACTGTGAACAAAAAGTAAGGTGAATTTATTTATAAAATATAAATTCTTTATTTATTCTTCCAAATCAATTTCATCCCCTTCAAAGTAATCCCCGTCCGATAAAAAGCACTTTTTCTAACGCTTTTTCCAGTCCTCGAAACAGTCGGAATAGTCTTTTTCCGGTATAGCCTTCAAGACCTTCTTCGATTCGGTTTTTATCTCTTCAATCGTGTCAAAACGGCGTCCCCGCATTGGCCTTTTGAGATTGCTAAATGACCTGAAGTCGCACGGAGCCAAATCAGGCGAATACGGTGGTTGCGGAACGATGTGAGTCGAGTTTTTGGCAAAAAAGTCGCGAAGAACCAATGCAGTATGACATGGTGCATTATCGTGTAGAAGGAACCAAGAGTTGTTCGCCCGTAATTCCGGCCGTTTCAGACGAATAGCTTCACGCAAACGATGAATAACGCTCAAATAATATTCTTTGTTGACAGTTTGGCCCGGTGGAAGGAATTCATAGTGCACCACACCACGATAATCAAAGAAAACTGTCAACATGACCTTGATCTTCTTTTCGATCTTGCTTCACCTTTTGCACGATATTCGCTGGATTGGTCGGTGGTTTCAGGGTCGTATGCGTAAATCCAAGTCTCGTTTTCAGTAATGATGCATTTCAAGTGGTCCTGATAGTCAGACAGCAAAGTTTCACACACATCAACGCGACGCTTTTTTTCCAAAAAAAAATTGAGCGATTTTGGCACCAATTGACACTTGACGCGTTTGAGACACAAAACATTCTTCAAAATGGTTTGGGCTGAGCCAAATGATATTCCAACACTCAGCGAGATCTCTAATTGTCCATCGCCAATTTTTTTGATTTTTTGACGTGGCCCTCGTCGGTAGACGTTGATGGTCGTCCAGAGCGCGGTTCGTCTTCAACGCGTTCTCGGCCCTCTTTGAACTCGTTGTACCACTTATAAACGTTTTTTTTTGTGCCATAGTTTGATCACCAAAGGCCTTCCGCAACATTTTCAACGTGTCCGCACAAGAATATTCGTTCAGCAAACAAAATTTGATGCAAGTTCTTTGCTCAACAAAATCACCCATTGCAAAAATCGAAAAATTGACTTTTGGTTGTTTACAAAAACACGTGTAACTCGGAGATAATTAAACCTTTTAACAGACAGACGCTTGGCAAAAATTATAGACAGTCCTACCAACCTAGGGAAGAAAAATTTACAGCCTTCCTAATACCCGGGAGTTTTAAATGACAATTTCACCTTACTTTTTGATCACAGTGGTATGTCACACGCCCTTCCGATGTTGGGAGAGGGGTTTGCTGTGGGGACGCAGCATTCCCTTCTCCGTGTCTTGACCAGTTTTGGGTGGCAGCTGGCCGACTGTTCCAAGGTCTGCGACTCGGAAAAGAGGCCGAGGCCTCGGATTGTGCGAATAAAAAACCAGAGGGAGAATAAGACATCCCCAAAAGTAGCCCTCTCTGTCTCTCCAGAAAGGTTCTGCATACGAGAGAACTGCTATCACAGGCTGATTTTCGTGAAACACGGCAATATATTTTCCCGGTTAATATTTTTTTTTTTTGCTGAAGTTTCTGTAAGAAAGAGATTTTTTTGTGTTTATTCCATTTTATTCTTGCGTTGAATTCAGACTTCGTCGTCACACAGGTGAAATTAATATTATTTTTCTCTTGTGGGTGTACACGAGAACGCTACAGGAAAACAACGGACCGCCGTCGCCGTAACAGCCAAGTGTTTTGCAGAATCAATCCGCGCGGCACGGAATTGAACGTAACGAATTTATTTCTCCCATCAAGAGCGGCGCAAATAGGTTTCGCGATTCCCATCTGCATTTAAAGTTGACTGTTATGTGCCAGGGAGATTCGCTATTAGCTTGAGCGTACCGTTAAGATGTTAACTAGGACGAGAGATAATCACGTCGCTAATATTACGACCAAATCCCTCATCCACCGACTTCTGAAACAGTGACGTCACTTGCCTAAGAATCCTTCTGACGCTTCCGTAAGTACGCTATAATGTTCTATGCAGTTGTTTTAGCAACACGACGCTATGTTGTAGCGATTCTGCTAGTTACGTAATGTTAATCAGTATTTAGGCCTGTGATGATTCACAAACTGGAAGTAAACGGCGTCTTTACTTGATTTTGTGAGACTCAAAAATGTACTTCTATAAGTTTAAATGACAAGGCATTCAGAAATGTGTATTTGAATTTTTAGTAAACAATGTCTTGTGTTCCAAATTTAGCAAATTAATAACGGCAATTGAATTAAATACTTTCAAATTAGATTTTAATACATATATAGACTACTTATTTAAAGGAGTTGATACGACAAACAGTCATAATTTATTTATCACTTAACTGTTTATTTTGGAAACTTAAAAAATTTCACTGACATTTAGGCAATTTGAAAATTTGCCTTTTATAACTTAAAATATCCAATTTTTCCACCTACTATTATTATTTTTTATTAAATTTGTTTACATCTGACTTAAAATTTTACTTCCCAGATTGAAAATTTGTCTTTTATAACCTAAAATATTGTTTATTTATCCTCAAATATCGTACTGAAATAAGAAAGTTAAATTTATTGTAATAATTAAAAAATATGGACTTTTAAATGAAAAATTATTCAAATTTACAAACAAACAAATTTATTAGCAATAATTTAAACACAATTACACAATTTAAAAATTATCTCAGTTTTATCTCAGGGTCTCTACTGGGTTTGATGATGGCGAATCGTTTTTATTTCTCAACTTAACACAAATTCCAATTTAAAAAAGAAAAGATTTACTCGTAAATTAATTAGGACGAAATTTACCTGTCAACGAAATTAAACTAAAAAGATGGATTCTAATTTACAATATTTAATCAAAAGAAGAAAACGAAATCTGACGTCTATCTTTTAATCAGGTTTACATAATTATTTGTTTTATATTGTTACTCACGGCAGCATTCCAGGATACATTGTACTTGACGAAACACTATGGCGGGGTTTTGCACTGCTTCTAAAAACTTACAGATTCTAAAATTAATATTTTTAGATCAAAATCAGGAACCAGGTTTTTCGACTCTCCCTCGGTTGACTTCTGCTAATCCTGCCCGGCTATGTTCACAAGACTGTTAGTGCTTAGCAGGTTTCGTAGTTCTGCTCAAGTGAATATTTCGTATTGAGCAAAATGTTCATGGACCAATCAAAGCTGTTGATTAGTAATTCTCGATGTTTCTCTGCAAATTTCCTTTGAATATTTGAAATTGTCTTGTCTATTTCAACTCGACCAATTTCTGTCGTGTCTGACTGCTCACTGCTTCTACTTAACTTTACTTTTTTAAAGAATATCTCGTCTATTTTAATACGACCTGTACTTGACCAAACCTTCCAGCCAACTGAACAACCGTCTCGCAATTTTGAGTGCCCAAAACTCTTCCCACAAAGGAAACAATACTTGGCTACATTGTTGCTGTGTTCTGTACCGCCGCCACAAAGGATTTCTCTAACAATTAGATTTTTCAAATTTACAATTAATGTCTTAATTAATTGGCATTACATTATAATAAATTGTCTTTTTTAAAAATAAATGTTAAAAACAACATAAAAATTTATTATCAAAATTAAAACATAAAATTTAACAAGCTTAACGTTTCATCCCCGATTCGGGCCTCTTCAGGTGTTGAATTACAATTAAATTCAGTTATAAATTACATATAACAACAAGAACAACTGAATGTAATTCTAATTCGACACCTGAGGCAGTCTCAAACAGGAATGATTTGTTGTGGTTGTTATCATATGTAAATTATAAATTTAATTTAATTTAAAATGTACAACTGAAGACGTCCGAATCACTGATGAAACGTACTTGTTATTATTTGTAAATTATACCTAAACTTAATTTAAATCGTACAACTGAAGACGTCCTAAGAGTGGATGAAACTTTGTTTGTAAAATTTGATAATAATTAAAAGTTACAATATAAAATATTAAAATGAAATAATTTATGTCTGATTGATAACAATGAATAAGAAATGGGAATAAGAATGGGGAATATTATTTTCGGTTCGCTGTATAAGTGCTTTGGCTGGAAAATTAATTTTTATATCGTATTTATTAAGTCTACCAAAGATATGCTTGCTTCTAAAATTTAAAATCTATTAGTTGGAACCTAAATTTTCAACGTTGCTAATATTTCTTTTGTCCGAAACTCTCCTTAAGATTTTTTTCACTTTCTGTCTCTCTTTTTAACATTTTCCGATAAAGAACGTTGCCATTAACGTCTGTATTATCTCGAAAGTCCTTCGATGGCTTCCCCGTGCTGAAAATCCGTCGAAAGAGCCGTTCCTTATTGTGGTTTCCCACCTTCATTAAGTTAGGTGTTGGCCGTGTCGTACTCGCGCCATTTTTGGACACTCGATTCCTCCTTCCCACACTGTTGGTGTGTTGACGGAGTTCCGTTTCGTCCGTGTTGTCAGTCCGAGCATGATTTATGTAGGAGCCGTTGCAATGTTCCTGAGGTTCAGGGAACTGTTAATGCTTGGGAAGAGCTCAGTGACGCAGACACTGTGTGTTTTGGATGAAAGCCAGTGCACGTCGTGAAATCTGCTCTCTATTTTGAGGCTCCAAGATTAATGAATCACTGGACCGACCGTACTGCAAACTAGTAATGATGTATCCGGGGGATTGCACACGCACGTGCAGGATCTCTCCTGGTATTTCCTCGGCATCCAGTTTAAAGTTTTGATATTACAATGGTTCAAGGTCGCCACAATGACATTCTTGACCGATTGACTGTTCATTCAGTCGAAGAAAAAGAATTATCCCGACCATTGGTATTGTTGGGACATTTTACTAGGGTTTTGAGATTACAATCCGCTTCTACACTTAGATGAGTTAGTTTTAAACTACTTGTTCTCCTTAAATAAATCTTATTTAAAATTTAATTTAATTTCGCGAGCGCTTGACAACTCGGAGAAAACGTTACTAAATATGTTGTTGTGACGCTGCCGGGGAAAAATTGAAATTAACAGCAACCAAGGATGAATGAGACAGAGCTGTGTCGAATATCAATTGTTTTTTTAGCAACCTGGGGAAAAATAGATTTTTAAGTGAAAATGTAAATTAAGGATGTAATCGTTCTCGAACAAAGTCTTCTCGGGCTTCTAAGTCAGTAAACAATTGTATTAATGACGTTTCGATGACGTTCACTGCCATCGTCTTCTAGCAATACTGGTAGTCCTGTGTTATCTGGCCTGTATTTATAGAGGAACGTAGGTTACACCCACCTCCTTGCCATGGCCCGAAATCAGGTGACTTTTAGTTACTCAGCACTAGCGCGTGTCTCATCACGTGGCCTCGTCCCCTTTGCTTAGTACCTTATAAATAAGGCCTGATTCGTGATCCGGCGGGATTCCAGGTGTTGCTTACCATAACGACTGAGTCTCTATTGAGTAAATACTTATTTGTATTTATTTCAATTGCTTCTATAAGCACATTGTCGCAGAAGTTTTGTACTTGGTTCAGGATTGTGAAAATCGTATTCCTGTGAGAAAAAAAGGTGGGTGCCATTTTTGATCTTTGTCCACTAGTGATTCAAAAAAATAATATTCAAGATTCTGTCTGATTTCTTCCCCTTTTCTGACTGTTTCTGATATCGTGGCAACGTCGCAAAAAACAATAATCTATTCTGTTTATATTAATTATGAATTTACGACATTAACATTATCGGTAAATAATGGTCGTTACTGTATATAAATTATATTATTAATCAAATCGGGGGAAAAATAATATATAATTTATTATTCTGTTTTTATCTTCGTCTTTTAATGAGTAGGCCTAGTGTCTGATTGTAAAGGTTAAGGCGATTCTTTGGTTCAAAGTTATTGTTTAATGAATAATAATACAAAAAATCTTGCTACGTCATTTACTAATTCGACCAAAAGAGTGATTAATTACGAAAGAAATAGTAAACCAGCGTGTCTGTTACACTGGAATGGAAGGTGATTTTGAGGGACAGTAAAATCGCGACCGCATTTCAAGAAGACGATATAATCAGAAATTAATAACAAAAAAGATAGGAAAATACAGACAAGTGATAATATAAATACCACACAAAGTTTCCGGAGTCCTTGTCCTTTTCAACCTGACCAAGGATAAAAGTTCCCAATTAGCATTTTGATTTTTTAAATCATTTTACATTCACGTCAGTCCTTATCGCGGCTGGTCAAGCTCACGAATATCCCACAAGAGCGGGCCCGTGGTTTTCTTTAGTCCTTTTATTTAAAAAAATGTTTTCCCAAGGGTAAGCCTGTATTTAATAAATATTCTTTGTGAGTGGCGGAAGGCAAGCTACGTTTTGCTACTTAATGAGACCGTGACGTGTGTTTGCAGGGTCGAGGTGGTTTAATTACAGCGGTGACGTACTGTTTTAGCTTAATTGAAAAGCACCTCGCATGCAAGCCGCTTTATTTTAGAGGTTGGAGGCAGGGGGGGTCGGAGAAAATGCACCCCCCCCCCCTCTTATCTGCGACGAGAACGGCCTCATCGGAGGTAGAAACAGGCTTTACAGTACATCGGAGGACTGCCTTAACGTTTATTAGTCTGAATTCTCTTCAAAGTTAATGACTGTCTCTGTATCGACCATTTACTAATTCTCGCAATTACCGTTAATTTGATAAATATCTTATTATTAGTATTAACAGCGTATTATTTATTATAACCAACCCTTCCCTTTGGTTTTATAAATAATTTATATATTAAAGTATTAATCACTATAAAATGGGGTTATTTACTGAACCATCTTGTTAGAGTGATATTTCATAAATTTATATGCACACCAGTGGATGGAGAGACATTTCTACAAAAAAAAATCGAAAATATTAAGGAAAAATTGGCCAATCAAATATATTTGAAATTAATTAACTGAAGTCAGTCAATTTTGTGGTGGTATAGTTATTAATAAGTTTAAAATTTTGGACAAAGAAAATTAATAACAATTACATTAACCTGACTTCTTTTTAAATAAATGTGAAAAAACACCAGAAAATTTATTATATGATTTAAAACATTATAATTTAAAAACATCGTTTCGGCCCTAATTTGGGACATCTTCAGGTGTACATATAAATTAAATTCGTTATCTAAAGAAATTTTAAGCAAAAAAAAAATTTCTGAGATACAGACTGATGTTTTTCAAATTTATTTGAAAACAAGTCAGATCAATATTTATTTATTTATAAATCGTTTTAAATTAATAATAGTTATTTAATTTCAGTAATAATTTTTTCTTTATTTGTTTTAAGAAAAATCGCGGATTTTGAACAACGAGAAAGAAAAGAAAAGAAAAAAAAAGTATATATATAAATCAAGTCAGTCTCATAGTCCGTTTCGCTGATTGGAGCTAAGAGAGACAAACGTGTGTACTATACTTGTAGAAAAACAATGCTACACTTCACAGCATGTCTCCCGGTTGAAGAAAAAGCTACGTGAGGCCTCGTTTTTTATATCTCGTTCCCCGTTCATGGTAAACGTCATCCCTTATTCCCCACGTGGTCTAGTCAATGAATTTACCCGGGTGATCGGCATATCCTTCGTTATTAAAACAAATCGTTATTTTATAAACTTATGAACGATTTACTATGGTGGCGTCCATTACATCTTATTTTAAGTCTTTTTTGTAATTAAAATTTTTTAATAATAGCTGTGATGTTTGATTTAATGTGAAGCATCTCTAAAATGAGTCTGGAATTGTAACCCGGTGTCAATGTCTAAAATCTTAGCATTTTGCCAATCAAATGTATGTTTAGAACTGTTTATATGTTTAGATACTACAGATTGTTTATCAATGGGAAGTTTGATATCAGATACATGTTCTTCATTTCCTCCTACATTCTTAACATGTTTCCTAAAGCCCTCAATGAAGAAAATCATTACTCTGTTAAAAATTCTTACGAATTTATTGATAAAATCAAGCACCTTACCGTCCCTCATGACCACTCTTTAATTTCTCTTGATTTTGTTTCCCTATTCAATTCTATTACCAATGATTTAGTAATTAACAAATACAAAAAACAGATGGCCCATTTTCATTCAATATACTAAAATTCCACTTCATGAAATTTTATGCATTATAAATCTAATATTAATTTAAGTATTGTCCGAAACATTTTAATCTTTTTTAAATTTTATTATTAAACACACAAACAGCAGACTGAACAAAATCCAACATCCTGCTGTCAATCGTCTCCAAACACCTCAAGCCAAATGTTTTCTCGTACTCCCTTATTACAAATTTCTACATCACAAAATTATCCAAATATTCAAAGAATATCAAATATCCGTCATTTACAAATCCACTAATACCCTTTCATGCTTTATTAAAAACCTCAAGGACCCACTTGTCACCTACAGCAAACATTTACAAAATCTCTTGCTCTAATCGTGATTCCTGCTACATAGGGCCAACAAAACGTTCCCTTAATACACGTATCAAAGAACATATGTCTAATATCAAACTTCCTATTGATAAACAATCTGTATTCTCCAAACATATAAACAATTCTGTACATACATTTGATTGGCAAAATGCTAAGATTTTAGACATTGACACTAGGAACAATTCCATACTCATTTCAGAGATGCTTCACATTAAATCAAACATCACTGTTATTAATGTACAGACACTATACAACTCAATTGCTATGATTTCTTATTATTACGCTAAACCTTCTGTTTTCCCATTGTCGTTGCTCCCTTATTGTTACGCCAACCCTTCGGCTCTCCCATTGTCGTTGCGTTTTCGTCGCTTTTGAGTGTTGTCAACTGACTAGTGGAGTTGTGTTTCTCTAGGCTCTTCTTAGCACCCAACGAAAAGGACAAGGATTACCCCTTTTTTGTCTGTATTGGCTATCTTTGTTATTCATTCTTTTTTGTAATATTTGTACGGAAAATTAATAAAGGAGGTAACCGATCGTGATCACAGGTTTCATTAAAAGACCCCACGCAATGCCATTTTAGTGTCTTACGAATGTTTGTTTCTGTGTATAAAGAATATTAAAGGACAACTTATGTTTCTTAAACTTTCACCCAGTGAAGTTATCTTAAACAGATACAGTGCATGCAGTAAAAGTTTCTGCTATTACGACTTTGCCTAAGAATATCAGAGTAGGATTTACAAATCTTTTTTTTTTCACAGCAAGCATTCTTTTTATTGCTATTTTTAGAAATAAGGGGATGTTTGGTGTGCGCTTCCCCTCAGAACTGCGCCGTGGCAGATTTGCAGCTTGCGATGAAATGGCAGTTTGATAATCGCGGACCACTGAGCTGCAGCAAATAAAGTCGTTATGCCGGTTTAGAGCTACGACCCCAAAAGAAAGTCCCTGGGGTGAAGTGAAACGAACAGGCTAATTACTTCGTGCCTCACCTTGCCTTTAGAACGAGCGAGGAGCAAGCAGGAGCTTTGTCCAAGTTACCGTAATGCGAATCATTTTACTGCAAAGAATGTCTAGTAATCCATTTACATATCATATCAAAGAGTTGTCAAATTATTCATCGATGACATTTATCAACAATAGTTACAATAAATTTAAAGAAAAAAAATACATTTGCATATAAATGTTAAACCTGTCTGCATGCATTTTTCAGGAAACTGGAAAAAGTCTATAAATGAATGGGTATGAATTCGAACAAGTTAACGAATTTAAAATACATTGAGGTAATCATATGTAAACTAAATGTATTCAATAAATAATTTACCTTTCAAACAATAAGCATTTGTAGTTTCAATTGTGTTCTGAATTGCCAAGTTGAGAATATTGTTACTAATTTCAAACAGTTTCTATACAACCTAATCAATAATTTAAGGCATCTTCATATCATTGTACACATAAAACTCACCATTTTCCCTTTCCTACTTCAATATTTCCTAACATTAACAAACATCAATTCCCCCAAAAATATTTACTTTATAATACTCATTAATAAAAATCTACAACAGAAATTTCAAGACAGGATCTATTTTTTATAATAGCAGTTTCATCTCAGGAAAACTAAAAAGTTTGTTTTATTGTTTCAGATGACTACAGCCGGGTTGTCCTGGAAACTGTGGATGACACCGCTGATTCAGACTACATAAATGCCTCTTATGTAGATGTAAGTTTTGTTGCTTAAACCAAAAATGAGGTTCCAATTCACTACAATAAAATGTAAATGGCCATCATTGTCCAACTTTTAAAGCTTCACTGCTTTCATAGTTTAACATTATCTCTAACAAATCCTCATTCTATTCTAAGTTAACTTAATTTTTAAACCCAAAATGAAATAAAATGTGAATTAAGTGGTAGAAGAATAAATACATATATTATACTATTTCTCAAGTAAAATAATTTTAACGAAAAAATCCATTCTTAAATTTAGTGTTTACAAATCCATTTGAAGCAAGTAGTTCCACTTGAATTTAAATTTGCACAGTGGTATATTAACAGTATTGTAGAATAGGATTCCCATAGTGTAATAGGAAAAAAGTGTCTGTTGTTTTGAATAGAAAAAAACTGTCTTCAGGGAAGAAGAAAAATCTCAGAGTTGGACACAAATCCAATCACTATTTAAAGAAATAAACCTACTAAATTCAGTCAGATGTGAAGGCCTTTCTCAGGATTAGGCTGAGTTTAGTGGGTTTATTTCTGTATGAAATGATCAGAATCGTGTGATCAGCATTTAATTACTATTCCTCTTCCCTGCAGGTGCACAGAGTATATTATTTTATGGCAGACTTACATTTTCTTATTAATAAATGGTAAATTTTTTTAAAAAAATACTTTTAATACCCAAGGGGATTTTTCAAAAATTCATATAAAAATTTTTGTTCCTAAAATCGAAAAGTATTGACATTGTAATAAAATTTGTGCAAAATTCTTAACTATCTGTATTTAATTTAACATAATTTATTTAAGTAACATACTAGGCCACATTAAATTTCAAATGTATGCTATAAAATAAACAAAATGGCCAGTAATTTTCAGTATCAAATTTAAAAAATAATTGTAACAACCTATTCAATTGTAATTAAATAAATGTTTACAATATAGAACCATTAAAAGAACAATTTGATTTTGTCATTGTGAATTTAAATTACATTTATAAATAAATTTATATTATATTATATAAATTTATATTATATTATATTTATACATAAATAAATAAATAAAACCTTCTTCTTAAAAATATATGAACAATTCATGTATGAAGTTTTAATATTTTATTTATTATGTATTCTATTTTGCAGAGTTTGCTCAAACCTAATGCCTACATTGTAACACAAGGACCAACTGAATTCACTGTCACAGACTTCTGGAGAATGGTGTGGCAAGAAAATGCTTGTTGTATAGTCATGCTCACAAAAACATTTGACTTTATCAGGGTACTTAAGATTCACAAATTGTCTATTCATTTCATTATTCCTAATATTACAATTATTAATATAACTCTATATTTTAATTACATCGCATTACTTTTTGATATGTATAAGATTCATTATTTCTAGTTACACATTATATAAATAATAGAAATAGACAATTTTAAATATGCAACATAATTTTCCGAAATTTATGATACTTAAAAATGCCTTGTTTAATGTGGAGAAACATATTGTATCAATTTTTAACCTTCATAAAAGATGCATTGAAGTAGAAAAAAATTAATGTTGTAGAACTCTTAAAATACAAATAAGAAACTAAAATGTTTGTTATTTTATCATTTAGGTAATGTGTATGCAGTACTGGCCTTCATCGAAAGACAAAGTAGAAGTATATGGGCAAATTTCCGTATCGGTTCTACAAGAAGAAGAGTTGGCAAATTTCCATATTCGCACCTTTCGACTAGTAAGGAAAGTAGAGGGCCAGGTATGTCAGATATATGTCACTGATAAATAAATATGAGTAATATGCTTCCATTATCTAATTGCATCCAAATAAAACTACTTAAATTTTTACATATGTAAAAAGAATAAGAAATAGTTGTTCAAAAGTATACGTATATATAGAATGCATATAGATTTGGATGAAAATATGTTAATACAAGAGAAATGTTTCGTAAAGGTCAGAGTAAATTATCTATAGAAATATAATTCAAATTATTCTAATATTCTAATATATAATCTGGACCTGCTTAGAAATAAAACAACCCAGACCAAGAACAAGTCCTCATAATATTTATGTTTTGAATTGTGATATATTACTTATGTTTGTGAAATAAAAAAAACATAAATATTATGAGGACATTATCTTGGTTGGTTTATTTGTGATTATAATTTAAATTTGTGTTTGCCGTAGCTTGATTTGAAATGTTGAAATTTATGTTATGAGAAATATGTAGAAAATTGTTCTATCCTAAATAAATATTCATTGCAATTTCAGGAAGATGAAGAGAGGCGGTTATTACAGTTCCATTACACAGAATGGCATAGTCACACATGCCCCTTCTCAAATGCTATCTTAGAGTTTCGAAGACGTGTCAGGGCCGTAGTAGGTGCTAATCAAAGTGATAAAACTGGACCTATAGTTGTACACTGCAAGTAAGTACACTTTACTTAAGATTGACATACATGACAAAAAGGAAGTTGCTATAATGAATTCCAGCCTGTAAAAGGCATGAAGTTCAAAGACTATTTATAATTACTTTAATGTCTACTTTTAAACACATGTTTCTATATTACTATTACAATTGAAATTGTAAATTTTTCATTGAGAAATGTTTTCTGTATTTGTCTCTCCCTCTGTCTTTTTTTCTTCTTCTTCTTCTGTGTTAGATATTTTTGGACCAACTTTAATTAATTAACACAAACAAATATTTGTTCACTACACACTTGAAAATTGCAAATGAACACACAGTTCTACTTTATGCTATAATTGCTGTTCAAAACACAATGAGACTTAAAGTGAGAAGTAAATGACATCTTTCACCGAAAAGTCTATTTTGTTGTACCAAATTACTCTCAAATAAAGTCATTCTAAATATTGGAAGCTTTCAGTGCCTTTGCTTATGCAAATAATTAATTTGTATATTTTAATTTATTTGAAATTACTTAATCATTTGTTTTATGTTATTAATTCTTCTCTGTTTTCAAACAAATTAATCTTTATTGATGTTTCTTAAGTGATGGTGGAGGCAGATCAGGAGTATATTTAGCAGTAGATGCAAATATGGAACTTGCTGAAGAAGATCATTGTTTTGATGTTTTTGGATATTTTAAAAAGCTTAGACAATCAAGGAAAGGTTTAATTGAGACACTGGTAAGTTCTGTTTGGGTTTATAATTAGTTTAATTAATATTGTAATAGAAAATCTTGTAAATGACTCCATAAATATAATGTGCGCATTGAGTATGAATTTTCTGTGATCTTTCAAAAATTTGACTATTTTTATATGTCGAGAGTAATAGACAGATGTTTTCAATGACTATGTGAAAAATGAATTGTTGATGCATCAGGAATTTGGTTCCACCCGGGGATAGATGTCCCCTCCTTTCTCCCTTAGCTACTATGCCACTGAATATGATACACGTACAGATGAGTTATTTAACCATATAAATATTGTATTTTTTACATCACTTCATTCTTTCAGGATCAGTACAAATTTGTTTATGACACATTAGAAGAATATATTGTTTGTGGAAATTCTTGGTTCCCTGTAAAGGAACTTTCACAAAGGCTCAAACAAAAATCAATGAAAAATCCTATTACAAAAATGAATGAATACCAAAGAGAGTACCAGGTAAGAATAAGTCAGTAAAATTTCTTATGAATTTTTAAAATTATGACATGGTCTGAGTGGAAAAATTTGGCACATATGATATGCAACCTCAAAATAATGTTCCCAGTGCTATATATTGTGGAAAGTGTTAAAATTTCCTTACAAATAAATACTTGAATACAATGAAACTCTCCAAGATTAAACACTAGTATTTTCTGAATATAAAAAGCTTTGATTAAATTCTATATTTAATATGCATATATTAAACTATCTTCATAATTACTAATCCTTAGATCATAAAATTGTTAATCATTAATTTGACAGTTCATATAAATATAATCTACCTTGTCACATTTGCCTCTTTATTTTCTTTCCACTAACACAATGGAAGATGTGTAGTGTACAAGTTCTATTCATTTCATTTACCAAACTTTTGCATCTTAGCTATTGATAATGTTTCATTTCCAAATGTTACTGATGTATTTATAGATTTTTATTCTGTAAAGACTTATTGAAATGAAATATTCTTTAATTTGTCTTTCACAATTTAAGTTTTACTTAAAATAACTACCTGTTATGCATGTACTAAAAATGGTTTTATCGATTTATAGCAAATTTGTAAACAAACGCCACGATTTACTATTGGAGATTGTGCTGGAGGTCACAGAGGAGACAACAGAGAAAAGAATCGAGATGTTCTCATTGTTCCACGTAAGTCTTCATTTATCCATATTAATACTAATTTTTTATTATAACATTAAGTTTACTCTAAAATTAACTCAAAACCTGTGAAGTTACTCAACCAAAACACATTAATTTTAATATATTGAGCTTTAGTTAACATGTTGCATGTTTTTATATTGTGATCTAGTTCATCTGAGTTGACATGTTTGTTACTGGTTAAGTGGGAGGTCCCAGGTTTGATTCTTAATCTGGTTGACATTTTTCCATCTGCATATAATAATTTCTTTTAATTCTAATTATTGTTTCAGCGGATAACTCAAGGCCATATCTTACATCATTTCAAGGAAACAACTTCACAGATTATATAAATGCTGTCTTTGTTGATGTAAGTTTCTTTCATATTTTATTTATAAAGCTGCTCATTTTATCTTTAAGCATCTTACAAAATTTTGTCAAAAATCAGTATGATGTTTAAGAAGCACAAACTTCTAACAATCGGTTATGAATAAGAAATAAGGTAAATTTTACATGTTAGTAATTTTTAAAAATAATAATTAACTATTATTCGAATTATAAGGCTTATAATTTGTTATAGTGTGGAAAAATAATACGTTCGTAAAATAACACAAATTATTCAACAGGCAATGTCAGTTATAGAAATGGTAGACATTCATTAATCAAATTAATTGAATTTAAAATAAGGTGTGTCATGTGGATAGATACTTTGGCTATTTTTATACATTTATAGATAAATTATTTATTAATTATGAACAGGAGAACACCCATTACATTTCAAAAGTCATTATATAGGAAGTACGAATAATTAATAGACAAAGTTTGTGTTATCATCAGTTTGTTTACAAAATTCAAAATATTCTTCTTTCTTATGAATAAAATTAATACCATACTTTAAATAATCCTACTTTTGAGAATTTTGTAAGAATTAAATAGTTTCGAAGTTTCCAAATATTGCATTATTAATAATTAATCTTTTAAATTATTTAATATAAAATGTCTTTGTAAAATGTAATAATAAGTGCCAGATAATTGTGGTATTTATTTTACCACTTAATTTGTTAGTTCTTTGGCTATTTATTTATCTATTCAGTGTAATCATAATATTTTAAAGAAATATAATATCAGCTGCTTTTTGTTGTATTATCGTTACACGATAGTGAGCCTGTTTATTTATATATGTAATCATTTCATTTACACATACATTCATAACAATGGTCACGTATATTTTTATATATTTTCCTTTTAACTTAGGGTTATACAAAACCAAGGGAATATATAGTGACAGAATGGCCACTTAAGAATACTTGTGGAGAGTTTTGGTCTCTTGTGTATGACTATGAATGTGCAGCAGTAGTTGTTTTGTGTGTACCTCCACATAATTCCGTAAGTACAAATTAAATTTAATTATTTTATACATGATTGATAGACCATAATTGTTAAATGACATTGAATACTATTTTGTCTTTCACAATTTTAAATATAACATTACTATATTTTGAAATTGAAATTGTCAATCTTATGAGAGATTCTCTTCACCTTCTGTGTTGAGAAATATATATAAAGTACAAAACTTTGAGATACCCCAGAGGAAGATATATAATGGAAATATGAAATGAAAATTATGGTAAATATTTCAAATATATATAATATGAAGGTCTGTTGATAAGTTTAATAATGATAACATGGACAAAGCAGACAGAATTAAAAAACAGAACAGCAAACTGATCCTTCTACATATCTGTAAATGTAATCAGGAGCTAAATTTCTATGATTCTAAACATTCACTAAATGGAATACTTATTGCATTCAACAGTTTCATTTTTCGTTATTAGATCACAAGTAACCTAATTCATTCAAGAAAATTAGACAAATAATACTTTTAGTTTTAATTTTTGATAAGCTTATGTACCTTCCCCTACATACTTTACATTATAGAGATTAAGGCATAAAAGTTTTAAATAATTCTAAAATTGCTGTTTTCGAATATCCTCTATGAGTTTCTAATAAAACTTTACAGATTTCAAATAATTCTTCTTCTTTAATCATAGGAAACTTCAGAGACTGCTGGTAAGAGTGAGAATTCTAAGGACGTAAGTCATTGTTTCAAAAAAGGTCTTTTGAATGTACCCTTTAGAAGTTAGTGTACATTCTCTGTTCCAAGAAGGAAGACCCTGACTTAATAGCAGGATTGCAATCCTACAGATTAGTTGAACTTAAGTCCTGTCATAATAATGAGTTATTAAACTTTAATATAATTTTCATAATTTTATTCTATCTCGATAACACATTACCACTTATTTACTATGGCTGTCCTACATGACCACTATATATGAGTAGTTTTGGTGTATTCTTTGACATTCTAAAATTTGAACTCCTGGATTGTAGCTCCAAAAATTATTGGAGAAAAATGTGTACAGATACTTATTGTAATATACATGTATATATATAATAACAATGAAACTTGTAACTTGATACTAAGTTGAAACTATGAAAAGACTACGAGTACAGTGCTTATCATGTTTGTATGGCCCCAGTTTTATGTAGTTGGAATGAAATGTAGTTTTCAGAGAACTGAGAACTGATCATGTACATATGTCATTGCAGTTTGAGTTAATCCAAGGTAAACAGTTATAAATCTGTGCAAAAGAAAATGTATATATATGTGGTGTCATACTGTTGCAGCAAACATATCCTTCATTCTGGCCAGAGGGACGTCATTCCAAAAAATATGGACCAGTATTCACAATTGATCACATCTCTCACAACCACTATACAAATATTAAGACTTGGGTTTTTCGCATCAATAAGAAGGTAAGACTTTAAGTCAATTGTTTCCTACACATTTGATAATGTGTAAATTTTTAATCAAATAACTGCATTACACTTTTATTGCTTGTATTTCATCACAATATTGGTTAGTTCAAATTTTGTTTTATTATAGTATGTTTTTCATCTTAGTATTCATTTCTTTCTGTGTCATTAAGAACATCCATGTCCTGGTATATTTTTATAATACATTTACGTTGCTGCTTTAATATCCAATATATTGAGTAATGCTTCTTTTTCTGTTCCACATTCCACTTATTGATAAAATTGCTGAACTGAATGTATATCTTAGAATTTTTTTATATATATATATAAATTCAATGTAGCCCATGTACTAAATATGTTTTTATTTCAACAACCTATTTTCATTGCCCACTGTCAACATGATAATAAATTCAGCCATTTAAGCTGAAGGTAGTAAAATATTCTTAATATGTTATTAGTTTGGAGTCATATCAAAATTATTAAATAACATTAAAACATATCTCACAGTACGTTTCCAATAAGCATATAGATAGTGTTCTTGATGGTTTTAATAACATGTAATATGATTTTATAAATAAGAGAACAGTGCCACTAATATTACTGACATAAAAGATAGAAACTTTTTAATAATAGAATAATACCTCTAATATATATGCATGGCTAAGTAATTTAGATGCATGTAATAAATGTGTGCTTTGAGTGAGTAAAGTAATGTTTTTATCAAATCTTACATTTCAAATTTTAATAAAACTTTAAAATCAATCTAATGTTGATATTTATTTAAATATATTTGCCCTTCAATTTAATCTACACAAAATGTATGTTACATAAATCTAATATTAGTTTCGAAGTTTCCAAATATTGCATTATTAATAATTGAAGGGAAAATATTTTTTAACTGTTAACTAGTGCGTGTTTGTTTTTAATTCAGCATGATAATTTGAAAGCATGATTTATATATGTATAGGAAAGTGATCTAACTCACAGACGAAACTTTACAGTACCAGGTGCTGAATATAGAAGGGTGAGTCAACCATTAAAGAGTAATTCATAATCAAATTTGAATGTTTTTTTTAATTGTAAAACAAAAATTAAATCTCAACTTGGTGAGTAATTAATAGGAATAATTATAATGTAATACTTTTTCATGTTATTTTTTCATTTATGTGATTATTATTTGGAATACTTTCTTAAATTTTTTCAGGTACACAAACAGTACATAAAATAAAAATAACATTTTACAGTAAACAGAGAAATTAAGGTGTTATATGTTAAAAAATGAAGTTGTAACTAGGTTAAAACCATTGGGACCAAAGCTTACAAATGCATTTTAATAATTTGTTCCAGACACGTGTAACTTAAATAGAGCATAGATAAATAAATATAATGGTGAAACAGTTTGATTAAGTAACAGTGTAATTAATGGAAAATGTCACTAAGTTTTGTCCCTAATTTGGGACTTAATAAGGTGAAAAATAAAACATTGATGAGACCATTATTATTGTCATAACCGTTGTAACCGAAAAAGGAATACAAATTATTAACTAATACTTACCAGTAGAAATATTCATACCACAATAAGTTTTATATTATTTGAGAGTTTTGTTAGTATCTTAATATTTTTAACTAATATTTTCACAAGCCTTATATTTTTTGTTATGAACTTATAGAATTTGTTGAGTTTTAGTATTAAATGAAACTGTTTTGTAATAAGTATAATTGAAAGATAATATTATTCAGTACACGCAGTTTCATAATTTGAGTATATTATCAGGATATATAATCACATTATTTGTGTTCTTGAAACAAATCCAACAAAATTAACCATTTGTGAACAAATAAGTAGTATTTTATGCAGATTGAAAGTTGGGACACTGCTTTTAATTATAATTTAATGACAAAAAAATTAATAAAAACATGAATTAATACTAGCATTAGATAAATAAGTAACCAAAAGCAGACAAAAATGAGTTATGAATAAACACTACACGACGACTCTGCAATCTTTGTTTTTTCCATCATGTGATTCAATAAAAGCAAGAGCTGTAGGAATAACACACCACACAGACCAGGCAAGGAACTCCACAGCATTTGGTCAATTGGTCTTGTGTTTCTTGAATCATTTGATGAAAGCAACAAAGACTGCAGAAACATTGTGTGGTATTTATTTAGCACTTATTTTTGGCTGTTTCTAACTATTTATTTATCTAACTATTATACTTTGAACATAGACATTTTATATTTTAATTTTGTTAATAGAACTATTTGTGTTATTAGATTGTGTCACTCACAGAGTTGATGGCTGGAGTAAAGGCTCCTCCAAAGACTGTGCAACTGTTTCAACTTGGTTGCTGGCCAATGGGACACAAAGTTCCAACATCTACCAATTCTTTAGTGGAGCTGATGAACATGGTAGAGAGATGGCGTCAGAGGACAGACTATGGTCCTGTTGTTGTTGTATCACCGTAAGCTTCATCATTATTTTAATTAGTATTTTAAAATAATGTTCTATTTATTTAATACAGTAATTGAATTATTATATATATTTAACATGTTGGCCCTATGATATTTTGAAGGTTATTTAATATAAAACTTTATTGTAGAACAGCAATGGTACACACAGTAGAATGGATAAGACTTTCATTAAGTGACTCAGTACCAATCACAATTATAATCTTTAATAAAGTTTTAAAGAATACAAGCTTGATTCAAAATTAAGCACCTTATACAAACAGTTCTTTGGCAGATTTTTATGTTGACTTACCAAACATTGCTGAACATAATTGGAATAAAAATATATTTATAATATTTGACTTTTTTATTATTGATTTTCATGTATTTTATTTTACAAAACTTAATTACAGAGATGGACGCAGTAGATGTGGAGTTTATTGTGCAGCAAATGCTTGTATTGAACAAGTCATCCAGCATGGAGAAGTAGATATTTTCCAGGCAGTAAAGACTGTACGAAGGCACAGACCACAACTTGTGGAAAACATGGTAGTGTTTTTAAATTGAAATTTTTTATATTTACTTTTTAATTAGAATTATTAATTTTTTCTTCCAATTCTAATTAGAACGCTTTGTTTTTCCTCAGACTGAATACAAATACTGCTATGATCTTGTTCTACACTATGTACTCCATTACTTAAATAAGGACATGAAAGAGAAAAAGTGAGAATGTGACCAAGAAAACCTTTGGTTTGTTGAATTTGGCCGTGGATCGGCTTTGCCCCAGTCTCCAGAAGACTCACCCATTTCTTGTGATCCTGATTCACAGAAGAATCAATGTTCACGGAAGTCTACTACATCCCACAAGAAGTGGAACTGCTGTTCTTGTGAGATAGTCTCACCTTGTACTGATCGGCCCCGTCCAAAGGAAGTGGTAACACAGCCGATCAGTAAGAAGACTCCAGCCAAGATTTTTGATGATGATTGGCTTTGTTATTCTGGCAATGTTGTAGCAGCAGGCTGCAAACAAGCCGCATATGAGCTTTTCTCTCCTTGGGATGACCAACCTTATGTCCACAATATTCCTATGTTTCCAAATGAAAGAGTATGTTCTTCTATGATTGTTACAAGTAATAATGATAGTGTGGATTGTTCTAGTGATTTTACTGAAACAAGAAAAGATTGTGTGTTATCTCAAGACAGTACTGATTCAAAATTATCAACTGGTGTTAAATGTATAAGTGTAAGTGATAATATTGGTGAAAGTAATCAGTATAGTGGACTTGACATAGCAAGTAATGTGAGTATGGCTAGTGACATAGGAAGCTTTAAAAACTTTGAGATGTCTTACAGGCCAGCTAAGAACATTAGTAAGTTCTCTGGTAGTGCAAATTATATAGATAAAATAAAATATGGCAAAGGTGGAAGAAACTTCAGCAATCAGGAGTTTTTTGTAAATCACACTGATAAACTATATGAAAGGGAGCTTTCTTCCAATGAGCATGTTAGTAATCTCCATGGAAAAATGCATCTGATTAAGAAGGAAGAATTTATTCAATTAGAAATACTTAATCAAATTCAATCTTTGACATTATCAGATGAGCCTGTTAAAATGCATGACACTGTGACAGTTCCTTCTGAAGGTAAACCTCGTCTATATAAGAAGAATAGACAATATCCTTTGAAACCAATTATCCCTGTCAAATGTCCACCAGATAGAAGTAATGAAAATGATACAATTTCAAGTACCAATTCTTTGTACGATATAATAATCCATAGGAATGATGAAAAGGAATCTGTATCTTCACCTGTCACACCAAGTGTTAATGTTCAAGATTATGATTTTCCAATAGAGTTGGAAAATTTTGGCAGCATAAAAACTTTGCCAAGACTTAGTCTTCAACATGATAAGAATCCTTTACACAGGCATAGTGATGGAGACGCAGTATACAGAGCTAGTGTGACTGCTGTGAATGACTTGCCGTATATTGATAGTGTTTCTAGTGATAGTGATGCAGTATTTGTAGAAAATGAGGTAACCCTCAGGGACTCTAACAGTAGCATACCAAATGATAATAGTGATCATTCAGGTTTAGGGGACTACCCTAGCATTAGTAGTAACATCCAGAATTCACAATTTTCAGGTAAATTTTGGTCTCAAAGTGAGAAATGTTTGCACATGCAAGATGAAAAGCTATCTTTTAGTTGTAAAAGTTCATCTCATCTTGTTCGCAAAAGCATTGAGGATTGCTTAGAACTATTTAATAGAGGTAATAAAAGAGATTCCAATTATCAAGATAATTCAAACAGTGATGAGAGTGAGTGCACACAATGTTATAGTGATCATCCATTTAGTGAAATAACAGGGGAGGGTGTTTGTACAAATAATCTTCCTGAAGATGGTATACCAGAAAACAATGTATTTAACTATGAAAATGATACATTTAGTAAAATTATGCCTTATGATAAAGAACTTCCTGCTGTAAACAGTAGAGGGATGCTGTTGACAGATGAAGATGTTGACGACTTTGAGTTGGAAAGCAGTGATGGTAGTTGTGGCCCTGATGATTTTAAAAGTAACAAGTCGCCAAATGCTGATAATTGTGAGTTGCCTTGCAGTAACACTGTTGCTGAGAATAGTGATCTGCCTAACAGGGAACAAATGAATTGTTTTCCATTTTGAAAATAATTTTATTAATAGATATTTTAATTTAACGAAGTGCAATTTCCCATCTGATTGAAAAACATTTTGTTTAGCTATATCTTTTATGCTTTCTATATAATTTTACCATGAAATTTTTAGTTGATAAATGTGGGTAATTGTTTTTATTAAATTTAGTAAATGCATAGGCTGCGGCCTAATTATAAAATAACCTTTATATGGGGAGTGGAGAAGAATGTCCGTGTTGTTAGTGCCTTTCCTTTTAAACACTATATCATTCAAATTATACTCTCATTCAGAAATCAGTTCCAGGTTTTAACTAAATATTTATAAAGTCACAGTAAATGTATTGCTATGACTATCAAAGACATAATCTTTATTCACTAGGTAACAGTGTTCACATGTTCAAGGTTGCTCCAAGTTTAATTTGATTCATAGATGTGAACCATAATATTGTGTTCGTTGTGTAAATTAAACAAAGATGAGATAAATGTAAAATGTGGTTGACCAACTTGCTATTAAACATCTTGAAATAGAATATTTTAATAACTAGAAGTTATATTGTATATTTTTATGTGATAACAAAGATCCCTATATTCTGCAACTGTTGATTGGAATGTAACACATCATCTCTATAATCTATTTTTAATATTATTGAAATCTTTTTAAAATATTTCAATAGCTCATTTGTGTATATTGCTATTAAATTGTTAACAAAAGACAAAGATCTTAGTATAGAATATATTTACACTATTGAATGCAATATGAGGCCACGAATAGTGATGCTCTTGTTCAACTTTTTCTGCTTTACTTTGTTAATTTTGCTTATGCAGAACATTTAAATTGCTTTTGAAAGTTTATTAAACAAAGTTGTGTTATATTTATAAGTAAACAAATATTCTTACAGGATTTCTGTAATGTAATAAAATATTTTTAAACTTATATTTAAGTATTCATTTCATTACTCAAAATATAAAATTGTCAATATACAAATACAGTAAAACCTTGATTATTAATCAGTACTTCATAAAAGTTTTTGGATAGAAAGGGACAAAAAAGTATACTTACACAATAAAGAACAATACTATTTTTATGTGGAAGATTATGTTGATTTGAGATACGATTATGATGGCTATTATGAAAATATTTATATTGTACAAAGTATTACATTACAGAACTTAATTTACCAGTAAAATTTATTTTGACCTGACTACTTTTAGTCTACAAATATGATCAAAATTATATATCTGTGGAGTAATCAGAGGGATTTTCAGTAACCACAAATTCAGTATAGACTGAATTTTGAGAATTGTAATCTGTACCACCAGTGGAATCTTCATGCTTAATCAATTGTTTTATCACCAACATTCTTTTGGATTAAAACAATTTGTATCAAGACACTGATGACCAGTATTTTCTTTGGACTATTTCAGCACTCTGATCTTCAAGATCATAATTTGATTCCAGATATTCTTCAAACATAAATTCTGCAATATTAAGTCAATTCTGCCAGAATTTATGTCAGTGCCAATAGAGCTGCCACTTTTTCTACAATTATACTTTTACTTTTGCTCTTGATTTCCTGCTTTAAATCTGTTATGGTTATTCTTCACTCTCAAAATTATAAATCAGCTTCCAATGTGTTGGGTTAAAATAATTCTGAAAAAGTATTTGAACTTATTGTAAATGTGAACCACAAGATTATTTTTGTCATTCAAATTATTAGTTTTGTTTAGACAAGGCTGTGAAATCAGCAACATGATCAACAACAAAATTGACAAGGGAACTTGACGGTGGAGCATTTAAGAGACTGACAAGAGTTGGCATCAGTTGAAATTGGATTAAAGCACAATGAACCTTGCTAATAATTTGCTGTAACAGAATTTTGCACAGCCAATTGATAGCCACATGTCTCATCACAGTCTCTAAACTGCCGAGTATTCGAAGCAATGCTGGAATGAAATTATTATTATTTCTCCAGTTCTGTTAATATTCTCATGAATTCTACTATTAACAATCTGTAATCAAAAACTGAAATTAATTTTAAGCCTTTTCTGAAACACCATTCTAATACCTCATTATTATGTCAAAAACTTCATTCCTATTATGAGTTACGATTTCCTACAAGCCATTTATAATTGTGGAGCCATTTTTTTGAAGGGCCATCATAAAGGCTTATTTTATTTCCATTATCTGCAGTGAAAGAAGGTCAAATATTTCTTAATTATATAATTCATGAAAAGATATCGTATCTCTATAATCGACTTGAAGTGTGTGTATAGTTCATTCACTAATTTTCCAGTTTCTCTGGGTTTAATACCAGCCAAGTTATCACTATTCCATGTTGATGTTGCATCTGTAGAATTTTCACCAATCATATTAAATATCTTGCATGTGCCTGTATGCTCAAATGCTAAAACCGTGCATTAATAACCAGACAACCCTTCTTCAATTAATAGGTGTGAAACATAGTAATGTACATCCATCTGTTAGGAAGGTGGGCCAAAAACATGATCAAAAGTAAACGTTTTTGATAGTTTGATTTCCTTGTTTTCCAGTAATTCAATGACTGAGAAGAATTTTGAATTCTTTTTTGTTTCATTTAATAGCCACAAATTAACAAAAACTTTAATATACTAATTACATAAATAGCCAAATAACAAACTAAATTAAATACCACACTGTGGTTTCCTTTTGTAATTCACTCTCCAACTATCTTTAAAGCACCATTCATGACCTTTGTATCAACTATCTCTACATTGCTCAAGACAAAAGTGTCCAGTTGAATTTCAGATTATGAACTTTCAACTATGTACAGCAGAATTAAAACAAATTAGTTTCCAATGTCTTATTTAACTGTACTCACTAAACATTTTGGTAATACCATAAACAAAATTCAATCTTAATATTCATTGCTACTACTGGTCATACACTATGTGGACCCCATTCTATACACTCACAAATGCCTTAGTAAGTGGAATGCACATTGTTATTAATTGTGTGTTTCCAAAGTATGTCAGAATAAGCTTGTTATTTCTAATAATAACAAACACTTTTAATAGCATTTACGAGTAACATTGTGGTGATCATAACTTGGATATTGTGATACTAATCTTATATTTACATTCTAAGGGACCATTATTAAAAATAATCTGGTCAATTTTACTTAATTTAGAAATTCAAAGTAGGACAATTTATGTAAATGAATCTTGAAATGCATGGGCTTCTTAATGTTACTTTATGTGACTTAAAATTGGATTTCAATAATGCAAACGTTCATTATTTGTATCTTCAGCTATTCTCATATTTTTGGACACCATAAACAAAGTATTTCAAGATTTGTTCAAGAAAAAAAGTTTTATCAAATTTGTGAAATATATAGATTTGCATTTCCCACATGTAATTATGTATTTAACAATCTGTTATTTATAAATGTAATGTAATAATTTAAATTAGTCTTGAATTAAATGTTAATTGTTAATGTAAGTATTTGCGATGAATATTCATAAAATATATGTTATAAATTTATTTTACAGATACTTTTCTTAAGTTTCTATTCTGGCTATCCTATTTTGTATTATATTCCATTTCCAAATATTAATAGTAAAATTATTAACCAGCCCTTTTTGTTAACTTGCAGCTCTATGAATTCTGTTTTGAAAATGAATATTTTATCATTACTATATATATAAACAATATATTGTTTATCAAAAAACATTATTAAAACCAATTAATTGCAAAAATTTTGAATGAAAACTGCTTCTCTGTGGGCAATAGAGAACACATTCAATAGTTACCATTACGATGAATAACTTGTGTGCAGTTAGATATGTTATAGATAATCAAGGTTATACTGTATATTGTAAAATTCTGGCAATATTAAATATCTCAAAGAAATTGTATTTGTTCATAAGAAGTGAGTAAAATTGTACAAAAGGGAAACACATTTTTCTTTCATTAAGAAAAGCTCCAAATTAACAATGTAGCAAAAAGTTGCACAAAATTATTTTACATCATACAACTTATAAAGTTTTACCTCAAAATTTTAGCAGACTAATACTATTCCATTTTTTATAAAATATAAAAATGACTTAATAACTTCGATAAATTATAAATGATGAATTATAAATGTTCACATAAATGATGTGTGTTATAATTTGTTAAATATTGTGAAATATGTATTATACTATATGTTGTTAAAATATTAATGTGAATATTCATGTTAAGTTTTAATATTGTGCATAAATTTATTATATTGTGTGTTTTGTTTAACAATGCCTAATAAGAAATTGAGATGAAACAAATCTAAGCAGTAATAGCCTCCCAAACATTCTGTATGATATCCTAATTAATGTTTTGACCTAAGACTTGTCAGCTATTTTCTTTCCATCATCAACTGCACGTCATGTATAAACTATTGAATTTCGTTCTTGTAAAGCAACTATAAATAAGCTTCCATAAACTCGGAAGAGTTTCGTGAGTGTAAATTGATTGACAATTCATTTCAGGAATTGTTTGTAAATATATTAGTAAGCAATATTCAGAATTTTATACACTTAAAAGTACATTTCTATTGATGCACACTTCAGAGGAGACTTTCTTAAAAATCTACATTTCTAATGTAATTTTGTAACTTGAATCCCTTCAAAGGGTATTTTCAATCAAGTATTTAACATTATTAGAAACAATACACATTACAGTTATTCAAACAATAAGGAAAATAAAATATTTTAAATGACTGAGTCTTTCATTGTTATAAAATAAAATATATTACCAGTCTTACCTTTGCACATTAATGAGCTTTATAAGCGTTTATCTTGCATGAAATATATTTTATAGTTATAGGTGTTAATAATCACTTTTTCATATCTGTGGTCTAAGTATAACCTGTTACATTAATTTTGCAGTTTATTATAATCACGAAGATAACCTTTACATATATAACATTTATATAGGAAAGAGAGACAGTGAAGATGACTTACTTGAAATCAATAGTTGACAGCTCAGACCTCCTTCCTGATGAAAATTTGTAATATTTTCTCTCCTCAGCCCGACTGTTAGTTATGACTTCAGGTAAGTCGACTTAGGTGTTTCTCTTTCCTATCTAAATCTAATTAATTTGACCTCCTCACATTTTACTTAAGTGTTATATACAAATAATACTGTGATAACAAGAGGCAATGTTTGGGCATATATTTCTCTGTAGAATATATAGAAGTGTTTACCTTATTAATTCATTACACTTCTAAGCAGAATTATGAGGGTTTTTCCAAAATACAGAATGACACCTTGTTTATTTTATTTTAGTTGTTTAATTGACCAATATTTTGTAACAGTTGTCCCACTCTTTTTCTTGCAACTCATAAATTTAAGCTATAACCTAATTGAGACCATAAATTATAAGGTAACCATAATCTACAATTTAATGATCCAATCTCAGTTTCCTGCTTCATTGTTTACATACAAATGAAAGGAATACTGAGACTTGAGCTTGCTGCATCCATTTTAAGCTGAAGAACAAAGCACTTAAAGAAAACAATGTACTGTAAGACCTTGAGCTGAATGCATGATTAGTTAAGGACAGGCTATATTAGCAAATAAACAGAGAGTTCTGTTGAGAGGAAGATCACTTCTCTGAAGACATACTCAAGTAAGTTACCAGTTTTGTACTACAGATTTGGTTTGGTTAAATAATTTTAAATGAGGGAAGAGTTTAAACATAGCTGAAACAAAAATTTTAACTCTTATAAAGAAAATTTTGGGGACTTCACTGTCACCCTCAAGAATGGTTTTGTTTCTAAAAATACAAATAGTAAGTTGTGGCAATTTTTCAGGATGTTGAAAGCAATATGTGTCTGCATTTTATTGATTCGGCCTGCAATATGCACATTCAGTGATATGGAAGGAGCAATTATAGCTGTTCCTCAAGATAAACTGAATTGGTTTCAGGTAAACTGGCAGAGTAATAAATATAGTTACAATTATTATGTGATAGAGATAAATAAGTAGCAATAAACAGGTTTTAATTAACCCCTTCACCATAACTTGTACATTTGAGAAAGTGGCCTATCAAATATTTGTTACTATTTTTAGAATTTTCAATTTTAATGCCATTAAAAAGATTTGATTCCTCAGTTGAATTGCTTTAAAACCCCTTACATTCATTTTACCAGAATTTATACATGTCATGAACAAATTTATCAGTCATTTCAGTGATTGTTTTATATTTTAATAATAATAAGTAACATTAAATAGACCCTTTTGAGAAATTGACTTAAAGTATTTGGAATGAGTCTTCAAATGTACAAAAAGATTCATAAGGAACCATATAATTATGCAACCATTTAAATGGGATTTGTTGTGTGCCATATTTGTTTGAAGAATATACACTTTATTATGCATCTAGTTCTAGTAATCAATAAATTTAATATGAGTGCCTAAACCAAAAATTTATTAAGATTTGACTGTGATCAGTGTCAATATGTCATTAATGATCAGTGTAAAATACAACTAAATTAACTTGTCCTTTTGTAATTTGTGGTATTGTCACAACTGTAGTCTCACTTTAGCCTTATTATCAGTGGTCAGCTACTCCAGCCATCCTAGAGAATTTCTGTCTTCTTAAGAGGATCGAGTACATTAAGAAGTGTCCAGTATACTTGAGTTTGTACATTTCATAATTTTCTTTCTTGTCTGATAATTATTATCAATGAAATGTATGAGTTAATGTTAGTAATTTTTATTGATTATGTAGTACGGAGAGCCTGAATGATGCCTCCAATGTACACAATGTTAAAAGGGATAATATTTATGAAACTGTTCTTTTCAGATTGCTCTTGTGAAATCTGTATTTATGATTCTTGTCATACAATGGCTAACTGGAACTCTTCCTGTTGTTGTTTCCCTTCCACTTAAGCACTTCATACCACATAATAAGTTGGACCACAAAGGCATTCCTTCAACTAACGGTTCAACAACGGTAAAGTCATCAGTTATGTATTTAAGTAGTGTTGAAAATTTATGTAGAATGATAAAATGGTTATGAAGAAAGTACTTATTCAAATGTGAGCCAAGATTTACGTTGTACATAATGTTCATAATAATAATAATAATTATATAATAATTTCTTTTGTGCATCTTCTGATATATATATATATATATATATATATATATATATATATATATATATATATATATAAACAAATGCACGCTTTTCACATATTTTATTTCTTTAATAATATCTCAACGACTTAAAATGTTGATTATAACTTTCAATATAGTCTGGGAAATGGACTGATGATGAACAAAAATCCTCTCTTCTTCGTGAAACTATTTCGCAAAGTGTATTTTACTTTTGTTTTAATCAAACATTGGTTCTTTTATTTTAGAACTGGAGATGAATTTCTGACATACTTTTTTTTGGTTGTTGATCTGTTGAATGTCTTAAAATACTATGTTAAAGTCTTTCCAGAACTTTGCTAAAACAAAAATATTCTCCGTAACTTATTTGGTAACGTGTTTATCGCCCACAGGATTGTTAAAAATTTCTGCAAACTTCGTCATTTTATGAGGCTACAGATAGGTTTCATGACAGAATCGATCATTTTTAGTTGGATTGAAAGATCGATTTAGAAATACGTCTCCATTGTTTGATAGGATTCTTAGAGCATGTATTATACAAAATATTACAAGAAAACAGAATAAAAGGAGAACTAGGTGAATTTTATTAAAAATAGAATGACCTAAAGTCTATTTGTTTCAATAAACGGTTCCTGACAGTATTAAATCAAGCGGTTGATAGCAATAAATGACATAGAAATTATAAAAAAATTATGGAGTATGTAGATACTTCTTTACACATAGAAATTAAATAGAACAATGGAATTTATTAACACGACTAAGGTTTTAAAAGTACCTTAAACAGTAACTACTTACGATTTTGAATTGAAGTTGGAGAAACAAGAGTGATAGACATTGGTAATGAAACAATTTCTGTATTTTTCGATTTTATAGAAGCACACAAATAACAAAGCCATACTGTTATATGTATATATATATGTATATTGCACGTAAATGACACACGCGTGTTCCCAATTTTCCCTCTTCCACTGTTGTAAAGTGCACACAAAAAAATTAAAAAACAACATCGAGAAACGTCAAATTTAAAGAAAATATATACCAGGTACCTCGTGATTGTAAGGCTTTAATAGATGTATAAAAATAAAATTCCTAAAGACAAATTTCATTTCCTGTTTGAAATGTACACTTTTGTTTTCTGCTCGCCATCTGTGGCACAGGGTTGTGCTGTGGAGCGTTTTTAACTTTCATGTATACAAGCTTATTTTATTTACAATATTTATGAGCTTTTGTCTCTCTGAAACTTACATTTTATTGTGCAAAACACTTTAAAAAATTGTAATAATATATCATCTATGTCTGTTCTTCTATACAATGACTTATTACATAGAAACAAACTCAGTAATTAAAATTTTAGTTATGACAGTTTACTGAGTAAGCATTGAATGTATTTATTATTATATTATACTGATTTATATATATATATATATATATATATATATATATATATATATATATAACGTATTTATAAAGTTACTTCAGTCGCAGAAAACACTTTATTGAACATAAAAAGTCAAATGTTCTAAGTAAAACATTATTTAATGCTTTTGGTGTCTTGGAGGAATTTAAAATTGTCAGTTTGTCTTTGTATCACGAAAATGATTAAAATTCACTGATTTTCTTTTCATTGAAAGATGAATGCAATTATATTATACATTTACTTAAAATTGGATTTCAATAATGCAAACGTTCATTATTTGTATCTTCAGCTATTCTCATACATAATATAATAATAAATACATTCCAAGCTTACTCAGTAAAATGTTATAACTAAAATTTTAATTACACAGTTTATTTCTATGTAATAAGCCACTGTATAGAAGAACAGACATAGATGATATATTATTACAATTTTTTAAAGTGTTTTGCACAATAAAATGTAAGTTTCAGAGAGACAAAAGTTCATAAATATTGTAAATAAAGGAAGCTTGTATACATAAAAGTTGAAAACGCTCCACAGCATAACCCTGTGCCACACATGGCGAGCAGAAAACAAAAGTGTACATTTCAAACAGGAAATAAAATTTGTCACTAGGAGTTTTATTTTTATACACCTATTAAAGCCTTACAATCACGAGGAACGTGGTATATATTTTCTTTAAATTTGACGTTTCTCGATGTTGATTTTTAATTTTTTTTTGTGTGCACTTTAGAACAGTGGAAGAGGGAAAATTGGAAACACGTGTGTGTCATTTACGTGCAATTTTTGTTTCAATACCTGCGGTTAGTCCAGCAACTCATTTGCAAATGTACTTAACGACTTTGTGACACTTTTACCGCTCGATCGGATCATTTCCCCCTATTCAGTAATAATGGTCTTTGTCACAACATGGCGCCACGGGTGTAATTTCGAAATTGTAATCATACTAACCTGTCAACACCAGCAGTAATAGTAAATAAACTGGAAGTTTTCTAAAAATCTAAATATATATTATATTTGATATTTGCTAAAAAAATAATATTGCCTTTAAAACTTACTTCTATTTATTTAATATCACGACTTTATGGTATTAAATAAAACAAATTAAGAAAAACGTGTCGTCTTACGGCACTTTTGTGGGATATTGAAGCGGAACAGGTCGACGCAGTTAAATTCGTCAAGCATCAATAAAAGAGAAGTATGAAAATGTCAAACTTTCAGACCTGTAGAACGCGTCACTGACGTTGACTCAATTTAGACTCCTGGCTGTATGATTTCTGAGGATAGCGACTGCGTCCGTTGGCGTTAAGCTCTGTAATATTTGCTGTGTTGATGCTGCACACTTCTATAACAATCAATGATCTCTAGAATCTCACACATCTCCACATAATTTTCAAAGAATTCCTCGGAACCCTTTTATCACTGTTTCTGCACTGCCGAAACGAATAAATCCGATTTACTCTGGTTATTACAGAAGTCATCCTATATTTCCAACTGTCTAAAAAACAACGTGTTTTACGTGTTACACAAATATTTAAAACTATGTTACAACTAATTCCATCTTCTGTTATGCTATACATCACAGATGCTCTATATGCACTTAGTTTCAAGGACACTCAAGCCCAAAGTGATTGACCCTTAAGAAGCCACTTATAATGCTCAATTTTACATTAATTACTGTAATTGAATATTCACTTTAAATGGCAGAAACAAATACAAGATGATCATAAGCAAAAAAGTTAACAGTTTTTGATATACTTAAGTATATATATATATATAGAACATTTATATATTATAGTAATGGGAATAGTCATATAACATTTCAAGGGGATTTCAGATTATAGATTTCATAAAGGTGTAGATATTTTTTTTCTCATTTCTAATTTTCCCTTAGAGACATATATATTGAGTTAGGTAAAAGTTTGTTGTTTTGCATTAAAAACGTTTATTAACACTTATTTATAGGCTTTTAAGAAAGGATTGTAAAGAAGAATTTACATGCCAATATTTATTTATTGCTTTAAGACCAAAAAGGCCCATTGCTTTTATCATAATTATATTTAATTTATTTTTGTCTTCAAAACATTATTCCTATAAATTTGTTTATATTTTGTTTCTTTATGCAACGTATATGGCGTAGCACAGGCAGCGGTTTTTAGACTGGTTAAGTCGTGGTACTAGTATATTTTTTAAAAATATATATCTTTTAAATTTTACTTTTAATGAAGAAAAAGTTTCAATCTGATTCCAACTTTTATTAATTAATTTCGTAGCTAATTTTGTTACCGCATCATAACTGACTAATATATCATCTTTATCTAAACTTTACCTATATTGAGACTATAATTTGGCTATTTTATATACTACTAGCTAGGTGCCCGGCGTTGCTCGTGTACTTATTTATATAAACTCGAAAAAGTATTTAATTGATTACTTAAATATATTCCTTGAGTATTTCAGGATATAATCGTCACTCAGTCATCATACATTACGAAATATTACATTGATGAAATTGTTAGCTAGACTCACAACTAATACAGCGCGAAAATTAACTTACATTTTCCCCAAGGATGGTAAAATAATTCGTATTCTTCTTTATTATCATTCGATGGAATATTGTTGCATAAAATTATACTTTTTATTTAAAGAAAATATTCCTGCTTTATTTAATTCCTAATAATCTCCTTCGTTCGTTGCGTAGTAACGTCTTTCTCTCGCGTGACGTCATTGTCGCTTGGCGCGCAGTAAATTAATATTTAATGATCACGATTTTTAATTATAATTCTTTCCACATGTATACTTTATGTTAAATAAAAATATTTCTGCTTTATTTCATTACGAAATACAGAACTATATTTAGGATGCGTCAATGTCTTGAAAACTTATGACGTCATCGTCTCGCGCAGTAATTTAACACTAATTCGTAACTTATTTCAATTATTATTATTTCCACGTTTATTCTAGGGGTTTCTCACCCCCACAGTACCGGTTCTCGATTTTGGCAGAATATGTATACCAATTTTTGTTGCATTCTGTTCACGCTATAAAATTTGTATAAAGAACAACGTAAATACAAACAAATATACACGCTATTTTATTATATAGATTATTATAATAAAAATAATAAAAAAACACGACCATCATACAGAAAAACTTTAAACAGAGGAAAAATAAAAAAATTAAAAATGCCGGACGTTTCGACACGGATTGGCGTCTTTTTTCAAACGGCGAAAAACTTGAAGACTGGAAAATTAAATGTAAGAACTAAAATCGAAGATAAATACATAATGCCCAAAAAAACTCTTAAAATGAATCATAATATAACTTACTAAGATTTTCAGTGTCATGCTATATTATGGTTGATTTTTAATATACAACGTTTCAGAAATTCATCTTTTACAAATATTGTGCTTCTCTGTCTAAAATATCGAAACAGTGATTACATTTCATACCAATATTTAGTGACAGGATTTTTGTTTACAAGTTGACAGTTTAAAATCAAATTTATGCTCTTTAATTCTTCTACTTTAATTTCTTTTTAAATGAAAAAATGTGTGGTTTGAAAATTAATGATAAGAAAAGTGGCCAAATGCAGACACAACGATTCTGGAATCCTAGTTCCTTTCTTCAGGTGCTAAGAAAATTAAAAAAACACAGTCAACTCTATTGTGCAGTTGTGTCGCACTATTCTCTTGAGTTTTTCACTATTATTAGCACCTGAAGAAAGGTGGTATTTATAGCATCACTTATTTGGTCTATTTTTCTTATTATTACATATATTTTAATTTGGACGATATAATTAGTCACAATGAGAACAATTAATTTTATAAACAATATTTGTAGTGAAAAACTTATTAATAGTGTCGTGGTGTCCCTTTGATGAAACTAGAAAAAGAAGAATTAGACTTGAAAATTACAGAAATTTGTAATTTTCTAAATAATTGTATCAAATCGAATTACTATTATTATTAATAATAATTACTTTCATTATTATTAAGAATTTTTATTATACATGTAGGTATAGGGTGAATATGAGATTTTCATACATTTGAAAAATATAAATTCTAATTAGTACACTTTCATTTATGTAACACTACCTGCGTACTACGGCGTTGCACGGGTATTTATTTAAATTAGCCTGGAGAAGGAATTAATCAATCACTAACCTCTTGGTAAACATTTCATTTAACCAGCATCAATAGCGCCAGTGTTTGGAATATTTACCCATTCGGCATCTGACTTAAAATTAACCAAAACGATAACTGACGGTATTCGTAAATTCTCCTACTATATAATATAAAAGTGTCTAAAAATAACGACGAATTAAAACAGTAAAAAAATAATCGCTAACTTAATAAAAACTACAGCCGGTACTTTAAAGGATTAAAGAAAAACGAACTTTATTTAAAATAGAGACAAGAACCTAAGAAAATCAAAAATTTACCCGTTAACTTAAGAGGGTCAAAACTACTGTGATTTTTTTGTCAATCGCGTCCACCTCCACGAAGTGGAACATATAATTTCGTTAATCAGCATGGTTAATGCAAGATTTAAACTCAGCGAATCCTATAACTACGGAATCGACACTAATATCGGCCATTTTTTTCATTACTCTTTATGTGAACCCCTTCCACCACCACGCGTACGGTAAGGGTGATTCCGTCACTTGGCTTTTGGAGTTCAAATTAGTCACAAGAATTATAAATACAATATCAAATTAAGCCACCCCGACAATGTTTTATTCGACGCATATAATAGCCGTTTAGGAATGGCTTTTAATTTCCATATCCCTTAATCCCAAAACATAGACGCGGTAGGTGTGTCTTAACTTTACAGTGTTTGTTCCTGGATCGTAAGTAACATTTGTATAAAGTTTGTTAGAAATTGGTCTACACATTTAAGATTGTAAACGTTAATTTGTTTCACCCCTTTCCACCCGCACTCCTAGCGGCTGAGCTACACATTAACCAGTATGGTTAATGTCAGAATTAAACTCGGTGACTTCCACAATCCTAGATTCAAAACCAGTCTCCGTTGTTTACTCAATACTTTTATGTGACGGCTTTTCACCCACATCCTCCCCCACCCTCACAGCTAGGAGCTGAAATACAATATAACTGACATAGTGAATGTCAGAATTAAACTGATTGATTTCTATAACCCTGGATTTGACACCAATCTCGTTTGTTTCGCGTTTTTTTCCTTCACACCCTCCATTATTGGTGCTTGAAAGGGTTGAAATTATACACTAAATACATCTGGATAGAAAATATTAATCACATAGATCCAGAAAAGCAATTAATCAACGCTAATATCGGCCGTTTTAGCCAGTTTTTAAATTTCACCCCCGTACAACTCTTGGTAGTTTCCTAACGCTTCGAAAACCCGACAGAAACCTTCTCGGGGTGCGCACAACAACGCAGCACATTTTCATCGTACTTGGATGAATGGTTTAGGAGTACATAGGGGACACAGACTCACATTCATTTTTTTATATATAGAGATAGATTATCTATATTGATACAATGATCTTTGGAAATATTAATAAAAATTTGTTGCTATCGATTTTCATAAGAATGTTTATTTTTCCTGTGTATGAAAACTTGTGTGACACTCTGCTGTATTTAACTGAGAAAATACAAGAAAATTAAAATATTGGAAAGTAAAATTAATTAATCTCTTGATTATGTAAAAACGATAATACGGGAGTAAGGGGAAATATTGAATAAACTGAGGAAATGTAATACTTAAAAGGACAGTGCTCGAAACGTCACAAGCATTTCAAATTTTTAGTTATCTAATGGGCGTATTTATGGTCCCTTTTTTCTAATTATTCAATCAGAACACTACTTGAGTATTTTTAGATGATTAATTAAGTTAATGCACATCTCAGTATTGTCTTAGTCCGGCACTGTTAAGATTATTTTCTCTCCTCGGCGTTTCCCTCATTATCGCACGGCCGCAAGTCTTATTCCGCCTAGAAGTTTTGCCCGGAAAAGTTTCTTGCATTATTATTTATCTCCCCTCCCTTTCCACGGCCACCCAAGTAGTATTGTCAATGGCACTGATTCATATACACTATTTTCTTTGAGAAACTTTCTCATTTGAAAACTTCAACTTTCCCTGCTCCCCCCCCCGTCCCCCCACCGCCAGACTTTTTTTTTATTCTTTCAATGCAAAGCAACTGAAATGTGCCGTTATTGAAGGGTGGTAACCAAATAAGAGTCTCATTTCCCTTTCAGATTCCTCCGCCGCCGACGCCGCCGCCTCTTGCAGCTCTGGAGGCTTTGTCGACGGTCGTCGCGGACGAGAAAAAGCCGGCGGAAGGAAGCGGTAGAAGGAGGACGACGAGACTAGAAATGAACTCGCGGAAGGCTTTCCATTTGTTTCACATTGTCAAAAGAATATATGAGTTCATTTACTTTTTCGTAAGGAGATATATTCTAGTGGTGCCTGGGTTCTTGCGTTGGTTCCGCCCTCTGACGTCAGCTTGATGGGCGCTCTCACAAACCTCATCATTTATTTATTTCTTCTGATAGCTATATAATATAATGTGGACATATATCGTCGTAAGGTTTATTATCAGATTATAATAAATTTTTCCACGAGCTTAGTCGGAAGTTTGGCAACGCCAGATCGCTATCAAAAATTATTTCGCGGTTTTAAAATCGTTGACAATGTTGTAGTAATGCTATTAAACGTATCCGGTGGTTGTTCCATTGCCTGAGTAAAGAAATGGAAGAGCAGCTAGAGAAATGATTAACAAGGTAGAGAATAGTGACACAGTGGACAGAAAACCCAACAGCGACAAGCAAAAACGTAGAGTTATTATTATTATTACCAGGTGGAAATTGGCCATAAGTCAGAATAATTATTTATAAACATTAAAATTTATAATAAACTGAAATCTATAACGTTTCATCCCTTAGTTTAAATACTTTTTCAGACGTATGTTATTAAACAATTGAAATATGGAAATTTGGATAAATAATTTATCATAAAATTGTGTTATACAAATTCACAACATATTTTCATTATTTAATAATATACATCTGAAGAAGTCCCTAAATTAAGAGATTAAACGTTATGCATTTCAGTTCATTGTAAATTTTAAGATTTATAATTAAATATTCTGACTCATGGACAATTTCCACTAATTATATTTAATACAAGTCAGATAAAGATCAATTTTTAATTATTGTTGTTAAGTGTCCTTGCCTTCAAGCAGGTCCTTGAACTTTTTCACCCCTTGTCCTGTCCTTCAGTATCCACCATCTTCTTCTTCCCTTCTAGCAACGACACCCTTCTTCATCCAGGATGAAGTGTCCTTTCTCTGATGTTGTCTTCCAGTAAACAACTGCTCCTTAAGGAAGTCTCTCTCATCCAGTTTGTCTTCCTCTTAAAATCTGTAGTCAGGATCTCATCCACCCTTCATTTACTCTCTTTATAAACACTTCAATTTCCTCCCCCATCCCTATATTTTTCTGTCCATTTTATTTAGTTTTTCCAATTCTTCTCTAAACACCCATTCCGAAAACTTTTCCCGGTATTTCTTCTACCTCTGTTAATGTCCATGTCTCTCATCTGCATATATAAACCCTGTTACACTTTACCGGGTTCTTCCACATTTATAGATTCGATTTGCTTGTCAGTAGCTTCCCAATTACTACTAAAACGGATAAGACAAATTGCAAAATTACAACCATAATCATGATATATATAAATACATATTCTGACTATTGAGAAAACTAATAAATAAATAAACATCAGCCATGGTCAGAAAAAAGAATTTATTAATGTAAAATTAAACAACGTTTCGTTGCTTATTTGGCGTCATCATCAGGTTCTAGTTTTTTAAAAAAATTGATAGCCAGCTCAATCTCTGCTGACTCCAGTGGTCCAAAAATTTTCTACTATAATCGTTTTATAAATAAAAAATTAATAAAGTAATATGCCTTAATTGTTGGATAATTTAAACAAACGTATTCAAAATTTAAATGTAATAAATAAGACATCATCAGGAACATCTGAAAATTGAATACAAAAAATAGAAATGTTACTACATTAATACTTTTGATATGATTTAAAACTGATCCTGAAGTGTGGTAAAATAAGTTATATTACAGTTTATTTTTAAGAAATGACATTCTTACGAACATAAAAAGAGAAAAATAAACAATTCTTCAGGAATTGCAGACCGTGGACACTGAAAGTCGTCGAAACGTCGCTGTTAAATATTACTCTTTGTATAGAAACTCTTGAAGATTTGTTAATTCATTCATAAACATGTCGATATGGAAATAAAGGAATACAAACCAGCATAAATGTTCCATTGTGTTTGAATGCAAACAGAAGAGAATTATTTTGAATTATTAATAATGCCAAAAATTTAATTTGGCCTGTTAAAGTTCTAATGTGAACCCTTCACAGGACAAAACATGATTCGGACTGAGACGGGCTGTTAAATTAAATGATAATTTTTAATTTTCTATTCTGGCCTTATTAATAATTCAAACTATTCAGACGAGAATTATTTTAGACATGTTATGTCGTTAATATTCACGTCAGGAAAGTGTTGAGAATCTGGATAACCAATAATTTCTGTGATTCAGACGAAAAATCAGTCAGAATAACCAAGAAAACCGTTAATTGTGTTATTCGGAAGGTAAGAAGACAGACTGGAGTTGAAGAAAATCTTTGGCCTGGAATACGTTAATTACTTCAGCAAGGGACTTTAAAATCAATCCAATCAAAGTTGATCTATCGCAAGTTAATTTCTAAACCAGAGTTTCTCAACGTGTACCACCTGAAAAAATTATTCTAGAAGGACTCCCGGGCGACGTGAATGCACATAAATCAGAGATATTAGTATAATTGTACCCCTCTAAAAAAGTGATAATCACAGTATTTTTATTTAAAATATATCTGAATGAATTTCATGACTGAAGGTAAAACAAATCCCCCATTCCCGATACAATTTATAGCAATTCGCCGATATAATATGATACATGTGATTGGAATAAAATATAACATTAACGGATTTTCCTCCACCATTGCTTGCGTGGTCGTAAATCAAAATAGATTACCGAAACGAGCGGAATTAGTGTCGTCCGTGTCATGGATACACGTTTAGTAGAAATAATGCTGTTAATTTTTGTTGCACCGGAATGAAAAAAATATTTTCTCAGTATGTCAGTTGCTTATAAATTTAATTCGGAATTTTCCAACGAATTTAAATTTTGAGAACGGATTACTATTTTATTGACTCATATATCCTTCTATTGTCCTATGAAAATTTGATATATATATACTTAAAGTCTAAAAATACTAAAAAACGTGGTTTAATTCTACGTAAAGAAACAAATCGAACAATCAGAGAAAATTTAATACAAGTAACTGTAACTTATAATACATGAATGAGAAATGAATTTAATAACTACCTTGTAAGCCTTTTGACTAAAGAAAGGCAAGGATCTAAGCAATGGGTCCTACTGACAAGAAAATAAAATCTATAACTGTGCAATGTCCTGGAAAAATCCATGGGAATTGAATGATTCAGAAACGTGGTCCTTAAGTTTAAAAAAAGGGGAAGAATAATTAACTGCAATGTGGTGTTTGGACAAATCTTGAGGGGGAAAAGTGGACAGAAATGGTAAAAAATTACCTGGAAAGGTTATAAGAAGGGGTAAGTGATCCATCTTGACTAAACTAAATTAAACACATCATAAGGACTATTTATTTACTGCTTGACATAATCGAAGGAAGGGGAAATGGATGCAGTATCAGGACAACGTGAAAGAAGAAGAAGTAAAGTGCAGCTGTTTGAGGACTTGAGGGGAAGAAATGTTGAGATGATGCAGTAACAAGCTTAGGGGTCAGGCAGAACCTTTCTGAATGCCTTTGGAGATGCCTTTTCCTCTCCGTTTTTGAACTAAGGTTCCCACAAGCCGAGGCACCTCGGCCTGTTTTGAGAGGTGTATGTTCCGGGGTCTCAGACCTTGGGCATACGGTAAGAGTTGTCCGCTATTCCCATTGGATAGTCGGCCAGCTGCCTCCTAAACTGGTCGAGGCACGGAGAAGGGAATGTTGCGTCCCCACAGCAAACTCCTCTCCCGCTATCGGAAGGGCGTGGGACAAGTACCCAATGCCCGACGTACCTGATGCAGGTTTTTCTAGGGTTTGTCCTGCATTTCTTTAGACGAATGCTGGGTAGAATCCTTAAACCATAGCCCGGAGGCCCTAGTTAACCCTTTTCTACCTTCCTCTATCCTTCCGCATCCACCATTTCAGATCCCTTTCCTATGCTATAAGAGGAGAGTTGCCACTATGTGGATTACCCTCATGCAGCCTGTTGCCCTAAAAATAAAGTAAGAGTTTTTCCCATTTCCCATTAGAACAGTCGGCCAGCTGCCTCCTAAATGGGCCGAGGCACGGAGAAGTGAATTCTGCGTCACCACCCAAAACCCCTCTCCCGCCATCGGAAGGACGTGGGACAAGTACCCAATGCCAGACCTACCTGATGCAGGTTTTCTACGGTTTTTTCTGCATCACTTTAAGGCGAATGCCGGGTAAACTATAGCCCACGGGCCCTACTTAACCCTTGGCTACCTTCCACTATCCATCCGCATACCTCCATTCAAATCCCTTCCTGTGCTATTAAAGGAGAGTTGCCACCACGTGGATTACCCTACTGTAGTCTGTAACTCTTCAAGAAGTAAAGGGATCAAGCTCAGGACAGAGCAAGGTGGAGAAGAATATGTACATATCAAGCACAACACTTAATAATAATAATAATATTGATCAAATAAATTTATGTAAGACATTACTTAATATTCTGATGTAAGTCAGTATAATATTTTATTTTTATACCTTGGAATTAATGTAGTTTGGTTTGTGTACTAATAGAAACATGTTAGTACTTTTTTTTCGGTAGGGGAATGACCATAAAACTAAGAATAATTTTCTGTTATATTTCAAAGTGGTTAGTGGCTTGTCATTCCCCTTCAAAATAATAGTGTGAAATCCAACCTATTTTAGGGAATGTTTACATACGTGTAAGTTTGTATAACAGAAATATGTTTTTTTCAATACGAAGAATACGACAGTGACATATATCGTAATGTTACTGAATTTTCAGATATATTTAAAAAATTTACATATTTACCATGTTAATACCACCAAAGAGACTTTATCTGTGGACACTGTTTGATTCCAACTACGTTGCAGTGATTTCTGAGGTTCTCATCTGTATTTATATAGGTTATAATTTTTTTGTGTTGGTATTGATAATGTGTGCATTTGAACTATAGATGAATAAACATCAATTATTACATAACTAGCCTTTTAAAATTATTCTTATGGCTTTGTGTAACTCTCTAACGTTCCTGATAGAAACTGGGTAAAAAAGGAGCCTTAATGTTAAATATTTAATATTAATTTTATATAAAAAAAAGTACGAAGAGTATCAAATTTTTGATGACGGGGGGCCTCAATTATTTTTACCAAACACTCTTCGTCCATTTATCTTACTATACAAGAATATTGACGACCCGACGCAGTGAAATTTATTTTTAAAATGTGAAACCATTGAACTGCATATTTATTTACATATTGTAAGTATTTTTGTGACGTGGACGAAGTTTGTGGTACGTGCGTCTTCTTTGTAGCAGGAACTCATATTTACTTCACAAAGAGAAGTTCTGTATACACCAAGTGGAAAGTGAAAGATTTTTCTACCTCTTTTTTCCTCCCCGATGAAATATAGAAGGGTCGTTCCATACTCGTCGTCCTGATAAATGTCGTTTCACGTGTACGCCGATGATAAATTTTTACGCAGGTAAAACCCAAAACACACACACACACACATCGAACATGCTCGTGACAAAAAACATTTCAGAACCTTTCACAACGTTCTGCTTGCCTCAAATTAACTCATTTTGCATTCCATAACATGCATGAGTGAGGGATTGAAAATTTTATCGGGATCACGTTTTCCAGATATTATATGCTTTTTTTAGGGAAACTAGTCGCAAGTGGGCCTCTTAACATATTTTATTGAAATAATTTCTTACTTGAACATTCTGGCTATCAATTTGATATTTTTATTCTATCATATTTTACTTTGTTTAATCAACGACGTAGCTGCATTAATGCGTGTACAAACATCGCACAATATACGGAATTATTCACTCCAGTTGTGGTATATTGCAAACGATTACAGACATTCTTTTATATGACTACAGATATTCTTTACATGATTACAGGCATTTATCTCACGATTAGAATTTCATCACACGATTAATCGCACAATTAGACATTTATTGCACGATAACGGACATTCGTCACACGATTAGGGACATTCGTCGAACGTTTACAGACATTTGTCACACTAGCACAAGAAAATGAATAATAAAATAAAATAGCCAAATACAAGCAAAATAAAGTGGTTTTTGTCTGTATTCCGATATTTTATTGGATTATTAATTTACAAAATAGACGTATTATATTTTCATTACAAGCAAATGCAGGCATTCTGAACTCATAATGGATTTCTATTTTATCCATCTATCATATTGGACAGAAATTATATTTTTTTCTGAGAGACACTGAGTAAAATATCGTATATATTATTATTCTTTTAAGTGGATAAATGACAACGTGCTTCCACAGATATTCATAGGTCTAATACGGAGTTTTTCACACGATAACCGGAACTCATCACACGAGTACAGTCACTCAACACACGATTACAGGTACTCTTCACAATATTACAGGCACTCTTAATACTATCACAGACACTCTTCACACGATTATAGGCACTCGTCACACGATTACAGACATTCGGAGGTTACAGGCACTCTTCACACGATTACACGAACTTGTCGCACGATTACAGTCACTTATCGCACGATTACAGGCACTCATCACACGATTACATGCACTATTAATACTATTACAGACACTCTTCACACGATTATAGGCACTCGTCACACGATTACAGACATTCGGAGGTTACAGACACACTTCACACGATTACAGGAACTTGTCGCACGATTACAGTCACTTATCGCACGATTACAGACACTCATCACACGATTACAGGCACTCTTCACAATATTACAGGCACTCTTAATACTATCACAGACACTCTTCACACGATTATAGGCACTCGTCACACGATTACAGACATTCGGAGGTTACAGGCACTCTTCACACGATTACACGAACTTGTCGCACGATTACAGTCACTTATCGCACGATTACAGGCACTCATCACACGATTACATGCACTATTAATACTATTACAGACACTCTTCACACGATTATAGGCACTCGTCACACGGTTACAGACATTCGGAGGTTACAGGCACTCTTCACACGATTACAGGAACTTGTCGCACGATTACAGTCACTTATCGCACGATTACAGACACTCATCACACAATTACAGGCACTCTTCACACGGTTACAGGCATTCTTCACACAATTATAGGCACTCGTCACACGATTACAGACATTCGGAGGTTACAGGCACTCTTCACACGATTACAGACTCTTGTCGCACAATTAAAGGCACTCTTCATACGATTACAGAAACTCTTCATACGGTTACAGGCACTCTTCACACGATTAAAGGAACTCGCCAAACGATTACAGACATTAATCACATTAGCACAGATGAATACAGGTATGTTTCACCCTTACACGTTTTCTCTTAAAGCTTGGAGCCTTTACATATTATATTGATTTTGATTTCTTCCTTTAAAAAAAAATAAGTGGACGGAGAGTGTTGGGTATAAAGAAATGAGACACCCGTCATCATAAGATTAGTATTTTATGTTACGTTTATCACAGCACATCTGGAAATAAATGGTTTCTTTTGAAGAGACCAAGATACAGAAGAGGTTAGATCGTTCAGTTTTAATCATTCACTACAGAAAGGCAGAGTGTGCTCAGACCAACGCCAATATCCTTGATCAATAGACTAGGACGTCGAGGGAACACACACACACACACACACACACACACACGTCGAATCAATATTAAACTGAACAGGAGCGAAGTTGAGCAGCACAATGGAACAATGCCTAGAAGGCGCCAATCGCTGTTCCTCGTCGATAGCTGAAAGGGACTACTACGAAAGCGCACTTTGGGCTGAAGCTGAGTCCATATAGCTCAGTCAAGCTATTATAAGAACCCAGGCTGAATTCTCTGATTGGTGTAGGTTTTTTCCAGCCTTACTTTCATGAATTCAATTTCAATAAGCTGTCGTATCGGACTTCAGATTTATTTTAATTTAACATTAATTTACAGTTCTTATACAATTTTTGCGATTATAAATAAATTGTCTAAATTGATGCTTAAAAATTAGCAATGAAGTCGTTTAAAGAACATTAATTTTATTTCACTTATAGGTTGCATCAATTATGTAGTTGCTATAATTCTTAAATGTAATAATAGAATATACTAAAATAGTAGTATTAGTGACGTGTCCATTTTAAGTGGTAGGTTTAAAACTTTTTAAATTTGAAGTTCATTGTAATTTATGTAGAAATAATTCTAATTAGATAAATAAAGAGGCAATTAAGGAACAAAAATTAATTACAAAATTAAATTAGGCTTCAGAGTTCTTCACCTGAATGAATTTGGTGTCGTGGTTGTGGCTGTTGCGATTTTGAATTCACCTGACGAAAGAACCAAGAATTGACTGAATCGTTATTTGTGTGGGTTTTAATTTATCACTCTATTTCTTCTGTTAATTGATTACTTATTCATCTAATTAGAATTATTTATACAGGACAATGTTTTTTATGCATAAATATCCTTACGAAAATTTCAACGGACCCGAAAACAATTGAAGCATAAGGTATTACTAATTTAATTAATTAATTATTCTTTATTAGAACTCAGAAATATTTTAAAGAATTTTTTTTTTCAAATTCAAACAATATAGAGCCAGAATTTAAAATAATGATAATTATTAATACTGATAAACATATGTTTTTTCTTATTCTGGACTACATTGGGATATTTTAAATAAAAATAATGTTGCTCTCGTTTGTGTTAGTTTATTTCCTAGTTTATGAACTGTCTCTTGTTTATATATTAAATTTATTCTGTCGTGTTTTTGCTATCTAATGAAGCAATTTTTGACTTTTAATATTTTTTTTGGTAAAGTCTTTGTTTATTGAACTTTTTTACACCCTATGCGCATTGCATAGAGTGATAGATTAATTATTTGAGTTTAAACCAAGCCTTTTCTTCAAATTGAGCGTTTTCAATCTGCAGAGATCTTTATTTTCTTATTTTAAATTTCTATATTTAAGTTCTAAAAGATTTATAACACAACCTAACTCTTGTTTTATGTTTATTTTTAACGCTATCTGTGGACTAGAAAGGGAATAGAAGGAAGAACAGGAACAGGGTAATCTCCAGTATTTTAGCAACAACAGAAGGCCACCTAATATTAATAAAAATATAAAATTTTTTTAGATGATTATTGGAAAATCATAGATGAGAATCGAGACATCGATACAATAGTAAAATAATCCTACAAGAAGTGTTGTTTATTGAGCTTTACAAACCATATTCGCATTATATAGAGTGATAGATCAATAAACAACACTTAAGCAAAATTATTAAAACTCGAAATTTGATTCATTCAATAGAAGACACGAGAGAAAAAAGATAATGTCTTCCGGAGGAGTAGAATAAGGAGGGGATGCTGATGACCTGGAGAAATATATTCAAGGGGGAAAACATTATTATGTACTAACATTAGGTTAAATGAGCAGAAAAAAATACGGTAAAAGAAAGTGGAACTCGGGGGTGTATTATTATATATTTTTTGCATTTACTAAAGGTATAAAGACTGAGTGATTCCGTTGGACGTACTCCAATTCTCTTTTTTCCCCTGTCTCACCCCGTCTGGCTGCCACCCTATCTTCAGCTCCTTGCGGAGACTAAACGTCTGTCATAGACTTACATTTACAGAATTTACAGTTGCAACGTTCCAGTTTTTGAGCGCGTCGTCGCTTCTCTATCCCAGCTTGGGAAAATGCTGCCAACTTTCTCTTACGGGGGTTGGGGGTGAAGCGGAAATCTCTATCTGCTGCTGCTGCATTGCGATTAATTACTACTAATACATTTGCAGGAACAGTACATATTTTCCCCCACGACAGCCGCGAAAAACCTTGATGAATGATGTATCACCATAAAAATATAGAAGCCAAAACAAACTGGAAGCTTTGAAGATTATGGTGAACTGCTTAAGCAATTTCCGCTGCGTTTGAAAAATAAAGGGAGATTTAAAAATATATAATATTGCTCATAATTTTGATCAAATGGTGGCACGGAAATTTATTATATCTTTCACGAAGCAGTTTAGGGATTTTATTGCTATAGAGGAGACACTTGAATTTGGAGATTAATTGTGTAACGTGGACATAGACAAAAGAAAGTAGACTAAATCGAACAAACACCTTACCAGAAACATCTCAGCACCAAAAACAAACAACAGATTTAAGAAGTCTACTGTACTTAGAAAAAAAAAGCGACCGAGTCAACCATTAGACTTAAAAAGCAAACGTGGTCTTTGTTTTCGTCACACAATTAATCTCCAAATTTAACTGTCTGTAAATATCTTAATTGGAAGAAAACCATGACGAAGGTACCGAAACGTTGATGCGTTATAATTTAAATAGATAACGTGTCTGTAAAATGTCCTAAATTTATTTATTAATTCATAAGAGTCGTAAAATAAAAAAGTTTATTATATTTTAGTGTAACTAAAATTGTTAGCAAGCCATCGGCTATTTTTTTCTATTTCTTCCATTTTCCATTTTTTGTAAATGGTGCGAAGAGCAAAGCGAGACTATTACTCTTATGTAATACTGAGAATGTTCAATTAAATCTCAAACGATTTATACCTCTTATTTAATATTCAATTATTTTAGAGGGGACGTTTCAATTCTCTCAATATTACTTCAATAAATTTGTATTTTTATAGGTCTTATTTACAGATTTTTTCTTTAGACTATATATATTAAAAACGTGGTAAGGTAAATAGTTTTTAACCAGCAAAAAAAACCAAAAAAAGCTCTCGGGTTGAGTGACTGACATCAAGAGATTAGCGATAAAAAATAATCTCGTATTGAGAATACGACGAATTTTTCTACAATTTTGTTACATAAATTTTGAATAAGGAAATAAGAATGAAAAGGATTTGTATTGTAATTGTTGAAATATATTAATTTGTCCTTATCCGGTTTTATTAAACACCAAGTCATGAATTAGAAGTAACTTTCGACTACTGTCATTGTAAAACTTATTGTCCAGGCGTCCTAATGTCAATACATCTTGACCATTTTGTATTCTGAGCCAGAATTATTATTAATTTTTACAAAGACAAACTTTAGTCGTAGTATTAGTGTTATTCTGAAGCACGTGCTCATTTTATCAAAGTCATTTAGTGAAGTTTTTGTTGAAATTAATTTTTATTTTTATTCTTTCACTGGGATCGAAATTTCCTTGATGTATTGGCATTAGGACGGAAATGATAGATTGATGATGGCAGTTCCGTGAACTCTAATATTTTGTCTGCTTGAGAAGGTAACGTGACTTATTTTTCGCTGATTTTCCGCAACAGAGTTCTCCGAAGAAGACGAGAGACGCCAAAGACACCCCGAAAAGCATTATGTAGAGTGCTCCTTGTATGTGGACAAATTTCAACGGCTTTATGCTGTCGTCGAAAATAGAAATATTTCTGGGAGCGTCAAACCTGGCGTTAGGGAAGGCCATCATGTCTTTTCTCCACTTCTCCATGAGTCCAGACTGAAGAATCCTGAGGATGATGCCGTCGAAGTGCGACGTGTACGGGACGTCTCTTCTGAGATTCATCGTGACGTAGAAGCTGATGATGTTTCCGTCGATCTGACGCAGCAGCAGTTTCCCGTTCCTCGAGTACTGTCTGACCGCGACGTAGTCGACGAGGTCCTTGGTGGCCGCCACCGCCATGTTGCGTTTGAAGGAAACCTCCCTCAGACAGGCCGTCAGGTTGTAACAGATCTTGATCCGATTACTGACGTCAAGGTCGGCCCCAGATTCAGCGAAAATCGTCGTCACGAAGCGCAGGGCCGTCACCTGGAGGTTGGACTGCATAATCTCGGTCTCGCTGGTTATCTGCGGCTCCAGAGGAGGGTTGAAAAGGAGACTGGTCAGCGAAGAACTGAACACTGTGGTTATCTGCAGGCTGTAGACGACCCAAACGAAGAAGAAGAGTTTGGAACGGGTGTTTCTGTTCTCGGATACGCCTACGTTGAGCAGAGCGGACCAGGCGCGGACCATGGTCGTGGTCAAGGAGTAGCCTCCCAGCATCCAGTCGGCTGATGAAAACGTCACGTAGCTGGTCAGGAGGAGAGACCAGACCAATGGCTCGAACGCTTGGACGATCGTCTTCCATTCAGGGATCGGCTTATCGGACGGGACGTACCTGCGTAAAGTCAGATTTTCTCGAGTACAAGTATAAGAAAATGGGTAACCTACATTTATTAATTATTTTATTTATTTATTAAGTAATATTCTCCAATTTATATTAATACACCAGTCACACAAAATTATATACCTTTAAACCAAATTACAAATATTTTTCTATATTTAATTATAAATCAAAGTCTTACCTTTAACCAACATTAATGAATCAAAAAATGTAAATCAAATAAATCAATAACCAAGAATTAATCATAATTGACCGGCTTATTATGGATTTGTTTAAAATATAACTTGCTCTATAATGCATGTAAGCAAACAAATATAAATCAATTTTTATATTTTTTTCAACAAACATTATTTGTTTTCTCATAAAATAATTATATTTTTACGAAACCTAGCTAAAGACACGTCAAATTCTGTAATTATATATACATTTTAACAAAATATTATTTGTTGTAGGTTAAAGGAACGTAATTCGTAGCCGTAACCGGCGATTAGTCACGCGAACGGATATTTTTTTAAAAAAAAATTGAATAAAAGCGAAGATGGAGATGACTTAAATTGAATGAGTTTAGAGCACTGAGCTGGAATTGCTTAGAAACGTCATAATAACCATGAAAATTATAGCAAAAACCAAAAATGGAGAGCGACGGCTTTCCCAGTGAATCTGAAAGTCGCGGAACGATTTTTTGCATTCTGATGCTTTTAAAGGATAATGAAAATTTAAAGGAACAGGAAAAATATTTTGTAAATATTGTTCCAAGCAAGGAATATTTGGAACAATTTTTAACTGGTTGTTTAGACGATTTCAATGAAAGGATATTAAAAATTATAGTATCGCTTACATATGATTATTGACTTTGACGAGTGTTTGGCTGGTTTTCATAAAAGTGGAATTATTTCAGAAGAGGAAAATTATTGAACATTACATATATATATTGTAGCGAATACTAAGGAATTTGTTGTATGCAAGATTTTTCTGTCTTCAGTTCTGCAGTACGGGCGATCTATTTCCGTAGTACCTAATGTTTACGAACGTTTGACGATGGGTCAAACTCTGTCTGGGGAGTAGGGATAAAAGCCCTAGTAAATAAACACACGGGAGTCAGTAGAAGACAACCACCTCACGCAAGCAGGTGGCGATATTGCTTACATAGTCAGTAGTGGAGGAGGCTAGCCCGTGGGCAGTTGCGTGGTTATTGGTATTTGTGTCTCTGGAAAGCTTGGTCGAGTTGGACGTTCTGTCCAGGTGCGCCTTCGTTTGTGGTCGGCTTTTTTGTCTGAAGTAATTAAGATCCTAAGCAGTTCTGTGCTATAGTGGATCAAATTAGTATTTTTTGTTATAGCGAATCTCACTTGAGATTCAGGCCAGTCCAAGGTTGGTAAAAGGCCCCGGGAGATGGTAATCTCGGGTAAAGCCGTCTATCTATGATAGCTCTGCCAACAAATCCTATCTCCGCACCTCCTATGGTGACACTGGGCAATGCAGCTTTGCTGTAGCAAAGTGGAGAAGGGTGCTTCATATAGGGTTGTGAGTTTGTTGTGATCATTCAAGAACTAACGTGCATCCGTTGAAGGGTGTTGGAACGAATTTTGACAGTCCAAGGTGTTTGTTTGGTTTTGGTTAAGGATAGTAAGTGAGTGTTGGATTTCTATTATAAAAGTTTTATAGTTTTCTGTGTTCATTTTATAAACTCCTATTTTTTATTGTAGGACGTAAGCGACCCCTGAGATATATTTCCCTTTAATATTTCGGTGTACAACAATTTGGCATCATTATCGGGGTAAATATTAATTAATTAAGTTTGGTTATTGCAATATATATTACCTATATCGGAATATGGACCTAATTTGAAAATATTATGTGAAGGAAATAACATTTTAATTTTTTTAACTGATTATATTATATTTCAATTAATAATTAGCTTATGTAATTAGTTTACGTGATAGTAATGAGTATAAAACTGAAAAATAATAATTTAAGGTGAAGTGATTATTTGGATGGTAATTTTGTAATTACCGACACCATGTATTTACTTTAAAATTTCTCTATTGAATTATATTCATTAAAAAATTGTAACCCTATAGCTTAATAAATTATCATGGAAGTTATTTAATCTTCTTTTAATTAGTAAGCAAATCTGTTATTTATAACGTCAAATTCCAGACTTAAAATGAAACAGGATAATTCATTAATTGTAGAAAAGAAATAACTCGTCTTATTGAAAATATTTGCAGCTAAAATTCATGAAAATAAGTGGAAGGAAGCCTTTAAAAATGTAAAGTGCTCTATTGCAGTTTTTTCTGTCGTAATTTGTGTTTGGTTTTGGATCTGATTTTAATGAAATATAAACGATTATATAAGTCTTTATGATTCTCTATTATTCCCAGTGAAACTTGAAATATAAATATTGGTCCAAATTCAAGCCTGTAATAAATAATTGCATTATTTTTTCAACCCCGCAAATACTAATATAGCCCCGTCCCCAACATTTGTATATTTGTTCGTTATGAAACGAAGGATCCGTCGGTATTTGAAACCAGTTTATCTGTGAAAACGTAATTTCATTCCGTCATAATAACACACAGACTACGGATTATCAAAACTTCATTTGTCGAACAAATCGTCCTGCTAACGAACTTTCGCATTATATCAGTTACAAATTTTGGCAGAAAATGAGCTGGTCTGTTTTTTGGCGGCCGATGTAGTTGTCTGTTTGTTTTCCCCCCCCCCTCCACAAACAAGTTGTAGTTGTAATTCTACTGGTTTGCTTAACCGTGAGTCTGTCACTGTAAAATTTATGTTCTTTTTCGCATATTAATCGCTCCTCTTGTTTTTTCCAATCATTAAAATTTGAATTAAGTCAAAAAGGGTTGATTAAAAAATAATTTTTGTACGATATGTAATTTTATTGAATAGAATAGAAAGAGTTTTTATATACCAGGAGTAATTCTGTAAATAAATACACTAAATAGTGTAGGAAGAAAACTATTCATCAAAAATGTATGGACACAAATTTGACGGATTAATATATTAGCAAAAAAATTACCAATTCACGTTTTGTCCTCAATCTAGGACTTTATCACGCCAAAGCACAACTAATGAAGTCCTTGATTGAGGACGAATCGTTACATCTGACAAATTTTCCCGAGTTCATAGATTTTTAATTTATCGAAGTCTATTAAATTATGTATTGAAGAGGGTAGAAACGTCTGTCTCTGACGTTATTTAAAAAATTATAATTAATATTTTTTTGAATTATAAAGATAAGAATATTGGCTGTTAAATATATCTCTGTAAAAATAGACGTAAAGTCTTATTTAAAATGTAGATCCTTGATATTTAAAGTTACATCAGGGCTCATTCCATTGATGCCCTTCTGAAAGTGACAAACATGTTCTACTTTCCATTGTTTTTCCGAATTAGCTAAATAGCCAAATAGCTGACAAATATGTGATACGTTAAATAACAACCTTGTTGCTTTCGTCAGGTGATCTAAAGAAACCTTTGCATTGAACAACGTTTCAGCTTTGCTTTCGAGTTCTTCACGCGGATTTTGCGTTATGTCGTTCTTCCGGTTCGTGCTTTTTTTTAATCTCCTGAGGAAAGCAAGAAACGTTGTGAGATATTTCACTAACACTTACTTTTGAGCCCCATATTTGACTATTCATTTATTACATTTGTATATTTTTACACAGAGGTTTTATTTTACAATTGTATTTTTTACTTTAGACCAATTTTACTCATTGATTTTTAAATGGCCTTCGTATTATAAAAAACATACTAATATTTATTCTTGAAAGATTTTAAATTTAGTGTGACTGATTTTTAATTTTGTTTTTTATATAATATATCCCAATATGTTGAAATCATTCTCCATTAAAAATTTTAAACTCCATTACTGAGATTATTTTTATTAATTTGGAAACAAAGTGCTTTCGGTCGATCATCTACATCTACAAAACTTAGAAAAATTTAACTTTGTATAACATTTTTGATTTATAAAATCACATAATTATGTAATCTTTCAACATTAAAATTATTTATGTTTATAATTAAGATTTATCAAATCAGTAACGTGTACGGAACCATTTTTTTTTTAAAAAAATTGAATTCGTGAAATATGGAGATGACTTAAATTGAAAGAGTTTAGAGTACTGAGCTGGAATTCATTAGCAACGTCATAATATCAATGAAAGTCACAGATGGAACCAAATCTGGACATCGCGGAACGATGTTTTGGAATTTTATGCTAACGTTTCAAACTGGAAAAATATTTTGTAAATATTGTTCCAAGAAAGGAATATACGGAACAATTTTTACCTGGTTATTTAGACGATTTCTATGAAAAGATATTAAAAAGTACAAGTCGGTTTATATATGATTATTGACTATTTGGCTGATTTTCATAAAAACGGAATTATTTCCGAAGATGAAAAAAATTGAGTGTTACAAATACTTATATTATTTATTTATTTTATAAATTTTGTAATATATCACATTAGTTTGAAAATATTTTTTTAATGATTAGACAATTTAAATTAATAATTAGCATCTGTAATCAGTTTACGTGATAGGCATGAGTATATAACTGAAATATAATAATTCAAGGTCAAGTGTTCATTTGGATAAAAATTTTGTAATACCGATACCGTGTATTTATTTTATACATTATGTATTAAATTATATAAGTATTTTATTACTTCGATTACAAAATATTTTAGAAAATATTGACTAATTCAATATTTTAGAATATAATTGGACATTTTATTTATTTTTATAAAACTAAAGAAATTGAATGTTGAAAAATTGGAGAATTATGTGATTTTGTAAATGTAAAAGTAATATTTTGCTTTTTTCTGAAAGCTATTTGTTTCGAAATTAATAAAAAAAATTTTGGCATTGGAGTTCACAAACAAGTGGGGCTATATTACAAAAATATAAAATCTCGTACGAATATTAAATAGGAAAATTATTCAGCGTTTTAGTGAAAATGACAGCACGCGGAAGCAATTAAATGTACAGAAATATTTTTTGGGGGCGTTAAGTTAAGGTTTGTCGACCTGTGATGCCTACTCGGAAGGCGCGACCACAAGTCAATGAGCAAGTCAGGCGAATAAAGAAACATCTCGTTAATCAATGAATTTAAATAATTTATAAATGTACTGTAATACAATTTTTGAAGTATGAGGTTGAGGGAGGAAATAAGGTTGGGATATGAGGACAATAAAATTTCTCCACCCCCTAAATGGTTTAGAGGGAGAGTGTTTAGGTCGTAAGTATCGTGTTCAACGTTTGTTGCCCTTGCCTTTGCGAAACCTCTCTGGCTCGTAAAATACGGCCGTTGACCCTCACTATCGTAAACAGGCATTATTTCTGCAACACAGAGCGCGGGCAACAAAGGGACTCCGAGGCTGGCTGCAGCTACGCAATTTGTATTCCTGCCTGGCAGTCCGTTAGGTTCGCCTTGTTATCTTCCTCTACTCGCTTATATTTATACACGTCGCGTGTCTCCGACAGAAACCGTTATGAGTTCTGACTTTAAGCGTACGTAGTAAATTATGGAGAAAAAAAACACGAGGAAGTTGGGTGGGGGTTTACTCGGTCTTACAAAGACCTGTTATTTATCTAACACGAAATTATGTCACCGTTACAACACTTGTTTTGAGTGAACACGTTGTACTCATTTCCGTTGGCCTCCATTTTCCATTAACTGACATTTTACCTACAACCCTGCTCATTAACGGCGCGTATTATTCTGTTGATTAATTTTTAAATCGACCTGAGCCTAAGAAACACTCGGGCATTAGAATTTTAATCTAGTACGTATTATTATATACATTAATATATATATTTATATATATATATTTATATATATATATATTTATATATATATATATTTATATATATATATTTATATATATATATATATATATATATATATATATATATATATGTATGTATGTATATTGTATGCATGTTCAACTGATACTTCGCAAATATTTGTTTAATGTCGTTCTCAATAGATTTACAGTCGTCACCTGCTAAATTCTTCTCGAGAAACATTAATTCTAAGTTTATATATGATATTATTTTAGTACTTTAGCTCTACTTGTAGAATGAGTTTTATATTACAAATAATAATTTTTATCCATAATGTATACCATATTTTTTAATTCTGTAGTTTTTCTTCATTGGAATGTTCTGTATTCCTAAAACTCTCTTGTTTACGCATATACTGTTATTTATATTATTGACTATATATATATATATATATATATATATAGTAATAATTAAAAAAGATGGACTTTTAAATGAATGAAATATTATTAACTTTAAAAACAAAATAATTTATTTTTAATACTTGAAACAATTACACAAATAATTACAAATAGAATTTATCTCAGGGTCATTACTGGCTAATCATTTATTTAGAAATCTTATCAACACAAATTTCAATAAAAAGATTTACTCGTCAATTAACAAAGACGAAATTTACTTGTCGACACAATTAAACTAAAAAGATGGATTTCTTCTTAACAAGAAAACATGAAAGGAAGAGAACGAAATCTGACGTCTATCTTTTAATCCGGTTTACATAATTAATTGTTGTATTATTGGTACTCACGGCAGCCTTCCAGGATACTTTTGACTTACGAAGCACTATGACGGGTTTTTGCACAGCTTCTACTAAAACTCACTGATTCTAAAATTAGTATTTTTAGATGAAAATCAGGAACCAGGAACCTCCTCTTCGTCTCTCCCTCACTCGGTTGACTCCTGCTACTTCTCTGCCTGGCTATGTTCACCAAAACTGTCTGTGCTTAGCAGGTTTTATAGTTCTGCGTGTGTGAATGTTTTATCTATGCTTTCCTGCAAGCTCGTTTCGATTCTCGCTCTCGCCTTTCGCTTTTGTCCTCGTCTCTCGGTACGTGTTTCAATCTCCAAGTTCCAAAAGTTCTTTCACGACCACCCGATCGCTGAGGATTCGAAATACGGACTGAACTCTACCGTAACGTGATCTGCACTCTCTCGTACCATAACGTGAACTCTTAATGCGACCTTCCTTCTGCCATATCACAACGTGAACTCTTAATGCGACCTGCCTTCTGCCATATCATAACGTGAACTCTTAATGCGACCTGTACTTGACCAAACCTTCCAGTCAACTGAACAACCGTCTCGCAATTTTGAGCCGCCATACCTCTTCCGACAATTGAAACAATACCTGGCTATATTGTTGCTGTGTTCTGTACCGCCGTAAGAATATATTTCTCAAACAATTTATGTTTTCAAATTTACAATTAATGTGTTAATTAATTGGCATTACTATATATATATATATACACATATATATATATATATATATATATATATATATATATATATATCTCAGGTTTCCAACTGGAGTTAACGATGTATTACAACGTAACTTTTCAATGGTGTTCTCTTACATCACCAACGAGACTAAATCTACACAGTCGCTGTGCCATATAAAAGCTTATAAATTATAATTTAGTCTCAAAATTAATTAAAAGACACTTTAGTGGATATTATTTTCGGGTTTTCTGCTTGTTAAGGAAGTTTAAGAAAAACAGAAGTTGAAAATGAAGTCGGGTACAGAAACGGATAGGATTAAAGAAATTGGCCAATGAGAAAAAAATATAGGGAGGAGAATTAACAAACCAGGTTCAGGTTATAATAAATTCGGTACACAGGCATGAGAGTGGGAGCATGTGGACATGGACCTACTCGGTTCAGCCCAGCCCTAGAGAGACGGTTATCTCAGCTTTGATTTTGCACAGCAAATTTTCTAATCGCGGAAAGATCCTGATTATTCACTATAGATTAATTTTCAATGTCGGCTTCAAAGGAGAAATCGGTTATTAAAGGAAAAGGATGGAGAAATCTCCACTGGAACGGAAATCTTTGTACCTGTGCTGTCAGAGTTGACACACCGTCAATGGTGAGGGAACATTATTATTCGGGTATTCCATTGTCTTGGAGTAAATAAGTCAGCAAGAAAAATTGAAAATAGGCAAAGCAAAAGTGAAATTGAAACAAAATTAAAAATGAAAGAGGCAGGTTAAAGTGATGACAAAGATCGTGTAGAAGATCAGAAAAAAGGGTTTAGAGATATACTCCAAGTGAAAAAAACAAAGAAAACAAGTTAGGTTAAAGAAATGATGTTAAAATTGGTCAGGAGATTCAGAGAATGATCTAGAAACTGTAAAGTTTCGATAAGTATAGAAAAAACCTGTTCGCTCCACTTTTTATTGCTCACTTATCTACTCCAAGACAATGGAATACCCAAATAATTTAAATATAAAGACTCGCCGTTAGGTACGAGCTTCTTGCCCGGACTTCAATGAAGTACGTAAATTGGTGGAAGGAGGCAGGCAATGAAATTATTCAAAAAAAACGGAAAAAAAGTTTCAAACGAAGCTCAGCCTTGAAGGACATGGAACTGAATTAAAAGATCAGTATTGAATAATATCGACCTATTTTCTATTTCGTTCTAATTTTAGCCAGAGCAGTGTAACTAAAAACGTTCTACAATAAATAACTTCTGAACCTTATTAGTCAATTAGAGGAACGGAAATGGAACACATGACGTCATAACGACTGAAAATTCACCGGGTCAATGAAACGACCTCCTTAATTAATAGAAAAAAAATTCTGTTGAAGAATTTGCATACCAAATGAAGCTTTCACGGAGGTACGGCACAGACATGAAGTTCTTGTTCCGTCTGCTGTCTGCGAACATCATGGCCGCCACCGCTACTTCAATCTTCCCCTTCATCAAATCGGCGAACAGCAGTTCCCACCTCTGAAGCGGGTACTCCTGGAACTCGAAAGAAATGTTACACTTCTCAGAAATTACGTGCAGCATGAGGATTTCCAGTCCGGAGTTGAACTTTTTCCTTCCAGGGACGATGATCTGATTGGTGGAGTACTTGTCGGTAATTGTCATGATGAATGGCGGCCACTCGAAGGTACCACACCTGAGTGAGCATCCTCGGAGGTCACAGGAGTCTTGGTCGAGGGATACGTCGCGACCACCTCTCATAAATGTCCCTCCAAGGTGACCAGGAATCCAGCGATCGACCCACCGAATTCTTTTCCCTTCGAGACAAACATCTGAAGGAAGCCATGTGTAAACATCGAGTCCAATTATGGCGAGACCGGAGTGATAGATGCTAGAGTCGACTTTACGTATAACTCTTTGAGGATCATCACAGGATCCGAGACTGACTATGAAGAGCCACTCGGAAAGTTTTACCTTGGGCAAGCTGATCTCTTCGTTGGCGAAAACGACCAAGACTGACCCGGACGCATCGCTCCCTTTCATGTAGAACAACCATTCTTGATGCAGGCGCTTGAAAACAACACTCGTTTTGATGTTCATAATGCGACGTGTATTTCGAATGTGTAAATATTTAACAGGCAAATGTCGCAACGTCGCTGCAACGGCGGTTATGACATTGTCATCGACGTCGTCTTCCAGCTGTGGTAACGTTTGCGTCACGACCGCTGAAATTATTAAGAAGACGACGACGACGACGGAAATTCTTTTCATTATCTGAAAGAGGAAGACATTTTAAAACTGAAATACATTTTATTTCCGACAATCCTTTCCAATATCCATATTATTCATAAATTTTGCACCAGGAAGTAGAATTTTAGGAACAAGAATAATTTGTGATTAAGGTTTAGTAAGGAGTTATTAATAATATTTTTATTTGTATATAGTCTGGCTGGTGGTGAAATATGACGTAGTCCTGCCCCGTGCTCCTTTGTTGGAGGTGTCACGATTTATTCGTTCTGTATGATATTTTCTATTCTAGTAATATGATTGTCAGTATTCTTATTTATTTTCATTAGTGGTTTTCTTTCCTATACATGTTTAGTCACACGGTTTATTTTGTTGAAGATTTGTTACTGCTACTAATCGCTGTGTATCGTTGTTTGTAATTTAACTCCTTTACATTAAGAATATCGCGAATAATAAATAATTAAATTTAATATAATTGACTGTTGGAGGAAAGTGGATACAACGGGGAATGTTAAAAAGCAGAGAAGCAAAAACAAATACTCAAAATAATAAGAAAAATGTGCAAAATACATGTAAAATAAAATACCGAAAAATAAATACGGAAATTCAAGACCACGGAATATGAGGTATTTGGCTCACCTATTGTTTTTATATACAAATTATATACTTTAATTTATAATAAGAAATAAGCAGACTACACAAAACTTCGGCCACCTTCGGCAAACATCTAGATACTTCGGGGGGAAAAAACTCGGAAGTATTGCCTACTTGTTGCTTGGGTCAACTCTCACAGAGGAAGATAACTCAACCATGTATGTCTCCATTAATTTTATTCCTTAAAACAAATTAGTGAAACACGGGTTAGTTTGTTTTTAATTCCATTTGCTAATTGTCAAATACTTGCAGTGTGTCATTATTCGTAACCAACTTTATAATTTTTTTCGTATGATAATTAACACGAATTATGAAGACAGTAAAAGAATGAAAATAAACCTGATTTAATTATGACATCATAATTACTATTAATTTTTTTTAAAAAAAATACAGACTGGAACCTGCGGCCTAATGAGCTGGGATTACGAGGAAGCTGCTCTCTGTTTAGACAAGGGGAGAAGGACCCCTAAACGTAATTCCACCTCAATTACGCGCCGTTCCTAAAGGACAATGTGCAGAAATGGGGAGTACCTGCGTGCGTCCGAGAAATTAGCATACTTGCATTGTCATCAAGCTAAATGGCGTCCTTTGCTCGGAAGCTTTTAAAACAAGAAGATTCCTCCCCCGAAGTGTTGCGACATTACGCGCCGAGAGCAAACCTGCAGCTGAGTGACTCTGGCCGGAGGAATGTTGCTATTAGTAAATATAATAAACATTAAATTTAGAATATACTAGAAGTCGAGATTTAACAACGAAAATTGGAATTATGGAAATAAAATTAAGAACTTCTCAAATATATTTTAATTTTTGATTCAATTTGTAGCTACATTACTAAGGGTTAAAAATGTTGAATTGAATTTATTCAGGTCGTATTAAAAGATGCAGAAATATAAATATTGTATTCAGTTTAGGTCATTAACAGAGATAATTTTATGATGCATGTAATTGTTTCTTATTCGTTTGGAGAGCAACGAAGTAACATATTTTTGACTGAGGGAGTCGTTTATACAATTTTTAAATGGATTAAGTCTTGTTTAAAGAGCAACAAAGAAACATGAATCAACTTAGAGGTACGTACTACGTACTTTAATGAACGTAATTGTCGTTCGGATGCGAAGAATGGAACACGTTTTGACTGACGGAGTCGTTTATGCTAATTTTATAATGGGGGGGAATTAGCATAATTGTGTTTTTCGTAGTTGTTGCCTAACTTTTATAGAGTTCTGAAATCGGAATAACCAGTTATCTTTTCTGTTCCGTAGATTAAATTTTGAGTTGCCAGAATGGACTCTGATCAAGTATTTTGGCTGTTACTCTGCCTATTCTCATGGCTTTATAAGTTTTTATTGTGTATATATGCATTTCGAGAAATTTATTGACGTGTTATTTGTTTCAAATGATTATGTTAAATTTATGGTTACATTTTTAGACCACCAGATCGAGTTGTAAGTCTTCACCTTGTTCCACATCAGTACAGTGAATATCGTAGTTTACTGGATAAAATATCAGAAGTATTTTCCGTACGTGATAAATTCTTTGCATCCATTCTTCTCAGGAGTTAACTTTTTTTATTATTTAAGGGGGTTTATCATAACACCGAGACGCCACGCATGCGACACAAAGTAACCTGATAGTAATGAAATGTAATCTGAAGCAGGATGGTTGGTAGACCTGGCTCGTATCATATACACCGTGTTTTCTTGCAGAAACAGCTCAGATTACAGTAGCTCTATGTTGTTGTGTTCCGCCGAATTACCGATACAAGAATATCTGGAGAAAATTATAAATGAACTTAAAAGCAAGCTTGAAATAATTTTAAAGTGTCAGCGATTAGTTTTTTTTATTCATTGGTAAACAGGAAAAACTGTGACCTCTGTAAATTTGAAATTAGGGCAGTTTTTTTTAACAAAATATAGGGTTTCTATAAACAGACTGAAAGGGAGTTTAGTCTTTCTGATTTAACGAAAAGAAATCAAGATTTGTGTAACCTTCAAGGTGAAAGATTTAAATTTTACATCATTTTTCTAAATTATAAGTTTGAATCTATAATTTTCTACTTATAGTTTCGTCATACATGGGTCTACTTTTTTTTTACTAATCGGCCTTAACGTGCTTCAAGACATGTAATTAAAATCTTTGCTTTTGGATGTTTGTAATTGAATTATAAGTAAATATCCCAGTTCAACCGCAAAAGAAAGTATTCAGACGTCGTTAAATAAGATAAACAAATCAATTATGAATGTGAATAATGCATGTATGCATGATCTTTTGTTTTACAGATAAATATGGAATCAGATAAGCCGAAAGCTAACCTATTTTAATTTATTTATTCCATTAAATTTGAGAAATAAATAAAAACAAATTTAGAGAGACTAATTGATTGTAATTACTTGTTTTTTAATATCACTGGGAAATATTTAGAATCATTTGTTGAAGCAGGAAAACTATTTTTAATTTCTTAAAAATATAATTGTAATCAAATTAAAAAATATTACCGTTATTTCAAGAATAATTCAGATTACTTGTATTTCGTGTAATATATATTTTTGTTATTGAAACCCCCCCCCCCCAAAAAAAAAATGTTGACGTCTGAGCACTTAATTATGTTTTTATCTTAAATATAATCTTTTGAAATTATTTGTTTAGAATTATCCTATTTTTAGTATTGAGATAAATAATGATTGATTTGCATCTAAACGTGAAATATGTATAAAAATATTTTGCAATAAGATTGGAAACATACGACTGAACTTAGAATTTAATAAAAAAGTAATAATAATATGTTGAATTTTTTAAGTCATTTGGTATAAAGCACAGAAAATATTTTTTTTCAAAATAATAAATTAAATGAATTTTTAATAATTTTTCTAGCTCCAGGAATATGTAATAGAATTAAATTTATAAAACCCAACCATCCACAAATATCCACTTTATTAAAAAGTAATCATGAAAATTAAAAACATGAGAAGCGTTCGAACTATTTTAGCCATATTTATCTGAAGACCTTATTCTACGACGTGTTGTCACAGTTATATGTTTATCTAAACGTTCAAACGTTTAATTATTTTGAGAAAAAAAATATTATGGGGGTTAAATAATAAATATTTTTTAAAACGAGAATTTCGGATATTAGACTCACTCAGTTGCTTTCTGGATAACTACGCGGTTCAAAACTAAACTAAAAGTGTAACAGCAAAGTTTCGCTTATATTTACTAATTACCATAGATAATTACAGGCAATAATAAACACGTTTAAAAATACGGGGAAAAGCTTATAATTTTCTCTGGAATGTTCGATTTCCCGATTCCGTCCGCTGCAATTAAATAGTCACGAGTCCCAGGCTTTTAAAAAATCTCAGAAGCTATTATTTTAATATGGTTCGCTCATTTAAACTTGGCTCGAAGTGCGTTGAAACTTGCCAAACTCTAGACGTTCATCGGTTACTAATCTGAAAACTAGAGGTTGTAAGTACTGAAAGTTTTCACAGTATAATTAAAAGAAGGAATGCGAAGAGGACTTAAATGACTCCAATAACTGAATCAGCGTGAGGTATGACTCACTTCTCCCCCCTCCCCCCACATTTCCCCTGGTTGCTTCTGTTTGTATCGTGATAATGCCTCTAGGGGTAGAATTTAAATTACTGTACACGTTTGTATCGCCTTGGTAAAAGCGACGGCAGTTAAACGAAACACACAGAGCGTGGAGGGGGTGGGGGTGAGAGCGTTCTCCCTTTCTTTCTCTCTCAACGAAAACGGTAATGTACGAAAAAATTATTAACGGGCGCTTCAACCGCCAAAGAGGCCAGCATAAAAGCGGCAATTAATTATTCACCGTGATGTTTCATAAAATTTGCTGAGGAAAGCGTTCCTCAAATTACTCGGAAAATCCAACCCCCTGCGTTTCTCTCTACCGCTCAGTGTCTTTCAACATTTTAACAAATCGATGAACCTCGACGACGACGACGACGTCGTCTGAATTGGAATTAGTTGCTTTAGCGAACTGATTTCATTCCGGTGGAAATAATACGTCAAAGTGGTGCCGTTTCTCACTCCCATGGATTTTGTTCCAATGCCCAATGTCACGTAGTTTACAAAGTACTCAATTAAAAAATCAGATTTTAATATACGTATTTGTTTCCGACAAGCTTCAGTTGAGAAAAAACAGTCCGGTGGCAAATAAATACGTTATTATAAAGTCATATATATAATTTAACTTAGACGAATCATCAAAAACAAATAAACAAAACAGCCTATTTGTCAGAAAAATTGTATTAATTAATTAAAACAATCGTCTACAGGTTTTGGGACTTCTTCAAAAAATAAACTGTATATTACCTAAAGTTGTGGACGAAACGTCGTATTGTAATAAAATTTTGGTTTTAATCACTTAATACACTTTTTCAACATATTGGCTGTTCGTTTAATTATTAAATTATAATTGTCAGATTATATCATGCACTATAAAATTTAAAAAGTCCACTGACCATATTAATGTTTACACCCTTGACAAAAGAAACAGAATTCAATAAATTAACATAATTACGATTTAACACGTAACTGATTAAATATTTAAATTGAATCATGAGCTTTTAACGTTTATTAGTTTTTCAAACATTATATGATAATAAAATATATTATAAACAAACAACTAAACGGATTTGAGTAATTAAATTATGTTTATTGACAAAAATAAATTACTCGACGTTTCGTCCTCCTTTAGGGCCTCTTCAGATTGGACAGTTTAAATAATTTAGTGTATAAATCGTGCATTAAATTTAGAGGCAACCTTCTGCTACCTTTTGGTTGCTCTCTAAATTTTATGTGTGATTTATATACAATATTATTAAAAATATTCAACCTCAAGAAGACATATGAGAGGCTGAAGCGCCGTATAATTAATTTTTTTAATGAACATACTTTTCTTCCTTTGGCCGTATATTTATTTACATTGCAATAAATGTAATATTTTTTCGTCCATATTTTATTTAACACTTTAACGAAGTTTCAGTACTGTCATTAAGTTTTTAATCACTTTATTATGGTTACTACGGTAAAAAATTTGTGACAGAAAATATTTAAAATCACGAATTTACAGTATGTAATTGTCCTATCATTCTTCTAATATAATATTTAATAGCATATCACCAATTTTCAACATTAGTGCAATTAATAATAAATTATGATAATTTTAAAGTAATTATAAACCTAATTTTTTTCAAAATAAAATTTCATATGTAAAGTATAAGTAATATATATGATCCATTATTTTTAACTTTTAAAATTGTATATAAAATTGTAAAATATATTTTTATAAATGAAAAATTTACGTATGAAAATTAATAATAGAGACGGAACGCGTGATAATGATAAAAAAATTATATCGTCACTTCTTTGTCTGTATTTTGATAGTTTTCTCATATCTATTTTTAATTCCAAATAAAAATTTGGGTTCATGATTGGTAACATTGAAAATTTTTTCTTTGACTTTAAATGTTATTTTAGAAGAACTGGAAGTAAAATATGCACTGTAAATTTGTGATTTGAAATATTGTGGGACACGAAATTTTTACCATAGCAACGTAACAAACAACCTGATTAAAACCTGAAACGTGCTGACACACTGTTAAGGGTGTTAAATAAAATATGATAAAATGTCTGCAAAGGTCGTTATTTTTTTTATAAAAAAATCTAATAATAACACAGACGAAAATTGAAATATTAATTTGATTAGTTTTTATAGGATTTAACCTAAATATGTTTTTGTTCAATAATTAAAATTTAGGGACTGATTTAGTGATGTTTTTGTATTTTATCCCACTTCTGATTTTTATCAGATTTGTAAATATATGAGAAAATTATTTAGTTTTATTATTAAAACACTAATAATATACCACTGTGAACAAAAAAAAGGTGAATTTATTTATAAAATATAAAATACTGATTTATTCTTCCAAATCAAATTCATCTCCTTCAAAGTAATCCCCATCCGATAAAACGCACTTTTTCTAAAGCTTTTTCCAGTCCTCGAAACAGTCGGAATAGTCTTTTTCCGGTATAGCCTTCAAGACCTTCTTCGATTCGGTTTTTATCTCCTCAATAGTGTCAAAACTGCGTCCCCGCATTGGTCTTTTGAGTTTGCTGAATAGCCAGAAGTCGCACGGAGCCAAATCAGGCGAATACGGTGGTTGCGGAACGATATGAGTAGAGTTTTTGGCAAAAAAGTCGCGAAGAACGAATGCAGTATGACATGGTGCATTATCGTGATGAAGGAACCAAGAGTTGTTCCCCCATAATTCCGGCCGTTTCAGACGAATAGCTTCACGCAAACGTCGCATAACGCTCAAATAATATTCTTTGTTGACAGTTTGGCCTGGCGGAAGGAATTCATAGTGCACCACACCACGATAATCAAAGAAAACTGTCAACATGACCTTGATTTTCGATCGACTTTGCCGTGGTCTTTTCGGTCTTGCTTCACCTTTTGCACGATATTCGCTGGATTGGTCGGTGGTTTCAGGGTCATATGCGTAAATCCAAGTCTCGTCTCCAGTAATGATGCATTTCAAGTGGCCCTGATAGTCAGACAGCAAAGTTTCACACACATCAACGCGACGCTTTTTTTTTCCAAAAAATTGAGCGACTTTGGCACCAATCGAGACTTGACGCGTTTGAGACACAAAACATTCTTCAAAATGGTTTGGGCTGAGCCAAATGATATTCCAACACTATCAGCGAGATCTCTAATTGTCCATCGACGATTTTCAAGCACCAAATCTTTGATATTTTGGACGTGGCCCTCGTCGGTAGACGTTGATGGTCGTCCAGAGCGCGGTTCGTCTTCAACGCGTTCTCGGCTCTCTTTGAACTCGTTGTACCACTTATAATCTTTTCTTTTGTGCCATAGTTTGATCACCAAAGGCCTTCCGCGACATTTTCAACGTGTCCCCACAAGAATAATCGTTCCGCAAACTAAATGTTGGTGCTCAACAAAATCACCCATTGCAAAAATCGAAAAATTCACTTTTGGTTGTTTACAAAAACACGTATAACTCGGAGATAATTAAACCTTTTAACAAACAGAAGCTTGGAAAATATTATAGACAGTCCTACCAACCTAGGAAAAAATTTACCTTCCTTCCTAATACCCAGGAGTTTTAAATGACTATTTCACCTTATTTTTTGATATTTTCTTTTCTACCGAGAACGTCGTAATTGATATGTAATCAGATTGATTTACCAATAATAGTAGAAGCCTTTGATACTTTTTGTGATTTAATTTAAAAACTTCAGAAAGCTTCCAACATCATGTTTTTTAAAACTGAGTTGTTGGAGTTGAGATAAAACATATTTACCTACCGTGAAACATTTTAAATGTTTTCTATAAGATTTCATATGTACACTTTCAAGTGTTTCACTGTAAGAAAATATGTTTTAACTTCACTCAAATTTAAATTTAATTACTTTTGAGTTATAATAGCATTAAAAAAAGAAAGAGATATTATAAGTGTTTTAATAAGAAAGATAAATAATTTTTTATTATATTAAATTTTTTATAAATCTTGTGCTAATAAAAATGAGGTGGGGAATAAAAGAAAATACATCATTAAATCACAAATCAGTCACTAAATTTAAATTTAATTCACTAGTTTTAGAGAACATGATGTCAAAACTTTCTGAAGTATTAATACTAAATCGGAGACTGTATAAAAGGTTTTTATTATTATTAATAAATTTTATAAACAGCTTTATTTAACTGATTTTCCTTTAAATGAAAAGCAGTTTCACGCTGAATTGGAAGAACTTGTGCTTTGGTCAGACGAAAAATAAAGTGTTGTGAATTTTGTAAATTCTGAACGCAATTGCTTTTGTTTAATTTAATTTAGGGATCCAGACAGCTTTCCCCTACTCCTGAAGTAATCAGTTTTCCATTAGTTAGTGGTTATGGGACGAGCGTCGTTCGCACCTGAGTCCCGACGAGAGGGAAGTAACGGGAAGATTCGGTGGGAAATGGGGAAGAGGATCTCACTAAATTTCAGTTGTAAACCTTCATATATAAATAAAAAATTTGTTCTTAAAAATCCGCAGCAACCAAAATTTGTGTCGTGTCAAGATTAATTTTACCAAAACAAAAAATAATGATCATTCAGAGAGGCATACGAAGGAGAATACACGACACCAGTACATAAGTATCCAGTCCAACTTGACACTGGACGCGGACCAGGAAGGGAGTTTCTCAGTTGCGACGACTACTTTCCAAAATCCAATCTGAAACTTTCCATAACACATGCAAATCCCATTGCGGTCGCTCGGACTTGTCCATGGAACAGTCTCAAAAGGAAATTTCCTCCCCTTACTACAGCTGTACGCACTTAACATTATATTCCACTCTTGACAAAGCAGCGCGAGACTCAGAAACGTTGTACAGACGTTTTGAGACATTTTCGGCTCGAACATTAAAACTTTCCAGGCCATCGTGGAAAAAGAAGACTTGAAGCGAGAACAAAGGAAGAAGCTAAGGATAAGGCATGATGGGGTATGAAAATTTACAGACAAAATACAAGGACCTGCCAGTAGACACAATAATTTAATAATAATATAGAAAATAATATGTCTAAATTCGGAAAAAAAATTAAAGAGTCTTATAGTTATTTTCATGACGATTGAATAATTTATTTATTAAAAACTTGAGTGGTTTAATTTTTAAAAATAATTGTTACACACAAAAAGTTATTAATTTGAAATAGGGTCGTATAGTTTATAACGTGAACAGATATGGGTAAAAACTTGAAGAGAATCTAAAAACAGTAAAGGGGAATTTACTAACTTTTAAGAGAAAGACCAATTGAATCCGAAAAATCCTAAGAATTTTTTTTTGTTACTTAACATTATCCAAGGACTCGTGGATGAACTCCCAGATCATTGTGGAAGAAGAAGAGTGCAGATGCTAGAAAATTTGAAGGGAGAAAAGAAACGATATTGAATGATGCCGGAAGAAGTTCAGGTCGAGCGCAAAGTGGAGAAGGAAATTTACAGACCACATACAATAAATTTCTAGTAATCAAAGTGTGAAAGAAAAACATATTGGCGCACGCAGAACGAAGTTAAAGGCAGGGCCAACACGGAGAAATAAATTGAGACCAAATACAAATACGGTCAATTGAACACAAGGAGAGAGAGAAAGGCAGAGAAGGAAAATTAAAGATCAAGGGCGTTCTGATCAAAGAGAAAGAAAAAATATTATTGGGCGATGCAGGAAGAAGCTCAGGACAGGGAAAGGTGGAGACGGAAATTTAGAGACCAAATAAAATTACGTTCTAGAAAGAACAACACTGAAGAATAATTATAATAAGTTATTATAGTTGATATTATCAGTCAAATGTCTTCAATTTTTACATCCGGAAACAAATGAAGCACGGTAAATAGGAGTAAAACAGTCAGGGTTGGTTCTATGACGTCATCCAACGCCTATTAGCTGCGTTCGCACACACAATTACCTCGACTTTTTTTTTTAATCGTAAATATAGACTTTATGAATTTTGCAGTGAGGAAGAACGCTCGTTAACAGAACACAATATAATATCTCTGGTTTTATTTTGTCTGTTACAAACCAAAATTCATAAGACCGCAGCCAAATTGGTAGTTGTGTACGTGACAGACCGAAGGGACACATTTGAAGGTGAAATTGAGGGAACGAATGTTGTACCAATAAATATATAACTGTTGACGTTTGGTTAAATATATATTTTTAACATATTACGTGCTGCGAAATATAAAAAAGGCCAAAATTTCGGAAATAATAAGCAGTATATGAGTCTTATTAATTTAAGGATGCTTCGAGTAATTATTCATCCGTCTCTTTGTGACTGTGTCTTTTGTGTGTCACTCTCTTTATGTTGTTAATTTGAGTCTTTGTCTGTTGGTTACGTTCATTATTTCTTGTCTTTCTACCTGTTACCTGCTATCACCCACTAATTCTTCAAGCCAGACATGGCAAATATCATCCCTGAAAGGTGATGATAATGTTCAATAACAAACGGGTAGGTTCAGTTGTTTGGTGCAAATAAAGCGGGCAATTAACGTCCGACGTTGCGATTAGGTTAGGGGGGGGGGGTGGATTTTTGTCTCTATTTATCCGTTCTCTTGTGCCCCCCCCCCTCCCACGGGGGTTATCCTCGCTCTGAGTGACGTCATCCGTCTTGCCGAGCGCCATACGTTATAACGTCGCGCTGACAAATTACAGCTGCTTATCTCCGCCAGGTGTCAGCACCTGGTCGGCGCCCCCTCATTAGTGACGGACAAAGCGTCGTGGTCGGGCGCGGCGCTAATTACAGCAGACGGCCTTTGCGAGTAAGACATGGTTCCTCTCTCTCTGTCTCCAAAAGCGGGATTAGCGCTCAAGAGATCAAACGTGCCCAGTCAATTCAACGTCGAAAATGTCGTAATTATGTTCGCTGTTACCATTACATTACATCCATTCAAATTGTGTTCTTTCAGTTTTTTTTTTCAAGCTTGTGCTGATTCTGTAAATATAAGGAAAATTCTCACTGACTTGAGAGTCAATAAGACAAAACATAGGGTGACTCCCAAAGACATTTTGCAGAGGATAGAGAAAATTAAAAATTGATAACAAACAAGGCAACTTTACATCATCTCAAATTAAATAATTTATTATACGATTTAGGTAGACTGTATTAGATATTTATGGTAAAACTAGCTGGGTGGCCGGAGTTTCTCGTGTACATATTTATATAAGCCCGGCAAAGTATTTAATTAAACGCTTAAATATACTCCTTGAGTATTGAAGGATATAATTGTCCCTAAATGTTTAGAAAGATTAAATTGATGAAATTCTTAAGTTATATTCATAATGTAAACAAATAGTAGCCATATTGGAGTGACTAATATGATGATGAAATTAACTTACATTTTCCGCTAGGATCGTTAAGTATTTCGTATTGTTTTTTTATTATCGTTCGAAGTAGTATTACTGGATAAAATTATACTATATATTTAATGAAAATATTTCTGCTTTATTTCATTACAGAAAAATGAACTATTTCCTTTGTTCGTCGCGTAGTAACGTCTCTCTTTCGCGTGACGTCATGGCACTTGGCGCTCAGTAATTTAACCCAAAATGATCAAACTTTTCCATTATAATTCTTTCCACCTTTATGCTAGGGGTTTTTAACCTCTAAAGCACCGTTTCTCGTGTTTTGAAGAATATATGTACCAATTTTTGTTCCAATCTGCCCACGCGCTTAAATCTGTATATAAATTTCCGTAAATACATACAAACATACATCCTTTTTTATTATACAGATAGTTTAAAAAACACCTTAAAAATTCGTAATTTAAAAATTTATAATTAATTTCCGCTCTTTGGCCACTTTAAAATCTTTCAAAAAACATTTTATTAAAGATGAGATTCACGAATATCTAACAACTATATGAAATAAGTTACGAACTATCCAAACTAACTAATAAAAGAGTTAGATACTACTCGAAGACTCGTATAAACATTTCCAAAAGAATTATAAAACTGCAAAACAAATAATTTACTTACATCCTATCACGAAGTAGATTGTAAATAAAGCGATTGTAATACATGAAAAAAATTCGGGTAGTAATAAGCATCAATTAAGGAAGAAAACAAATCACCCTGGAAGCTCAAGAGTTACGGTGAAGTTGTTTTAAGATAAACAAGAACTCACAGTGAACTAATTCAAAATCAAAGAATTACACTATAGATAATATTATACTTACTAAAATATGTATTTTGAGAGCTGAACATTTTTTTACGGGGAATGTAAATGTCGTTGTGATATATTTTGAAATATTTTCTCTGTGTGTGTATTTTGGTAATGCTGAAGATAAACTCCTTTTGGAAACATTGTATTTCTTTATTCATTAAAAAACCATTATGAACGGTCTATTTGGAACACGTATTGCCAGGTAACGCTGGTAGGTAACTTTTAATTAAAAAAATTCACTTCTGTCGCCAAAAAATATTCTCGAGTTGCTAACTTGCTATAAAAATATATTTTCACAACTTTGAAGAGCCTCGTCTTTACTCTCAAATCCCCAAAAATTCCCAAATAAAACCTTTAGAAATACACCACTGTAGTCTTATTCTCTTTCCGAATATCTCTTTATTCTTTGTCCTCGGGAAAATTGGATGTCACCTTGGTCACGACGTCATAATGTCCCTTACAATCAGGATTTTCCTTTTTACGATTTCACAAACCCAACGCGGCCGAATTCGTTGTTCTACAAAAAAGTATTCTTGTACATTATACGTCGATGAGAACCGTTCCTTCGTTTAAAAGAAGCGTGGTTGCCAAATCACCCGTTATTCCGGGAAACTGCCCGGTAAATTTGATGCAAATACAAATAAAAAAATTGTGATGTGTAGTAACATGATATGGACATTAATGTCAGTGATTATAACAGCTATCTCGTTATTTGTAACTATACAGATTCATAATTTACGAAACAAAATTTTTCACAAAACAAATTGGTAGCAGTTTTATAATAATATTTTTCAAAATTTTAATTGTGAATACTTGGTATCTATGATATGTTTATCAATATTATTAGGTTAGATGAATAAATAAATAGTAAAAATACAAAAATATGTGGTAAATAATTAACATAAAGTGTTTTATTGATTTCGTCAGTTGAAAAAAAAATTGAGCAGTAACAACGACACAAATCAGATGTTGGACTCAAAAACAAAGCTAAATACTTTTAACGGAGACCATTTATAATTAGTAATTTGGTCTAAATGTTTTCATACAATTCTGTAAAATAATGCCTGACCAAATGGGACACATACAGTTCAAAGAAGTTTGAAATACATGGAGAAAATAGAATCTTTATATGATAGCTTTAGTTAACATTTGTAATAAGAATTATTATAGTATAATTGTCCGCAATTTTGATTCTTGCGAATTATGTATAAAAGAATCTATATAATCCTTAGAACGTGCAATTTAAGAGTATATGTTACGGAATAAAATCGCGGTGTTCAAGTAAAAGTTTCCCTTCCAGAGTCGATATCAGATCGCAATAAATATCCGGAAGAAGTTTTTGAAACGTTTCTTCCCTTCCTAAGACTTACAGAAGTCACAAGTTATTGGCTGTAAAGGTGCTTCTACGTGCTATAAATTCATTAACATAAAATGTTATTTTTTATGTGAATGCGTTTGTTTCTTGTACGCAAACACAAACATTCTTATTTATAATTCTTTATGAGTTCATGAAACCCGCAACATGTTAATCTTCATTTTATATTACAACCAATTCAGAAGTTTATTGCAGTAATAACCGTTATATTTCTTGTGACATTAACTTCGGCGGTGCTCCGCAGTGTTGTAAACTTGAGTAATATGCATTTATAACATTTTACTATCGGACATTATGTCGGCAGTGAGACATAAGCCTCTCACAGCTTACTAGAAAAGACAAAAAAAACTCGAAATGACACAGTTATGTTGTAACGTGCCATATTTAAAATCCGTCGAAGATGCCTTAACCAGAGAGTTTGTTAATTAGTATGTTTTAAATTTGATGATAATTTTTATGACTGATAGGAGGCTAGTGTTTTATTATTATACTAGCTTGATGCCCGGATTTTTCCGTATACTTATATATAAATTGTAATAATTAAATATATAATGGGTAATGGCTGGTTTTAACAAATGAAAAAAAACACAAATTTACTTTATATCGGAATCAATGTTTATTAAGCCAAATTTAAAAAACAATTATATAATCAAAAAATATTTGGGATCTCAGGGTCTTGATCTGGGTTTGATAAATGGCTGAATTTATACAATCAAAATTACATTTACCTTTTATGGAAGTTAATGCGTCTGAAACATAGACGAAATTTGTTGTAGGAGAAATAATACTACAGATTGAATTTAAACAGTTTTAAATTTATCAAGAATTAACGATCTCATTTTATCGATATTTAAATAATTAAAGAACGATCTGACTTTTATCTTTTAAAAGTGGTTTACAAATAATTTCAAAGTATTTCTCTACTTACGGCCACCCAGGTCTCATTTTAGGTTTTTCGTGCACAAAATTTGGGGATATCGTTGATTCTAGAACTCACAGACTCTAAATGTCAACAAATTCTAATTGGCGTAGTTTGTTAGTTGGTCTAACACAAATTGGTAGGTTCTCGATGCTTTACTGCAACCTGGATTTGCAGATCTCGTAACTTTAGTTGAAAAGGTCCTTTATTGGTTTGTTTATGGCCAGCATGATGAATTTTCGCTCGACCACCGAATACAACATTAATTGCACACTCTCCTTCCCGACTGAAGATTGCTTTACTTTTCAATATTTGAGAGCATGTTTGTAACTGGACCACATTCTTTCGTTCTGACTGCCCAACTGTAAAGCTTTCGAACTGTTCGCTGTCCGCTGCCCAACTGTAAAACTTCGTCTCTTAGATTTTGAGCGCGTAAACTCTCTCAACTGCCCAAAAATGTTTTCTTTGCCTCGCCGGATTGTTGCGGCGTCCGCTCTATATCCACTAATAATGAGTCCTCTACAATCCAACTTTCCAATTAGAACAATGTCTTAATTACCAATTACTACAATATATATATATATATATATTGTATATATATATATATTGCTTTATTACAAGGAAAAGTATTTAATTCTGTATTAATCTTTAATAAAGAAGTGATTTAACCTAAATCTAACTGTTCCTAGTTCCGAACATAATTTTCACCGTTAGTGCATTAATTGAACAGCTATAAAATACATGGAATTTTATTGCATCAATCCCAACAAACATACCTTCGAATTTCTTTACGAATAGAATACTTAAATGTACTCCTTGAGTATTGCAGAATATAATCTTTACACATTACGAAAGATTAAATTGATGAAATTCTTAGTTATATTCATAATGTAAACAAATAGTAGCCATATTGGAGTCACTTAATATAGCTCAAAAATAACTCACATTTTCCGCAAGGATCGTAAAGTATTTCGTATTGTTTTTTATTACCGTTCGACGTAGTATTACTGGATAAAATTATACTTTATATTCAATGAAAATATTTCTGCTTTATTTCATAACAGAAAAATGAACTATTTCCTTTGTTCGTCACGTAGTAACGTCTCTCATTCTCTCTCTCTCTCTCTCTCTGTCTCTTATAGTTTTTTGACGCTCAGTAATTAAACACAAAATTATCATGATTTTCAATTATATTTCTTTCCATCTTTATGCTACCGTCTCTCGAGATTTTGAAGCATATGTGTTCAATTTGTTTTTGTAATCTGTCTACGCGTTTAAATGTGTTTAGGAATAACTGGTACTTATTTATATAAACCCAAAAATGTATTTGATTCTATATTAATCTTCAGTCAAGAAATTATTTAACCTAAACCTATCTGCTCCTAGTTCCGTACATACTTTCGACCGATAATTCATTAACTGAACTGCTGTAAAATACATTGAATTTTATTCCATCAACTGAACAGCTGTAAAATACATTGTATTTTATTCCATTAATCAAAACAATTTCTTTACGAATAGAAGACTTAATTATTCTCCTTGAGTATTGCAGGATATAATTGTCCATCAGTCTTGAGACATGACGAAAGATTAAATTGATGAAATTCTTAGTTAGATTTATAATGTAGCCATAATGGTAGCCATATTGGAATCACTTAATATAGCTCAAAGATAACTTACATGTTCCGCAAGGATTGTAAAGTATTTCGTATTGTTTTTTATTATCATTCAATGCAGTATTACTCGATTAAATTATAGTGTATATTAAATGAAAATATTTCTGCTTTATTTCATTACGGAAAAATGAACTGTTTCCTTTATTCGTAGCGTAGTAACGTCTCTCTCCCTCGTGTGACGTCATCTTACATTGACGCTCAGTAATTTAACACAAAATGATCAAATTTTTCCATTATAATTCTTTCCACCTTTATGCTAGCGGTACGTTTTCTCATGTTTTGAAAAATATGTGTACCAAGTTTCGTTTCAATTGGTCCACGCGGTTAAATTTGTATAGAAATTAACGTAAATACATACCTACATATATACAAATATACATACTTTTTGATATAGATTAATATATTATTATAATTATTGTGAATGACAACCGATAAATCTGTGAGTGTAGAATTTGTATTGTATTGTATTGTATTGAGCAAAGAGGACTTGTATTAGGAGTGAGGCTAATGACTGAAGAATGTGTTTGAATTAGTGCTAACTTTGATGTCTGAAATATTTATGTGTAAATGAAGGGTAAAACCTTGTTTGAAGATTAGAAATTATTCATGAATATATAACTTCTCACACAAGTAATCGTAAGTCGCGACCACGTCAATGTATATATGAGGTATTTTTCTAATGAGCCCCCGTCATTTTGAATAATAAATAAATATATTTATATGTCCTCGTAGTGTTTAACTTTCCGCGTCCAGCAGTCCATTGTCACGCTGAGCCGGACATTACCTTTTTCCTCTTCTGGTCCGTCGTCCCGCCAAGCCGGACGGCACTTTCCTGGTTACTTGTTTAATATTCATAAACGCCAATAATACCTCATTTTCTTCCTGAAAGTAGTGTCTCCTAATTGTAAAGTGGATTTTGCATATTTTCTACTTACAATTGTCATCGTTTCCGTATTAATATTATTGTTGAAGATTGCACCGCATACTAATCGTATTAAATAGTCTGCAAGTTAGTGACTTAATAAACTTATCTAATAGTGAAGACGAACTTTATAACTCATTTTCTAGATAATCACAATACAGCGAGGAATACTTCTGAGGAAAACCGATGATCATAGCATTCCTCACCCTCAAAACATATTATGTGGTCGAAACTGCTAGCTAAAAGTAATTCAGTTACTCGGCGTTTTTCCTTATCATCGACATGGGTTAAATATGTCATCTAAAGGGGGGACAAAATATAAAAAGACCACCATGGATCCGTTTCGACCAACAGACGATAAAAACGGTTGAAGAAACCGAATATTTAGGCATCTTGATTGATAACAAATTAAAATTCACTAAACACTTTAAATAAATTTCAGATAAGGCAAATAGAACCACCCAACCAATCATCAAGACGGGAATGACCCACATGACAATACTTTCTCCTTGGCTCGACAGCCCATGAAGGGCCTTGACCTACCGAAACGGCTTCCAGACTCTCATCTTACATGACACGTGGTCAGAGTGTCAATTCACCCACAGCCTTAACCCCCGTTTTCGTGACCAGGACGACCACAAACATCCACGTCCATGCCGGGATTGAACCCGGGACCTCTGTGTTGCGAGGTAATGACGATGGCCACTAACACCACAGCAGGGACCCATTACAATATCGCCCCCCAAAATATTTCTAATATATCAGAATACAATTTTCAACAGTTCTCACAAAAACTGTAGTTGAATAAGCACTCCAGGTTTTCCAAAGAAATTTCTTCCCTCGGCATTAGGAGCCCACAATAGAAGGCTCTCCAAATACGTAGTGACTCCCCCTCAATCGACCTATTAGCTAGGGCTAGAGCAGCTAAGTATTGACTAAAGAAGAGAATGTTAGAAAACGTAGCAAACATAAAAGCAGAAGATTAATCCACAAAAAATTGGATACAAGAAGGGTGGAACAAAAGATGGACGGAAACAGTCCGGTGAGGATTAAAACGAACTACAACGAGGAAAACACAAGTGTCCCGATGTGGGGGAGAGAACCGCAAAGGGTTGATTATGATTATATCAGGACTTTCATAATTAGCGTCATGACAAGTCTATATCAGAAAAATCTTTCTCTTGTCTTTTCATCACAAGATCATGACTCCATTCTTCGTATATAATTTTGTGTTTCTTAGATTTTCCTGTCTCTTTCTTGATCTCATCAGGAATACCAACTCTATTTATATTTAAAATTCCCGTAATAGCAAAATTCATTTGAAGAAGTTGAGTTAAAAACGCTAGCTTATTAGTCATAAAAATTATCATCAAATTTAGAATATAATAGTTAACAAACACAACGTTTCATCCCTGATTAGGACCTCATCAGGTGTACAATTAAATTCCGTTACCTTAAAAAAATTAAGAAACAAAGTCATACATACTTGATAATTTAAAAAAAATTATGAATAAATGTTATTACAGAGTGTTACAATTAAATTAATAAATTTCCATAATAATTTCCATAAATTAATTTTCAATCAACTAATTTTTTATTTTAACAGATTTACGACGTTTCTTTGGGTTGGTTTGGAGTCTTGAATATTAGTTAAAGGATGAATACATGTCTATTAAGTTCTTCTTGCTCAGGAGGCATAAGAAGCGTTGCTGTTTGACTTATTTACCTCAAGCTAGTTTTGGTGCATAAGGCAAATTCTGTCCCGATGAATTCTGACCAAGACTTGTGCCACCCCGTGTGTGTGATATTGTTTGCAGAGTTTGGGGGAGAGAGAGAGAGGACCGAGTGTACCTGTCTCTAATCAGCGCCCAGACGCAGAACCGCGGCTAATGAGAAGCGTCGGTGTCACCGCCAGCGCCTGGCCGCTAATCTGCAGGGGCCTACTAATTGAGCCACCAGGTAGCCCGTCGTTAGAGGGTGTCTAACCTATACTCTCCCCCTGGCAAGACGTGGGTCGGTAGCCTACTCGAATTACACTTACATCCACCCATGTTAGACAGCTAAATAGCTCTGCGGTATTGTTTATTACAGCAGTAAACTTCTGTCAGACAGATTTCGTAATTCCAATAGTCTTCATGTACTAGCTGAGTGTCGGCGCAGCCCGGGGTATTTATTTAAATTAACCCGGAGTAGAAATTGATTCGACACTAACCTCTTGGTAAACATTTCATTTAACCAGCATCAATAGCGCCAGTGTAACAACATGAATCCATTTACAGTCTCTTCCCCGACCAAACCCCTCGGTATCTAACTACAAATAAACCAGGATGATGACTGACGGTATTCGGGAATCCTCCTACTACATAAAATAAGTGTCTAAAAAATCACGATGTGTTAAAACAGTAAGAAATACTCGCTAACTTCATAAAGTCTAAACATACTCCCGGTACCTTAAAAGAGTAGAGAAATACTACCTTTAACGAAACAGAGACCAAAATATAGTTGGTACTCTAATAAAAAAAAATTAGCCGGATCCTTAAAAGGGTCAAAGCCACTCCGGGTAAAGTTTTCTGAACTGTGTCCACCTCCAAAATTCCATCAATCACCATTATCAATGCGAGAATTAAACTCAGCGACTCCTATAATCCCGGAATCGATAAAAATATCGGTCTTTCTTTATTATTATTTATGTAAACCCTTTCCACCACCTCCCATATGGTAAGGGTTTTTCCCTCTCTTGCCTTTTTAGTTTAAATTAGACACTTAAAAATTCTAGAATGACACTATAAAATTAAGCGACCCCGGAAACATTTTATTCGACGCTAATAATGGCCGTTTAGGAATGTTTTAAAATTCCACCCCAACCCCTAGAGGCGATTGGCGTGTCGTAACTCCTCAGTGTTTGTTCCTGTTCAGTATTTTTGATCAATCTGGGGTTAAACCTGAAGTAGATTTGCTACTAAAAATACTCGTTAGGGGTCTAGCAGTCGGCCTTAATAGACTAAGACACAGAAATAATTTTTTATCATTATTCAGCCATTAAAATATTTATAATATATCATTGAAATGATCTGAAACATATCGGATTTCTAAGCTGAAAAAATAAACTTATTCTACAAAGAATGGCTAATTAAAAATTAAAACACTGTGTAAACCCTGGGTTTGTCCGTAATGAAACTTTCTGAAATTTTAATTCATAAGTCCCACTTCTGTAAAAAGAAAACACTAATATTTATCCTCCGTAATCATATTTCCTTTTCTTTTTGAACAAACGGCGTGATGCCGCTAATTAAAATTTCATAGTCTTTCCTGTTCCCTCCTTGTGCGATTGTTGACATTACTTCTTTATTTTACGTTGAAATTGTGGTTCTGGCTGCCTTTTGAAAGACGTAATTAGTTCTCAGCCATCTAGATAAGGTCATCGTGTAACACAAAGTCTCTGGCAGTTTCTCTCAGGTGGTAACGTTTGAAGTTTACCTTCAGCAAGTCCTTTCTTACAGTCTTTTTTATTTACGTTACTCTTTCATTGTTGATGTTTTTTCTTAATTTGTGTTTCGTTCGTCTCCTTTGCTTCCACTCTGTCGTCCATTCTATTTATGCTTGGTAACTAATACGATTCATAAAACATTTAATTAGTTAATTACTTTTATCCTAATTGACAATAAATCACTAGAAATTTATCCCTTATTTAGGGAGTGTCGTAGTAAAAATCAGAATTACAAAATCTGCAGAAGTGCATAAATTTTAAAACAATTTTATTCATAGCCAGTACTGGAGTCTATTATTACTCCTTTCGGCTCTTAAAGAAATGGAAACGTTGAAATATATTTTCTTTATATTTTTGTCAGTCTAAGAAAATTTTTATCGAAGAAGTTTATCAAAATTAAAAATTTAGGAACTTTTTCTTATTATTTTATTTTTTTCACCTGATAAGTAGAAAAAAATAAATAATCAATTAATTGAATAATTGACTTACTGGCGATTGCATTCATTCAAAAATCAATAATTATTTTTAAAATATTGTGGCTAAAAATAAGTTTTTACTCAAATGCATCGATCTCAACTTGTTTAAAATGAATAAAATTGATTGATTATGGATGTAATTAGTACTGAGAAAAGAAGTAAACGTTAACTACAATAATTTGAATACGAGCCATCAACATTTTAAATCAGAAATTTATTATTGAATAAAAATTTAAAACATTACAATAGAAATTTTGGAACTTCTTGAGGTATTGCAAAATTTAAATAAAATATATAATTTAAAATTCGTAATAATTCAGTACATAAAACGTAGGGGAACATTAATTTCTAATTTTAAATTTGCAAACACGTTGCTTAATTTTAAATTTTTATTCCCAATAAATTTCTGACTTAATAGGCTGAAGTTTTTTTATTTCATTTCAAAATTTGAAAGTTTGTATGTTAAAATTTTGAAGAGGATTACTTTTAGCCGTATAATATTGGAATAACAGTTATTTATGCAATTTTCTAATCGTTAATACAATTTTTTTTGGAAGGGGGAAAGTAATTGAACACTTTTTCTCTTTTTACGTATCATTAGAGGTAATTACAAGAAAATTGTTTCTTGGGTTCATTGTTCATTGATCCCTGTTTTATTATTTTTTATTATTTTTAGTCAAATTATAAATTGCTTCTGTAATTGTAGAATGAATTGAGAAAGGTTCAAATTTTATCATTCCTAACTTTATTCTCAGCACATTACCCTTTATATTACGCATGAAGATATGATTATTTGTTAGGATATCCTCTAACATAAATACACAGGTGAATTTCCCATCCGTGCGGTTTCTTGAGAAGGAGAGAAGAGAAGAAGGAATATTATAAAAAAATTATGAATTTATTGTGTTAAATGTATAATTATTCCGATATTAGCGTGTCTCATGTATTACTTAGTTTAAGTCACAAGTATGAACACTATTATGAAAGCTTAATTATTATATTAATAATATATATTTATATATATATATTGATTTTTCAAAATACTCTTTATTCTTATTACATACGCATCATATTTTTTTTTGAACTTCCAAACAAAATGTTATTTAAGTCCATCATAAAATCACAACAAATCATTAATTTCTGTTCTTATATTTATTTCACATATCACACTTCCTTATGCTTAAGTCATATATTTATTTAGCCTAAACTATAAAATTTATCTTCGTTCTTTTTTTCCCACTCTTTCTTTTTCACTTGGCGTATGCCACTGAATTCGGTATTAGTAAAGCAACGTTACTATTGCAGTGTAAATCTACGATTCTGCTTGTTTCCACAAACAAAAAATCATTTAACTTTAATACTAGAAAGAAAAAAAAAGGTTTCATTCAACACAAAAAAGTTGCAGAGTTGTTTATGATACGGTAATAGATTTATAAACCCCCCACCCTCACTATGTACAAGTTCTAAATTACGCCTGGCATTTTTGTTCAAGTGATTTCTTCTATCACAGCCACGTTCACCTTGTCCAACAGAAATAACTTTGCAGCTTTATTTAGAAGCACTTTACCCTCCATATCCGTCTTGGCCGTAGAAACCCTGAAAACAAAAATGAAAATGTTACAGTTACTTAAGTACGACGTTCGTAATTTTCCGTAAAATGACTTTTAACAAAGTCGTTTATTTTAAATATAAATTTATGTTAAGTTTACAAAAATGTACATAAACAAAAACCTGGTTAAAATTTTTCATTACTTTCCTTTCATTATTCAGTGAAAAAGCATCCGTCTTGCCTTAAGGAAATCCGAAATGGAAAATAAATATTGGTAATGTGACGTTTATTTCAGGTCAGAAACATTGACTTCAGTCAATATGAAAGAAAAAAAGCTTAAAAGGTTTTCTAAAAAATAAAGAGGAGGAATGATGAATAATTGGCAGTGGAATCGGCATTTCAATTAAATTTTCTTAATCAACAGTTCTTAATCCACTATTATTTGAAAAAAATAGTAAATTTAGGCAAAAATTAATGACGAATTGTATAAAAATCTGGCATTGTAACAAGTCAATTATTTTTTTTGAAACGAAAAGTAAATATTAGGAATCTCAAAATATAAATAAGTAAAGAGTTTAAATTTCTTATTATCATCTTGGTAATAATAGTTAGATGGAGTGATTTTTCCGCATATATTAGTAATATTTGCAGCATTAGGGAAAGGGATTTCAAATCAAAGATACAGGCCTCAAGTTGTGGTGCGACAAGTATCAGTAGCCCGACCCACCTGGTTCAGGTTTCTCCAGTGATTGAATCAGATACAGGAAAATGCCAGGTAGGTTCCTTAAACAGTAGTCTTTGGCTACCTCGTTCCTTCCCCTCTTCTGTCACTATTGTAACGTGTTTGCTGGTCGATAGAGATTGGTTGATGGAGAGTATTTGCAAAAAATGAACGGTTCCCTGCCAGAAGATGCATGCCATGAAAACTGACAATGATTTCGTGCAGTGCAATGCTGATTTGCGACTTAGAAAGGAAAATTAATATGAGAATGATCTCGAAGGCTTAAAGGTGTAGAAAAGTCGAGGGAAGAAGGGTATGGTTGGGGGTAGGTTCAGGGAGGCTGATCAGGAAGGAATTGGAGGTTTGGTGGTTTTACCAGTCAAGACACAGATGTAAAGTGTTTAGCAGTAGTATATTTGCAGTTATATATACTAGCTGTAAGTGTTGAAGGAAGAGGGTAGAGTAGAAAGGGAGACAACTAGAAAGAGATGGAGACGTGCGGCTTCGTTAGGCCGCACACTGGAAGCGACGAAACTGTCGGCGACGTTTTGCCTCGAGTCAAAACGTCGCAAGCTGTCTGAAGCAAAATGACTTCAGTCAAAACGTCGGAAGTAAAATGACTCGAAGCAAATCGTCGCCGACAAAATGTTTCAAGCTGTCTGAGACGGTTTCGAGCTGTATCTAGCAACCAAATATAACTCATAATATCAGTGAAGATGGAGCGTGACGACGAAATAGCTGTTATTATTTATTGTTATATTGTTGGAAGAAGACAAAAGTTCTCGAGATTTACACCCAATTAATACGAAAAGAAATATAAACGGTTTTCTTATATTATTACATACATACATACATTGATTTTTAACTTATTATATTGCGGGAATACTACGAGTTCTGCCTCTTCCTCGTCTGCAAGATTATTAACTAATTCTAATAATTTTACTTTAAAAGTTCTTTGCCGTCTTTTTGAGAGTTTTTCAATGTCCGGCAGCAGCCCTTTAAAAAAATGCATAATATTTTCTGCTGCAGTTTTTTTTCTTCCTTTAGTTGGGGGTCTGGAATCAAAAGAACTTGATGATTGTGTGTTCTCTACTAATAGCTACAGCTGCAGGCACGTCTTCTTCCTCGACTATATTGCCGACACTTTGGTGTTGGGATGCAAACAAAGAAATTCCGGGTTCTCGAAAATGCGATGCTGGTAAATCCAGAAAAAACAAAAATAATCATTCTTGCCTGTTGCGTTCTTCACAGCGTGATTAGAGAAAAAGAGGGAAGTATGTCAGAAATTCAGAGAGAACTGTTTGCACTTGAAGATGACATTGATCCTTCTCAAACAGTTTTCAGAGGATCAAATCCTGCCTATGGATTTATTTAATTCCAACTACGGCAGCATAGTTTCATTTAGTCTATTAGAAGTTTGTGAAGAAAATATTATATTGATTGTAAAAACAGTGTAACAATGACTGGTCATTACAACAAACTATTATTTAAATAAATAATGTAGGTACAGAATAATAATAATAATAATATAAACTGTCTCTTTCTTTCGCATATTCGTTTAATTTAATTTATCAACAATACGCGTGCTTCGTTCATTACACAATATTAACTATAGCAGCAAATTAATTCAATTCAATACACACACACTCATATATATATATATATATCCATTTTCGCCTTCCTTTGTCAAGTAAACACCAATACAGAAATGAATATTTGGCGGCAAAGACAAGGTTAGGTTTCCCGTTATGTGCTGGGCGCATGCGCAGTGCTGTTTGACTCGTCAGGCAATGCGACGAGTCATAATTCCATCTGTCAGCGTCCGACACGACGAAACATGACTCGAGGTGTCTGGCTGTCACGAGGCGACGGTCACGGACCGTCTCAAACCGTCGCGCCGTGTCGGACGCGACAGTTTCGCCTGGTGTGCGCCGCTGCATAAGGAGCCCAATGTATTTTATTCCTCGAGTCGTCGTCCGACAAAATGACTCGTCGCGTCGCTTGCAGTGTGCGGGCGGCCTAAGGCCTTAGGGGAAGCAGATATTGTCTGATGAGGCTTGGAACCCGTCGCATTTAAAGGTCGCGCGTGCGGTGGCGAAAACGCCTCATTGAGGACGAATTTCAAGTGTCCTAGTTCAAAATCGTAAAGGAATACATCGTTACACTATCCCTTCCTTTGGTATTGCAGGGAAATTGCGACAACGTGGTTTAATATTTAGTAGCCAGAAGGAAAAAAATATTGAGTACATATTATTGCAAGAAAATTGGTTCGGACACACTCTTGGTTTAATTGAAGGAAAAATATCAATTACATGAAGTGTCAGGTGAAGGATTTGTCATATCTAAGAATTAAAGTCGTGAAGAAAATATTAGAAACCTGACTAAATGGAGAGGTTAATATTCATATGTCAATGGAACATGAACTACAGAATAAAACTTCTTTAATTTTGCGGTGTTCGTCTCCAATCTGCAGCTCCTATTTTTTTTATCTTTCTGTTTTGTAACTATATTTTTCTAACAATGACTGTGCTGTACGGGGAATTTTTGCTCACCTGCAGCCATCATCTGCGCCAGAGTTCCAGCGCGAGCGTAAACAGCAACACAAGCCCGTGGCGACGAGGCCTGAAGGCGACGGCCGAAGCCTCCTGTCTCTGAATAGCCGCCGTGTTGTCTCCTGCAACAGAAGCCATTGTCCGAGACTCACAATGGGACGTTGTCGTCGTCGTCAGATAAGGCGAGGACGGAGACGCTTCGGGCGCGTTCCGCGACTTCCACAAAGCGACGGACCGTGACCGAGTCGCGCTTCTGGAGTCGGAAGTTGGTGCGAAGGCTTGGGTCAGGTATGATGGACACGTCAGTGAACTTTACACAGCACTGCAAGTACGGATGTGAAGGAACACACGAAAACTTTCTCGAAGAAATCATCGGTATCTGAATACCAAGAGCAAGAAAACATTTCTAGATAAAATTACATAGTAAAAAAGTACTATTTTTTTTCAAGTCGAAAGCCACTTTCCTTCGAAATCCGCTGCTTCAATTAAGCATGAGGAAACATTGCTTTGAATCCATTATAAAGGGAAGCAGAGTGGACATAGGGTGAACTATCCGGTGATTGAACTCCCGATCATCCCCCGAGTGAACAAACGTTGTTCATATAAATGGAATATTAAGAACAGCGGAGAAATAGAGAACTAAAATAGTTGCATTGAACACCTGCACATGGTATCCAATCATTGTGTTTTTTCTGACTGGTCCATTCCTGAAGAATCCATAGTCAAATCAACAGTTGGTTGTAAGCCATAGCCTAGAGTCTTGACTCTAAAGCTAACTTTATTTAATTACTGATTGGATCCTAGTATGATTTATTAACTTAAAATTGTACTAATTTTACATATTTTATGTAGGTAAAGAGATATATAGTATAGAATTTACTAGGGGGAACTTTGTTCATTAACTGGGTGTTATGTACATAATTTTTTTTTAAATTAATTTTTTTTTGCACGTAATTTTCCAAATGTTGTATACGAAAATACCTAGCAACAAAAATGTCATCAGGAACGAAAGTGGTATGGACGGGATGAAGGCAAAATCTGTAAACACGACATCCTTTATTTTAAAGTTTTTGTTCACTGAATTGTTCACCCTGTAACTAATTAGAACGGCATAGCTGAGAAATGTACAGAAATTTAATTATGAATACGAAACACCAAGAAACCAGCCTTTCAGGGAATGTTGATCCCCTTTCTCTTAATCATTACAAAAGTGAAGTGCGGTGTTTTTAAGCAGAATCCATTAAATTTACGTGAAGGGGGGAAATGTTAATCGGAACGTGCGAAGTAATTTTAAGAAAGGTCTGAGTGACAAATGAACAGAACCTCGTAGATGCACCCAATTATTATTTCTCCATATAATATTTATATAAAGAAAAAGCATCAAACCATTAGACAGAAATTCATTACGAAAGAGTAATAAAATATAATGCAATATATTGTAAATTCCATTTGGTTATTGGTTTTGTGGGTTTTTGGTATTCTTCGATCTATAATAATGAAGGAATTTGAACGTTTGTATAGTAATTATGGACGTATTAACTCCTTTAAGATATTTAAATTTACTATTTAACCATATATTTGTTCTGTTTGTGATTGAAAACGAGTTAATAATCGGAAGCGACAATCGGGGGAACGGGAGCGAAGATTCTTATTGTCGAGTACGAAATAAAGCTCGACATACTTTATCCCGGCAGAGTCCTAATGATCTGTGGAGATCTCACTTGCTTGCTATACGCCGTAAAAAGAACATTGGAAGTAAGATAGTGCCGATTTATTTAAATTCAGCGTGAGGTCAAATCACGAGGTTTTTATTACGGTAGAGTCCAGCCTGCAATTTATGGAAATATTTTCATCTTCCCCACTTAAAATGTGTTTTCATGTCTACTAAAGGAGCTTGTTTGTAATTAACATCTCGAAAAAAGTATTTGAATTTTTTAAAATATTGTGATAATAAATGTGTTGTTTTGAAATTATGAATTTCAAGAAACCTGACCAATTTATTTTAAAGAACCATTTAAATAATTAAGCTAATAAATAAAGCAGAGTGTTTGTTTGTATGTTTGTTTGTATATATATTTGTATGTTCCTCATACAAATCTACACCAGTCACCAAATTTCGTACACATGTTCTTTGCGTTCAGAAAACAAACACTGTCTGGATCAGACGCGTCTACCACCCTCAGAAGCGGGGGTAGAAATATTTAAACATGCTAAAACAGTCGATATTTTAGTCGGATAAATATTTTTAGGGGTCAAAGATATTCGTAGTGTTTCTACCGATGTTATCTGACTGCAACATCATCGGAACGGAGGACCCTTAGGGTTGGGGGTGGACGCGTATTACTAGAAAATAACGCTAATACAATCAAGATTGGTGTCAAATCCAGTTTTATGCATGTATCTGAGTTTAATGATGACATTCAATTCGCCATTTAACCTTCAGGGGCGGGGCTACACGGGGGTAGAATTTTTCTAACTGGTTAAATGGTCGATATTTGAGTGGAATAAATAATTGTTAAGGTCAATGACGTTTATATAATATATATACCGATGTTTTCAACTCCTTTCGGCATGAGAGCTAAGCACACATAGGGGTCTGGGTGAAAATATTCAAACAATGTAACCGGCCGACAACACATTTAATGAAAGGGTCGAGTTGCGTTACATAAAAATAACCAAAAAGATACCTAGATTGGAGTCAAATCTGGGGTTATGGATAAATGACATCTCGGGCAACGCCGGGCACCCAGCTAGTAATGCATAAAATAATAAAATTAATAACTAAAATTTTACAATATGTACATCAATACATTTGCAATCTAAAAATCCCAGGAAAATAAATTTTGCGAAATATTGTTCAGTCCTTTCCGCTTCAATAACACTAATAAAGGTAATGTCCAGAAAATCAATTTTAAGTAAAAAAAAATAGGTTATAAATTAAATTAATCAACGTTTATCTCGATTGCGACGAGATTATTTGTTAATCCGCGAATCCTGGGAGACGCTGTAAAACATGTTATTTGACCAGAGAAATTAATTTGTAAGCTTTATGCCATGAAACGCCAAATTTACAGTAATTAACACAAACGCAGAGAGTGGCGGGTCGGGGGGACGATAGGAGAGGGATCTATCGTAATTAATGAATGTTTGTGTTAATAGTCACTTCATTCCGAATAATCACGGAAAAGATAAACAAATTTGCGGAACAATAATCACACGTATTGACAGTGTTTATTTATTAATAAATAATGATATAGAGAATATTTGTATATTATTAAGGATAAAATAATACGAATAGTTGGTTTAATATTAATTTTCAACGCGTTTTACTTATTTTTAAGCAATATCGAGTCCCTACTTTGGGCATTAGAGATTTATTAGGATGCAATTTCTGATTGTCTTGATCTATTAGAGCTCAGGAAAAGCTTGTGTTTGGAAATATATTCTTCCTGTGTTAATTATGGATATCTGGGATGATATAGATATTTCGTATAATATTAAAAATTAATTTGGTGCCTAAAATATTATTATTATTGGTAATTTCTACAATCAAGACATCTATTTATTGTCTTTGAAACGCGAAATCGTTGATATTGTATAAATATCTTCTAACTGTCTTTACATGACAAAATAACAGGATTTAAAAATATTCATCGATTTGTGTAGCTATTTTTCTAATGAATCGAAAGACCGGGGTAAATATTGTCAATATCATTCGAGGGCTAATTAAAAATATTTATACATAAACAACAGAAATCAGAAAAAAGGTATTTATTTATGGAAGATTAAAGGGTTAACTAGGGTCCCCGGGCTATGGTTTAAGGATCATACCCGGCATTCGCCTAAAAGAAATGCAGGACAAACCCTAGAAAAACCTGCACCCACGCCCTTCCGATAACGGGAGAGGAGTTTGCTGTGGGGACGCAGCATTCCCTTCTCCGTACCTCGACCAGTTTAGGAGGCAGCTGGCCGACTATTCCAATGGGAATAGCGGACATCTCTTACCGTATGCCCAAGGTCTGTGACCCCGGAACATGCACCTCTCAGAACAGGCCTCGGCTTGTGGGAATCTTAGTTCAAAAATGGAGAGGAAAAGGCATCCCCAAAGGTAGCCCCTTCGTATTTCTCCTACAAGGTTCTACCTGCGAGAGAATATCCCTCGCAGGTACTGTGGTCGACGCCCTTCCGTGGGGGGTGTAGACAGGCTATGTATAGGGTAATCGACATAGTGGCAACTTCCCTCTTATAGCATAGGAAAGGGATTTGAAAGGGGGGATGCGGAAGGGTGGAGGAAGGTAGCCAAGGGTAACTAGGGCATTGGGTACTTGTCCCACGCCCTTCCGATAGCAGGAGAGGAGTTTGCTGTGGGGACGCAGCATTCCCGTCGCCTGCCTTTACCAATTTAGGAGGCAGCTGGCCGACTATTCCAATAGGAATAGCGGACAACTCTTACCGTATGCCCAAGGTCTGCGACCCCGAAACATACACCTTTCAAAACAGGCCGAGGTGCCTCGGCATATGGGAACCTTAGTTCAAGAAACCAGAGAGATGTGAAGGCATCCCCAAAGGTAGCCTCCTCCAGAGCTCTCTGGGAAGGTTCACCTGCGAGAGAATCCTCTCGCAGGCTTCCTTCGACGCCCTTCCGTGGGGTGTGTAGGGTAATCCACATAGTAGCAACTCCTCTCTTATAGCATAGGAAAGGGATTTGAAAGGGGGGATGCGGAAGGGTGAAGGAAGGTAGCCAATAAATAATTGTTTTATACGTAAGGAGTGATATGAAGTTTCAACCGTGACAAGAAAAATGTCATAACTCGGGAATGAATAAAGATTGTCATATTTTCTACAACGTTTTTTTTTTGGTTTACTAGTTTCTTAACTCTAGTGACGTCATACGCCATGAGTAACCAAATTATAATTTGAAATAAAAAATACTTCACTTAATTTTTGGTGTTTATTAATTCAAATATTTATAATTTAGCACTGGATTTCCCTTCATTTCAGCATCTATTTAAAATAAGATAAACATTTTAATCTACATTAATTATATACCCTTCTCTGGCTCTTTCAGAGGGGGTGAGACGACACTGGTGTTACTAATCTAGTGATGTCCTGTGGTTTAGCATGTATCATTAGATTATTTTTTTTCCGTGTAATAGTAAAGTGACCTTTGCGTACCTTGCGAGACGTAGACGTTGATGGTGTCAGGTTCAGTGTCCGGAGCACTGCACGTGTAGTTGCCGGAATCCGCACGGGAGGCGTGCGTGATGACGAGTCTCGAGTGAGTCCTCGGACCCGGTTCCGTGCTGACGGCAACGCTCCTCGAGCCGTCGTAGTTGACAACGTGGTCGTTGTGGTACCAGAACACGTACTGCGGTGGCGTCGGACTCTGCGGGGCAAACAGCGACATATCACGTACAGCAAACAACAAGCGTGTACGGACGATCAACAAGTATCCTTAACAACACAGGGGCTGGAGGCAGAAACACTCTTGACTCCTCCACGAAAACTTTGTAATAACGGAAAATGAGTTGACTAGTTCATCCACAGTAATTTAAATCACTTAAACATTCAAAAGGGGGTTTTAAGAATCTAATAAACGGAATGTATATTTAATATCCAAACATTTAATTAACCCAAAGCAATTTGAAATCAATTACGGAAATATATGCATGTAATTATAAAACGAAAACATGTCAGCGATTTATTAGAAATTGTTCACTCTTTTCCGTCATGGAATAACAGGCATATATTGAGCGACAGTTTAGTGAAACGCTAAATGAATAAAAAACATTTTATTTGGATTAATTATTACGCCAGGAATTGGATTCTCAAGTTGAAAAATAGGTGTAAAATAACGTAAGAGAGTTTTATTAATAACAATACAAACGTTGTTTTACTTAAAATTATGAAAATGAAAATAAATAACGGTTATATTTATTACTATCGGGGTGCCCAGCGTTGCTATTATACTTATTTATACAAACCTGAAAAAGTATTTAATTGAATACTTAAATATACTTCTTGAGTATTGTAGGATATAATTGTCCCTCAGTCTTCAGACATTATGAAAGATTAAATTGATAAAATTATTAGCTAGGTTCACAATGTAAACAAATGGTCGTCATATTGCAGTCACTAATGTGCCACGAAAATTAACTTACATTTTCCGCAAGGAAAGTAAAGTATTTCGTATTGTTTTGTCATTATCATTCGACGGAGTATTTCTGGAAAAAATTATACTTTTTAATAACTGAAAATGTTTCTTCTTTGTTTCATTTCCATAAAAAGGAACTATTTCCTTTGTTAGCGGCGTGGTAACGTCCGTCGCGTAACGTCACGGTCTCTTGGCGCTTTAACACAAAATTACCACGTTTTTCAATTATAATTCTTTCAACATTTATGCTAGGCGTTTCCCACCCTCACAGTGCCGTTTCTCGTGTTTTGAAGAATATATGCACCGAGTTTTGTTGCAGTCTGTTCACGCGTTAAAATTTGTATAAATTATAATTACAAAAGTAAAAGCATTTGGGACCATTTTTCCTATGTCTTCAACTGTTGGTATGATTTATTTACTTTGCTCATATTTACATTTGTAGAATTGGGTTAATGATCCGTGGTTCCTAAGAAACTCTACAATCGACGAAGACATCCAAATCTTTACCATCAACACAATAATCAACAAATCCATATTTTCTCTAATCGAAAGTAGCCTGACTCACCCAAATCCGACCATAGAATACAAACTCAAACCGCCGTCTGAAACAAAAACTCCTAATTCACCTCATACTTCCCCGCCAACACTCAAGACACTTCTTGGCAAATCCTCATCCCATCAACTCCAATATATCCTTGCCTGATAACCCACCTATGACATCCAGTACCCAACACTCCAGACCTTTACAAAAAACTGTGGGGCCAAAGATATGGCCCACACTAACGTCGACGCGGCAACGCAGCCTTCCCCCTCTCCCGTTCACCTTTGAGAGGCACCGGAGAGAGGGAACCCGCTTTGTACACTGCGCTTGGCCAGGCTAGACGTCCAAATAAAGTTCTCGTGCAAGCAACCACGTGTTGTCTCTTTCTTCACAGCCACGTGGTCCTAAAAAACCACCAAACACCCATCTCATATTACACCCCAAACTCGTAAGAACTACAAATCAAAAACTCAAGGGCTGGAAAGTCACTGGACTCTCAACCAACTTAATAAATAATTTGAATTATTTACCATATTTATTGTAAACACTTGTAAATTTATAAACAAAAAACTACAACCAAAAGTTAAAAGTTTTCAATAATAATAATAATAGAAGATAATTGTGTGAAATCTAAGGAAGAGGGCGGAAACGTAAGGTTATGTTTTTTGAGCAATAATGACGGTCTACTGTAAGGAGTTTGATAATAAATATTTATTGTTTACTCAGATTTTTTTTCACTGGTTTTGTTTTCTATTTAAAATATTCTATTTTTACTCTATTCCATATGTTGGACATAGGCAACTATTTAAAGATATTTATTAATTCAGGTTAACTTTTGTTGCTCTGACAGGTAATTTATGTTAATGATGCTGATGTAATGATGTGGTGTAAGTGTAAATAATTAACAAAAATCAAATGTTTATTTTTAAGAAGCACATGAAAACTTTTTTAAGAACTTGAAACGATCTACGGAAAACCTTTTGAAAGAGCGTATGCATTGTTATTTGATTCAGTGCCGAAAATTAGCACGGTTATGAAAAGCGATTTAGAATATTTCACAGGAGAATGGCAGCAGCTGGCGCCCGCCATCGCCGTATAAAACCATGTCGACGCGATTAGCGCTTTTGATTACTTTCAGCTTTTACTGCGGCAATCTGGAGTCGTTGAACATCGTTTCCATTTAGTTGGTCGCAGAAGTCACTTCCACCGCTGTCCCCGGGGCTAATTTAAGTTTCGCCACATTGGCTAAACTGCAGTCACGATTTACCTGTGGTCTGCGGCGGGCAGCAAATGCTCGGCTCTCTGCACGCTCCACTTAAACCTCACATTTACCTCCTCCCTCCAACCCCACACGACAGCGGGAAAAAACCTGGCTGCTAATTCCTAAATTTCTTTCGATAATAAAATGGAATCTACAATTATCGTTTCAATTTGAATTTTATTTTCAATGTTTGAAACCATTTTTTGACTACCTAACGAATTTATTTTGAATTACAATTAGGAACGCTGGTTAAGATAAATTAAACAGGTTCAGTTACATTAAATTTTTAATCATTGTATAAACACTTGATATTGAACAAACTTAATTATTTATTGCCCACACTAATCAAATTTTTACTTTTATTTATGGATATCATTAGTCGTTGTGAAAATATAGTAAATTAAAAAAATATATAAACAATGTTAATATTAACAAATTTAACATAAATTTTTATAATGCAGAAGAATTAAATTATAATTTTGTAACTGTAAGTACACACTGCGTTGTAATATAATGCTGGGGGCGATTTAATTTTATATGAAAAAATTAAAATTTGATTGGCTTTAAATTTTATTTTATTTACAATTAAAGGGTTTGCATCAAGGTTATTAAAATTTACTCACACTTGAGTTATAATTGACTTTCACTGCTTTAAATATTGAAATAAATTTATTATACGTTAAATGGGAAAATCTCAGGGCGTTGTTATGAGACTCTGAACATAAAAGCGGTCGTAAGTGAGGGCATATACGTGTGGCATAAATCTCAATTATTTACGTTGCAGTCAGAAACACACCTGTTCATGTTTTGTAGTCGGCTTCCCCAGGCTAACCGGAAAATTATCTCGGGAATTTCTGGCAGATTACACATTTACACTTTCTCTTCGGCGTAACTATTCTTAGCATCTATTACTTCCTTTGGGTCTTTTTACCTTCGACCAAGTATTTTTACTTCTACATTTTCTCCCTTCCCAGACTTCTCCGTGTTATAGATAGGAACCGTCCTCTTCAATATGTACATTTGAACTGTCCAGCTCGACTCTCTTCGTTCCTCACCGGAAGGTGGAAACCTCTTCACGTGTTTGAATACAGATAATCAGCGATGATTTTACACACGGATTATATTCGGGGATTTTGATCAGGTCAATAACTCCTCAGGCAGGTTTCCTACATAATCCCATGCCTTTGTCTGAAGGCACGGTTCCTCCTCAAGACCCCGTCACTTCGGCGCCAAACTTTCTGGCCGTAATTTCCAGCAAGTCGCAGCTCGATTCTGAGTGCTCAGGCGTTTTTAATCCAAAAATAAAAATTAATTTTGAATTAATTTGGGGGGGGGGTGTTCGTCTGCGCTACAATATATTACATATATATATATGTGTATAATTTTTGTTAAAATTATTTTGACGTTCAAGACCGTTCTTACACAGAGATGGAGATTCTTAAACACAATTGGTTCAGCCTAACATAAAAAGGTCGGTTTTATTCTGAAGAAGGGAAGTTTTTATAAACGTAGACCCTATGCCACTCGTTTTTCTTATTTTATTGTATTTTAATTGTGGCTGTAGTTTAAAGTAGTAATCCTTCCTTCTTTCTAATAAACTAAGTCCTTAAGTTATTTCTTCGCGATGTAAAAGCTATTCTAGAGTGCGACTTAGCTCGTACACCGGACCCAAGTTCAAATTCTATTTTACACGTTGGCAGCGGTGGAATATTAACCTACCGAGGCCTAGTTGCAATTATTTTATTACAGCTTCATTCAAAAAAATTTCATACAAATAATATATTATGAAATATAACTGTATATTGCTGATTTTTGAGCAAGAAATATTTATACTCTTTCCAGAAACCAATATGGATTCAGAAAAGCTAGATCATCGCAAACAGAAATATTTTAATACATAAAAACTATTGGAAAGGCCTTGTACAATAAGGAATTAGCAACATGAATTTTCCTAGATTTATTCAAAGCTTGTGATGTATTGATTCATAAGATTCTATTAGAAGAACTAGAAAGGAAGGAAATCAGACGGATTGTAAACTTTTGGCTTCAATAATACTTATAAAACCACAGACAAAGACCACCTCTAAGATATGAATGCTGTATGGATGAAAAAACAACATACACAGAATTTGTTTCTGATACTATTAAAAGTCAAACCAGGTGTACCACAGGGATTCATTCTGGGTCCAATCCTCTTCTTTATATATAGATGACATAACCCATAATATAAATGATGACTGCTGCGTATTATTTGCTGATGACACCAGTTATCTTTTTTTGGAACACAAGAACACAAGAAGGAACAGTATAGAAAGCTCATGTTCAGAAATAAAAAATTGGATTTGTTCAAACAACATTATTATTAACACTGATAAAATATTTTGCATGAAATTTAAAAATTTCACATAATAGCTGAAATGAAATAGAAATTGAACTTAACAACAACGAATAAACCAGGTTGAGTACACACAGGTTATGGGTCTTAATCATCAATGTACTCTAAAATGGGTCATTGACATTAAACTTGTATGCAGCAAACTATCCTACGTGTGCTTCTTATTAAGGAATATTCAAATGAAAACTAGCAAACAAACAATGGTGACGACATATGCTTCTTTTCACTCGGTCTTAAGGTAATACACCATGTAGCGCGATAGTTTTATTATTGATATATATATATATATGTTTCATTTTAATATAATTACATATTAGCAAGGGTTGAGAGCTTGGAATTTGTGCAAGCGCCGTCGAGACGGAGATAACCCTTCAGTCTGGAATCGGACACGTATGCTGTTGACCCTCGGAAGTTACCTGGACTGTCACGCCGTGGGAAACGTCTCTCTTCAAATCCCATAAATTTTAGTTAACACGTGACTGCCTGAACCAATGACATTTCTTGGTTCAGGATCCAAAGATGATCGAGACGATCGATTTTTGACATACAGCGAGGGGGGCTAAAAAGAAAGTATGGACACAGAAGGACGTGCAGCCCCAACTTGCAGTTTCGAGAGGACCCGGAAAAATCGAGGGTGCCACACGATAACGGCCTGACATCAACGAAGGTAACTGCCAAGTATCTCAATCCTTGACGCGCCTAGGGGGAATTACCGTAGACCATGTTTAACTGAGATTAAGGGATCAGATTGTTTTGTCAGGCTAACTGAACACTGTATTTTTTATTTTAATTGTCCAAGTTCAGTTAGATAATTAATAAATTCTATAAACTATCCGTTACTTCATCATTTAAAAACCTACCACTACAACCAAATAGTTTAGAAATATTCAAAATTCAAAAACGAGCAATTAGAATAATGAACAGCCTCAAGGCAAGCAGCAGCTGTAAGACTTACTTCAAAAAAATGAGGATCATGAGCCTACCTGATATATAAATATATACTCAACAATATTATTCACTGTCAGCTACTTAAAAAAGGAAGAACACACAAAATTTAGTAATTAAATACATACAATACTAGACAATGTCAAGATATGCACACAAATGATGCAATAACTACTAATATATATTTGTAAAGCGTATTAAATTTTGATAAAATACTATATTATAAGCTTCCACTATATCAAAAGCGTTCTGATTTCAATATCTTCAAACGTAACTTAAAAATATTCCTAACGGTAAGCTGTTACTATTCAATAAATTAATTTTTAATGACTGAACTGAAATATTTATATGTAACAAAAAAACTTGTACATTCTTTATGATCATGAATACGTGAGAATCAATGTATGCAATTACACTTATAGTTTTAGTTTAATCTGACTTTTCATATATGTATGCACCATTGATTCATCAGAAACAATGAAATAAATAGAATAAATATCACATTGTACATGATTTTTGTGAGTTATTTGTGATAATACGAAGTTTTAAAGCATTCTGATTTGGGGGCAAAAACAAAAAAAAACACCTCGACACGGCTGACTGATTTACAACGTAAAAGCGTATTTTGAAACAACTCAGTCGTTTCGCAGTTCCTGGTACAGATCGGACCAAAGGTTTCTCTATTTCAGTTGTCAGTGGATCGGAAATATTTCATTTCACCAACCAGGCACCGATGGATGCAGATGATTGCGTCTGGGCGAGAGAATTATAGACGCCCGGGGCTCGTCATTTCGTTTAAAACAAGAGATGAAACACGCTTTTCTACGGTTAACGTTGTTCTGCAACAAGCCTTCGATTACAGCTCAAAGGCTGATGGATCTGAACTGCCCCCGTCCGTGTTAAAAGCAGACTTACTTTACAAACCGCCCAAGGGCCACGTGAGCAGGAACACAATCGATTTTAAGTATCGGAGAATTAGCTACTGATAAAATATGGACAGAGGAGGAATATAGGATGAAATAATAGCTGACAGAGCTTGTAAACTAGACAAAGTGAATGGAAACGAACGATAGTTAATATCAATTTACGACCATCCATCATAATTAAATGTTTATTGCACGTCAGAAGAAGAATCCTTAACTACCCTTTTAATACCACTTTCTTTTTCATTAAAAGTACGGGAGATCAGTAATGACCTCGTTATTCACTTAGTTCCCTCATCCCGTAAGGATTCGTCTTTCATCGATTTAACAAGATATCCTCCAGATTATTTTTCCTTCTATTCCTTTCCACGAGTGTCCTCGTGCGTACTTATTAATCCCCAGAAAAAAAACGTACCTCGTCAAAAGAGTTTCTGAATGAAGTTGAATTAGGAATATTTTTTTTTATATTCATCCTCCTTCTAGATTCGTTGCACCTTCACCGTTAAATAAATATTTGAGTCGTTACAGAAACTGAAAAAAAATAGCGTGGGTCTGAAACCCGGAAAAGTAATAAACTAAATTAAATGAATCAAACATGATCCTCGTATCGCATAAAAGTTAACGGGAATTCTTTTGTGGTCCGAAAATAATTTCTATTTTATTATTATGAACTGATATTTTCATTTCAGTTTGCTACTATTTTTTTTGATTCTTCAGAAATCTCTAGTCTAGTAAATTTCATTTAAATTAACAAATAAAAATATCGTTATTATAAAAAAATAATTAATTTGTGAAATTATAAGTTTATTACACGATCCAGTACATTTTGGAAATAAATTAGGTCTCACAAAAATAGAAAATAAGTTAGGACATTTAGTGGGCAAACAAATGTATCGACAAAAGGTGATTAGTTTCAACTGATGAATTTTTTTTATCAATAAATCGTACGATTTCAGAAATAAATTGATTTATTTTGTAAATATGACATTTTTATCTGTTTCCTTTTTGTAGAATCAGAAACAAAATGTTAAGTAGAAAATTGAAACAAATGACTATTTATTTAAATAATTATATACTTTTAACACTAACGTTTACTATTTTACAATTTGAATAAAAAGAAGTATTAAACCGATCAAAGATTGAAGCCTTTCCCGGTGCAGTTGTTCAATATATTGTTCTCGGAGTTCAACCGGGTTTTGCATAATTATAGTAGAACGCAACGTTTCGACGACTAAAAGCTCTGTCGTCATCTTCTAGGCGCCTAGAAGATGACGACAGAGCTTTTAGTCGTCGAAACGATGCGTTCTACTATAATTAGGCAAAACCCGGTTGAACTCCGAGAACAATATATTGAAGTATTAAACTGTTGTCTTAGTACTATTATGTTCTCTTCTTCTCCGTTCCATTAGGATTTAATTATATTTATGACTAGTGGGTGTGTGCGGGCGTTTCTCAGGTTTCCATACATCCATAACCCCCGATTTGACTCCCTTCTCAGTTGATTTTGCGTTATTTTTATATATTTCAAAATGTGCTCCCCATCCAAGCTCGAAATGAAATGGGTTGAAATTGTACACAGAGAATATGTAGAGAAATTTTATGAATCTCCAGAAATATATTTATTCGACGCAAAACTTGGCCGGTTAACATAATCTTCCCACTCACGCGCGTTTCCCATGTTGTAATAAATAAACTCAGCGATATCTACAATCCCGGATTTGACTCGAATTCCGGTAGTTTTTGCGTTAATTTTATGAAACGCCCCTCAAGCCCCCACCTCTAAGCGTTCTCCCCTCCCATGTTGACAGGGGTTGAAATTATACAAAAACAACATTGGTAGAAATACTATCAATTCATTTAAACCTGAGAAATATTTATTTAACACAAAAATCGGCCGTGTTTGTATGTTTAAAACTTTCTACCCCGTCACTGGGGGTTAAATGGCAATTTGAATGTCATAATTAAAATCAGAGACATCCATAACCCTGGATTTGACCCCAATCTCGGTTGTATTCGCGTTATTTTATTGTAACGTCTACGGGCGATCCTTTCCCATGTTATAAGGGGTTAAAATTATACTCATATGCCATCGGTATAAACACTATCAATCTTTTTGACCCCTAAAAATATTTATCTGCCTAAAATATCAGCTGTTTTATATTTTTGAATGTATCCACCCCCGCCCCTAAGCGTGCTCCTCTCTCATACCGAAAGGAGTTGAAATTTTTCAAACAACATAAGTATAAATACTATCAACGTCATTGACCCCGACAATTATTTATTCCACACAAAAATCCGCCATTTAAATAATATTTATTTCCGACTCAATATCGCATTTTTCAGCATGTTTGAATATTTCCACCCCCACTCCAGGGGGTGGTAGATGTGTCTCGTCTCAACAGAACTTGTTTCCTTGTCGCAAAAAACACGTGTACGAAATTTGTTGAAATTTTCTCAACGGGCATACATTGGTATGCGAAACATACAAATATACAAAGAAACATTCTGCTTTATTTATTATATTAGATATTAGTCAACAAAATGTTTGTGTTCTAGGTTAACATATCATAATTTATAGCAACCATTTTCAGGTTAATTTATAATGTAATCTATTTCCTCGACCGAAGACTAATGGTTTAAGGGAAAGAAGTGAAATGTGTATTTCTATATTGTACTAAATTTACCTTACAGATAACCTCAAATATCTTCCGAGTTTTATAACCCATAACGTCTAACGTTACTTTCGACTTCTTTTTAATATTTAATTCCACTCCCTTGCAATTTGTCAGAGACATTTTTCTTCCAATCAATGCTCCGTTCTTATATTAAAATGATTCGATTGGTTCTGTGCCCACTCTTGCCTGCAGTTCTGGTTTATTACTGGATGTTTACGCAACAGTGTTGAGGAATAAATCAGAGGACCTGATAAGAGATTCCTCTGGCGATGGTTCTCTCGGTCCACCCATTTATTGTGTTGCGTCGCGTTGTTATTAAATGAGCAAGTGTACAAGTAAAGTGACCGTGTACCTGACTAATCTGCGTTATGCCTTTGATGTTGAAGGGGGGTTGTGTGGGGTGGGGGAGGGGGGATGCACGTCCTAATTGAATTACTAACACCGCCGACCAGAACAGTATGCGATTTGCTCGGAATGAAACTGTTTGTAGCAACTCAGGAACACTTAACTATGAAAGCTCTACCCTTGTGTGTGAAGCCAATCCTCTTCATTCCACTCACCCCTTCTGTGTTTGTGTGGTTGAGAGAGGTAAACTATAAATTCCCTATTAATTTATGAGGAATTCTTGGCGATTACAAGTTCTGTTTACTACTCTACATTATTTTAAGTACATTCACAGAGATCTTAAAAATATCGGAAGGCTTTTTTTCGTGATTATTGAACTCGATCTCATGTCCAAATTCATATTTACGTATTCCCTTTGAGAGTACACCGCACGTACATTACACTGTAATTTGATTATTACTGCTAATTGCAGTCAGATAAATAAGTAAAAACCCACACTCGAGCTTTTAATTTATTCGCGAAAAAGCTATTAATTCTTAATTTCGCATATTTGGTTCTCACATCGAAAGCGGAGAGGGAAAACTCGATATGACTCACAGTTACTACTGAAACGATTCATGAGAGAAATACGGTTTTCATGGTTTGTGATATAAATTCAATATAATTGTCCTCCATTACATCCAAAGACTAATGTCGTAGGTAGAAAACCGTTTGTCTAACGGAAATGTCGACGCAGGATACCATGACAACGGATGAGAACCAATCACAACACGTCTGTGTGTAATATTTAAACGTAAATACTTATTAATCTCTCTCGCAGTAGAGTTATGCAAACCTGTGAAGCCCATTACACACACGGCGACTTTTAATGTGCAAGGGATTTTCTCTCGCAGGCAGAACCTTTTAGGAGAGATACGAAGGTGCTGTCTTTGGGTATGCCTTTTCCTCTCTGTTTTTGAACTAAGGTTCCCACAAGCCGAGGCACCTCGGCCTGTTTTGAGAGGTGTATGTTCCGGGGTCGCAGACCTTGGGCATACGGTAAGAGTTGTTCGCTATTCCCATTGGAATAGTCGGCCAGCTGCCTCCTAAACTGGTCGAGGCACAGAGAAGGGAATGCTGCGTACCCACAGAAAACTCATCTCCCGCTATCGGAAGGGCGTGGGACAAGTACCCAATGCCCGACCTACCCGATGCAGGTTTTTCTAAGGTTCTCCCTGCATTTCTTTAGGCGAATGCCGGGTAGGATCCTTAAAATATAACCCGGGGGGCCTAGTAACCCTTGGCTATCTTCCTTTACCCTTCCGCAACCCCCCTTTCAAATCCCTTCCTATGCTATTAAAGGGGAGTTGCCCAATGTGGATCACCCTCATGTAGCCTGTTGCCCTTAGTTCCAAAAAAAACAAAAAACCAGAGAGATGTGAGAGCATCCCCAAAGGTAGCCCCCGCAAGAGCTCTCTGGGAAGGTTCACCTGTGAGAAATCCTCTCGCAGGCTTCCTCTACATTCAGAGTTTCGGGGTCGCGAACCTATGGTATAAGGTAAGAATGTTTTCTCTTCCAGCTGTCTCATAAACTGGTCGAGGAATGGAGATGGGAATGCTGCGTCCCCACATAAAACCCTTCTCCCGTCATCGGATGGGCGTGGGACAAGTACCAAGAGCCCGGTATACCTGATGGAGAATTTCTAGTTTAACCTGCATCACTTTTAGACGAATGCCGGGTAGGATCCTTAAACTATAGCCCGGGGGGCCCTAGTTTAACCTTAAGCTACTTTCTTCTACCCTTCCGCATCCCCCTTTTGAAATCTATTCCTATGCTATTGAAGGGAAATTGCCAACTCGTGGATTACCCTCATGTAGCCTGTTACTTTAAAATAATAGTAAAATGAATACTGTTAGAGGGGAATTATCGTTTTTATAGGCTACTTCACGTCATAGGAAGTGATAGAAATTGGGATGGTGGCGGATACAGAAGGAAGGCCAAGACAGACATGGTGTGGCTGGAGCTCCCCAATGCTATAGTTTTAAGGATTATACCCGGCAATCACCTAAATGTGATGTAACTGGGGAAACCCCTAGAGGAACAAACATCAGGTAGGTCGGACTCTTTGGTACTTCTTCCGATAACGCGATGTCAGGGTTTGTTCTGAGAAATAAACTCCATGCCTCGGTCACCATTTTTGTGGGGCAGTGGATCGACTATTGCAATGTTAACAGTAAACAACTTTCCCTCGTATGTTAAATAGTCTACTATCCCGGATCATACACCCCTAAAAGCGTGCCTGGGAGTCACGGCTTCAGTTCAATTCCTTGGGATAGAACCAAGGACAAGAAAATTCACAATTAAGCCGTGTTTGGTTGTATCCTGTTTCCTTTCCCGGGACGACAGGGTGGATGAGATTGTTGTATCCGTATAAAACTCAGGTGGTATAAAGTTTTCTCGAGTTATATCTTCAAAATCTAAGCCAGTAACGTTCGTAAAAATATTAGTTAACAAAGTCTCACATGTCAGTTGGTTCGGATGGGATTTCAGGTAAAAGGGGAAGCTATGATTTCTTACCTCATACGACAATTTCAAATATCCATAAAGAATTGTGACGTTCCAGAAGATTGGAGAAATGTGAATGTAGTTCCTATATATAAATCAGGTCCGCGATCGGAAACTAGTAATTACAGGCCGGTTATCCTCACATCTGTGATATGCAAGCAATTTGAGCGCTTAATAGCTGAGTATTTGCGAATGCATTGGGATGAAAGGGGATGGATTCACAGCGGGCCACACGGCTTCAGACCTGGCCTCTCGTGTGAGAGCCAACTGGCCGCGGTCGGCCAAAATCTTTCGGACACGGTCAATAAGGGAGGGAGAATAGTTGCAATAATTATTGGCTTTTCATAAAGCTTTCGACGTTGTGCCAAATGATCTATTTTTAAGTTAGTTAAAAGATCCAGGGATAGATATTCGGTTACTGAAATTTATTCTCGAATTTTTAAAAGATCGTACACTCAGACTTAGCGTAAATGACGTAAGGGGAGTGTGATCGGTCCACTTATGTATACCCGCAATATTCAAAGCTTATACAGGTCGCACGGGCTGCAAATAAATTAAAAATCAGCTCTTGGCGCCCACCTACATATCTAAAAATGATCACGCTTTCAAAATTAAATAAAAAGGATAATGCACAGACGTTGGTAAATATTCATTTGTTAATACATCAATTCGCGACTGGAATTCTTTACCCGCAGAATTACTGACGATTTTTCCGAGTAGCGCTGATCAGTTTAGACGTAGGAATAAGAAACTACAATAAACATAGGATATTATATGTATATATATTTTCTTATTAACTTTTAACTGGTCAGCTGTGAAGTGATTTATAAGACAAGGAAGATCAAATAAAAAGTAAAGTGAAGCGAGAAAAAATAAGGGGAGGGGCTTAGTGTTTTTAGGTAAATAATACTAATAATAAACTTTACAAAGATAGTTTGTTTGTATTACCCATATATCTGTATATGCCATTTTTGTGTAACCCAATAGTAACTTAATAATAATATCAACCGGGCGCCTTCGTGAATTGGCAACGACGTTTCGGCACCGTTGCATTTGACGAGAATCTAAATAATACGAGAAGTCTGTGACATTGAAGAAAGTTAGTGTATCTTAGTAACTTCATTCTAAAACGGAATACTGACGGATTCCTGCAACACGCTTCCACAAAATGGAGGACGAGGTGAATATTACATTGTTATTTGCGTTACATGTCCTACCGTAGTCCGTTGGCAAGAGCAATAAACACACAATCAATTACGTAGGCGATGAAACGTGCGTTTAAATTTAATATAGAACATTGACCGACAGTAGATTACCCTCGTCGTTGCTAAATGAACGGGATTAAGCGTTTTGACGTCATTTCAGTGATCGATTCCTCCAACACACGCCACGCCTGGAATGAAATGCATGACAACGACTGTTAATTAGCATTTTAAAATCTGAAAATGATCCCATCCTTCATCACACTTAGACAACTGTGGCGTAAAGAACCTGTTATTATGAGACTTACACATTTAAAAATATATGACAACATCTTTTTATCGTTATCTTTTCATTTCGCAATCAATTTTCATATATGGGGGTTATCTAATTTCATCTTCAGCTGATGATAATTATTTCAGTCTCTATGACTGTTTTAAACCTTATTTTTAGTGGACTGAAAATGTCCGGGAAAAGCCGTTATTTTTTTAAAAATATATATTGTTTTCTTTTTTTCCTTCTGTGACAGCTTCACAATATCATCTACATATCTTAGCTTTGGTAATCTGTTTCCCTGTCATTTAATACTTGCCAGTTAAAAGATCCTCTCTCTGAATAGAGCCATCGTTTCCTCAACAAATGATTTAACTTCACAGGGGCTGAGCTGCAACCCCGCTAATCTACTCTCTCTCTCCTCCATTTTCTCTGTTCATTAATAACAATTAATATTCATTCACACGTAGAGAAATATACACATGCATTATAATATCAAAATGTTATTAAGGCATGAAACAATATGTATTATAAATAATATTGTGACATGGCATTTTTCGCCAGTCAAAGGTTTGTTAAAGTAATTTATTTCGTAAAGGCAATACGATTTCGTCAGATATCTGATCTGTAAATCATCTTTGGCATGCAAAACGGTATTTTATCTTATTCGTTTTGTTTTATAAAATTAAAAATAATTAAATGACAGAAACTTAATTTAATTAGACACTGTTTGGAAAATAGTTTTAGTTGGTTGCGGTGATACTAAGTGGAACCAATTTTCATTATAATATGGGAATAAATATTATATTGTAATAGGTATTGGAGAATTATCGCTGACGGATTACCACTGATGTATGTGAGCTGCGAGAAAGAATTCGAAATTCAAACATGGTCGATGAGTGTAGAGTTTCTGTTTTTTAATGTTATTGGAGAAATATGTAATAAATGTAAAGTTTCGAAGACTTTTAATGTCGATATGTCATTGGAGAAATAAATATTGTCTGTATGCTGATTAAATTATGTTAAAAGGGCCGAGGAAATTTTATGAGAATATAAAGTGGTTGACATGGTCATTTGTTTAAATGAATATTAAGGTTTTATGTTCGGATATTATTATCAAGTATTAAAATATTCATTGTTTGTCTACTTAAATATTTGTTTTAATTCTTTTACCTTCATTATATATTTACCCCGCCTATGCGTATTAGGAAAGATTGTCCGCTGGCTGATGACGTCATAGTGACGTCAGCCGAACCTAGTTGGAAACTTGAGAAGCAACCCAGGAGAAATCTGAGATCAACCCAGAAATCACGACGAGAGCTGTAGTGTCTGGGTATCGTTAAACAAAACGAAAAACAGTAAACAATGTAAATGGGAATAATAAAAAGAGTGGTGAATTCTGTTTAATATTGTGTTCACATTTTTCTCGAGATATTAATTTATTAATTATTATTTATCCACCACAATGTATATAGCGAAATAACTCTTGTTTAATAATTAGAAATATGGGGAATGGTAAATTTTGGAATATCTAATTATATTCTCTGTGAGCAAGCAATCATTAACACTGTAGCAAAGGGCGGGGAAAACAATGGTAAACAGTTAAAAGACAATAATGACCCGCAAAATGTAAACAAGTCCAAAAAAAGTAATGAAATGGTTTATTAGGAAATGAAACAATTAGTAGGGTAAATAGAAAGCAGAACCGAGAAAATAAGGTAAAAGATTTTAATTGAAATTGGACTGGCTTGCAGACACGTGAAACGTCCACCAGCGGATGGAAATAGACCTTACTTTTGTCAGTGTCCGTGCTGGAAGTCACTACAAAGCTATGCAGATGGCCGCTCTCTGAAGGCGTATCGAGTGCTTTTAGGCGTTCCAGAACTCAGTGTCACAGCAGAAGACCCCGGATGTCGTCTTTGCGGTTTGTAGCTTCACACACGCATGTGGCCTCTCACATTATCATAAAACGTTCTCAGTGTGATCCAAAGAATGGAACTTTGTGAAAGTCGCGTCCATATTGACTGTTGAATCATAACACTTCACAAAAATTACATAAAAAAAATCTTTACAGATAAATATCGAAATATTTTCAAAAACTGGAATGTTTTCAAATTTAAATAATTTAGGAGATTATTAATTAGGCTTCTTATTAAAATACGACCGATAAAAATACTCGGGAATAAAATATGAAATCATCATTATATAACATATCAGTTATATTTAATTTCAATTCTTGAGGAAAAGTCTAACGTAATTTTGATCAAGTGACTTGTTCCTATTTTAAACGCATGGAATTAGATGTGCTTGAAAATAAGCGTCAGGCATTTCAAAATATCTGGAAGAAATACGTTTGAAAAATCATCGCTGGATATGACCGGTAAGGTATGAAATTCTGGCTCTTATATTTAAGATTTTTGGAAGAAAAACGGTCCATAGTGATCTATAATATGACATAATTAAAATATTTATTTTATAATTAATGGCCTACATTTTAAAAGGTATTATTTAGCAAATATATAAACAGAGAAAGTGATAAAGAAAGAAGGAGGTACTTGTCTCTTTCCCTTCCGATGGGGGGGGGGGGAGAGGGGTTAGCTGTTGGTACGTAGCATTACCTTCTCCACGCCTCGACCAGTTTCGGAGGCAGCTGGCCGACTGTTCCATGGAGACAGCGAACGACTCAGAGAGTGAAATGAGAGAAATGGGTATATAGAGAGAGCAAAAATTCTAACATTATCTCTACAGAGAAAGGTGACGTTCAGTGATTAAAACCTAAAAAAAATCCTTAGTTTAAAAAATCAAAATAACAAAACAATACATCCTAGTAGTTGTACTTACGTTTTCTATTATGCAGACCAATGAGATAGTGCTGCCTTCTCCGATGTGATACTCGCCACTGCCCAAAATGAAGGCTGCTGGGACCACGACGTGAAGATTAAAGTAATGCGAAATAGTCCCCGCTCCGGTTGCCACCTAAAAAATAAGTAAGAATAAAAAAAATTGAATCGAATTATTGTAATACGGAATTATTTGGAAGATTTACTGCCAAATCTGTAAACTGAAATAATTTTGCAGGATATGTCAAAGAGGAAATTACACCTTTAAATTATTCTTATCTATTTTTACCTGTTTGTCATATAAAATTTCTGAGAAATTTTATTTCGACGTTGCGTAAGCAGTTGTGACGTAACAACAAATATAGAACATTTACTGAGGGTTATTACGAAGGGCTTCCGTCTCTTTTATGGCATCCAAAGTGGATGATTGCGTTTTCTAAGAAGAATCGCTCCCCCTGCCACATATTTATATCATTTACCGTGACCTAGATTTTCTTGTCTTGAAAAGAGAGTATTAATAGCGTTTGCAATTGCTTTGATTCCCCGTAAGAAACGATATGAACTGTTGCGTCTTTCGTACAAAGACGATGCTAAAAAGCCTGCCTTCGAAAGCAAGGATGAACTTTACAGGTTTCACGAAATAGTGCACTAGTATATTCCGAAGTGAAACATTCAAATAAACCGTAATTAGTTTGAAACGTAAAAAGAATGTACTCAATAATTGTATAGGGAGAACATATGAAATTTGTATTTAATTTCAGTTTGAGTATTATATTTTCAATTTTTTTCCACCTGCTTTTTATAAACTCAAAATGGAAGGAATATTTGTGTTTTTTCAATTATTATAGAAACTTAAAATGCCAATGAAAGAAATTCACACAGGTTGAGTGAAATCAGTTAATTCAGGAAACAGCCTGATTTTATGCATATTAAATGATTTTGACTTGTTACAGCTTTACGTATCTTAAGAATTACTGTGAAAAGTTATACGACTGAAACATATTATAATTCTGTAATATGACTAATAAATAAAATTACCTGTATGTATGTATGTATGTGTGTGTGTAAGTATGTTCCGCTTAAAAATTTACGCACGTGGAGAAAATTTCACCAAATTTCGTACACGTGTTTTTGAGACAGGGAACAAACACTGTGAGAAACTTCTATCGACAACTGGATAATGGAAGACGGGGTTGGAAATTTTCAGACATGAGTCGGATAAATATTTTTCGAGTTCAAAGAGATTGAAAGTGTTTCTACTGATTTTATGTGTGTATAATTTCAACAGAGCACCATTAGGGGTGGGGGTGGAGGCGCGTTACTAGTAAATAATGTGAATACAACCGAGATTGGAGTCAAATCCAGGGTTATGGATGTGGCTGAATTTAATTATGACATTCAACTTTCATATCAACCCCAGGGATGGGGGTAAACGAGGTGGAAATTTTGAAACATGCACACACGGACGATAATTTAGTTGAGTAAATATTTTGCAGGGTTAATTAGAGTGATAGTATTTTTACCGATACTGTTTGTACGTAAAATAACCCCTTTTGACAGGACAGGTGAGCACATTTAGGGATAAGGGTCGAGGTGTGCAACATAAAAATAACGCAAAAGCAACCGAGATCGGAGTCAAATCGGGGGTTATACTACTCGGGAAATATATTTTTTTAATTATTCTGGTATTGGCTCTCTCATCTTTAAATTTGTCTAAACATTACAAATTTAAAATTATTAGTTGCAATGGAACGTATAACTCAACTAACGTTGTATTAAGAAAAAAATAAAATGCTGGTTATGCATAAAAGCCACAAAAAAGATAGTCCAGAGTAATCCAGTTTTTGTAACACCGCTGGTTCCTGATTTTAAGATTTACAGTACTTAAAATATTCAGACGGCTTAGTCTGTTATACTGTTAGTTTGTTATACAAACATTAAGGGAGCAATACAATTTTAAAATAGGAAGTGATTATGTTAAAAATGTAGAGATTGTTTAGTTGAGAGATAGAGGATTTCTCCGTGGACCTGGAGTCAGATTCAGATTCAAGCGAAACGAGAGAGCGGAATTCGTGTAAGAAGATAGGCAGAAACGATTCCAACGACCTCGCATTGTGACAAAAGCCTTGCTGGCCCATCTGCGCCATCCAGAGACAAGCTGGCTGCTCTCACAAAGGAAAATATTAAAATTCCCCTAATGGCGGAACACGATTATGCGCTTATCTCTGAGCCTATTGTCTCTCCTCAGTGCAATGAACATTAGAAAGGGTCGTTTACTCTGGTTTTTCTTTTTTTTTATATAAAAAAACGGAGGATGGAATATTAGAGAGATTACACCAGAGGCCGCTGCATCTTACCAGGAAATTCGTGGTAGCACTTAGACGCAGACTTTTGACGATCTCTTAATCGCGCTAATTTTCAAGAGCAGTTCTGAATTTCATAACAGGTTGAGTTACTGGGAAAGTGGATAATCCCTAAAAGGATGGAACTGTTGGGAGAAGCTCGCCAAAAATTGTCTGGTGATGGTTAATTTTTTTTTATTACGAGAAGACTACTTTATAATCAAACACATTATACCGAAACACTATTGATCATTTCAAACAGTTTAATTAACTATAAAATTACACATTACTTATTCGCTGAAGTTCAAAGTGCGTGGTCTACGAATTAAATTACAACGTGAACAGGATGGAAGCTGAGAACGACATTTAAATTGATGTCACGTCATTCCTAAAGAGATAAAAAAATTATTGGCTAGGGTGTAACAACCTAATTTGTAGATATAACTGAACAAATGAAATAATTATATATAACTAATAATGGTCACAATAAATTTATTCAAAGAATTAATTAATGATGTCATTAAAAAAGTTTCAGTTTACAATAAAATTTCGTTTCTTTATAGGGACCTCTTCAGGAGACTGATTAAACTTAATTAAAAGAAATAATAACAACCCCTTCTTTAAAGGATATATTTATACTTTATTATTATAAATAATTTAATTATAATGTACAATTTAGACTTTATTAAATAACTTTTCCGGACAAAATAGTATTCAAAATTATCATTATGGAAGTATTAAAGGTCTGAAGAGGCCCCAAATAAAGGGGCGAAACGTTGCATTTTGTTTCAATTTCGATTGTGAAACTTTATTTATTAACTTATTGAATAAATATATTTTTACGATATAAGCCATATTTTTTTTGGGTTGATTGGTTCGTCTTGTGATATTTTCATTTATGGAAAACGTTGCAATGTTCGCGTAATTGACGTTCGCAAAATTGTGCTATACTGGAATATACAAAATATATATTATTGATATCACAGTAGGCTTAGATTATTTAATTTGTCAAAGTGGTTACTACATATGTCTGATGCGCATAAATAGCTTCTATAATAAACAGTATTTCGCGATGATATTCCACGGATTAAAAAAAAGAGAGAGCTACATCCGAGATTTGTGCCCTCTGACGTCGACGCAGTCATTTATCCCCAGTCCAAATTCATCCACCACTCCTCTCTCACGTCTTCTCCACCCCGTTCCCTACCCTCGTCTACCCCTTCCTTCCGAAAAATCCATTTACGCATTACGTGAGAATGAAAAATTTGGATTAAGGCTGGCAGCTTTCATTTGAAATTCAATGTTGGAGGCTCTCACGCGTAATGCGTCGTTCTCTATGCTGAAAATCTTGGACAAGACAACGCATGTCAGTTTTCGTATAAATTTTAAAAGAGAGAAAGACGCGACACAGAGATAACTTAAGAGTATTACTCCATTTACATTTATAGGAGTGACATTTTCGTAGTTGAGTCTGATGAAATTACATCGTCATGTTGAAATATCGAAAATCTGTGAAATGAGGCAAGTTTCTATGTCACCAAACAAAACGTAAAATTGTGATTGTGTGGAAATAAATACATAGCTGATTGGTTGAACTTCTAAATTAGTTTTAATCTTTATCAATCAATTTTCCTTTCCTTTCATCCGGTTTTTTTTCCTGACTACTACAAATAATAACGGTTTAATAACTTTAAGAATAAGACTTTAGTGCGAAAATAACAATAAAACAAAGTTTCTTTAAGTCATCACGTTCATCGCCAGAAAAATATATATTTTTGAATGAATATATTTTCGATATTTCACAAGTATTACTAAAAAAGGACGTAACCTTGATAACTATATATATTTCTAACTTAAAAATTAACAACGGGCTCTAATTTTTAAAGGATTATTACGTTAAATTGCCTGATTCAACATTTAAATCACAAAAATACAATTATCCCGTCAATATATTTGGTTCCTCCTTAAGATTATTTGCATTAGTTCTCTGTTGTGAAAAATAGTGTAATTATTTCAATACTTAGCCTGTCCTTGTTCCTTATTAACATACTTGCATAATCTGCAAACATCTGAGCTATAATATTTTGGGTTGATAATTCATATATACAAGGAACAATAGAGGATCTAGAACCGTGCACTGCGGGACTGCCGTCTATATTTCTGCCCCATTTCTTGTGAATCTCTTCACCTGATGATGAATCTCTCCCATTTAAAATTTGCCTAACTATGATTTAAACCAATAAAGTAAACATTCTAGAGATTCCCATAGCATTCTTTATATATCAAAATTGTTTACACAATCAAATACATTTGAAAAATCACTGAAAGTGCTTCAAGGAATTTAATTCTTTTAGAATTTCATCGGTAGTGCAGGTAAACTTTTCTTTTGTAAAGGCCACACAACATCCAGTAAAACGTTAGTTTTAGTTTTTTATCCCAATTTGCTTTTTCTCTGGTATGTTCATATACCGAATGTTTATTCTCTATCGCGAAAGGAGAACAGTATTAACAGGATGTTCGTATTTGTTGTGTTAGCACATATCCGGTACAATTTCTGTTTGTCCTGAATATTCATTCGATGTCTACACTTTTTCTGCTACTAGAGAACTGAGAGAGAGAGAGAAAGAGAGAGCAAGAAGGATTTTTCCCCCCACTGTTGTGGCAAAATGAGAGAACAGGTTCCGGGGCTGCTTCAGAGAAAGAAAGTAGGAGAAGAAGCAAAAATCTCGTCTTCTCTGTAAGAAACAGTTTTAATATTTGCTCAAGTTCGTTTCCAGTGTTGCCAACCGTACAAGCACGTGAAATTTAATTTCGTTCCCCCGCCGTCAATACTAAAAGAGCCGTGAAGGTCTCGACGCGTGTGGCGCCATCTTCAGAAAACTCTCTCGCTCTCAAAGGAGGAAAAAAAGAATAGCAAAAATAATAAATCGTTTGCTTTGTTTCTGAGTGTGTGTGTGTGTCTCTGTGTACACGGTGCGCCTGAGAAAAGGAAATAAGGAAGCTGAGAGTTGTAAGAGGTCTGTCCCCTTCTCCTCTTAAGTCAATTAACGTGCATTAGTCGCGCAAACAACAAAAGACAAGGGAAATAAGATTTCGAAAAAGTCCCGACCTCTCCCCACAGCAACCTTCCTCCATCCTTCACATCTTCCAGATGCTTCTTTTCCTCCTGTAAGACAAACGCTGAAGATGTCTCTCTGCGGCAAAGCCATCCATCACGCTTCTCTTAATTACGGTCGCAGAAAACAGCGAAGCCATTACTGGAGGGATATATAAAACGGCGCAACGCGGTCGGCAAAGAGAAAATTGATTTATCACACTTTGAAGAGAGTTGTGGGAAACTTCAGCCTAAGCTTCATCCGGACGAGAAACGAAATTGTTGTATGCAGACTAATTGTCTTTTGTTTCACCTGCTGGGGAAAAAAAGAAATTAGGTAATAATGAAACAATAATCCTGATTCTTTAATTGGCAAAAAAAATTCCTGGTTAAATTTAAATCAGATTTACAGGTATATAAGATATTTATGTGTACAATAATAATCGTCTTTAACGTCACAAAAGTATTATTGTTAATTATTGTTTTTCCATTATAATTTTTCTTAGCCTTGTTAATATATACGAAATGTTTTTAAATATACTGTAAAAATTATATTTAATAATTAAAATTTAATTATTACTAATCAATAAAGCAGTGTTTGTATCCTTGTTTGAATGTCTGTTCCGCATACAAATTATAAAAATTTCTCCAAATTTTGCACACGTGTTCTTTGCCTTCAAGAAACAAACACTGCTGGAGTGAGACACGCCTACCATCCAAGAGCGGGAGTAGAAATATTCAAACATTCTAAAACGACCGATATTTGAGTCGGGTAAATATTTTTACGATTGATAATGTTTATACCGATGTTATCTGGGAATAATTTCAACCCTTTTGAGCGTGGTACAGAGATTGGTGTCAAATATAGGCTTATGGTTGTCACTGAGTTTAACTATTACTTTCAATTTGCCGTTTAACTCCACCAACCGGGGGTGGTCGGTGGTGGAAATTTTCGAAACAAACTTTTTTGGGTCTAGTAGTTCAATCCCTTTCAGTATGGGAGATGAGCACTTTTGGGTTAGGGGTCGAGGTGCGGTACCCAAAATAACGTAAAATCAACCGGGATTGGTGTCATATCGGTGGTTATGGGAATGTTACAATCAAAGAAACGTCGGGCACCCAGTTAGTTTTTAATATTTTATAGGCTACAGATCAGGAAAAGTATTTATAAATCATTAATATTATATCTTAAAAAAATTTAATGTTTATTGTTTTACTTGAATCCTTTATACATTTTTGGAAGATGTTTGACGTTATGCTGTAAAAACTATATGTTCTAATAAAAATAAAATTGCTTCTCCAAATTTTAATGGCCACATATCTCCAAAAAATTTAAATTATCATATTATATTGTAAAAATTGTGTTAAACAATAAAAATACATTTTTATATGATTAACATCCAGAATTTAAATAGTTTTAGGAGATATGTGGCCATTATAATATTAACAAATTCAAGAATATACTGAAAGTTCAGCGTGGCCGCTTCCATGGGAATAGACACCTAATTCACGCGAAAAGAAAATATTTGGAAGAAAAAACGCAGATTTGGAAGAAAAAGAGCAAAATTTGAAAAAAAAACAGAAAAACGGCTATATCTCCTAAACGGCAGCAGTTAGCGACCTGCTGTCAACGGCATTGTGTTCAGCGTGGCCGCTTCTATGGGGATAGATACGTAATTCACGCGAAATGACGGATATATATAACATATTTTTTCAGTTCTGCAGCCATTAAAATTAACAAGGTAAAAAATATATTGAGAATATTCTTTTTATAATTTAACATCCACCATTTAAATATATATTTTGCAAATATGTCTTAATTGCAATATTAAAAAGGCCATTAATACTATAAAGGTATAAAATCCATCATTTAATTTATTTTTTATGAAAATTATTTCAAGGTTATGATAACTGAGGAAGTAATATTTCTCGGTGGTAATTGATTCGGAAAGTACAGTCTGACAGTATTAAACTGGCCGAATTAAACACCTCTCTCCTCCTCTAGGTACCAAAATATATTTGAAGGAATAAAAAGGTAAACAAATTTTTTGTACCTATACTCACAAATGATAAATACAACTCCACAGAATAAGTAAAGGTAAATAAAGATATTTCTGCCTAAGAAGGGTAAGAAAAATGACTAAAATAAATATATAATGAATACTTATAAGCCCCAGGTGTGAGATTTAAGCGCTCACTAAGAATGACGAAGAAAAATTGATAATATTTGAAAGCAATATCATGAGGAAGATTTATGGCGCAAGCGGTGTTAACGGTGTATGTAGGATAAATTACAGTGATGAGCTACATAAAGTTTATAAAAAGTCTAACATAGTAGATACTATTATTATATGTAGGGTTAAGTGGCTGGGACAGGTAATAAGATCATGGTATAAATATTTATCAAACTTCCAGTGAACCTTAGATTAATTCCCAGATTTCATTAAATTACAACATCGGCAGAGGGTGGGAAAATAGGATATATAATTTTATTCGTTACGAATTTTCGATCTCAATGTTACAACAACATAATCAAGTTTTTCTACGATATTTTTGAGTTCTTACTTAAATTGTGTATTTAAATATGACTGCATATTGCAGTGAGACACAGAGGAGCCTCTGGAGACGTTTCTCTCAGACTGTATATCGCATCCGGTCCTCTGCCGTAGTGACCCGCAATTTCTCCAGCGAACATCTGAGCCCTCCGTGTTTCTCTATCCCTCTGAACGGAGAATATTTTACACAATATCCGGCTCACCAAAACTCCATTTGTGGATCCTCCCCATCGCGTTGGAGAAAATCGTTATCGAATCCTTGGACTGACCACAAGGGCCCCTTGCTTGACGTGTATCGTCTGTCGTAAGCTCCTGTCCTTTGGGAATATTTTAGAGCTGATGATGGATAAAGGTGGATAAAATCTTTGTAGATATATAAATAAGAAAAAAACAAAAAGTGAAAATTAAAACACAAAATAATAGTTAAATTCATTGCGAAATGTTCAAATAAATTAAAATATTTTATCAGAAATTATAATTCTATCTTTACGCCTAAGAAGCTTGAGGTTAAGGTGAAAAAAGTTTACTTTTTATGACGGGAAAAGGATGGATTTGAACTGAACACAGGAACTGAAGTCATTGTTGTAAACACAAGTAGGTACATTGTGATGAAGAGTTGTAGTTTACGAAACTTTGAAATAAGACTGAAAACAAAAAATACTCAGTGAAACAAAATAACAAATAATACAATATAATTTAAAATTCATTATAATTAATAAAATCATTATGCGATAATCCCTAAACCGGCTAATTAATGTTCATATTTGTATTTATCCTTTCTCAAGATACAAAACATACTGAATAGTGTATTGAATATAAAAATATTGAAAATATTAAGTACGGATGACCGCATTTTCTCTGGATTGATGCAAGTATCTTTAGGAGGGTTAAGTAGTGGCTGATGAGGTCAAAGACGGTAGCGTGCATATAGCCAGAAATAAAATATTTTTTAATGAATGTTTAGAATGAATAAGGTCTTTTCGGGCTTCTTACAGAGTAAACAATTGCATTCAATTCACGACGTTTCGATGACGTTCTCTGCCACCGTCTTCTAGTCCGGTGTTATCTGGCATGTATTTGGGTTACCCCCACCTCCTTGTCATAACCCGACATCAGGTGACTTTTAGTTACTCAGTGCTAGCGCGTGGCTCATCACGTGACCTCCTCCCACTTTATTATTACCTTATAAGGCCAATTTCGTGATAAGGCGTATTTCCAGACGTCGTTTAGAATGTTTACGTGATTTATTAACTCTTAAACAAAAATTAAACAATGTCGTGTCTTTGTTCCAAAATGTCTGACATTTTGAAAAATCACTAAAATATTCATAATCCAATATAAGTTTCCAGTTAAATGAAATAAATCACTATTATTTAAATCCATATTATCCATCACAGATACAAATTGACAAAAGCGGGTTGTGGTGTGGATAGTGGAGGGCGGGTAAACATTAATAAATTATCGTAGAAACGTCGCTGTTTACCACAAAATTGATGCTCACAGGAAAAACAGACCAACGGGATCACATTACAACATTATGAATATTGATGGAAATGATACGTTGACGGATGTGATTACAATTCGTGGCTAATGGTGTTCTATTAAATTATTATTATTTACAGTAAACGACTTTGTAGGTGCGCCCTAGATAACGTTACCGCTAATTATTCAATAGCAGGATTTTAATTGAAAATTAATCAATTCGGATCACAATAAACTCGCTGGATGAATGGTTATTGTCGCTGGAAATAATTGACGTAGGCACTCACGAACACAAAGAAGGGGAGAAAAAACTATACGGGCGGGGTGGTTCTTTCCGTCGTTCTATCAACAGCAGTAAATAGTTTTTTCCTAAATTAATTAATGTAAAATCATGAGGAAGACAAATATATCGATGACAGGTGAATAAGAACATAGAAAAGTAGTAATTAATAATTTTTACATGTTTAAGTAACGTACATCATAATTAAGGCTTCCTTCGCTGTTTTTTTTTTTGGGCAACAGACTACATGAGGGTGATCCACATTGGGCAACTCCCCTTTAATAGCAGAGGAAGGGATTTGAAAGGGGGGATGCGGAAAAGTAGAGGAAGGAAGCCAAGAGTTAACTAGGGCCCCCAGGCTATGGTTTAAGGATCCTACCCGGCATTCGCCTAAAGAAATGCAGGGAAAACCCTAGAAAAACCTGCATCAGGTAGGTCGGGCATTGGGTACTTGCCCTACCCCCTTCCGATAGCGCAGCATTCCCTTCTCTGTGCCTCGACCAGTTTAGGAGGCAGCTGGCCGACTATTCCAATGGGAATAGCGGACAACTCTTACCGTATTCCCAAGGTTTGTGACCTCGGAACATACACCACTCAGAACAGGCCGAGGTGTCTCGAACATCCCTCGCAGGTTACCTTAGCTGTTTTTCCATACCCTTAACTCACTCATGTTCATTCACAAATACAATCAGACTGCATTTTAATTACATTGAATTTAATATCAAAATATTTCCGGATTACATTCGAGCTTCAGAAAGATATCTCACAGTATTAACACATTTAATCACGACGCGATACTGATAAATATAATAAATTTGTTCATTCCACCAAGCAGAATCTTTTTTTTTCCGAGACTTGATTAAAAATGAGCCGGAAACCGGTTAGTAAACAAAAATTACGTTAACAGTAACTTAAAGCTATTGTCAGTAATAACTGCATCATTTACGATTAGTTCAAAGAAAATTTATCTAGAAATTTAGTAAATTAAAAGTCGTCATTGAATTTAGTCACTGTAAACTCTCACTGCTATGAGTTTATTTATATTTACCGAGATTGTTAATACGCACGTTCGATGTATCGCTAGGATCTAACGATCGATCCATCACGGCGTGTCAGAAAAATGTTAATAACGCAGTTAATAAATACACAACGTTTCGTCTTTAATTGATGACTGAATCTGATGTACATTAGAGGCGGAGTATTAAATAAACCGAAAATTTAAATAAATTATAATTTTATAAATATATTGCTATATATATATTATTAATATATTGCTTCTAGTGATATATGGCCAATTTGTTTAATTACTGTAAAATTAAAATGTCACTGTTTTAATTAATATATAACTTTATTTGTTATCGTTCCAATACTGCTACGAGAAAAATTATAATTATGTTTGTTTTCTATTCTGTTTGATTAACTTGGTTAATTAATTAATTATTTAATCATTTCAATTGAATCACGGTTTATAATATTATTTTTCATTAATTTAACAGCTCTCAATTACGATTCAATATTGTCATCGTATTCCATACAACAGTTGTGGTGTATGATTTTGAAATTAGCATGACACGTAATTAGCGAGTGCTCCTTTGAAGAATTGAAGTCAATATCATCTCAATTAAGTCCTGCTTTTGCGGTATATAACATTTGACAACTGTAGGTCTATTAGTGTAATTTTCATGATATGGCCATTAGTTGGTGTTTGTTCCCTCGGTGCAGATAATTTTATTTTAGAAAGTGTGAATTTCGGCGGAATTGACATTTAAATACATTTAAAATGCGTAGTTATGTGAAAATGGTTAGATTCTCTATAAAAGGCTTAGAGTAACGTTATACATGTTTTAAGATTATTCATAGCCTATAGTGATTTTCAAATGAGAGTCAATCTGGCTGTCAGAGTGCGAGAGCAAAAGACGTTTCCACATCGTCAATCATGAATGCCTTTAATGCAGCTGTGTGGACAGTAATATGTGACAACGTCGCACAAATTTGATTCGTCGGCACAAGGAACAGCTTCAAGGTTCAAACTAACTATAGTTAATGATTCACTAATTAAATATGAGTTTGGTGACAGCCTCAAACAAAAAAAAATTACGAAACATAAATGCAACTATACTGTCATGAAAATATATCAGTCATTGCACTCGATCACTTTTGCTACTGAGCTGGAACTTCATTTCTCGTTCCGAGTCTTTTGAGGTCATGTTGCGAATCCAGGTTATCCTCATTCGTCTATCTCTCAACCATCCTTTTCCTCATTTAGTATTTGTTCCACTTTTCCTAAAACCACTAAACTAAATCAATACATGTGTCGTTCTTACAGCTCTTACGTATTTTTAATCACCTGACCAGGATTGAAACGAAGGGCGCTTTTTATGTGGTCTGTTATTTTGATATTTATTATCGAATATATTAACCCCTTTGTGAGCATTTATTTTTACTTATTTTCTTCTCTAGTAGATTATTGTCCCGTTTAAGAATAAAATCTTCTGAGTTACAAGTGAGATTTTCCCCTTTTTCACTGCTGATACTAAATTTTTTAAAATAAAATATATTCATCTCCTGAAGAAACTATGAATTTGGAATTAACATTTCATTTCCATATTAACTAATAATTTTAAATATTATGTAGATGTTTTTAATTAATAATTCATTCTGCAAACGTGTCCTAATATTTTTATATGTAATTCGTAAATAATGACGTAATTACATTAATTATGCTGATGAATATACAGAATTTTTTTTTTTTTTGGATTTGACACGTAAATAATCGGGACTGCAGGAGCTATTATAATTCCGAGTGTAAGTTTGAAAACAACTCACACAACAACCAGCCACACTCAAAAAAGAATATGTACATTTGAATCGGCAATTGTTTGTGTGTGTATGTACGTATTTCCATATTTAATTTCCGCACGCTTGAATAATTGGCTGAAATATCAGTTGTTCTGAAAATTAACCTCCCCCAATCTCTGAGCGAGAATCTAAACGAGTTTGCGTGTTGTGGGTTTATGATGTATGGTTTCCGCGCAAGATTTATCGTTTGCCAATTTAAAATAGAACACGAAAGCAGTACCACGGTTGTGAAGGGAGGAGAAGAGGTAGGGGGTGTTTTTTTTCTGGGTTGCGGAGGAGCAGGAGGGGTGGTTAGCGGGGGGGGGGGGGTTGTTCCGGCGGCTTCAGATCGATGCTGAAACTAATGCTTAGTGGCGTGTCAGCGATAACTCATTGGGAGCTGGCCAAGCGATTCAGGTCCGCAAGGAATCAATTACAATGGCCGGACCACATGGCAGCAAATCTGCAGAAGCCTCCGGGGACTATCAGTCTCGGTCTTTCTGACGTCCCAACCCATAAATTTAAGGTAAACATAGGTAACAGGAAAAGTAGCAAAAATAACACAAATAAAAGTCGAAAGGCGACATATAAATAAGACACGAACCCACCTTCCACAAATATAGAGAAAATTATTTCTCCAACTCGAAAAAAGACCAGTAACGAATAAATCAAACTTTCTGCTTCATAAACTACGACTTTGAAGGAAATAATGGTTAATAAATATTCACAAAGGTTATTTATTGATTAATTTTTATTTTTCAGATTTATCACATGAAATTGAAACAATTCACAGAGCGTTCCACCAAAAATTGGTTTAAAACAATTATCATTGTTAAGTTCTCAAAACAAATATTTCTTTGAGTATTAATGTACTGATAAAAAAATCATTTGAAAGAATAAAACATTAAATCATTAAAATAGACAGGACGTTACAACCCTTAATTTTTGGGGACCTTTCCAGGGGTTGTGAAATTTAATGAAATGATATAATTTAAAATTTCTTAGAAAACCAAACTTTTCAGACATGATAGTTTTTTATTTAGGTTTGTAAGGTTATTGAAAGAACTTACAATTTTATTAAATAAAATGTTGAGGAACTAAAATATCTAAGGTGCGATTTGCGGCCGATACGTTAAAATTAAATAATAATGTAAATAGTAGATTAATATAATTCAATAAATGGATTACAAAAAGAAGGAATCATAAATTATTGGTATATTTTACTTTAATGGCCGAATCATTGCATTTCGCTCATAAATATGCATTCTGCATCTCAAATGTTTACATTGAGCCAATAGATTTGCTTTTTTTTTTAAAAAAAATGTTACATGTTCGGTCACAAATGAATAATTTTGGGCACTATATTTCAAATTGTTGACAATTTCATTAATTAGAATTTCCAAATAACGTTTCGTTTGACCGATGTAACAACAATTGCATTCCAAACAATTAATTTGGCAAATAACATTATGCTTATCTTAAAATGTTAATTTTGTCGATAACTGAATTTCAGTTCGTGGCAAATTTTCAAAATAATTCGATCATAATTATCAACTTGTTACAATTTTATGTTAAAAAGCTGTATATAACGATTGGGGCTAGAATGGCTGCCACTGACGTTGTAACTGCGTTCTCTGATTTTTCGCCGGACGATTAATTTTGACGGTTTCCTAATTTAATTGAAATTGGCTAAACTATATATTAATAAATAAAATATAAATGCGAACATTAAAAATTGTTTAGAATCTGTTCAGTAATTTTTAAAATTAACTCGTTCAAACCTTTCAACACACGTCAGCGTTTTATTAATGTAGGGATAAATTTCGGGATGATTATTGACGTCTTTGGATCTTTATCTTTAATTTTATTTGTTATTTGCTTTTTTTAAAAAATGAACGAGTGACTCCGGACCAGTGAATTAAATGCGGTCTGATTTACAACCCTCTGTATTAGCTCAATGCAGGTTTATTCCATTTCGTAAGCTTTCCTACAGAACTCCGACGTTAAACTCGTGTCCCAGCTTGAAGTTCTTCTGTGCGTTGCAAGATTACACGGCAGCCATCAGCGAGCATAAGCTTCTCGAAGCTGATAGGCCGGTGGAAGGAAATTCTGGCGGCCCGTTGTTGTAGTTGCGCCCCTTACGGCTTTAATCAGGAGTTGGGGGAAGGAGGGGGGGCATAATGCCGCAATCCTTTCCCACGTCGCTAACGCGTACGGATTGCGGGGGAGGAAAATTTTCAGGTGAAATCGGTTTGGGGCTCGTCGACTCCAAACGTGAGGCTTATGCTAATCAGAAGCGAACGCGTGGACTCTGAATAGGAAACGGAAAAGGGCGACCAGTTGTACTGAATGAAGTACTCGGATATTATTTTGAAGGCATAGTCGTTTTGTTGTCGTCGATCTGGCTGGATATTTCTCTCAGAATGAAGGAACAATGGAAACAACTGGGAGAATGACGGAGGTTTGAAGAATCACTCCAGTCAGCTGCCGAGTGGTTCCAGAAAATTATTAGGCGGAACAAATTAAGTGTGCCGGAAGCGTTTCTTGAGCAGACGTGCACGCATAATTCTAAAGACCCGGCCAAAAGTTGTTCAGCGGAAGATTTCATTGGAACCCTCATTTCACCGAATAATGAAAATTTAAGTAAAATACTGAGCGATTGGCAGTATTGGAGGAGGAATTTAGAGATTTCTAGAGACGAAATTGAAGGAAGTTACAAGAAAATCAGGGCGTTAGGGTCCAAGTAAAGCAATCCAAAGAGTTCCAGAGCAGAAAATGATTCTAGACCCAGTCTTGTTTGTGAAGACGATTTTTTTTAAAAAAAGTGTCAGAGTTCATCATGAGAAGACCGATGCCTAACGTCAAATTATTTGCCCCTATATACACTAAATGTTTGGAACACATTAGAGAACACATTTATCCTGTACACTACTTAGAATAATTTGAATAATTTAGGATCTCTAATGCCCTAGTACGCACTTGCACTCAATGTCCGGACTCATCGTCGCGGAGTTGAGACTGAGACTCTCAACGACAATGACAACCTTGGTATTGCGGGTTAGTATTTTGCAGGGGTTTTGCATCCCACCCGAAATAGGATTCTCGGACTCAATGTTTCGCAACATTCTTAGTGCGGACGTGAGTCCGAAGCATGGCTGCTCTCTCCGCTTGTATTCCCTCCAAGTTTTTTTCTTAAAAATGGAGACTACGTTACCACCTTAAAATTAACTGAGGATCTTGAAACCAATAGATGTTTACGGAACGTGTCCTCGGATGTATGCAAAGATAAACGACAAAAAGGCGAAGTTATGGCCGAATTATCAAATAAATTTGACGTGACGAGTTAGGTAATGGATAAATATCAATACGTTAAAGAATTAATTCTGTTGTGTTTACCTATTCTCTTTATTTATTTATTTCTCTCGTCTATATGTATGTTTATTCCGCTGATTACAATGCCACTTTCCGAAGGAACAAAAAATGCTTATACGGAATGCCGAGAAAGCAGGAGTACTGACACCGATGTGTCAACCTTATACATTCTATTGATGAAATGAAAAAATTTAAGTCAGATTGAAAATTAATAATAAGAAAGATAGCCGAACGCAGACAAAATAAGTGATAATATAAATACCACACAACGTTTTTGGGATCCTTGTTTCTTTCTTCAGGTGCTTAGGAGAGCCGAGAGCGACACAACTGCACTCGTCAGTTGACAAAAATCATAAGGGACGAAAACGCAACGACAATGGGAGAGCAGAAGGGTTAGAGTAACAATAAGGGAGCAACGACAATGGGAAAGCAAAAGGTTTAGCGTAATAATAAGAGATAGTAACAATTGTCGAGTTTAAAAGTGTCTGTTTATACATTAATTGCTGTGATGTTTGATTGAATGTGAAGCATCTCTGATATGAGTCTGGAATTGTACCTGGTGTCAATGTCTAAAATCTTAGCTTTTTTCCAATCAAATGTCTATTTAGTATTGATGATATGTTTGGAGACAACAGATTGTTTATCGCTGGGAAGTTTAATATTAGGGAACGTTTCGTTTGTCCTATGTAGCAGGAATTACAATTAGAGCACGTGATTTTGTAAAGTACAGAATGTTTGCTGTAGGTGTCAAGTGGGTCCTTGTGGTTTTTAAGGAAGTAGGAAAGGGTATTTGTAGATCTGTAAATGAGGGATATTTGATATTATTTATAAATTTGGACGAAAAATTTATAATTATGGAGTAAGAGAAAAGGTTTGGATTGACGTGTTTGGGCTCGAGTGACAATAGGATATTGGATTTTTTTCAAACTAATGTTTATGTGTTTATTAATAAAATTTAAAGGACACTCATTAGAGACTAAAATGTTTCAGACAATATTTATGTTGTGTTGATGGAACTTGGAGGTAGAAAGTAATATAGCTCTGTCTACAAGATATTATATACAAGGATGATCAGAAACAAAATTGAGAACGCGCCCTGAATATGTAGGTATTCTGAACCAATTAGTGAGAATGGAAATATTGTGGATGGATACAGTGACATCAAGGAAATTAAGAGAACGTTTAAATTAAAGTTCATGGGTGCATTGTAAAGACTTTTTAAACAAATTACAACATCAAATTGAGGTTTTACTGTCATCAATTTAAAAGTGAGTAACATTATGAAAGCAATACTTCGTAACAGCTTAGAGTACTACAAAATATTCGATAAATATTTACAAAATTACAATTTCCCAATGTTGCACTTACTAATCATATTTGCTTGTCAATGAACTCAATCCTCAGGTCATAAGAAATAGTCACGCAATTCGTATCGGATTTCCTTTGAATCCCTTCGTGGTTTCCTTGGAGGACGCTGAGGGCTTATCATTGACTGCGGTTGTTGAACCTCTGATATCCCTGCTCCAGGGTATCATATTTCCATCAGGATCTTCCGAAACAAATTATTCCTCTAAGAAAATTGTGCAACTACGCACAAGTAAAATCTCACAAACCTCAGGGATGGAATCGGATATAATCTGTTTGGAAACGAAGGCTTGTGAATGGATCCCCACTGGCGATTGATATCCCCGACAACGCCAGTTCTCTTGAGAACCTATTGATGGAATGAGGAAAACACAGATTGATGTTAGTACACAATTGCGGAACGTTGCGGGGCAAAGAGTTCGCGACAAAGAATCTGGAGTCTGCAACAAAGAATGCAAGTGCTTAACGCAACAAAGTTTAAAATTTCTTACTGCCCGTAAGTAATATCACTGGATTGTAAATGGTTATAAAACCCTGGCCGTAGTCATTAAATAAACGACATTAAGACAAAATATAGGGCGTTGTAGTGAACCATGTGGATCAGTAATTTCAGCCAAGTGAACAGAGTTACGTTTTTATTTATATTCCTCAAGAAGAAATAAAGTCGGACGTGCGTGGAATCAATCGCCTGGTAAAAGTTTGGGAACATTCTACGAAAAGAACTCGGGTGGGGGAGAAGACAAAAATGAAAGACAAAACAAAAACTTTTTGTTCTTCCACATATTGCCCGGACAATTTAACCTCAATATAGATATTCGGGGGAGGGGAAGGGGAGGCAGGCACTCCCGCCAACTGAGCCGGCGAAAGAGGAATTCGCTCGGCTACGAACTAATATTAACCGTGTGTATTCCATTCTTCTTCTGCTCCGGAAACGACAATGAAGAGAATTGCGGGGGCAATCCATAATTTTGTGGCTCCACCCTCTTCCCACTCACCCCCACTCAGAGAGAAATGCAGGTTGACTCATCCGCGTAGTAATGAACCACGCAGGTATCCCAGGCCAGTCATCACCGAATTATTTAGGAATTCGAACGTTTCGTGAGGAATCTGTAAGTGGAATATTATGGGGGGGGGATGGGATGGGGGCCTTAAACGGTGAAAATTTCGTAGGAAAATTTTGCAACAGATTCTCCCTCGCATCGTACCGTCAACGGGTTATATGAAACGACTGCATTGAAATTATCATCAGTAACACCAGCAAACACGTTTCTTTCCATCTTCTTCTAATAACTAAAACAAGAGAGTGTGTTAGTATGTATGTATGTATGTATATTTCACATACAAATCTACACCCGTGGAACAAATTTCGTACACGTGTTTCTTGCGACCAGCAAACAAACACTATCTACTACCTCCAGGACAGGGGTGGAAATCTTCAAACCTGCTAAAACGGCAGATATTTAAGTCGGATATTTTTAGAGGTAAAAGAGATTGATAGTGTTTATCTGTGTATAATTTCAACCTCTTTCGGGCTTGGAAGAGGAGCACCCTAAAGGTGGGACTAGAGTGGCCTTACTTAAAAATAACGCACAAACAATCGAGTTTGGAGTCGAAATCGGTGGTTGTGGTTCTCACTGAGTTTCATTATGATTTTCATCATGCCGTTTAACACCCTCCAAGCGGGGCCGGAAATTTTTAAACACGTGAAAAGGTCGATATTTGCGTGTAATAAATATTTGTCGGGGTCAATGACATTTATAATATTTCCTACCGATGTTGTTTGTTTATAATTTCAACCCCTTTTGGGGTGGTAGAACAGCGCGCTTGGGTGGGAGGAGCCGAGGGAAGAAAATAACGCGAAAAAAACGGAGATTCGAGTCAAATCGGTGTTATGGATGTCACTGAGTTTATTCATGACAACCTGGGAAACCGGGGTGGGGGAAGGGTTGGGAGGAGGTTGAAATATTCTAACAATGTAACCGACCTATTTTTGCCTCTAATAAAGTTGTCTCCACATTGTAGTGGGGGTGGTTATTTTAAAAATGTTAAAACGGCCGGTATTTTCGTCAAATAAAAGTTTAGCAACTTTCTGCAGGGGAGGTGAGAACATTTAGGATTAGGGGTTGAGGTGCGTTACATAAAAATAACGCAAAAGCAACCGAGGTTGGATTGAAATCAGGGGATATGGATATATGGCAACCCGAGCAACACCGGCAAACAGCTTGTAAGTAAAATAAATTACTGTACGAGCATACTTAATTTAAGCCTGATTATATACATATTATATCTGTTACCATTTCCATGAAAAAATATTTTCAAGCTACCAGCGATAAATCACAAAAAGATCATTGCACGACGATAAGAATAAAATAAAAATGTATCGTGTTGTCCTTTCGAGCTAGGCGTTGGTCCAGATAACCTTTTGGTGACACGAATGATGTACAGTTTACATCGATCTGTTTGAACAAGTGCTGATTTCCACTGGCTGACAGATTGTTAATGTTTCACGCTTATCTTGCGTGATTACCATCTTCCTGCAATCTCTGTTGTCCATTTCAATTGGTTGCAATCAGAGCTCCGTCCGCTCCGAGTCAATATCGATGTGTTGATACAATAAATGCACATCCGGACCTCATGTCGATACCAACTTTACAAACACAAAGCTATCGGATGGCGAATGCTGTTTTTTCCCCCTATGAGGGATAGGGTAGAGTATTTGTGTGGCTATGATTCACGACATACACAGATAAAACGATGTAAGAATTAATTTCCCTTTGTTGGGGCACGTTGATATATGCCGAACATACAGTGATATATTATAAATGCCCGTGTGAATTGTTGTGTAATCTATGACACACATTGGACTTGCGAGTCTTTAACTAAAAAATTAATAACACCCTTACAATACAACTATCAACCAAACGGCGTACTACAGCTGCGTGGTTTGTGGCAACTAGGAGACTTGTCCTCAGAATCAATTACTACCGCGACGTGTAACACACTAACTACAAATTATTATCTCTAAAAAATATTAAAGAAATGTTACAAGAAAACGATTCGATAATTAAAATAACTGCATTAAATATTTTCTCTCAATATCATATATATATTGTAATAACCACAATTAAATATTTAATTAATAAAATTTGCCCCACGTAGTGGTAGCCAATTTGTAATAACTAACTTTTAAATATTTATTGAAGGGAATTTAAATTAAACAAAAATACAATTTAAATCTCTACTTTATTTCACCACATTTAGATCAAATTTTACTAACAATTAATTTTACCTTTTGTGGCATTTAAAAAAATTTATCTTTATTTTCTTTTTACAAAGAATGAAACTCAAAATCTCAGAGTCTCCACTAGGCCTGATAGAAAGAACAAAATCCAATTACACTTTAAATTATTTTACATAATATAGAAATTTAATTTATTGAAGTTACTAGAAACGAAATCTGACCTTTCACCTTTTTACAAAATTACAAAATTATTTATTTTAAATTGCTACTTACAAGTTTTATGCTTTTGAGTTCGGGAACACACTTCACTTTAATAATGGCCACTCTGTGCATAAAATTTACACAGACATTTTTACTGACACACGTTTCACAACACACCACTATCCTTTCAGTATCCAAACTCCAGACTGCAGACTTCCGACTACTCGTATGGATGTTTCGGCCGCGACCACCAATCAATTTGTTTAGTATGATTGACAATTCCAATGCGTTTTGTCTTGTTTAAAATGTTCAGGATCTCTCCACATTCACCAAACAGAGTTCAATTCTGATGTTCAACTAATACTGCATCCAACTAAACCATTTGCCTCCCTCAGGCTCCGCCTTTCAACTATCACATCCTCCTTCCTTGCGCTCTGGAACCCAACTAACTCGTTCGCTCTCTGGCTTCCAAATTCACTTAATTATCAGCTTCCCCTTCTCCAGAATATTCCTTTTTCCCACAGTTTTGATTTCCCACGTTCGGACATCATCTGGCTTTCCCACGCTCAGAGAGCTACTCAATATTGTTAGATAAACATTTCCTTATCTTATAATTGGATGTCAACAAAAAACTGTTGTCATCTTTCCTTTGGGGTTTTGTTCCGATGTTCATCAGACATTAGATCTAAGAGCCTCTAAATATTCCCAATTATAGTCCTCCCTTTGGTGAGCACTCATCCGCCGTCAATCATCATTTTTTTATATGAGCCACCCAAGATTCCCAGTTTGAGTTGGTAAACAGATTTTAAATAATGGCCGTCCACCTCTAGTCTGTGCCGTGAAACAAATATGATGAAATATAAACCAAATAATGGCCTTTTTAACTAGGTATTACAATAAATAAATATATATATATAATATAATTTTTTTTCTAGCAGAACCGATCATTTCTGTTGTATTCCGCAATCAGCAGACTGTTATTTACACGAGCTTCAGTAAAAATCTGAAATAAATATTGTTCAAACGTTATGAGATATACAGACGGCAATAAATCACTTTAATGTTAGATATTTGGTCATATCGTTATATCGCAGTGGAATCCATTTACGAAAGAATTAATAAATTGATAGCCCGTCATGACTCATTTAGAAATAGAGAAGACCATTCATTCATTAATCCAAATCCAATCCGTCGGGGGTGAATGTTATTCATCTGTAATGCCGCGATAACCGTTAATGAAATCGTTCGGAATTAATACATATATCTCTGGAATGGACTGGCGAAAGAAAACTCTTCGGTTGGTTGATTTTCGAAGCTGCGTAAAAATCAGAGGTAAAGAAACGGGGATATAATTTTCGTATCAATTAAACTAAAAATGTCATTGTATCCGTTACGTTTGAGAGATTGAACGACAATCAAGATGGCGGAAAAAAATTGAAAGTTAACTTCCACCAATAATAGTTAATCGTGATTTCTTTCATGTGTCGTTTTACATCTTCTACTGTAGAAAAGGAATAGATTACAAATATTACATCTTTCCTGTAGAAGCTGTGAATTGTAAAAATTATAAATAAATGAGTTACTATATGATTAGAATATATAATGGAGTTTTATAGTACTCTGAACGATTGAAAATTTGATTAACCACTGTAAGGACAATTAAATAAGCTCCTGAAAATAATATTAAATGTAAAGTAAGACGAACGATAAATTAATAAACCTTTGTTAGTTGTCAAATAATACGACAGAAGCTTTAGGCTTTATGCTAAGCCATTTTAATATGTTATATATATATATATATATATATATATATATATATATAAATGAATGTCTGTCTGTGAGGCCCGTACACACTCCTAAACCATTCATCCGATTGCAATGAAATTTTGGTGAGTTATTGTGCACACCCCCGCAAAGGTTTCTGTCGGGTTTTTGAAGAGTTGGGCAGCTTCCAAGGGGAGAACAAGGGTGCAATTCAAAAACATGCTAAAACGGCGGATATTAGCGTCGATTAATTACTTTTCGGGGTCAATGTGATTAATAGTTTCTATCGGGATGTTTGAAGTGTATAATTTTACCCCCTTAAAGCACAAACAATGGAGGGGGTGGAGGGACGTTGCATAATATAAACGCGAACAACCGACATTGCTGTCAAATCCAGGGTTTTAGAAGTCAATTAGTTTATTTCTGACATTCATTTTGACAGTTACGTTATAGTTCAGCTCCTATTTGTGAAGGTAGAGGAAGATGTGGGCGAAAGGTCGTCACATAATGTAATGAGTAAACAACGGAAGACTGTGGTTATGGAAGTCACTGAGTTTAATTCTGACAAATATCATACTGGTTTATATGTAGTGCAGCCCCTAGGAGTGGGGGTGGAAGGGGGTGAAACAAATTTCCGTTTACTATCTTAAATACGTAGACTATTTTCTACCAAACTTTATACACATGCTACTTACGATCTAGGAACAAACACTGGCAAGGGGGAGAGGGGTTAAGACACACCTACCGCCTCTAGGGGTGGGATGGAGTCGTCTGGAATTTAAAAACATTTCCTCAACGGCCATTTTTAGCGTCAAACAAAACGTTACCGGAGTTGCTTAATTTGATAGCATCATTCTAGAAGTTAGTTGCCTAATTTCAACATCCTCAAAAAGGCAAGGAAGCGAAGCACTACGGGTGGTGGTGTAAGGGGTTTACATTAAAAATAATACAAAAAAAGACTAATATTGGTGTCGATTCAGGGGTTATAGCAGTCGCTGAGGTTAAATCTCTCATTAACCATGGTGGTTGGTGGAATTTTATGTTATTATTCGTGGAGGTGGACACGGTTGAGAAAAGGTTACCCGGAGAAGTTTTGACTCTCTTAAGTTACCGGGGGAAAGTTTTTTATTTTCATAGGGTACCAGCTATATTTTGGTCTCTATTTAGTTAAAGGTTGCATTCTTTTCTCCTTTAAGATATATGGAATAGCGTAATATTTTCTATATTACTGTTCAATAATTGCATACATTGCTTGCATTAATACATTTCTCTGCTAAAATTTACTTTACTCCGGATATTATTTTGTAACTCTTACACTCGCTGAGGTAACAATTCACTCTTATCTCTCGTACTCTGCCGCAGATATTCCCAGACTCACAGATATTGTTATACATTACAATAATTTTAGATTTCATGAAGTTAGCGAGTATCTTTTACCGTTTTAATTCATCGTGTTTTTTGAGACACTTTTATTTTATGTAGTAGGAGAATTCTCGAATACCGTCAGTCATCATCCTAGTTTATTTGAAGTTAGATGCCTAGGGGTTAGGTCGGGAAGGGGAATGTAAATGTTGTAAACACTGGCGGTATTCGTGATGGTTAAATGAAATGTTTAGAAAGAGATAAGTGTCAAATTAATTCCTACTCTGGGATAACTTAAATAAATACCCGTTCAACGCCGCACACTCAGCTATTATATAATATTACAAAGTATTTGCAAAATATGCCACCTTGTCCTAAGTGCATAGCATTCGTATAACGTGAGATTTTATATAAATAACTTAGGAATATGGCTTATGATAGAGCCGAAAGTTCCTGTCCTATATTATTCAAGAACTAATAAAGGTGTTTTAATTTAACATTCATTTTATCAAAGTCATTTTTAATAGAACGAAATTTAAATTTGGCAGGCCTACATTAACTTTCTTTAGAAAATGTAGCGAGAATTGTTTGAAGTTGTTGCCATAAAAATAAACTTTGAAGTTACAAATGTTACAAGTTACAAAATACCCTTTATACTTTACATCAAGTGACAAATCCTTCTAAATAATCGTGATAAAATATTATGGGTATTTTTCTTTAATATCAATGATTTTATTTATTGTTATATACATAGTGTAAATCAATTCAAAAGTCTTAAATGAACTTCTAGTTAAAAATGAATTTTCAATTTTATAATGTTGAAGGGTTTGGATGAATAATTTGGTGAGTTTCGTTATTACTAGGTGGGTGATTGACGGGAAGCATACATAATAATAATTGGCGATGATGGCTCTGAATACTGCTTTGTCACAGACCTCTACCTTTTTAACAAGAAGTGCCGTCAACATTTATTTTTCATGACATAATATAATTAAATCATTAATGTTGATAAAAAATACCAAATATATTTTAAAATGTTTATTTATAAGGACTTAACGTACGTGTTGAAAAGTTTTGAGAGTTTTAGAGAATTCGAAACATAAAATTAATTGCCATAGTGTAATAAAGTGATAAATTTCACCTCAGTAAACAGAAATCTAGGGACTGAAATAAAAGAACAGTTTACTGAATAACATTAACAAGGAAATCTTTCAATTTGTTACAAAAAAAAACATTTATGACCACAAAGATAATAACTGGTGAAGACTGTATAAATAGTGACCAGAAAATTTTGAAGTACTCTCGAAAGAGCTTCTTTCACTACATTAAACACTATATATGATTCTCATAATTGAAATAAGGATAAGAGAGGTAAGCGAACTCGGAAACTATGTGAATAATTTATTATATAATTTGTAATAATATGAGATATCCCTATGTAAGGCGTGTTGCATTACTGAACGGGGCGCTTAACTTTTGTGACAAGGACTGTACCAACTTAACTTTTCCCCGAAAAACTGTTCTGATTTAAAGCATCCTATATGTTCGTTTAATTTTAGACGGCCGATATGTGAATACTTTGTGTTGAAAATAATTTGATGTTCATTATTCTGATAATAGTTAATGTCCACTCGTACAGTACCGAGTAATCAGAATTACTGAGCGCTGTGGTTGAGTATTCCGGTGAATCATAACAGTTGACAAAGTGGAGCAGTTGTAAATAAACTTCGGGGGGAGGAGAACTAATTTAGATAAAAATTTTCGCCATTGAATTAGTTTCAAAAGCCCTGCACACAACTATTTTCAAACAACCGAAGACCAACCTTCATTAAAACACAATTTTCTCCGTAATTAACTTTTCATTTTGCCCCCAGCCTGTGGTTTTGATATTTAAATGCCTACCACTTGTTTTACATGCAAGTTGAGTGCTGTAAAGCGAGCGTTTGCGTGTGTTTTCTATCACTTGGTTAATGACTATTCGCTGTAGGACGCAAAAAAGAAGAATATTTTGCAATTAACCCCATAGATGAGAGAAACGATTACGTTTTTTAATGTTCGTTTATTTGAATCTGTTTCTACTATATTTGTTTCTTCTATCGACGATTCCTTTGGTATGATGAACTGAGGAAAAAAATTCCTCACAACGAAGAGAACAAAAAATGAACCAGAGCAAAAAAAACGACATTAATTACATGTCTTTTTAATGATGGTTAAGGTAACATATCAAACGTCGAAATATATTTTTAGAGAACTATATGCTCGCATATTACGTGTAGCTTCAAAGTTGTTTTGCAACTGTGTTGTTTTCAGAACAACATCACTAAAATCAACAGAATCGTATTCAGTACGAGGTTGTGTGTACTTTTGACCTCCATAATTGCCAACAAAATAGTTAAATAATAATCCGTTTTCTCTTTGATGTTTACCAACAACAACGGTAAGTATTTAGCGGGCATCGCTTGTGTGTCAATTTGTGTGGTACCTGAAATTTGAACAGGTGATGCGTTATGATGTTTGTTATACAAAAGTAGAGATGCGATTTGTTTGGGAAGGGGACTTTGTTATTTCAAATTTATTCCACCCACCCTTCCTGCTCTCGCCGATCACAAAATTCGTTCCGGTATTAATGGAGGATGTTACGTAATGACATGCTGGTTCCGAATGAACAATGAAACGAAAGGTTTTTTGGTTTAATTTCTTTTAAAGGTTTTCGATACCGATACTGGGCTGAATATTGGGAAGAGAAATATTTTTTGTTAAAAAATCAACTAGAGAGAACGAATAAAGAATTTCTAATTGAATAACTAGTTTGTTAAATCAAGAATCCGTGCCTTGACCAGTTTAGGAGGCAGCTGGCCGACTGTTCCAGTAAATCAAATGGACAACTCTTACCGTATGCCAAAGGTCTGCGACCCCTGAACATGTCGGTTTTGGAAACAAAATAAAGCATTTCGGAAAATTTTCGTTTAGCACTAAGGTCATCAGAGTATTTTGAGAGAATATTCCTGTCTGCTAGAATAAATTACAGACCGATGATGTAATTATTCTAATATCTATTTTCTGTTCCATATACCATTCTCAGTTTCCAATTATACTACTCAACTATTTCTAAACACCTGGAAGGTAATCAAGAAAGTATGAGTCAGAAATCACGTACCAATGAGAGGCGGATAAATCCCCTTCGACAAGGAAATTGTCTTTAATTTATAAATATATTTTTATATCACTTAATTAGAATAATAAGTGGTTAAATCACACACACAAATGCGTAATAAATGCTATTAAGTACATAAAGAGAGACAATTAAGAAGAAAAATATATTTTGTTCGTATTAATTAAAAATATACTAAACGATTTAGGAAGTAAAATATTTCACCGCATTGTGCTTTCACTTTCCATTCTTAATCGGTCTGAAATTTATTATAGCAGATAGAAATATTCTCTCAAAATACTTCTGAACAATTTCATGGCCTTAGTGCTATATTGAAAATTTTTCAAAATTCGTTTTTTATTTTGAAATTAATATTTTTGGAATTCAGACATTAATAATCTTCGACTAGTCTTGGATTTTTCCTCGGTTTTCCCTTACAACTCACACCAACGATTTAGCAGTACACTTAAATTATATGCATATTCCCATTGGAACAGTCGGCCAGCTGCCTCCTAAACTGGTCGAGGCACGGAGAAGGTAACTCTGGGACCCCACATAAAACATCAGAAGGGCGTGGGACAAGAACCTAATGTCCGACCTACCTGATACAGTGTTTTTCCTCCATCACGTTTAGGCGAATGTCGTTTAGGATCCTTAAACCATGATCCTTGCCTACCTTTCTATACTCTTTCGCATTCCCCCTTTCAAATCCTTCCTATGTTATAAGAGGATTACGCTCATGTATCCTGTTACTTCAAAACAATTATATTAATTGTACAGTATTCTTAATAAAAATTCAATGTAAATTTTTGTGTTCCATAAGTGATAATATATTACTCAGTTTTTAACAATAATACTTAACTGTAAATATTTTATTATTAGTTATGATGTACAGTTAGTTGTGTTCCGTTATTTAATAAGTTAATTGTAAACTTCTAAATGCTAATTAATTGTAGGTAGTTCCTAATATTTACTTAAAATTTACATGTATATCCTTAATCTAGGATTATTCTGATTATTCTATGTCTCAAACGGAGGATGTAAGTTTGTTTGTATTTTTGTATACTCTCTATAGAAATTTAAAACGCGTCCACAAATTGAGAAAAACGCATGTTATTATTAACGTGGAGGAGGTGAAAGGAATATTAGTTGAAAAATATTAAATAAAATGTATAATACAATGCTTCGAGTTTATATTTGGTTTTATTTAAAATCATCTACTAGAAACATGACCGTATAAAAGCAAGCTGTACGTGAAGGTTAATCGTTAATATTTCATCAGAAACTTTATTTTCTTCGGTAAATGTTTACGTAATTTTCCCCCCGTAAAGATTTACTGTATCGTGTCTTTACACTTTATTTTTTAAGCTTCTCAAATTCCACTTTATGAATTTTTTATTTTTATTTAAAATGCTACAGCGGAGTTTCTAGGACCGTATTCTACGTGGAATTATTCAACGAACGTCCTAGCCCTCTGCAGCGGGGTTATTACCCTATTATTTGAGAAGCAGATGTTTCCCTTCATAGAGGGAGTGAGATAAAGACGGACAAGACACTTCGCATGTCGGAGACAAGAACATTGCATCCAGCGAATTGCAGCCCTCTCCTGAAAATTGTAGAGAATCTTTTTTACGATATGAAAAAAATGTGCAAATGGGAGACAAGTGAACAACAAAATGGAGTCGTAAAGCTGGGGAATAGAATAGGAAAGCGGCGCACAGGAGGGAGGCATAAAAGCCAACAGCCTGCGACGAATATAGTGTCGCCGTCAATGGCGCTGATAGTTTTAAACGACGACGTCGGCGTGAAAACCTGTGCGTGTGTGTTAGAGAGATGGTGCTATATTGCCGATTTATTGGAGCATCAAGCTCTCGCTGTTCTGGCTTGATTTACTGTCATCCGCCAGACGCAGTTCATGACGTTGCATAAATCAACACTTTCCTACACTCGTAAAAAATAGAATATTTTTTAAAAAATTACCACCATCCACTTATGTTTGTTTATTTTCTTCCTAAAAGTAGGTAATCCGAGAAACCTACCACGGCTATAAATACGAGGTTTAATGTGGATTACTTTTCAGGATTAAGAATCAGCTGAGAAGGGAATTTTTTTAAGGATCTTTGTCTATTAGTTTGTAAAATGAATGCCGCATTTTTAAAAATTTTAATTCGATTCTCCACTTATAATATTAACAATTGTATATAAAATCTACAAGACAATAATAAAATAATTATATTCTTACCTCCATTTTGAGCGTTATATTAATTATTACAATTTAATACTAATTTTCTGATATATTCCCATGGTGATATATAAATTTAATTATCTTATACGTACCCCATTATTATTATTTTTAAATTGAAACTTAAGTACCTGTGATTCTCGAATTCCTGGTAATATATTCAGGAAAAATTTAAGTTTTAAATTAATAATAATGAGATTAGAAATTTATTAATGATATGGACCTTGTTACGACAATCAATTAACGCTTGAAACAACCACAAAAAATGTTCCCAAAATTTTATTTAAAAAAACAAGCCAAAATTTACACTTTATACAGATACTTTAAACCTTTCGGTCACATTCATGTGTTTACCCAGAACCATTTCCTTAACACAAAAACACTTTGCAAAACATAGGTATGTTGTCTGACGAGCATTTTTTGTGTATAAATTAAAAAATGGTTTCCCTCCAAAATTAACGTGAACTTACCTGACACTCGTACGTGCCGTTGTCTCGCTTTTGCACGTATTTTATCTGCAAACTCCAGTCGTCGCCGCTGCTCGTGTGCGCCACCTGGAATCTCTCGTCGTTGGTGTAGGTGAAGAGTCCTGACGTCAGGATGTGCCAGTCTCGTCGCCGAACCCATGAAACCTGCGATAAATCAAGCCGTAAAGAATCAACAATTTTTTTTAAAAAATTATTTATTCTTAAAACATGAAAATACCCGATGTTTTTAATGGAGCAAACATTTTTAACTCTGTACCCTACAACCGCAGTTCCTTAATTTGTCTGGTTTAATTTCCTCTTTCTATTATAATTTTTAAATTTTTATTCATAAGAAAATTACTGACCAAGTAAGATTTTTTTCATTCATGCTATTAAAATATTTCTCTTCCAAAATGGTCAATAAACGTTCATCTTTCGTCTACTTAAATTTTTAAACCGACAATTTTTTTTTAGAGTAACAGGCTACATGAGGATAATCCACATGGCGGCAATTCCCCTTTAATAGCATAGGAAGGTATTTGAAAGGGAGGATGCGGAAGGGTAGAGGAACGTAGCCAAACGTTAACTATGGTCCCCGGGCTAAAGTTTAAGGATCCTACCCGGCATTCACCGAAAAGTGATGCAGGACAAACCCTAGAAACCCTGTATCAGGTAGGTCAGGCTTTGGGTACTTGTCCTATGCTCTTCCCATGGCGTGAGAAGGGATGTTTTGCTGTGGGAATGCAGCATTCCCTTCTCCGTGCCTCGACCAGTTTAGGAGGCAGCTGGCCGACTATTCCATTAGGAATAGCGGAGAACTCTTACCGTATGCCCAAGATCTGCGACCCCGGATCACACACCTCTCAAAACAGTCCGAGGTGCCTTGAAAACAGCTCTCACAGGTTGTTTTTAAAAAAGTTAATATTACTATCCTCGTTCTAAACAGTTTTATGGTTTTAAATAAACTTGGAGATCCTTTTCATTTTATTTTAATAACCTCCCATAATCTCGTTATTATTACAAAACGTAATGCAGTTTTTTTCGTATTATGTTTCCCCAATATTTTTTAAAAACAAAACAAAATTGAAACGTCTCAGCATTTACAGAATTTATACCTTAATATAGTTACTAATGCAATTATTTTTTACTTATATAGCACGTTTTCTAACTGTTTATGTATTTTACAAGAATTAAACAAGCAACTCTTATAGTGTCTCAATTTTTTAACTGCATTTAAACCGTAGAATCAATTTGATGTTTCATAATTTTATTGAGTAAAGGAGTGAAGTGAGATGATTATGGTCAAAATGATGCCGAAAATTCCTGAAGAAATATCTGACGAATTTAAATAAAATCGTCCAAAAATTGTGACTGTTATTTCTTGAAATCGAGTATTATTTTTTATTTACGCTGCTCCAGAGAGTTAAATATTTTTCGAATGTCAGAATTTATTAAGGAACTGATCTCTTGCACAACTGTCTTTAAAAATATTTATATTACAGAACGGTCAAGTATTATTCTCCTTTCGTCTTAACGCCTTTTACTTTTGGGATTGACATCCGCTACGGTTAAATTTCTCAGATGTTACCATGGAATGCTTGAAAACAATTTAGCATACTTTTCGCCTTTTTTTATGAGGTTCCTCCTGAAATCTATCGGTCAACTTTCACCTTCCAAGCTATTTTATCTCCACGTTCAGTTTCACTTCCCACTTCTTTGTATTACTATCGTAATTCTGCGTCAATAATGACTGAGAAACTATCAAAATACATACGTATGAGCTAGCGACCAGAAAATTTCTATTTTAAATTAGAAGGGCAATTCACACCGCCGCTGCTCATGTGAGTCTCTCATAATTGAGACCAACCCCGTGGTGCATCGACTTTAGGAAGATGGATTGCTGGTGATATGTCCCCGACATCTTGCTGACAGCCGCTGGAAGAAACAACAAAATTGGATACATTTATCACAGATGCGGCGTCTATTGTTCCAAACTGCCAACAGCAGATTTCAAGTAGTATTCAGCAGCAACACTTGGAAAATTTGTGGCGCACGGGAGAAGAGAGAAGCAGATTCCAACTTTATTCCCTTCACTGTCCTACGGTGCTTCTGGGAGTGACTGCGTGCAGACACATAATAATCGGTTCAAGTGGAAACCTTCAAGCGTCAACAATTAGTTCTAAAATATAGTAAACGAAATGGTTGTAAAAGGACTTTGAAATTCACTAATTGAAACTACTCAGAATTTTCCGAGTTGATATAATGTGTTAATCCCTCCAGAATACCATAAATGGCCAAATAACGAAATACGCAAAACTCTGTCATATCATTGGTTCGGTGTTCCACTTACCGATGTGGAGAAGGTCAGTAAAAAACAGAATTTAAACCAAGTAAAAATTTACTAAAACATTTTTATCCATTAACGATTAGAATTTTAATGGAAACAATATTACATTACAAGAAAACATTGAAATTCATCTCTACCTAATTGGCAAATAGTTAAATTGATAACGTAGACCGAAAGATAAATTTAGAAATTAATTAAAGCTTACAAAGCGTATCACTCGTCTGCGGTCGTTGGTTTAGTATGAAGAATCCTTTTTTGACGTCACTGATGACGTCACGCAAATGCAGTTTCTCATTACAGCAAGATCAATGATACTGCAGCGCTTCTCATCTCATTTTATGAATCAATTTTATATCGAACATCTTCTAATAATTATTTCATATGAAGACTACGCAGACACTCAAATAGTTTTTGTCTGTAAATTATAGCTGATGGAGAACTTTGAAAGAGCTTGTCAAAACATTTATATGCGTAAAGATTTTCAGAAAAAAAAACTCTGATGGAGACTGGAAAGTCTCCTCTCACGGATGTAAATATATTCACAAAGTACACGCCACTAGACTACGTCGAAGCTAGGAATGTCAACACACACGAACGTTATTAATCTCTCTCCCCCAGTTCGTTGGGTTTTAAGAGAATTTGCGCTACAAATTGTTTGAAAGCGTATAACATACCTCTCGGAATAAACTGTGCGAATTTACGTCGTGGTTTAGCCTGAAAATATGGTCGAGAGGAATAAAAATAATTCAACTGGTTCATGTATTCATCTATTATGGTTTTCCGCCTGTGTTGTTGTGAAACTTATGACAACCGCAACTCTCTGACTGACTCACGCAACTGTATGATCTATATCAAGATGTACAGGCCTTTGTGCATGATATAAATGCAGGCTACTGTTTACTAGCATATTCAATATACTTGAAAAAAAATGAATTGTAGTAAATTATATTGAGATATCGGCCATATGAGTTACTTGTCAAGTATGGGTTTATAGAGCTGAGGTAGAAGACTTTTAATAAACCCTTAATTGCTTGTTTATATAAAACAGAGATAAAATATTACGGGTAAAATGCTAACGAATTTAATAAATGAAATAAATATGATAACAGGTTCAATTATTTTTATCAGAACAAAAAGTATTGTTTAGTAAATTGGTTCACCGGACAATCCTACGTTCATTAATTGTTAAACAATTAAATTTAAATTATTCTCAAGCTAAAACGGAGCCAAAATTATATTATAATAATTTACGGACACTAGTTAGAATACTGTACTTAATTGGAGAAAGATGAGAGTAAGAGCAGACTGGATGTAAGCCGAGCCGTCCGAATGGCCGTCGCGACAACTGTCTGTCTTAGTTCATGCAAAACCAACTGTCGTAACTTTTGTGTTTTTCCTTCATATGTGGAAGTCTAAAAAAAATTAAAGGTATTAAACCTGATCGATACTAATTTGATGAACGTAAGCGGAAATCTTTAACGGTTCCGTAAATAATGACAGTCAAAATCGTACTTTAAAAGTAAAAAACGGATCTGTTTTTAAATAAATGTTCAAGGAAGCCTGCGACAGAATTCTCTCGCAGGTGAACCTTCCCAGAGAGCTCTGGCGGAGGTTACCTTTGAGGATGCCTTCACATCTATCTGGTTTTTTGAACTAAGGTTCCCATATGCCGAGGCACCTCGGCCTGTTCTGAGAGGTGTATGTTTCGGGGGTCGCAGACCTTGGGCATACGGAAAGAGTTGTCCGCTATTCCTATTGGAATAGTCGGCCAGATGCCTCCTAAATTGGTCAAGGCACGGCGAGGGGAAAACTGCGACCCCACAGCTAACCCCTCTCCCGCCATCGGAAGGGCGTGGATCAAGTACCAAATGCCCGACCTAACTGATGCACATGTATCTAGGGTTTTCCCTGCATCACTTTTAGACGAATTGCCGGGTAGGATCCTTAAACCATAGCCCTGGAGCCCTAGTTAACCCTTGGCTACCTTCCTCTACCCTTCCGCATCCCCCCTTTCAAATCCCTTTCCTATGCTATAAGAGGGGAGTTGCCACTATGTGGATTACCCTATACATAGCCTGTCTACACCTCAAAATAAATGTTGTGGAAAAGAGTGAGCTCTGGAGGAGGCTACCTTTGGGGATGCCTTCACATCTATCTGGTTTTTGAACTAAGATTCCTACATGGCGAGGTACCTTGGACTGTTTTGAGAGGTGTATGTTCCGGGGTCGCAGATCTTCGGCTTACGGTATGAGTTGTCCTCTATTCCTAATGGTATAGTCGGCCATCTGCCTCCTAAACCGGCCAAGGCACGGATAGGGGGAAGCTGCGACCCCACAACTAACCCCTCTCCCGCCATCGGAAGGGCGTGGGACAAGTACCCAATGACCGACCTACCTGATGCTGGTTTCCGAGGATTTGTCCTGCATTACTTTTAGGCGAATGCCGGGTAGGATCCTTAAACTATAGCCCGGGAGCCCTAGTTAACCCTTGGCTACCTTCCTCTACCCTTCCGCATCCCCCCTTTCAAATCCCTTCCTATGCTATTAAAGGGAAGTTGGCACCATGTGGATTACCCTAAAAAAAAGTTGAATATTTGTTTAATGTAAACTTAAGACAAAAATAAATTAGTTCTGAAATGATAAAATATATAACGTCTGTGATGAAAGTGTACTAGTTAGATAAACGAATAGCCAAGTAACGAATAACACAAAAACTTCATGAAATCTTTGATGCTTTCGTCGTTCTTTCGGCCTCTATCGTATTTTAAATTTTCCTCAGGTAATTTAAAATACGATAGAGACCATAAGAACGACCCAATCACCTGACGGAAGCAACAAGAATTGCAAGCAACGTTGTGTTGTACGTACTTAGAACTTATTATTTCTGCTTATTTATATAATTATTATAAAATACATCTGATCAAAATTTTGGAAACAATTTCAAATTGTATTCCATAATATTCTACGTTGTTTGAAATACTAAATTTAATAATATTTAAATGTAATATATATTTCAGTGTTGTCAAATTTATATGCCAAGTGATTCAGTATTAATTATTGAAAATTTAAATAAACATCTCTGCTAATTGATTTCAGACTATTTCCTAATCTTGAGTTCAATGACGAAATTAGGTTTAAACTTGAGGATCGGAGTGATAAAATTATTCCTAATTATTATAATCCTTCTTTACCAGTCAACATTACGCTAGAAATGGATTTAAATATATGTTAAAAATAGTTGTACTCAATAAAAATGTTTTGGGTTTAAATGTCTATATTTTTAAAGAAAGGTTTTCTGTTAATATAAGTTATTATTTTTATTATATGCAAAAATACTGACTTATTCCACACCGTTAGTCCAAATCGACGCTATGATAAGGGCTTATGTAATATTAAGGTGAACTGATAAACTAGCTTGAAAATTAAATCAAGTACGTCCATATCTGAAAAAAGAAAAGATTTAAATTAATCTGAAACATGAGTCTCCTGGAGGGCAGGTTCTGAAAAGCCGCTGGGGAGGGTAGGAAGGGGCTTATCCGATATCTGATAGCGCACCCTCAAGTGAAGGAGTTGGTCCAAGCTACTCGACTCAATTGCGCAATATCGACGATGGCTCTTCCGCAAAGCGATCAAGTGCCAATTTCCGGTGCGGCCTCATGGTGGGATAGTTCCGCGTTTTAATTACACCTTCCAGATCCAGCAACTTTTGACGAAAGGTCTGTGGGTGACCTCCGCCACTGGTTCATTTCACTTCCAACCAAACTCAATGTCGGAGGTTTATTTTCTTGAAAAAACAAAAACCAACCGAAAAAAGTAATTAGTTTACTACAGACCTAAATCAATGAATCAGTACGGACGGAAAAAGAATTAAACCTCAATTTACCATTTAATTTCTGAGATACGTACAGGAATTATCAACTCGAAATGAGGACAACATGATAAATATTAACAATAGAATTTTTACAACACACAAAAATAATACGGGGATTTTCCTTATTTAGTTTTTTATACTTTTATTATCCTTTAGATACGATATTTTTTGAGAAATTTTCCTTAAGAATTCGTAAATATTTCACAATCCATTACATTTTTTCTTTTCCGATACATTATTTGTTGAATTAAGAGAAGAAAATATTCCTCTCTTGAATAATTATTTATTTAAATACATTTTCATAATTTATTTATTCTGACTTGAATAAAAAAATACCATGAACTTGTACTGGATCTCTTAATTTTGTATATATTGTTCCGATTTATACGTTCATGACGCTTTATTTTTATTAATTTACAAAATATTTCGTTCATCTTAAAATGTCTTATATAGAACGTGTTATTAAGAAATATAATTATAATTAAATAATCCTTACTTAAAACAGTTGATAGAATATTAAAACATCTCAATATATTAGGAAGCGTCTTTCAACTAAATGTTTTTTCGTCTTTAGTGAAGAAAATATAAATAAAGATTTGACGTAAAACAAATGTCGGTATATATATTGTGATTGGACGGTACTACTGAAGGTGGAGGACAGGGCCTCATAAAATTTGAATTGTTTCCTGTTCGATTTGACATGGTGACACCGCTCCTTAATTTCAGGCATATAATTTATTCTACATATTTTTTCCTATAGGTATATATATATATATATATATATATATATATATTGTAATGCCAATTAATTAGGACATTAATTGTTTGAACATAAAATTTAAATTGCTTGAGAAATCCATTATAACGGCAGGAGCTTCCAAAGCCCAGCTCTGTTCCTTTGTCGAAAAGTCGAAAATGGCGTATGCGCGCTAAAACCCGAGACGATAGTTCAGTTGGTGACTAGAATTTAACAGAGTTGGTTGGTGCCGGGACATTTTGGAGGACCGAACAAGTGATACTGGAGCAGAGACTAGCCGTTGTTTAATGTATTATTATTAAACAAAGTTGTGAGTTGAAGACAAAGTAAAACATTCACGGAAGCATTATATCGAAACTTGCTAAGTAAAAGCAGTTTTACGTCCATAGCCAGCCAGAAATAGTAAAGTTGCAGTTTAAGTCCAAAGCGGTAAAAGTCTAGCAAATCTACAAACCACAGAATTCATATAAGGCAAGCAGTCAACAGATAGCTGACAAAAAGGAGGATCATCCGAGTTCCTGACATCCTATCAATTTTGACTAGAATCAGTGTAAAATCTGTGAGCCGATAATAGAGTCAGTGTAAATTTTTTTTGTACTTCCGAAAACAAAATGGTTGCTGGAACCAGCTGGACAGATGTGACTAACAAATTACAAAATAATGATTTATGTAAACGTAATTAAAAGTCAGATTTCGTTCTCCTTTTAAATTGTTAATCAGAGTTAATCTCTTTACTTTTTAATTTCGTTCTATTTTAATTGTCAAGTTAATTTCTTTTCTTTTTAGTTTATTTCTATCGACGTATTGTTTAGGTAAATGTGATTTGTTTGTTAATAAGATTTTTAAATCAAATTGTTGTGTCCATTATCAAACACAGTGAAGACCCTGAGAAATTAATATTTTAAATTGTAATTGTTTTGAGTTAAATTTACAAAGTGGAAATTAATTAATTTTATGTTTTAAATTCTTGTTGATTATTTCACATAATAAATGCCTTCCATTTAATCATTACATAATGGCTTCCACAACGTTGGGCAAATTAAACTAAATAAAGGCTTTCTTTTGATTATTACATTTTGGCTACCACAACGTGGGGCAAACTTCATTCAATTAACGTTTCATTTGATTAGTACAATATATATATATACAATATATATATATATATATATATATATATATATATGATATTTTTGTGCTTCCCCTCCCAGTGTAAATCTGTCTCGTTGTTTTGCGAAATCCTATATTTAGTTAATCGGGATAGTTAGTTACCTAAATAAATATTTTACTGAGCGCGAGTTTAATTTGTATGCATACTGTAAATATTTATTTTTACCCTTAGTAACTTTAATTGATTATTTGTCTATCCAAATTTTTCATTAATTGCAGCTTCAAATAATTATTTTGTGGTTTTCTGTAATGACTTATCCTATTTTTTTATCCAGATTTGAGGACTAATAGAATAAATAAATAAAATAAAATAAAAGGGATAAATTAATTAGACAGAGGTAATTCCAAAAACTTCACCCGCGGTAGTCTCTACCTCTGTGTCTGTTTCGTATCAAGTAATTTCAATTTCATTTTAAATAAATGAAATGGTAATTTATCATCCGACGAATTTTTACTGAATTGTCCTGTTATTTAACGCAGATTTTATTAGAGCTAAGTAATATTAAAGTTAGTTTCGTTCTTCGAGTATGCATAGAGCGTACAGTGGACCATACGGAAATTAAAAAAATTAAATAGAACACATGTTCCGTCAGCCAAGATACAAATTGTAATTTTCAGCAAAGTCTCCTAGGATTCCCGCCTTCAAGGATTGTCTCGTTAAAACTACCCGATAATTAAATGCTAAACAAAGACTCGAGTTCTAATTAATCTAAGTAGACAGCGAATATATTTTCAATAGTGAAACAACAGAGAAGAGTAGATAACTGTTTAAAACTTCCTTTCTTTTGTTTTTAATATAGAAAGGGGTAAACAAAAGGACGGGTTCGAATGAAAGTGTATTGACATATTCGCAAATCCTTAAACTTTGTCGAAACTCTTTTTCTGGATGGCGCAGATCGACTTTGCTGAATGCACACACGCAAATGTTTTGTGTGATTGTAAACACGTCTCACTAAGAGAAACTCTTATAAATCAATCTCAGAATATTGTCCTGCTACTTTCAGTTCTTTAACGATCTTTTAACGAGGAAAACATAAAGTTCTGACATTGGATCTAGACAAATTTTAGCTGTAATGAGGCCAGAAAATTTTAAAGCCACAAAACGTTGTTTAAATTTTAACTTCTTAGCAAAATTGAAATGCGGTTTTTTGTCGACGGCCAAAAAATCTATGGGCCAGATGTCCGGCAGTGGAAAGTATTACGAAAATTTTTGGTAACCAAAGAATTGTAGCTAGTCAGTGTCCGTCGTGATGATGAAGGAAATTAAAAATAATTTTAATGTAAAATTGTCTGCAGAGCTCTTTGGAAAGTTTTGTGAACGGACTACAAAAATAAATTATAAATTGAGTTGAAAATGAATATTATTTTATTCCGGAAAAGAGCGAGAGTAAAATGAATGGAAAAATTTAAATTGAGTTATTAAAAATACAGCAAAGTACAGCGTGATTTTTTTAATGAAAGTGGAGAGAATTTAAGATGTTTTGATAGAGACGGATAGAGGAATGTTTTGGGAATACATAAATTAATTTATATTTGCCACTAAATATAAATTTTCCATAATATCTTATCACGAAATTTTTACCCTTTATTAATTTACAATAAATTAAGAGAAGAAATTATTACATGGAGGAAGATATGAAAATAAATTTTAAGAGGTTTTAAACCAATAAAAGTCTCCAATATCCACAGTTTTGTTTATTGCGTAGGAATTTATTTAAAAAAACAAGAGCTTGTGAATCATTTGATTATATTCAATTGTTTTTAAAACATTTTGTCCCCGGAAACAAGATATATTTTAAATTAAAGCAATTAAAGACAATTACAGACATTTTAAAATATTTTATTTAACAGTTTAACGACGTTTCGGTCACTTTTTTTGTACTTTCATAATGTTTGAATAAAGCTATTCTAATTTAGTAAAAATTTAGTTTCATAAATATTTAAGACACAAATTATTTATATTGTAATATTTAAAATAGAGTTAGAAATTTCCAACATTATTGAAATTTAATAATAATTGTTACCAAACCTAAAGGAATTATAACACCAATAGTTTTTATTAAATTAAAATTACAAATTTATACCAATACATTTATTAAAAATTGAAGGTTATTTTAAAAATTTATAATAAACGTTAAAAACAGTGATTAAATTCACATAATAATACCTTAAATATAGAGTTAATTACCAAAGCTTAGAATATAATTTTAAAAACATAATATGTCTTGTTATATGTTAGTTAATATGATTATAAATTAAATATGCACCCATATTTTGCAATTTAAAATAAATTACGTAATATATTATATTAAATCCTTCTATAAATTACATCTGAAGTAAACAAAGTTTTATAAATATTAATTAATTTGAAAGTGTTACTTGAATTCACTGTGTGAAAAATTGAATTGCATTATAATAAATTTCGTTCAATGTCTAAATTTTCCACATTATCCCAATCAAATATTCGTGGATTTCTTCTAATTTCTGTGAGGTAACAACGTTATGATATAAAAGTTATGGAATTATTATATATTCTTTTAATATAGTTTCAAGAGCTCGTTTAGTTTGCCCCATGTAACATTTTACACAACTATATTGAACACATTTTATTTAATATTTAACATTCAACTTATAATACTAATAAAACAGACTAATATAACAATAGTAATTATTTATTTTATTTTCATAGTTTGGCTAAATATTTTGACGTTTTTAATAATGTTTTTGGAAAGTGAATACGCAATAAACAAAATTGTCTATTGATTTGAAACGTTGTAAACCGTAAACAAAGTCTCTATATTTTTAGTGAAATTTTATTTTAGTATTTAATATTCAAGAATAGCTATTTATTAAGTTTCCCAGAAAATTGCAAAAATTAAAATGGAGTCTACTGAGGTAATAACAGTCTATCGTCATAAATGACGTCACAGATTTTTCTCTCTCACCTTGGAAGAAAAACTAATTGTACCGGGATCAAAATCCCACAATTTATGGTTTTTATTACATGGCAACCTTCCAGACAATGGAGCCATCGACGTCTATTATTTGAATTACATCTCTAATTACATAGAGGAATAGAAAAGCTCTCAGCCACTCAGGAACAGCCCGTTCGTTCCTTCACAATTCCGTGAAACCCAACTTGGAAGATTAAAACCCATCGGCGTAAGTCGCGATATCATCCTCCTAAACGAAGTACGAAGACTGCGACGAACGGAGAACCTTAATTACACATTTATTACAAGTCGTGACTAATTGAACGCAAAAACAAGAATTTAAATTGGTGTTTTTTTTAAAAGGGGTGGCGAAAAAGTTCCAACTGAAATTTAACAAACAGGCGACGAAGAGTCGTGTTTTTAATGAGTTTCTGCTAAACGTAATTGATTACTTAAAACTGAGAACCTACAAATTCTCCTCCGACGCTATCTCGGTTTATAATACGGAACGGGAGAAGCTAGAAAGTAGAGGGTGAAATAAAAATATCTGAGTTTTCCTGCTTCTTTAATTAATTTTTTTTTGCAGATATCAATTTGAGTTATCAAATTATTCAGGAGTTGCTGTGAAGTTAATTTGAAAGTAGTTAGTTAGATTTACTGGAAGAGGAAAAATTTTCGTATCGGATCACAGATCCTCCGTTTTAACTCTAAAAACTCCCCTCAGCAACAAAAAATTACATTTTTCACATCACTTTGATGTATTTGGACTCCAGCCGTATGAGGTAACAATTTTCGTCTCAGTGACAATGGATCGAGTTACTCCGAAAATTGGCTTCTGATTGGTGGCCGGGGAAAAAAAATAAGCCTACAGTGGACATGTTTGTTTTCCAACTGCTGTTTCATATATTTTCCTTAATTTTCCACCAATACACCTCCTCTTTTACTCACAACAATTTTTGTGTAATTAATAAAATGCCTATAATTTTCCGATAAATAATTATTATAGTAAATTAAGCTTTCATATATTATTTATTAACTTAGAGATGTTTCAAGTATTTATTTATTTTCAATTTAATATGGAATACATAATAAGACAAACAATGCAGCCAATATGTCAGAAAAAATACATAAATTAATTTCAAAACGACGTTTCGTTCACGTTTTTCGTCATCTTCAGGCAATATACAGTCTTAAATTAGGAAAAGAATATGAATTTACAATAATGTTGTATTGTAATGATTGGCTGCATTGTTTAAATATTTTTTTCTATAATAATTGTCAGGTTATATTAAATAATAGAATAATAAACATCATAAATATAGTTCGAGAGGTTTAGCCTGGCGTACGACCTGCGCGAAGTAGGGGAAATGAGATGATGGGAGGGGAGTTTGGTCAGCGGAGAACTTCTCTTAGGGAAGTTGTTCGGGAGACGCTACTACATTCATTGTGTCATTACGAACGGGATAAACAGGCACCCTGTACTTACTGATTATCCTGAAACTTTAGAATTAAAGTTATTTCACAGTGGTGGAATGAAGCTTACAAAGATATTATTCGAGTATTCTATAAACTGCAAATGAATAAGGAAAAGGAATATTGTGCATAGCAGGTTAATAAGTGATTGAAGATACGAAATGGAAGGAGTAGGTTGCAAAATTGTAAGAGTAAAAAATTCTATGTTTGAATTTAGGTCGCCATTTTTTTAGCGTTCGTTTAATGCCGGATTAAATCTTCGATAAGAAATATATATTTTTTTCATGCAACAGATCCACGCGATTGCTTCTCTAGATTTCCGCAACCAAACAAATTTTTGTGACGTTTTGGAACAATTAATTGATTTCTTAGCTTTACCCAGAGCAATACAACAACAAAGGAGAAACCATAACGGGACGGTCGCATTGTTCACATCTGCAGCTAACAATTAGTCCAAGTAGATAGTTAATTATTGGCAGGCGAGTGTTTACGTTATATACGGATCCAACTTCGAATGTAGTTAAATTTACAAAATCTTTAATTAAATTTTAATACATTTCGTATAGATGATTTAGGACCCAATTAATTTAAAACGAAATTTAAAGACGCCAACCAGCAAGGCTGTAGTGTTAACGTTTCGGGCCTATCTAAATCTACGATTCGTTCCGAGAAAAACTTGAAATGCCCCAGGAACTGAGTAATCAAAGCCTGTCACTCTCACCCCCGAACCCTATAAATTTAACAAGTCCCAAACTCTTTTGTCAGGCGCGAAGGCCTGGATAGCACAATGAGAAATACATTAAAACAATCGGTCTTCCTTCACTTCTATATTGTTCTAGACTTCGGAGATAGTTTAATCTCATTTCCCGAATCTCATTTTTCTCAGTAAATTCCTATTAGTACCTGATTTCTTCCATCGGAATCCGAGCTTTCGTAAAATTATACTGTGTAGTAAGCTGAATATAATAGATTAATTTTCATAACATAAATAAAGATTAAATTTACGTACACTGAGTACAATATATTTTTTTTGCGTCTATGTTTTTAGAATAGTATTAACAGTTCTCAGTTGTCGCAGCAAAGAATCGTGTTCAACTGAGCTCATCGTTACCCCCGCTACATCCTAAGGGGCGAGAACGACTGGCGCAGCTTTGGTGGACATGACATCTGAAACCTCTCGAGCTATACGTATTTATCTTAGATTTGCTTATCTATTTCTGATTATTGTATTCTTTTCCCATTATTAACGTATAGTTGACTTTTATAAACGTACAATATAGTATATTAACCATAAATTTAGAATATATATATATATATCGAACGTGTGATTAAGAAAATACATTTGAATAAACAGAAAAAAATTGACTATTGGTCACAAATAAATGTATTATTGAACTGAAAAGAAAATTAATTACAATATTACGACAATTTATCAGGTAAAGGGCTGAATTTTATTTTATTTTGGTTTGATGTAATTTAACCCAACAGGTTTTAAATCAGTCTTCGAAATAATTAAACCTCAATTTTAATTAATTAATAATATTTGAAAGAGTCTACAAATAATGAAAATTCCATTCTGAATTTTTAACGAATTAATTAAATTAATATAAATAATCATGGAGTTTCTATTACGTTGGAGACTGATGTTTTAATTACAGTGATAATATAATATTAGTGTCATGTGTATCCTAAAAGAAATTTTAATTTTTACATGTATATGTATACATTCAAAACGGTCGATATACCGGTTGAAGTACCAAAATTTTAATACTACTATTATTTTAGTTTTCAGTTGAACCCTATATTTATTTGTGACATATTGGTAGTTTCTCTGTCTATTTATTAATTTAGGATTGTCAGATTAACTTTTATATCCATTTAAAATTATATAATAATTAAATGGACTTTACTGAAAATAGTTGCCTGAATATTCAATCTATTTGGATGCGTCTTTCAAATTAAACGACTTGCCCGTATCGCTTCTAAAGAAAATAGAAATAAAGAGCCGATGTAAAAACAAATGTCGGGGATCTGTGGGCAATAACGGAAAGACTTGGGGAAGCAATTGAGAAAGATAAGACAGCCAAGAAGTTTCATTAAATCTTCAGTTCACCTTTTTTTTTCAAACCGACTTGGAGGAAAATGAAGAGTAATGGACGCCAATTTTATGGTAAACAAACAAAAAACAATTAACATTTTCTGTAGACACGATGTGAGGAAATTAATTTAGAAAATAAAAGTTCATACCGGTATTATTTCGGCGATAATCAGTAAGTTGTATTAAAATTATAGGTTTATTTTTCATTACACCAACTTTTTTAATATTAATATATTTTCTTTCGAATGGAAATTCGAGATTTTGAAAAAAATATTTTCCATTAATTTTTAATCTCCAACGAGTTTCATGTTCGTAAGTAAAACCGTGTGCTTTTAAATAATTCCTGTCATAATTATATACAGATTTATATAACGTGCATTAACGTATTTTAGAAATAACTTTCTATTAATCATAAAATCTTTAATTTACAACAAAATAACGTGTCTTGAGCCGGTCTGATTGAAATAAATGTTTTGTTTTTATGTTCTAAACGTTTCTAAATTTCTACATATTTTGTTGGGTTGTTATTTAAATATATTTTTGATTACTAATATTTTTGGAATTCTAAAATAAATATGTTAATTTTTCTTTTAACATTCGTTAAATATATGTACTTGTTAATACTCTCCTCTGTCTACCTTATTTTATTATCCAATGATCTCCTTAAAGTGGGCTTCTTTCTTTCAATGCTTTCCATCCAAATGCCGAGAACAAATGACCGTGTTTTTTCCCAAAAATTCCATTCAGTTGGGTTTAATATTATAGTCCATATAATATTTGTATGTTTTAATGTTAATCATTAAAAAAACATAAACGCGTGGACAGATTGCAACAAAACTTGGTACAGATATTCTTAAAAATGCGAGAAACGGTACTGTGGGTTTGATAAACCGCTAGTATAAATGTGGAAAGAATTATAATTAATAAACGTGATAATTTTGTGTTAAATTACTGCGCGTGAACAGAACTTGACGTAACAGCAACCGTTCACGCACGAGACAGACAAAAATAGTTCCATTTTTGGTAATGGAGTAAAGCAGAAAGATATATTGGATAGACAGTATAAATCAAATTCAGCAATACACCATCTAATAATTAAAACAATACTAAATGTTATATGATCCGTCAAACTAATTTTCTTTTAAATAACTTGACTTTAATAGATTCGATTTCCAATGACGAATTATGTCAAGTATTCCTCTTTGTGTGTCATCGCCATTTAATTAGTTGTTGTTATGAACTTCACGATTCTTCTTATCGGTCTACATATTTTAATAAAATAATATATTGAAACGTTTATTACTGTTTTGAAGCTGATTAACGAGGAAGCAGTAGCCAATTTGGGTCTCTAACTCCCAATCAAACACGTTATTTTGATTATATATGTGTAATGACCTTTGCTTCTAAAATTCACTATTTCGGACAGAAGCAGTTGTTTGTCCAGATGGCGGACTTTGACGGTTGCCTCGGACCTTCTTCGCGACAAAAGACCTTAAGCAGGCTGACAGTTCCAAGGGACAGTAAAACTTATTAGGCGTGAATAATTGAGCTCCAGAAGCCTACATGTATTGGGCTGACTGTCATGAAAGATTAAAAAACATCTGTCGGCGGAATTGGGAGATTTCGGGAGGTCAAAATATGACAGTGGACGTGCTTGAGCGGTTGGTGACCAGAGTCAGTAATAATGAGAAGATGTATACCTTTAATCAATTAATTAAATTTATTTATACCAATTTTTTACAATTTTGTAATGTTAAGGTTCACCCCATGACATTCCTGAGAAAGAGAGACCATCTCTCGTTCTTTTTTATTGTCATTTTGTATTAATTCAATTTTAATTAGGTTTATTTTTATTAGTAAACTAGCTGTGTGCTCGGTGTTGCCGGTGTACTTATTTATATAAACCCGTAAAAGTATTAAATTATATATTAATCTTTAGTCAAGAAGTGATATAACCTAAATCTAACTGTTCCTAGTTGTTCCAGTTGTAAAATAAATTGAATTTTATTGCATTAATGCCAACGAAAACATACCTACGAATTTCTTAACGAATAGAATACTTAAATATACTCCTCGAGTATTGCAGGATATAATTGTATCTTAATCTCTACAGATTACGATAGATTAAATTGATGAAATTCACAATGTAAACTTATAGTCACCATATTGGAGTCACTTAATATAGCACGAAAATAACTTACATTTTCCGCAATGATTGTAAAGTGATTTTTTATGTTATTAAAGTATTTATGATATATTTAGCTGTTTTTATACTTTTCGGATAAAATTACTCGTTGCGATTCCTCCGGAAGATGTTTGACAGGATGACGATGGAGTATTTCTGGATAAAATTATCCTTTTTATTGAATGAAAATATTTCTGCTTTATTTCGTTACGGAAAAATGAACTATTACCTTTGTTCGTCGTGTAGTAACGTCTCTCTCTGTCACGCGTGACGTCATTGTATCTTAGCGCGCACTAATTTAACTCAAAATTTTCAATCATAATTCTTTACACCATTTTGCTAGGGGTTACTCACCCCAATAGTACCGTTTATCGTGATTTTAAGAATATATGTACCAATTTTAGTTTCAATCTGTCCATGCGTTTAAATCTGTATGGAGATTAATGTAAATATATACGAATATACATTTTTTTATTATATAGATTATAATATTCAATTAATTAATTTTTTATTTATGAAACCCATATAACCTATAACCCTGTAAAGTACAAGTATTACACATGGTTTTACTTTTCATTCCAATATTACACATTGACGCACTTCTAAACCCTACCCTGGCAATGCTAATTTTCCAGTGGTATATATTTGCAGATATTAATCCTCGAATAATCCTATTATCGTCGACATTGAGTATCAATTCAACGGTAACAACTAATTAGAATGAAATTATGGGCGCCGCGTGATCCGATTAAGTCGCCACCTTGAAGACTGCTGTACAGTCATAACATTAAAATATAATTAATTTAGAAGGATCAGAAACTTTCTCTCAATATATTCAGTAAACGAATTCTCTCCAGTAGTAATTTATTAGTTAAGGATATAAGAGGGGGGAAAATTAATGTTTAAGCGGCGTCAGTAATTTCATATGTAAAGGTGGATGGAAGAAACTATGATCTGTCGTAGGACAAAGGTTTTATCACTGTCATTAGTTTCATATTTATTTTCAAACGAACCATGCCTGCGTCTGTTAACCGAATACTAAATGAGTCAGGAAACGTTTCGGCGACTTATCCTGTCAAACATCATCCGGAGGAATCGCAACGAGTAATTTTAATCCGCAAAATATAAGAACGGCTAAATATATCATAAATACTTTAATAACATAAAAAACAAAAATTGACACGACGTATAGTCTTCACAGATTTGCAGTATTATAAATCTAATAATTTTAAAATCAAAATTTATTCATGTAAGTGTAGATTAAATTTTATTTAGTAGAAAATTATATAGTAATCATTTCCTTTATATATAATTTTATACTAAAAATTACGTCACGACTTTATTAAATCATTATTATCTGTATTTATTTATAATACTCCATATTTTTACACCTGACGATGACCAAGATTCGGGATGAAACATGGTGTTAATTTTTTTAAAATATCAAATTATTTTTGACAAATTTTGGTGATTTCATTCATTTACATTTTCAACGAGAAACATTTATTTTCCAAGAATTTCGGAAGAATTTCTCTGTTCTGAAACATGTACACCTCCTTACCTTTTCTTTTTGGAATCCGTACGTGAAACGATGAAGGATGGGAATCGTCAGTAAACACAAAACAAAAATACTCTATTAAATATAAAAGCCTTTTCGGTTAAAAGAATGAAGAAAACTTCTCGGTTTTCCGCCAGGGGCAACAAGTAGACTGACGTTTCACATCGGGTTTGAAAACAGTCGGAAAGATTCGTGGTCTACGGAGATTTTGATGCTTTCAAATTTTTAAGCGAAGTTGGAGCATCGGCGGTTAAATGCTTTTATTATGTTTCGGTTTAAACTATCTACGGTACGAGTAGATTTTCTACAACGATAATGATGTCGTCACATGTCGTTTTAAAGTGCATCATCAAATATGTCACCATCGTTACGCATCACCTGTTGGGGTCACAATTTTTTTCTTTACCCTTCAATTAAATTGCAATTACGTTAATAGGGGCGTTTGATGAACGTACGAGGTCAGTTCCAGAAGTACCCAGACTAAACACAAAGACCACACAGAAATATCTGTTTCCCCTTTTCTTTACCTTTATAGTCTTTCCCCGACGCTGTTCAATAGCTTTGATTCACTGTTCAAAGTGAGAACCTTCGAGGACCTCGAAATTGGAACAAGCCCAAGTCACCTTCACAAATATACGCTCGACGTGCTCACAAGTTAATATATTTAATCAACCCATCCCAGTCAAAACAGAAGTAAAATAGGACTCCACCTCGACCAAAACTGACATGGAGAACCCACATAAAAGCCAAAAAAAGATCAACTGAAACTAAAAAGCATTCACTGCCTACTCGGACGAAAACCTGAACTCACTCTTGAAGACAAACTGCTTCATATAAAACCATACGCATTCCTATTTGGTCTTACGGGATCGAATTATAGGGATGAAGGAAACCAGAAAACATCAAGATCTTGTAGATTTTCCAGTCAATGACATTTCTCGGCCTAGTCAATGCACCGTGGTACATCAGCAACCAGACCCTCCATCACGACCTCACTGCAAAAACCATCACTATCATCCAACACTAAACCACCGCAACAAATCCATCGCCGACCTCTACCTCGAACAACCCGTAGTGAGAAGATTGAAGAGACTATGGCTGGAAGACATCACTGGATAAATCCAGGAGACCCGCCACTGGACGGTGCCCTACTCGTGTCAAACAGAATTAATACCAAATAATTTACTTTTAACTAGTGCTAAAAGTGTATTGTAAATTAGCAACCGAAAAAAAACAATGACTTCATTGTAGGAAAATCTTGCAGCACTGAGAGCAATTTTTGTTTTGCAAGATTTGAATGAGAAAACACTGTTCGCTTCACAGACAACTTAACAACATCCGATACGAAGATACCACTGTCGTTAAAACTTCAGAATCAGAGCCCAAACTCAGTGTCAGATCCGGATTTTTCACTCATTTGTCTAATTCCAGAACGCCATCTAGGGCGTTTGAAAAGCGCCGCCGCCGCCGCAGCCGCCGCCTCACAAAGATTGCACGAGTGACAGCCGGGAGGGATGAGAGAAGGGACGTTCCTCCAGAGAGGTGGAATTTCCGATACAGAAGCAGGCGAATCGCATTACGGAATACCGCCAGCCGCTGCTCCAGGAGGAGAACGTCAAACGTCTAATGTGTTCCGGAGTTGATATGACATGTGAGGAGGAGCGCAGCGCTGCCACTCCGCAACAATGCCTTCGAGCAGAGACCTATTATTACCGGCGATAACATAATGGAATCATGACGCTTGGAGCGGAAACTGGAAACAATGATCTCGGCGATAATACAAGATTGTTACTGTGACGTGAAGGATAAGGGTGGGATGACTAGAGAACAAGCCCGAAAATCAGGACGGAGAATAAAATGGCTGCTAATCATTTCTGGTCTGTAAATACATGAAGCCAGGGTTAATTATTGCATTACGCACAATAAAGGAACTATATCTCAAACAGAAATTTTAATCGCAGGAATTGAAAAATAACAATATATTTTAATATACAAGTTAAACAAAGGAAAATAAAGCCAACATGTTATGACCAAAGTATGTGGTATTCGAACTTTTAAAATGAAGAAACTTAACAGGATTTTACCTTGAATTTAAACAATTTTTTTTAGAGATAACATAAGATTATTTATTACAATTTCGATTTACATTAAATTTTTTACATTTTTATGTTTTTAATGATCGTAATTCTTCATCTAATTTTTTTTACTTTATCCCAATCAAATATGTGATTATAAAGGTACATATGTTTGGAAAAAAACAGATCAACTTCCACTATTTAATTGAACATTCATTTTGTGTCCATTAATGAGGGTTTTATTAATATTTTAAATATTTAAATAGAGCGTTTTTCGCCTGAACGCCTCAATTATTCAAGCTGGCACATTTCGTCAGGTATAGGTATACATTCGCTATAACTGGAAACTGACCAAAAAAAATACAATTCGACGCAAATGTTTTCAGCAATGCTGCTAGTACAACAGTTCGGCCGAGTGCGACAGCGCAGTGGCGTCACACGTGGTACTGCGGAGCACAAACTAAAATTTCGTCTACTATACAGCACTGAAATTATCCCAACTTATTTTTAAAGACATGGTATGGGTGTGTGGAAGCAGAATAAAATATTTATCATTACTGTAAATTTAATTAATAATGCTACATTAGATATTATACAAACATACCTAAAAAACAAACTTAAACTAAGTAAATTTTAATTTATCTAACAGCGAATAATTTATGACTGGAAATTGAACAAGGAACTTAAATCACAGATAAAAACTAAGATCCAAAGAACTAAAAACAAAAATCATATAACTTGCTAAACATTAACAGTATTTTATTATTTTTAATATACAGAATTTCATAAAATAATTCTTTAAAATTGCCTTATAAAGGTCGTTTTTAGCATTACTATTTTCAACTGACGTTAATTTATCGTTAACTATAACTGTAATTATTAAATTATTTATAACGAGCAATTTAATGGGTAATAGTAGCTTTTAATCCACCACTCTTATGGTTTTGAAAAATCTTATGGATAAGAAGCTTCTAAAATTAGTCAGAAAAATAAATATTGATAAATAAATTAATAATTAAATTAAATTAAATTAAATAATTTATTCATGTCCTTAAAAAACTTAATAAACATAATTTTCTGAATCAAAACCGTTGGTTTATATTTATCTACCTACGTCATTACATGTCAGATATTTTTTCACCGTTAGTATCATTTCATGCTAGGCCTAAAATATCGTATCGAATATATTTTTGATTTTAAGAAGAGGCTGTTGAGTTTCAAAAGAAGAAAAATGAACAACAATTATATGGCCGAAGAAAATAATAAAAAGGAAAAGACTATCGGAAGATTGGCTATAACAAGTCGAATTCAATGGGAAAGGAAAACTGTAATGATAGAAAGGCTTGAAGAAGACGACCCGAGAGACGACCACGAGCTTAGAAAAATGCAACACATGCTTTAAATATTTGGGGGCACCCACTTCTTGTCAAAGCACGTGCCTTCAATTTTCCCACTTTTTCCCAAATCGTCGAAATTATATTCACGCCCGTTTTTTTTATGACTCAATGTTGTACCCCCGAACATTAATTCATTTCATAAATTAATTGAAACGGTAATACGAATCCCATCAGTGTATCCAATAGAAAAGTTCTTTCCGTATATCTGACCTGAGGCCGGAGTTTCGTTTACGACCAAAATATGGCGAGAAAAAAGGGGAAATCTCGGTGATGGCAAAAGTTGTGTAAATAAGCAAAACCAATCTCGTCCTCTCAGCGAAAACTGGATATAAAGCCACTGAAACAAAGTAGACTACTTTTGTACCCTGTTCCGTTCATTCTGTTCTGCGTCGAGATCAAAACAAAACTCGTTACGGATGAAACAACCGTCATTATCAAAGCCTTTTGTGTGTTATAGGTTGATCAGAGTACGGATAATTTCAAAAATATTTAAAAATGACCTAAAAAATCTTCAATGCATCTGTAAACCCAGAAAAATATTTTTAAAATGTCGTAATTAGACAATATTTTTTAATGGTTGGTATGAAAAAAATTATCTGTAGGTAATTCAATAAGAAAATTAAGGTTCACCTCTTCTGTGTAGATCATTCCTCTAAATACGAGGCAAAAACTTCTATTTTTTAATCATACAAAATTGTGGATAATATTCAAGTTGAACCCTTAATTCCCCGTGAAGGCTTTCTTTCTGAATTTTTTTCCCTTTAACGGTACAGTATTATTTTAAGGACACGGTTTCCCTCTTGGCAGCTCAGCGTGCGGAAAAATCCATCAGATCGTCATGGAAGGGGGGGGGGGCATTTTTTTTCAACACAATGGGGAATCGACTGAAGAGAAAAAACATCGACTTAGAGCGTTCTACTTTCGTGAAATCCTACAGTTTGTCACGAAAATATTACAGGTCACGTTACTATTTAAAATGAGACCGAGTTTTATATATTTGTGATTGCAGAAAAAAATTGACCTATATATAATATAGAATTTTAACTCGAGTAGCAGACGAAAATGAAAAGAAATTAACCCCTTCAACTTTTCCTAACATTACTTGATGAACTTTCCATTTTTATAGCTACAGTTTTCTCTTCCTATATTACAAGCACACGATTTATAATTATAATCCATAGTTACAGTTCAAAAAATATAATTAACGTATTAGTTTGCTATGTCCTCTATAAATAGAAAGGTACGTCATCAAACCGCCATTTTAATTTTCAGTATGAATTTGTTATATTAGAGAGGCTTCAAAGATTGTTTCAATGATAAAAAAGAAGAATATATCTGGAAGAACTGGCATTCATCTGACGTCATTTACAAATAAAATAAATAATCTGGTATATCTGCCACAAGCCATGGAGGCTCACTTAAGTTGAATTAAAGTATCGGGATGGAAAAATGTCGTCCAGACCAGGAACCGAACCCGTGACCTCCCGCATTTATCTCTGCATTCTTGAATTACAAATTCTAAACCTCTGATCAATTTACATAGATAAACCATTTTTCATTTGAGATACTAAAAATTATGCCGTGGTAGAGCGTCGTACCGGGTTCAATTCCTGGTCCGGTCGACATTTCTCCATCCTGATACTTTTATAAGTAATGCAATTAAGACAGAATTTGAATTTAATATTTAAGTTATGTCATTAAAATGCAGAAATGGGGTGTAACATTTGGAGTCAACTTTGGGAAATCAGCATGTACATTAAAAATAAAAAAACTGAAGAGACATTAATTTAATATATGAAATACAATAAAAACTCCTGTTTGATTCAGAAGTAAATTCTTGTTGTTGCTGACTTCTACAATATCATGAAGAGTTTTTGTTGTAATGATAAATATAAATATATATTCTGACCATTGAAAAAACTAATAAATAGATATCAACCAGAAAAAAAAAATTATTAATGTAAAAGTAAAAAACGTTTAGTCGCTTATTTGGCGACCTCGTCGGGTTCAATTTTGAAACTACAATAAGACCAAAAAATTACATTTTTAAGAATCATTTGACAGATGACATACAAATAATATAAATTTTTTTAGACTTACAAAATTTTATAGACAAACTGTGCTGACTGTACTGATCAAAATGTGCAATTTAAAACAAGAACGACCAGTAAAAATTAATTTACATTCTTGGGTGCGGTTTTTAATGGAAACAATTTAGAATTTGAAATTATAAAATATATAAATTAAACATTACAAAAGCAAACTGTCATTAATTGAATTCAAATTATTAGTATCATTTTTATGTCAATAGTTGTTTTATAAAATCTGATATATAGCATTTCAGTCATTCATCTCGGGAAGTAGTTCGTTACCTCGTCCAAAATTGATACTTTACACCAATATAATTTGTGATTGTTTTAAAGAAATTGTTTAGGCAAAACAAAATAATTATGAATACTACTATTTATGTTATTTTCATGTTCTTTTAACCTAGTTTTTAATGAACGCTTGGTTTGGCCTTCACAATCCCAACAATTAATTTTATATATATTTTCAATTATGCCATAATTATTTATTAGTATGTTTAAATAGATATGAGCTATAAAAATAATTTTGGCACCATACTTGATGCTGTAAGCAAGCAATATAAGGGAAAATTATGAAACTAAATTTTTTGTTATCAATTTTAATATGTAAATTGTTACAGTTGTAATTGATATTATTTAATCTCACCCTAATGTACTTATTGATAAATTTAAGGGGATATGAATTAAGTAAAAGATTATTCTTGACTTAAATTAAGTTACGAATAAGGTACTTAAGTGTCATAATTTAATAGCTTTACGTACTAAGATATAAACCAATGATTTCTTTTGGAAAATACGACGGAAGGGCATGTAATTGATAAATCGACCTGAATATATTGGTTTTTGTAAACAATTGGTTTTTAATTTATTATATCTAAATGTTATAAAAATGTCTAAAAAAAACTAATGGATATGTTCTATTCAATTTAAAAGGTAAACTTAAAATTACTATGGTATGTATTAAATGTATTAAGTAAATAGCTTGATTTAGTTTTGAGATTAATGCAAAAATATGTCATTAACATATTTTAAATAATATATTGGTTTGAAATTTAATTTTTAAGTACATCTAAATCTCTCATTACAATTTCTGTTAAAAAATCTGATAAAGATTTTTCCATATGGCAAACATTGATTTGACGATAAATTTGTTTATTCATTAGTTTTTGTTGTATTCACAATATTTAATTAGGTAACCATGTTTAAAAAATTTAGGAATGGTTTCTGCGAAAATACCTAATATGTTGAAAGCCAATACCGATAACGAATTGAAACCTCTCCCATTGTGTTCCATGATATAGATTTCATACGGATACGCGTAATGTGACTTAAATATTGGCCGAAACGTTGTACTCTTTTATTTATTTCAACGAAATAATTGTTTAATATCACAGTATTAAATTAATGTTTTTCCGACAGCATCGGATGATTTATTTGTGTTACTTTATAATTATAATTTTTTTATTATTTGCGTACTCACCGAGTGTTCTCCCAGATTCTTGACGCGGCAGTGGAGGAAGGCTGTGCCACCGAGCTGAGCCGTGATATTTGTCACAAGGTTGGTGTCGAACTCTGGATCCGGAGGTCCAGGAGCCGGCCTGGCAGCTGGTCTCGGTGTCGTGTGTGGATCTGGAAAACCAATCATGCGTGTAAAAGAGAATGCGTGTGTGAAAATTTTGGATTGAATTACACGGCACAGGATAAGAAATTTAATAACCATACAAATAAACTTAAAAATAGAAGTATAGAGCCATTAATAGTTTTAAACTGAGACGAAAAGACGTTTTAATTGTACAGAAATATCATTTAATGCTAAATCCTGTAATGAATGAATTACCTGTGAGGATAATGACCCAATTTCTGTTCTAAATGAGGATATTAATGTAAAAACCAGGAGGAAAGAGACGAAAAGAAATACATGTATTAAACCGAGTGACAACCGCAATAACGTTAAGGTTTAGAATATTTTTCGACCCCGTTATCCTCAATTTGAAGAATAATTATCAATATTAAAAACTCATTTTAAATCTTCAACATCTTGAGAAACTTAATCTCTTCCAAGAAAAATGTACGTTAAGTGTTTTTAATAAATATTTGACAAATTATTATGCAAATAAAGAGAGTTTTCGATGGCTTATTTGAGTTAATGCATACGTGATTGGAAATAAAGTAAAATGAATTAGGTTTTTATGTTTATAAATCTACCGAAAAGGTTTTTCAAAATTTTTCTAAAAAACACACTTAAAAATATTAAACTGCTGTGGATACTGTTTTTCAAGTATCTAAATACATACGAGAGAGAGCAATTTAAATTGAACGTTTTACTTCGTTGCCAGAAGAAATATAAGAATATGTTAAGAAAAGTTAACGTCACGAAAATTTATGAAACATGCGTAAAAAAATACAATTATCTTCAGATTTTCTTGAAGAGGAATAAAAAAGAAGAATGCCCTTGTAAAGAAAGTGTTTGTAATTTATGCCGCCTGATGAAGTCTTCAAGGAGCTAACAATAAGCTAATTACGTATCTGATGAACTGGAAGAAGAGGAAGGGGCAAGATAAACTTGTTTGTTCCTACTGCATTCGTTTCAATTTTAGAATTTCTTTTTTTTTGCTATACAGGAAAATTGGCTCGGAAGCTACAAAACTTTATTTTCTGCTAATATTTCTTCGCTTTGGTAAAAGTTTTTCAATTCATGAGATGCTCGAGTTCCTTTCTTTAAAATAAACGTAATAAAAATCCGTTCCTCGTAATATTATTTTGTCTTTCGTATATTTTTAAACTGTTTTATTTAATATTATAACCTGCATTTAAATGTAAACATTTTATCTACTTTCACAAATTCGTATATGCGAGAAACGTGTGTGAAACAAATAAGAAAAAAAAATTTAAGAAATAAAATTACAAAGAGAAGTTAAAATATGAAACGTCTGTGTTAAAACTATATTCACTAGAGAATAAATAAAATAGCTTCTGAGTTCGTCAACTGGATTGTGCGTCTTGTGATTTTAATGACCTGTAGAAAGTATGCCAGAAATAAAATTTAACCTATTAATGTTGGACCAGTTTTGCACCCTTATAATTTTAATTTTTAGTCTGTTTAATATGGGACCCAATTTGTCTGGCAGCGAATGAGAGCAGGGTATTAGACGAACGTTGCCACATAGTCAATAATGAGCGACAAATGTAACCCAATAAATACTACAGCTGCGTGCACAATAATATGTGACGACGTTGCAACGAATTTGATTCGTCGGCGCTAAGAAGAGCTTCAAGGCCAAATCGGCTCCCATTTGAGACGTACTGTGTTTTAATAGTTATTTTATTATCAAATGTATCTAATTTAATTAATTTTAGATTTAGAAGGATGTCTGACTACCTTTCAAGACAAAATCGATTAATTTAATATTTACTTTCATGGTAAAAGTACCTTGGACGCAACATGACGTCATATTCACCTGTAAATGGAATATTTATTTTTAAGTAACTTCCCATCCTAGTCCAAACATGTGAATAAAATTAATTTTTTTCTTATATAAAATTTATTTTCGTCAAATATAAAGCTACTTGTTTGAAAGTATCGCACAAAAATTTTGTTTCAATGTATCGTAATTATTATTATGAATTGAAGAGATCCAACGAAACGTCTTAATTTAAACAATAATATCTTAAAAATTAAATTGTTATTTGAACTTATTATCTTTTTTCTGACTGATTTTGCCAGTAATTATCATATTAAAAAGTTCAACGATGGTTTCCAAAATTTAGGTTGCTAAATAAGGTTTTTTACTTTTAATTTTATTTTTTTGAAACAGACCAAGTTAATTTAAATTTCATCCAAATTTTAACCGAAATTATGGAAATATAAAAACTGTTTATTTAAGAAGGAAAGAATATTACAATTCCTACATTCAGAAAATTAAGAACTTGCAGACCGGCTCTAAGGAAAACCTGTAGAAAGAAACCCGAAACGTTTTCTGATTAAATGTGAGTAATTAAAAATAACTCAATACCGTCAGTTAAACGTTGCCTTTCAAACCCGTAAAGCTCCTCACCTTTTGTATTGATACTCAGCTCCGTGGGAATCAACACCTTTTTACCTTCGAGACCTTTTGTTGTTTATCAAAAGACTTCCTTCCCTTTTCTTCTTCTTGAAAAGAACGTAACAGAAAACAATACAGAATTCGTCCTCCTTGGCGTTCACTTTTTATTTCAGCACATTGAGAATGCAGCATTCCCGAGTTGGACGAAAATAGGTACAGACAAAGAAACACTTGAATTACGTCTCTCCTTCCGTGTTGTTTGTTTCTCATTTCCGGTTAATAATACCTTTTCAAACTAAGTTTATGCAGGTTTTTATATCTATCACAGATTTTTTAATACAATTCAAGTAATTGTTTCATCAGAATTATTAAAAAATATCTGAAAATTTTAATGAAAATAATTATACGGCCCTCAATCAGATGTACTTAAAAAGGACGAAACGTCGTATAACTAATTTTTGGTAATGAACATAATTTCCTGACTCCAGGCCGTATATTAATGTATTTATATTTATTTTTATCTTATAATTAAAATTATTCATGGAAGTGTTTATTTAGACGTCAATAATCTACAATTAATCTGAAAAATTCATTCATTAAAACTCTAAACGATTTAAGAAACAATATGTAAATTAATTTAAAAAAAGCAAGGTGTTACGTAATACTTTTCAGCATTAATTTTTAATCCCTCATTTTGTTTTTGCTGTAGTCCGGATCAGTAATATAGTTATAATAAAATTGATAAAACAAAATGTCACGAACGTAAAAAAGTTATAAAGAGACTATTATTCACAAAAGAGTTATATAAAAGTATGTATTATAAATGGGAAAATTAAACATGTAAATGAGAACATGAAAAGGACAAAAACAAAATTATCTAACTTAGAGTTGATTAACACACAAGTTGCTATATTAATGAGTGCACGAATAATAACAAACTGTGTAGAAATTTAATATTTTAAACTTTTGAAGGGTTTACATTGGTTATATACATTATAATAAGCTCGTTTATACGTGAATATCTTAGCATTTATTCGCTTCATTTTCCCTTTCCTGAAAAAATTGGAACACTGATTTATGAAACGAGAATATAAATTAAGAGATCTAATTTATGGATATCAAATTTTGTTATTACGATCCTTAAATGCGTTTGAAGAATTGTGCTTGTACGTTTCTTTGATTAGTTACAACGCAATCATAATGGGAATTTAAAGGAGAAAAATATTAATTCAGGAGTTGTATGTTAATAAATAATATAAAATCTGATAACTCACGGGTCTTATACAATTTGGAAAAAAATTATGACGCCATTGTATTCTTAGAATACGTAGTAAAGATGTGCATGGGAGAAACAAATATGCTGGACTATGTTTTAATCCACCATAAAAACTCAACTTAATTATTCTACAACTCATACAAACGATTTTACAATTGAGGTTGAAATATATGAAGCACTATTTCCGTAAACTAACAGTCGTTTATTTTCAAATCGCTTCTATGAAGACTGAATTTTATTTTTAGAAAATTTTACGTCATTATTTATATAGAGAACCTGATAACAATGAAAAAGAGATATATGTCTTTACTCTCACTAACGGTTACAAAGAATTTTAGGGGTATTTAAATATAATCTATACTTTATTAATATTTTTCAGTAGTGTCTAGAACCAATAGAAACAGGAGAAAGAGAAAATGCCAGATGATGATTATAATGTAAATTGGAAAGTCAAGTAAAGTAATGCCGATTTAATTAGTTATAAAATCACAGAGTTAAAAGATTGTTTCTAGATGTCTTAAGCGTGTAGGATTTTAAGTCTTATCATTGACACAGAAAAAAATGATGAACAATTAATTCTTACAATTATTTTTTTTCTTTGGGTATTACTCTGACGAAACGTCAAAACATTTTACGTAAATAATATTTTAAATTTGGTCTCAAATAACATTTTTGTCGTGCGTTTTAAGAATAAATTATGAGGAAAGCTTTGACCAATAGAGGTTTCCATGGAAACGATGCGTCATTTCGTTGTTTTTTATTACACTGCTGAAGCAAATAAAAGTATACACAGAATAATTGAGGGTAAGGTATATTCTACAATTGGACTCATTTCACCATCTGATGGTATCTACAATTATATAAGGAACGTTGTGCAACTAATTATTTTATTTTTTTGTATTGGTCATTACATAATTAAGTATATTTAATTTTCCTAACAGATTTAATCCCAACCAACCAATTCTGACATCTGAATAGTTCTCGACTAGTCGAAGGCAAAAAGGTCAATTTTTATGCTGAAAATCAACTCCAAACACTGCACCCCTATTTTTTAGAGTTACAGGCTACATGACTGTTATCCACTTAATAACATTGGAATGGATGCAAAAGTGGGGTGCAGAAGGTAGAGCAAGGTAGCCAAGGGTGTACTAGGGCCCTGAGGCTGTATTTTAAGGATCCAACGCAGCACTTGCCTAAAGGTGACGCTGGGAAAACTACAGAGAAACCTGCATCATGTACGTCGGGCATTTGGTCCTTGTCCCACACCTTTCTGATAACGAGTATTTTGTCTGCTGTGGGAACGCAGCATTCCAAACTCCATGCCTCGGCTTAATTTGACGTATCTCTGGTGGACTAGTCCAATAGGATCAGCGAACAAATCTTACCGTATGCCCAATGTCTGCGACCCCGGAACATGCTCCCTTCAAATCCAGACAAGGTGTCACGGCTTATGGGAACCTTATTTTCGAAACCCTGTCCAAAAGAAAGGATGAGGAAAATCCCGAGCAGGAAGATTTCTCATCCCGATCTATAGTAATTAGTATCAAGCTAATTCTCATATGCCTTAATTCCACCGTACCCCCGGTTTTTTTAGGGCAACAGGCTACATGAGGGTAATCCACGTTGGGCAACTCCCCTTTAATAGCAGAGGAAGGGATTTGAAAAGGGGGATGCGGAAGGGTAGAGGAAGGTAGCCAAGGGTTAACTAGGACCCCCGGGCTATGATTTAAGGATCCTAGCCGGCATTCGCCTAAAGAAATGCAGGGATAACCCTAGAAAAACCTGCATCAGGTAGGTCGGGCATTGGGTACTTGTCCCACGCCCTTCCGATAGCGGGAGAGGAGTTTTCTGTCGGGACGCAGCATTCCCTTCTCCGTGCCTCGACCAGTTTAGGAGGCAGCTGGTCGACTATTCCAATGGGAATAGCAAACAACTCTTACCGTATTCCCAAGGTCTGTGACCCCGGAACATACACCTCTCAGAACAGGCCGAGGAGCTTCGGCTTGTGGGAACCTTAGTTCAAAAACTGAGAGGATAAGGCACTTACAAAGGTTGCCCCTTCGTATCTCTCCTAAAAGGTTCTGCCTGCGAGAGAACATCGCTCGCAGGCTCTATCCTCCCCCGCACCCGCGTTTTTTTTTTAGGGCAACAGGCTACATGAGGGTAATCCACTATGGGCAACTCCCCTTTAATAGCATAGGAAGGGATTTGAAAGGGGGGATGCGGAAGGGTAGTGGAAGGTAGCCAAGGGTTAACTAGGGCCCCCGGGCTATGGTTTAAGGTTCCTACCCGCCATTCGCCTAAAGAAATGCAGGGAAAACCCTAGAAAAACCTGCATCGGGTAGGTCGGGCATTGGGTACTTGTCCCACGCCCTTCCGATAGCTGGAGAGGAGTTTGCTGTGGGGACGCAGCATTCCCTTCTCCGTGCCTCGACCAGTTTAGGAGGCAGCTGGCCGACTATTCCAATAGGAATAGCGGACAACTCTTGCCGTATGCCCAAGGTCTGCGACCCCGGAACATACACCTCTCAAAAGAGACCAAGGTGCCTCGGCATGTGGGAACCTTAGTTCAAAAAAAACAGAGAGATGTGAGAGCATCCCCAAAGGTACTCCCCGTCAGAGCTCTCTGGGAAGGTTCACCTGCGAGAAATCCTCTCGCAGGCTTTCCCCTCCTTAGTTCCCGCACCCGCGTTTTTTTTTATGGCAACAGGCTACATGAGGGTGATCCACATTGGGCAACTCCCCTTTAATAGCATAGGAAGGGATTAGAAAGGGGGGATGCGGAAGGGTAGAGGAAGGTAGCCAAGGGTTACTAGGGCCCCCGGGCTATGGTTTAAGGATCCTACCCGGCATTCGCCTAAAGAAATGCAGGGAAAACCCTAGAAAAACCTGCATCGGGTAGGTCGGGCATTTGGTACTTGTCCCACGCCCTTCCGATGACAGGAGAGGAGTTTGCTGTGGGGACGCAGCTTACGCCTGTGTGAAATGCGAGTGTTAACAACCAATAATTTTTTTATTTCTAATAAAAATCGTGTTTATTAATAGAAGGGTGAGAAATTTGCTTATGTTAAATAGATATAGAACGATAAATTTAGCTTCAACATAATGTCAAATTGTGAACAAGAGGGTGCAAGTGATTATTTGATATTGGAATCGTTGCTAAAAGTAACGAAAAGAACTATGTCATCATATAAACAATAAGAATCTAACGAACCCAACCTCGGTTCTAAAGGTGTATTGCTGGTTGCATACAAGAAAGGGTTCGCTCAGTTTTGCCTCCTTAGAAAGCCATTAAAGTTATTGCTATGTGACGTCATTTCCCAATTAATTATTTGCATCCGTTACCCCGGGGTATATATATATTCTTCGATTTACACGGAGAGAAGCAAAACAGAAATTTACGACCCCCTCTCTCTGAATATTTAATCAAAGTCAGTTCCACAACGGGCCTGTAAACATTACGCTAATAAACTGCGACCATTCGTGTTAACTGCTCGTGCGTCCCTCCTCTCTTTTCTTCCATTATATCCTCTGTGACAATTTCGTAAATGCACCAACCGCGCCTAATAAATTATAAGCCTCCTCCGCAATGCGCAATTGTCCATCTCGCTTTAAGCGGCAACGCCCGAAAGATCCTGGAAGCGAGAGCAGACCGGCAGTCTTTACTCCGTGGCCAAAAATTTATGGCTTACGGTTTCCCCCGCATCAACAAGTAACCAAGTGTATACTACCGCTGCATTGTGTTCGTCTGCTCTACAAAATTATCCTCTAAATCAGGCAGCTGAACGTCCGTAGGGTCCTTGAAGCAGAAGTACGGCGAGAGTCAATTTAATTATATTAATTAGATAAAATAAATAGCCAGTAATCAGACAAAATGATAAAAGAATTACCACACAACGTTTCAGGGATCCTTGTTGCTTTTGTGAGGAGATGTAAAATCCAAAGAGCACGTAGTAACGACACACAGAGCTCAAACCACTATTGAGAACATAACTTTTGACGTATTATCTCTCACTTTCTTTTTCAGAAACCATTTAACGACGATCATTGAAATAAGCTACATGTTCTGATTCAGAACTGGTAAAAAGAAACCCTGTGACGAATATCACGGTAAGAACGTTACCCGAAAATCCATTACGATATAAAAATTCATTACTCGAACTTTCATTAATAATTCCCTCTATACGTTTCAATTTTTTTTCCATTAAATCCGTAAAGTGAAAGCATTCTACAAACACAATTTAATTTAATTACAAGTTTTCGTTTAAATAGATTCACGAAACAAAAATATTAATGACGAATAGTGGAAATTTTATTAACTTATAACACATGAAAGATGAAAAAAAATTCTTCATATGCTATACATTAATCAAAAAATAACGTATGGTATAAGTAGAATATCTAAACTGATTTCTATAACGTGCTTTAAACAGGTTTGTACAGAAGGTAGAATATGGGGGGATTGTAAAGTATTGGTGTGCCACAGGGATCGGTGTTTGGACCACAATTGTTTGCCATTTACGTTAATGATATAATCCAAATTTAAAATAGGAAACTATTTAACATTGCAGATAACAGTACTGTGACGTGCTAAAGAAATAAATTTAAATAAAATAATTAAAACGAATACATATTCTAAATTTGTCACTTTAAAAAATTCATGGCTTTCTATATTATTTAAAGTTAGCTGTTTGTATCGATCTGGTTCTCTTTAGAATCTACTTAATCATCGAGCTAAATTCAACCTTAAATTATAAATGAATGACTAATTCTTATTCCGTGTTGTATGATCGTCACGAAACGAACATATTTGCATTTACACTGGCTATGGTGGCCCCGTTGTATATCATGGGCCTAATTATCTGTTAATATAGTGTAATACGCTTCACAGACGAATTAATTTGTGGGAGGGGGGGGGGTATGAGATGACGTCGGCCAACGTTTTCTCCAGAAGATCGTTTTTCGGTGTATTGAAACATTATATATATATATATATATATGTATTGTAATGACAAAATTATATTTTTTAAATATTCTCATAATATAAAATAATTTTTGTTTCATAATTCAGATAATTTATTTAAATTAATTCATGTTTTATTCCTTGCCCGAAGATGGCATATCTTTTGACGAGTGTTGTTGTTGTAGAGAGAATGCTTTTTATGGCGGAACCGAGAGCATCTGAATTATAAAAGTTCTGAAATATTGTTGTCGATACCGTAAAACGTTGTTTGTTTTTGTTAAAAAGTGATTCTAATTCTTACATGAAAAACTTTGAAAGGTTCCCGACTGTGACATTGCTATAAAGGATTAGGCGAATAGATAGTAGTGTAAAGAAACGATTACTGCACGAATACTTCGGCAAACAATGAAGCACCAATCAGACTTAATTTCTAAACAACACTGTTTCCACTATCTGTGTATTTGGGAGTTACAGCACGGCTCGATTTACTCCGAACATCGAGAGGTCTTCTGCTAGAAACTTATCCGGAGGCGAGTTCAACTTCCATCTTGTGGTAGCAACGTCAATGGCCGCTGATTTCTGCAGGCCAGGTCGTTGGGATACAATTCACAAATAAGGTTTCGTGTTTAAAAAACTACTTATTGTGCTTTGATGTGACTGGACCGGATCAATAAGAAACTTAAAATTTCATTGTTTTAGTATAAGTAAAAGTAAATCAGATTTTTTTTGGCATCAGCTTGATCTCGTACAAATTTATAGTGTTTGGTTTCTGTACGTAAACTTTTAAATAATTACCATAGCTTTTAATGAAATTCTTAATTCTTCAGGGCCGCTCTCATACCACAATGCTTACACACTTCACTGATTATTGAAAATACATTTTATATATCAGGTCATGGTAATCACTGTTCGCAATCTAAATCTACTCACAACGTTCTTAATTTACGGTCAACTGACAACCGGACGCGTCTCTAACATTCGTTCTATAACTATTTCGCCCTACTTGTATCTTCCGACTTTACTTTGCTGATATTTAATATCCTAGGCTGAATGCGACCACTTTAGGCCGGTTTCCGTTACGAACAGAATGACCATAATCAGCCGGGTTCCCATTACGGAGTCGCCATGACTATCATCGCCCGGCCCCCTTAAACAGACTAGCTGTTCTCTCGTTCAAACTTTCAACCTCAAATATATGCCGACAGTAATAAGTCTTTAGTACACCACCTTACGACGTCACGCTGACTCTTGTTTACAATACCAGGGCCATAAATTATATAAAAAACTTTTATTTTGCATTAGTGGTCTCTACTATATATATTCTAATAATTAAACGAGAGGCGTTTTAATAAATAAAAGTTTTTATTTTACAAACAAACAAATTTATAATCAATGTTTACACAATTTAAAAATTATCTCAGGGTCTTTACTGGGTTTGATAATGGCGAATCATTTTATTTTTCAACTAAAACACAAATTCCAATTTAAAAAAGATTTACTCGTCAATCAACTATGACGAAATTTACTTATCAGCGAAGTTAAACTAAAAAGAAGGATTCTAATTAACAAATTTTTAATCAAAAGAAGAAAACGAAATCTGACGTCTATCTTTTAATCAGGTTTACATAATTAGTTGTTTTATATTGTTATTCACGGCAGCATTCCAGGATACCTCGTACTTGACGAAACACTATGGCGGGGTTAAATTCTAAAATTAATATTTTTAGATAAAAAATCAGGAACCAGGATAATCATCCTTTCGTCTCTCTCTCGATTGACTTCTGCTACTTCTGCTCGGCTATGTGCACCAAAAACTGTTTGTGTTTAGCAGGTTTCGTATTTCTGCTCAAGTAAATATTTCGTCTTGAGCAAAATGTTCAGGGACCAATCAAAGTTGTTGATTGGTAATTCTCGATGTTTCTCTGCAAATTTCCTTTGAATATTTGAAATTGTCTTGTCTATTTCAACTCGACCAATTTATGTCGTGTCTGACTGGCCACTGCTTCTACTTAACTTTACTTTTTAAAAGAATATCTCGTCTATTTTAATACGACCTGTACTTGACCAAACCTTCCAGCCAACTCTAACTTCTCAATATCTTCCTGCGACCAAACCTTCCTGCTAATGCGACCTGAACTCTACCATATCATAATGCGAACTGGACTCTCTCGTAATTTTTGAGCGCACATTGCTTCTTCCGACAAAGGAAACAATACTTGGCTACATTGTTGCTGTGTTCTGTACCGCCGTCAAGAATAGATTTATTTTTTTCATTTCTCAATTAATGCCTTAATTAATTGGCATTACAATATATATATATATATATGTATATATGTGTGTGTGTTTCTTCACGTAAAAATTTTAGAATCAGGTATGACGCAATTAGCTTGTTTAGCAATATACTAATGAATTTGAAATTAGCTGAAGAAGGAAGTAAATCGACAAAGATGACATACTCGAACCATAAATATTTTTTTAATTAATATATTGCAAACCGGAGACACTAAAATTTTAGAGAAACATACAAAACGACCTCAGTGATAGCTCCGACCCGACTCTTCATGACTGGGAACACTTGAATAATGTTTGATATACGAACTCTTGCTGGCTCAGCAAGAAGAAAAAAAAAGTATATATTTTTTTTACTGAAGAGAAGCCTTTTGAACTTGCCTTTGATTTATGGTAGATGGATGTTCGATCTTCTAGTGACAGGCCGGTGAAAAGTCTCCACGACGCTTCGGTGAACCTTTTACGATGAAAGCCAGGAGCTTTACAGCTGGTCTCATCCGTGAACAGAGATGATATTTATACGTTAAAGGAACACCCCGACCCCTACTGTAACAAGCTGTTTATTGGATCCAGGGATTCATTTCTTCAAAATTATTAATATTTGAAGTCATACTGAGTCTGCCCGTTGACCAGAACAGAACAGAATCAATGAAAAACAAATTATTATTTTTAGATTATCGATGGAGAAAAATCTTATATTTTATCATTTGTTTAATAATAATTATATATTCACTAATTTACGTCACTGTAAGGCTACTTCCTATAGTGAAAACACTTGGCAGTATCTCTTAAAGCACGGTACAAACACTTTGCAACATCATTTGTCCTACATTGTGAAGGTGAAAGGTGAGACAGCTGTCACGCCAGACTCGGCTAACAAGTTCCGCTACACGAATAGCCCTTGCCTTTATAAGATAAAAGTATCAGAACAAAAATTGCTCAACGCACTTGTGTTCCACAGCTATATTTAATATACTTTTAATTAAATTTTCACACCGTTTCTTTCTCAACTTTGACCAAAATTGTGTTTCGATTCCTCTTTATTTAATTTATTCTTTGATGAAATTAGTAACTTTATTTTACCCGACCGTCTCATACAGACGGAATTTAATGGAATTTATCTCTCGTAGAAGCGTTCTTGCACTTTGTCCATAAATATAATACTAAAATCTATCATTCCTTTAGGCGAATGCCGGGTAGGATCCTTAAAATATAGCCCGGGGGCCCTAGTTAACCCTTGGCTACCTTCCTCTACCCTTCCGCATCCCCCCTTTCAAATCCCTTCCTATGCTATTAAAGGGGAGTTGCCCTAAGTGGATTACCCTCATGTAGCCTATTGCCCTAAAAAAAAATGTTTTCCCTGGAAAAGGGCCTCTCCGTTTTTGAACCCCTCCGTTTTTGAACTAAGGTTCCCACAAGCCGAGGCACCTCGGCCTGTTCTGAGAGGTGTATGATCCGGGGTCACAGACCTTGAGCATACGGTAAGAGTTGTCCGCTATTCCCATTGGAATAGTCGGCCAGCTGCCTCCTAAACTGGTCGAGGCACGGATAAGGGAATGCTGCATCCCTACAGCAAACTCCTCTCCCGCTATCGGAAGGGCGTGGGACAAGTATCCAATGCCCGACCTACCTGATGCAGGTAGGATCCTTAAACCATCGCCCGGGGGCCCTAGTTAACCCTTGGCTACCTTCCTCTACCCTTCCGCATCCCCCCTTTCAAATCCCTTCCTATGCTACTAAAGGGGACTTGCCCAACGTGGATTACCCTCATGTAGCCTGTTGCCCTTAAAAAAATATTTTCCCTGGGTACAGCTTGCTACCGTTAGAAACGTTTGGTTTCACTATCACAATTTCCATTTATTAGTACGCAACGGAATTACCGGGTCAATTGTATGCTAATTATTTCTTTATCCCTATCATAAAACGTATAAACGTATTAAAGAAAATAGTTCAGGATTTAGACATTTTTTGTACTAAATGTATTTGTAAAAATACCGAATTAACACTTTTTTTTCCCAACCCACGAATTTGTTTAAAAGAATTCTATACGCCGTTTCGACGGACAGTTCTTTCATCGTCGTCAGACCTGCGAAGACGTCTGAACTAGTTATCGAAACGTTGTACAGATTTTTTTTAAGAAACAAAAGTCAACAGAACTGATTAAGAAACATTAAGCTTCCATTCTAATATTTATTAGTGGCACACTTCTATATTTATAATTTTAATTGTATTATTAGCAAAATAGTAGTATTTTGGTTAAAACAGTCACGGAAGCGACACCAGTCACTTTCAATTTTATTAAAAGTCACTATTAATATTAAATTGATTTTTTAAAGTTTTAATTGAAGATATTGGCAGTTAATACAATCAAAATATTTCAAAATTTAACGAATTGGAACAAATTTTCCTTAAAATAATTATTAACGTCTCGTCTTTCGTCAACTATAATGTTAGTACTTGATAATGTCCGAAATTAAGAACGATCTATATTGGTGATTCTCAGTTCTTGTTTTTGATTTAAATGTCAATCTAGCAATGGAAGTAGATATTTCGTATAAAAATTGTTCTGAACTTTTGGCAACAATATTTATATAATTTTTTTTTCATTACTCGTCGATTTAAATATTAATTATGAGTATCACTTGCTATTTTCTATTATAGCCTATTTGTAATATTTCTTGTTGTATACCAAGAATAACTTATATAGTTTTAAATTTGAAGAAAGTCTCCTGATTTTTTTTTAAATAAGACAATACAGAACTGAATGAAATTTCTGATTATGGTACCTCTAATGTGTGGTGGGTTCTTAACAGGAATTATATATAAATAATTAAAAACAAATGCCCTCTAGTGGTTTCTGAATATTAAATGAAACTAGTCTTTAATTGGTCCACGTCTCTGCTTTATACGATATAAATTAAACAGGCAGTAAAAATTTTCCCTATTTTTTGGACAAGTAACGTGTCGAAATTTAAATGTTAAAAAGACATTTTTACTAAGTGACAAGTCGAATAAAGGTATTTATCATAATTTTAACTACGTTTTAAAAAGGGAGCTTCCAAAGTATTAGCAGTTTTCTTGGCAACTTGTTAATACTTTAAGGCAAAAGTTTGAGTATTCACACAAGAGAATGGTCCAGATTATAAGTTTCAATCCTTCCAATTTATAAATTGCACAACTTTTAAGGTAATGGGAAACTGTTTTTTTTTTTAAAAAAAATAAACGAAAAATATAAGCGTCAGAATTAATCAATTCAGCGATTACTCATCTACTGCGAGGATTAGATTAAGTGACGCTGCCCTGGAAATCTTCCCATTGATAAATTGCAACGGCAAAGGGAAAATCTTGATTTATTAAGGAAAGAGGCTGCAACGTTATTGCTGTCTCTAACAAACTTTTCCTTCAAGAAAAGAAAAAAGGGGAAAAGAGGAGATGAGGAGGAATACAGAATGAACCTGGCTGTAAAGCAGTCGGTAAAGATTTAGAACTTGAGGCCCCCGTCCTTTTAGAAGAACACAATTATTTTGTTTTGCTTTACTTTTTTCACAGTTTTTATCGAGGAAACCTCAAAATCACGATTTACGGTTATCCTTCTAATATGCTCTTTCTGCAGGGCTCATCTTCCACGACGTAATACAAAGAAAATGGTAGACTACCTCGCGTAACACGTTCCTTTGAATAAGAATATAATTCAATCATTGGAAAATGCAACTTGTCTATTTGTAAAATACACTTTAAACCAATCAGGATACACATTAAAGTAAATTATAGAAAATAATTATTTTAAACAGTATTAAACTCTTTTACACTTCTGGGAATTAAACTACATTGAAGAATATATTATAAATTTATTATAAAGATAATTCACAAACATACATTAGAGTCTGAAATTAAATTTAAAATTTCGACTCAGTGCGCTATAATCAGAAGTAATAAGAAGTACCGAAACATGGTGATTACCACACAACGCAATAATCCTCTCGGGGTTAGTTAAAAATTATAATTTTAGTGCCAAAATCATCTATGCTCACAGATGTGACGTCACAGCACAGATTGCTAAGGAATTGGGACGAACTTTCGTAATTTTGAAGTTGGCGTTACGAAATGAACTAAACCATAAAAATTCAATTGTAATTCTGTGTTTAATAAAAATAGTGAAATTAAATTGAAACTCATAGATATTATTAATTTTTTTAAACCTTTTATGTACCATTTTCTTCCTTCTCAATTATGTATAAATCTGTTACATTTATGTATTAATGTTTTTTTAGTTTTTGTGTATTTGTGTGTGTTATTATTTTTGACTGTATATGGGTGATGTCTTTGTAATTATTTCGCTTGGTAACACATATAATAATAAACGATTTAAGAATGTAGAAAATTAATGATTTCGAATTTTAAGTATAGTATTGAAAATTCATTCTATGACGTATCAAAAGACTGGATACACACGTATTAAATACTAGTCCATATATATAGTTGTATAAAAGTTTTGGTTGTCTTCAAAAACCCATTCAAAAATTTTGTCGGCCCTAAAACTGACACATATTCATCAGTAGCTCGATTTTTATTGGTTGACTTAGTCAGGAGAGGGTGTGGAAATTTTGAAACCTACTCAAACGAATTATATTTGCGTCGAATAAATATTTTTTCGGGGTTAATGAGATTTAGTGTTTCTCTAGATGCTTTCGATATGAGAGGGGACTACCCTTGGGGCTCGGGGTGGAGAGGCTATAAAAAATAACACGAAAACAATCGAGATTAGTGTCGAATCCGGGATTATGTCATTGAGTTTAATCTGTATGTGTGTGATTTTAATTCAAGTAACACTTTCCAAAAACATTGTGATCTTATCAAAAACATATTTTTCAGAGTACAGTCTCACCGAGAATGTTTCACCATAGCATTCGGTGGTATGAAAAGAACCTGACGACGTTTTCTCGAGGTTTTGTCTGTATATAAAATAATAAAAACATCTGTGTGGACAGAAATGGTCTACTTGTGACAGATATCCGAATGAGATATACATATATACATATATTGGTACGCCTCAACTGGCTTATTGGCTTACTGCAATCCCGCTAAACAAGGTTTACCCAGAAAATGATATATTTTTACGGGACCACTAATACGACAGGAATGTTTTTTGAAACCACAGGATGTAACAACAAAATTTTTTCTCCACAGTTTTGTGTGTTTAATGTTTATTTCCCCCCAAACACACACTGCTGTAAATTCATTGTAATAATTTCTTTGTTGTGCCCACAGATAACACACACATTGTATTGTCAATTTAGAATGGATATTCGAGCAAGCACAAAACAGCTGTTGGCCGACGCAGGCTGTCCCTGTCCCTATCCCTGCTTGACAATGTGACAGCGGCAAATGTTTGCAAGCCAATATTGCGCCGACTCTGGGCGATATGAAATGAGAATAATGGGGTGGAACATTCACTTCTCTAAACATCATCAAGCTAAAACATTTTTGCTCCCTCATCCCTACTCACTGTGCCATCCTCTTTTGTTTAATTTTCTTCAAACAAGCGAACGACAGAACATTCAGAAATATGGAACACCAAGTCTCTCAACCAAATAACGGACAACTACCATTTAATAAAAATGTAAACAAGTCTCCGTGAGAAATAAATATTTATCCCTATAAAATTTAATATGAGCCAGTGCAAATCTTTCTGAAATAAAAATGATAATACTAATATTCTTGTTCGCATTTTTTTTGCTAATAAGATTTAACAGGCAACTTTTTATATATATTTTTATATTATTGCTACATAACTACGTTTCCGTACACAACTGTACTGTCTTCAGTCTAACTGAAATAAAGGTTTGTCTTCATGTTATATAATTTTCTGTTCTTCTAAAAATTTGTTTAATTAGAAAAAAACAGCTTAAATGTTTCAAGGAATACTAAAATGTTAAACACTATAATATTGAAAATAATATCACAAATTTTCAACATGCCTGTAATTTAATAATAATTGTTATCAATCCTACAGTTGTCTTCAATAATTTTTATTTAAATAAAATTACAAATTTATACAAAAACATTTATTAAACATTTTATTTAAAAAATTATCATAAATATTAAAAATACTGTTATTAAATTCATTTAAAAATAATTTAAAAATTAGTAAACAATTACTGAGAAAATAATTTGACGTTTTCTAATCTACAAAAAAGTAGAATATTATTTAAATATACTGTTATTAAATTCATTTAATAATACTTTAAAATTGAGTGAACAATTACTAACAAAATCATGTGTTGGTTTCTTATCTACAAAACAGTAGAATATTATTTTAAAAAAATAATCTCTTCAATTTTCAAATCTTTTAGTTAGTTGATATATTTTGTTAAAAAATCATAAATATTGTCTTAATGTTTTTGATTCAAGTAGTTTTATTTAAAAAAATATTTTCAATAATTGCTCATTTTGTTATATCGGCCAGACTAAACGATCTTTGATAACTGTATTTAAAGAACGTAAAGGCAATGTAGAATTTCAACGTTATATTTATATCTTGACAGTACTGTTTTTATAGTTAAGAAGCTAATTTTTAAAACAGACATTTTCTATATCGAGTCCAACAATTACGAGACAAGACACGTCACATTTAAATACTATATATGATGATTAATTAAATAATCTTTGTAATGTTATTACCTTTGCTAATATTGTTCTAGTGTTTGACAAATGCCACAACTGTTGATATAAATGTCTATTCACTTTTAAAATTATGTCCTGTTATTCTCTGTTATACGGGTTGTTAATTACTTAAATTAATTAGAAACCCGCGTTAAAAACTTTATTATTCAGCATGTCTTTGTAATGCTATTACCTCTGCTAATATTATTGTAGTATTTGATAAGGAGAATTAACACTGCATCATCAACCGGGAGAAATTTCAGAATATTTAACGCGGACAATGAACATCACCAGGCTCGTAGTTGCTACTGTTGTGGATCCGATAGATTGCATTTTAAATTTATTCTTAAAAAACTTTTATCGTTAGATTGTACAGTTTTGTTAAATAATTTAAAAGTATTTACAATAATTGATAAATAATTCACATGCTGACTTGAGAATGTGGAGAATCCAGTGACTTTCCACCACTTGTGTTCGTGCTTTGTTGTTCTGAGGGGTTTGGGGGTGGAAGATGAGATGGGTGTTTGGTGGTTACTGTTACGATTTGGGGAGTTGTGTTGAGAATTAAATAGCTATGTTATCGGTCAGGGAGGTTATATTGTGGTTGGTGGGATGAGGAAACGTCAGGGAGTGCCGGAGTGTTGAGGTCTATTGGGAGCTTGCGTTGCAGACGGCGGTTTGGGGGCGGTGACTATGTATGTGTTCTATGGTCGGATTTGGGTGGTTGATGGTGCTTTTGAGGAGAGCGGAAATGGATTTGTGAATTGTGGAGTTTCTTAGGAACCCTGGAGCATTGGTAATGGAGCGGAGTATTTTTTTTTTTTGGATAATTTGGAGATTTTGTAAGTGGGATTTGGCAGTGGACCCCCAGATAGGACAGGCATAGGACCAGACGGGTTGGATTAAGGAGCTATTGATTAATCGTTTAGTATTTATTGAGACTCGGGAGTTTTTTTCAGTAGTGGGTATAGGGTTTTGAATTTTTGATTAATTTTTGGGATGATGATGACATTAATTTGATGGATAGCGCATCATTACGGTGAATAAGTTACTTACGTCATTTTTACTCGAGGATTTTATGATAATAATTTATACGGTAACGGATCCTTATTGAAATTACAGAAAAAATATTTGGACTTCTACGAATTAATTAAATAAAAAATATCTCTTGATTAAGAAATAATTTCAATTTATTAGTGCGTTATAATAAAACAAACCCAACGTATCATTCCTAAATTTTGGGGAAGTCTTCACGGTGTAAATTTCAATTAAATTAAATTTAATGCTGAAGTGGTCCAAAAAATTTAGGGGTGAGATGTAATTTTTGTATTATTAGAACATTTAAAATTTTTCATTATTAATTTCTAACGAATTTGACTCAGGTTTTTTTCTATTTATTTAGAAATAAGTCATGAAATAGTTATTTAAATACATATTTTTAAACAACAGCTAGGTTTTTTCAAACAATTTGTGATTTAACAGAATTGAAGTAAAATGATTTACGTTTAAACCGTGTCACCTTTACACACACACAAAAAATATATATTTAAATGAACGCATTGTTTTTACCGTTTGTTTTTTTAAGCTTTCACTTTTTAAAAATTTGGAACTTTATGGTTAACAAAACGGTTGTTGAGGTTTCGCAATTAAATTTTCCGCACGATCGAGTTACCTTAACGGCGACAACTTTCACTCGATGTTGTTACAAATTTTCGTGTGAAACGTCAAGGTTACCCACCGTCGTTTTAAACTTCCTACCTTCCTTCCTTCCCTACGTTGCCAAATGAGATGAGGTGTCGCGCAAAGTTACTTTCAGCATCTGGGGGTTTCCCAGCCAACAAACGCCTAGCGAAAGTTAGCTCCTCTTTAACAAGTTAACAGTGCGCCCGCGGTTTTTTGAGTGGAGGGGGTCGGAGGGGGTGGTTGAAGGTGACGTTTAACAACTTGTGCGCGAAAGAAACTGAGCTGAAAATTTTTTTAAGTAGAGTTATTACCTGCTTTTTAACGTTGAAATTACGGGACGTTGGTGAGAGGTTTTATTATGCCTTTTCTTAAAAAAAGGACGTATTCCTGAATTTTTTTTCTTTAACAACCTCCACGCCGGCGTATTTTATTTTCCGGAAAAAGTAGGCTTCGCTGTGTGACGTCTCAGAACAACGCTGTTATTTTTAATTTACTTGTTTGTTCGATTATTTTATTCTTGCTTCAGCGATCGGTAATATTTTCGATATATTACAAAACCAATTAAAAGAACGTGATTCAGAGGAAAATTTAATTGTAAAAATAATATAAATCAGGCAAGAATAATTTTAATTTAATTTAATTAAATTATATAATTACATCTCACGGAAGAACAGTTAAACCAATACAAAGTTTCGATCCAAGTTTAATACCTCGTTAGGTTGCAATGGCCTCTGAGTTTTGGTGCGCTATAATACTTCATTTGTTAAAAGAAATGCTTAACTTTAAGTGTGAAAAATACTTTTTATAATACTGGAGTAAATTTTATTAAAAGTAATTTACCAGCGGGATTTTAGTCATGAATCGTTTGCCATTTCAGCCACAGCTTTATTGACCGTTTGATGTATTTTACAGGGCTCTTTCTAATTCGTGACCCACAAAGACAAGCGAACTCAAGCAATAGGTTGCTTACGATCACAAATAAAATTTCAAAAATTCTTAAAAAATTTCACAAGCGTTGTAATTCGCCGAATTGAGTTTTTAAAAATGAAGTATAATGGAAGGTATTGTCAATACGTAATTGAAGATAAGGACGTCTTTGCTGAATCGAGCCAGTGACGCATCAAATGTAGTGCCCTTTTCTTAATGTCCATCCTCTGTTGCCCTGGTTTTTACATCTTTTATAAAACCTTTTAATCCATATCTCCCTAAAATATATTACTAAAAGGTGAAAAAGATTTAACAATCTTGTAGAGGCAAAATTTCGATTACAGGAGATGTAAGAGTCTTTGGAAAATTATTTAAATATTTTTGAAACGTGATAGTCCAATTTTTAGACCTCTTTGAATTCAAATTTAGGTTTAAAATTTCATAAAAAGGTGTTTTTGTCTCATTCCATTGAATTAGTTCTTGTGTGATTTTTTATTTTATAAAGTTAGACTAATTTGAATTAAAGGAATTAAATTACAGAATTGCCTCTCATAGAAGGGGTACAACAATTGGGCACAACTTCGGGAATTTCCCCTTTTCGTCCTTCGTGTTTTATTACAGGAGACCTTCAAGTTTATTATTCTTTTACTCCACTTCACCTTTTGGTACTTAAGTGTAATAAAATGTTTTCATTGTAAGTTCTTGCCGATTGTGACGTCATGTTTCACTACTGAGTGTTAGGATAATAATTATTAGCGATATGATTGAGAGTTGATAACTTACCGTCGAAGTGAGTGTGGTCAAAGTCGTCAAACTTTGCGAGCAGCCAGGAATCGTTGTGAGACCAGTAAAGATCTTTGAAGTAAGGCAGGTCTCCTCCGGGAATGCGAGGCAACGCGTTCAGGCTCATGTTGAACACGTCTGAAACAAACGCCCGGAAATAAAAAAATAAATCAGACTATTTAACCGGCTGATTTAATTAAGTAATAATAATAATAAAATGCGACCACAATTAACAGAAGTTAAACAGTTAATAACAGAAACACTTATAACGTATTAATGTAGATCTTCCTCCAACCAATAGAAGTTTTTATTTTAATTACAATTTAACGTCACATTAACCTTTTGGTCATTAGCGACTTAATCTGTTAAGTTCTGCATTTGTATAACATTTAAATTACTTTAAACAAATCAGTTTTCATCGTAAAGTCTATGAGGTTGTTTATTGCTGCTGATGATTTGCAAATCTCCATCATTGAATGTAAGGCTATGGGTGATCTTCTTATCTTGCTATATTTGGGGCAGTCAAAGAGGACATGAGGATTTGTTGTGGACTCCTTGAATGAGATGCGTACCGGCTGCGGAGATCTGGAAATCAAGAATGAATGAGTGAAACTGGAGTGCAATGTTCTTATTCTGGCTACAACAACCTGTTGCCTTCGAGATAGTTATTTCTCTGATGCTGTTGACATTTCTGAGGATGACTCCGCGTTCCTCTGGTTTCACAGGTCTACTCCACTTTTCCTCCAGTTCCTTGTAGAGCCGTACTCTGCAGTCCCTGCTGGTTGCTGGATCTTCCTTGATGATCAGCTGCCATCTTCGCTAGGAGATCTGCCCTGTCGTGTCCTACTATGTCCTTATGCGCCAGGCTATAGTGATCCGGTTTCATTTTTCTTGTATTTTCAATATATTCTCTCTAATTCGACTTATACAACCATTTCTGTGCACTGTACTACTTATTCTGTGTATTGCGTCCTTGGAATCGGTTTAGATGATATTGTTGGCCTCCGGTGTTTCCAGACACAGTTCCGTGGCCATGTAAATGGCGTATAATTCTGCTGTAATTATCGATCCATTATGGTTTATAGCGATAGATTTTTCTTTGCCTGTCGTAACTATTGCGCACCCGACTCCATTTGAATTTTTGGACCCATCGGTATAAATGACTCTGGGAGAATTATATCTTTGTAGCAACTGATAGATTTCTGCGTTCCAGTTAGTGTTATGTGGATTGTTTACTTTAAGTTTATGTAGCGATGTATCGATTGGAAATTCGATAAGCTTCCATGGTGGTATGCTTGCCGTGGTGTTGTGGTCCATCTCTGGAAGAGTCATTCCTTACATTCGTAATATATCCTTTAGTGTAGTGTAGTACGAGGCTAGGTTTCTAGGTGGTTCTTTCTCTGCATATCGAGGAGTGATGTTTTGTCCTCTTATTATTGGGTTCGATGCCTCTCTTGCCTTGATCGCGTATCTAATTGCAATTACTTTCCTTCTGCGTCTAAGCGGGATTTCGTTTGCCTCAAGTGTGAGTCTCGGTATTGGGGTGGATCTATAACATCCGGTTATCACTCTCATTGCTTCGTTTTGGACAACGTTTAGTCTTCTTAGCATCCTTTTCTGTGCTGTCATATATATGTGTGCTCCATAATCTATTTTTGTTCTGATCATTGCCCTGTAGGTGAGACTCAATAGTTCCATCTTTGCTCCCCTGTTCTTGGCAGCTAGTAGCTTGAGGATTAGTAGACGTTTTTTGCTTTCTATGATTAGTTGCTCGATGTGAGTCTTGAACGTAAGTTTTGAAGAACATTTTGAATCATTATATTTCTCAGAATTGAATTATCATACTGAAATTGAAAAATAAGATTTAAAAAATCATTGTGCCCAATTAATGAAGTTACATTTAATTTTTATTAAACGATAATACGTTTTATCCAGACATTTGAACATCTTCAGGTGTTATTAAAATATTATTAATTAATATTTAACTTAAAGATATATATAATAGAAAAAATGTATAAAGTAATGAATAAATACGAATTTAAGAATCAGTCGAATACCATGCATTAATTTCTTAATTAATATAAAATTGATTAGTTTAAATATAGTTAATTAAGGGTGGGAATGAAAATGTTTTACTTATAACGCAAAATATTCTAGTGACTCTTAAAATCGTATATTCACCCATTACTTTATAAAAGTATTTATTGCAGATATATCCAAAGATTATTAAATAAATAACAACATTGTAATACCTAAAGGTGTCTGGAGTTTTTCAATGAAATATTGTGCGGAACATAACTTTATTCATTAAATAATATTTTTTATATTTAAGTGACCATAAGTCGTTATATTAATTTAATAAATTGTTAGTAAATGTTTAATTTTAAAATACATGAGTGTAAAAAAGTCAGAATAATTTCTTAATTTACATAATGTGTGACGGAATACATCCAATAATATATTTCTTTGTATCAATACTCAATTTTAACAGTTCAATTTTAAAAGTGGTCGCTTTACATTCGGATTTTATTTAAAATGTAAAAATTGTTTGTTGAAAAGTGCATCGATAATATGAAATCTTTAAAATTTTCTGAAATTCAGAGCTACAGAAAACAATTTTCATTTTAGTGTTTCTTTTGCTAATCTTATATTAGTTATTTTACAACCATAAATTGTCTGACATTTAATTTTGAATTACGTTCATTATTTTTAAATTATCGTCATTATAAAGTATAAATGATCCATTAAATATCGTTATATAAATTGTCAGTAAATGTTTAATTTTAAAATACGTGAGTTTAAAAAAGACAGAATAACCTAAAAGTTTCGGACGTTGACTACGGACTAATTATAACATCAAAAGATTTATTTTCAAACAACGATTATTCTAAACGACATTTGGACGTAATGATTTTTAAATTTCTGGAAAGAGATGCGTAACAATTTCAGAGCATTATATTAAAGTTAATATAGTACATGTAATTATATAAAATAATTAAAATATGCTTTCAAATGTGTATTTGTAAATATATGATTACATTTAATGAATCGAGTTCTCAATTATTAATTTTTTCTGAGTTATGGCCAGTTTTTTTATTTGTAAAAGTATCAGTTTTTTTAGTTGAATCCTGAGGACGTCATCCGTATATATCTGGGTCTTTCATATTTAAATGGATTAATATAAGAGTAATTTGACAATATTTAAGGAATACACTCTGTAATATTTTTTTATGAATACTTAGTTTCTTTTTTTATTATTCATTTTACCATTTTCTCAGTTCCTTCACGGGATAACTGTTATAGTTCTTCATTTCCCACAAAATTTTATAATTCGAATAAATCGATATTTTCCCATGCAGGATGGAATCGCCCGCGCATTGGAATTGGTTTTTTTTTTCACGGACCGTCCGGCGTCGTTGTCGTTTTGATTATGAACGGTTAAAGCCTCGACCTTTCAGCGTTTATCGATTCCAAACCAATTACAGGTACAAATATAGCTGTCCAGCTTATGGCATATCTGGGCATGGTGCCAAGGGGGGCTACATTACTCACCTTAATGGTCTTGTGTCATGGGAGACTATCTATTCCCCTGCACTCGTGCAATGTGGTGCCCTGATAGTTTCATTATGGCGGGGTTTCTCTTCCACGAGCAAGTTTCTTCCAAAAATATTAGTAACGAACGACTGTTTAAAAAAATCTATATAACATAATATTGATATAAATTAAAATAAATATTGAAAACAACAAGTACCATCAAATACAAAATTATATTTAACTACATTCTAATTGCAATATTCGTATTGTAGGAATGTGTAACATAGAAAATATCATTAAATGTGTCATTAATTGCAATATTAGTGTTCCTGGAATGTGTAACAAAGAAAATATCAGTAAATGTGTAATTAAAGGGACATTAGAGCAGCAAAAATATGGGCAGCGAACAAGTTTCTACAGAGAATATGGAATTTTTCCGCCAGCTGAAATAGACAAAATTCCTGTTACACGGACACGGAATTCTGGGAATTTTTTGCTTTGTAATTTTTAACTTTGACGGATCCCATTAAGTAAATGTAAACACTAATATAATTGATATCAGATTCCGCGAACTCAGTCACGCATAATTTAGCTCACAATTTTCATCCGTGTTCAGATAATTTTTTATTTTCAACATTGAGCATTGAAAGGTGAGCTGTTACATACATATGTACATATATATTTCATATTCCTGTTAATAGATTATTAAAATATTGTTATAATGAGAACTTCATCTTTCTGAAATAATCTGGGAATATTAATTATAAAATTTAGTTTCGTATAAACTATTTCATAATTAGAATATGGATTTTTCATTATCTTCCTAAATCAGACGATAATAATAATAATAGTAGTAGTACTATGACGTACAAATTGTATGTTCTCCATACAATATTTTAAAAATTTAAATTTTTTACCTTTCTTAATTACTGAAGAATAACAACATTTTCAATTCTTAATTATTTATTACAATATGTGAGTTATTTCTAAATTTTCAATAATAATGAATTACGACTAAAAAAAAAATCCAAATTCTTTTATATAATATAAAATCATTTTTCGAACCGATTAATTAAAAAAATTTGGAAATGTATGGAATAAAATTGAATTAATATAATTTACTTCAACATTTTTTTTTGGTCAGCTATAAATCTATGTTCGCCTCCATTAAATAATTTCCAAATATTAACATCCATTTTTCCCTTATGTTCAGAATAATAACCATTTTTTCATTCATAATTATTCGTGTGGTTCTGTGTTTTATTCTCATTAATAAAGAAATAAGATTGAAAATTGGCATATTCCGGATTGAAAATTTTATGCGCTTTTCAATAATGCTTGAAAAAAAATTTGAATTTCTTTCATACAATTTAAAATAATTTTTGGTTCTAATTTAACTGAAAAAATTTTATAAGTCAACAGTTTAATAAAAAAATAAAACTTTTTAAAATTTTTAATTATTTAGCTTTCTCTAAGTAATCTGTAAAATTATGTAACTATTCAACCCTTCAATATATCTACACTACAGACACTGATTTTTTATTTAGGGCAACAGGCTACATGAGGATAATCCATGTTGGGCAACTCCCCTTTAATAGCATAGGAAGGGATTTGAAAGGGGGGATGCGGAAGGGTAGAGGAAGGTAGCCAAGGATTAACTAGGGCCCCAGGGCTATATTTTAAGGATACTACCCGGAATTCGCCTAAAAGTAATACAGGGAAAACGCTAGAAAAACCTGCATCAGGTTGGTCGGGCTTTGGGTACTTGTCCCACACCCTTCGGATGCGGGAGAAGAGTTTTCTGTGGGGACGCAGCATTCCATTACACCGTATCTCGACTAGTTTAGGAGGCAGCTGGCCGACTGTTCCAATGGGAATAGCGTAAAACTCTTACCGTATGCGCAAAGTCCGTGACCCCGGAACATGCACCTCTCAGAACAGGCCGAGGTGCCTCGGCTTGTGGGAACCTTAGTTCAAAAACGGAGAGGAAAAGGCATCCCCAAAGGTAGCCCCTTCGTATCTCTCAAAGAAAAGGGGGGGGGCTTTTGTTTAGGGCAACAGGCTACATGAGGGTGATTCACAATGGGCAACTCCCCTTTAATAGCATAGGAAGGGATTTGAAAGGGGGGATGAGGAAGGGTAGAGGAAGGTAGCCAAGGGTTACTAGGGCCTGCGGGCTATGGTTTAAGGATCCTACCCGGTATTCGCCTGAAGAAATGCAGGGAAAACTTCAGAAAAACCTGCATTAAGTAGGTCGGGCCAAAACATTTATAAATAAATATAAACATATCTATAATTCATATACGAGTTATATTCAATTTATAATGCTTGCAGAAAAGTTATTTTTCAAAACTCTCGAGAATCTGTTTTTTAAAATATAATTGCAGAGTATTCGAAAAAATTGAAGAAATATTTATTTGGTAATTTACCTTATTAAATGATAATTATTATGACAATTATAAGGACATTTTCAATTAATTTATTCAACACAACGAAGTTTCTGTACACTCTTGAGCTTTCATTAGGTGTGTTTGCAAACAATATTTAACCTTATAAAGGTACAAAAATAGTATGGAAACGTTGTAGTACAGAATAAAATATTTTAAATTGCCTGTTATAATGCACGTTAATATACGTATCTTATTAATAAAAAACAGATGTAAGGGTAATTGTTATTAATCATTAAGTTCTCCGTTTAGTTTTTCTTCATGGTCAATTATTAACCATTTTCCACCTGTTCGTCCATTAAAAAATAAATATTAATTGAAAATTTAAATAATTTTCCTATGTGATTATAAATAAAAATTACAAAGCAGTTTGGGGTAACGGAAGTTTATTTGCAATTAATAAAGTTGACCCGTCTTGATTTCGCTGGCCTCCTGATACATTATGATTTGAGGTCAAAGATAATCGTAAAAAAAAGTTTCTTTGCAACTCCAGTATAGCATGACTATAACAGTGTTTTTTTTCCACAGTTACAGTTGACAGTCACGCCGTAGATACGAGAACGCGGCTACTCTCTACTTATATTTTTAATTTACGTCATGTTCGTGCAACCGTGACGGATCAGAAAGGCTAAATAAAGTTTCAGTTTGTACTGGGAAAGCAGATATGTCAGAGATAATCACGTATTCATGCTGAGAGAAGTTTTTATTTTTTCCTCCCTCCCGTGTGTCTGTGTAGCACGAAAGCTATCCGTGGAGGAGAAACTGCTCGTGCAGATACATCTCTCAGTAGCAGGGCTTCCATAAATTCTCTCACTCGCTAAGACAGGCGCTGTTTAAAAATGCATAATAAGCGCAGCTCTGAATTGAAAACTTGTTTCCGTAGAAGAGATATATCAGCGTTGTATCCATGCATTTTCCTACACATGAAACAAATATGTATCGTAATGATTCTAAAGGCAAGAACTTACAATATATAATTTAAATTCAGTCTTCGCCAGACATTGAGATCATTTTAGAGGCGAGGCATTGCTGCTATATTCGTGTTGCACTTCGTCATCGGCGCGCTGAGAATTAAATACAGTGTTTTGACTGAGGGAGTCGCATATGCACTTTCAGAAATGGATATTTTAGCTATCAAAAAAAATTATTTGACTAAAGGAACCGCATTTAATGGACTGAATTATCGCAATTGAAACCAAATGAATAAGCACTGGATTAAATTTCTCTGCAATTTGTTCCGCTTTCGGTTTTGAGTGATTTCGGTGTCCGACAGTCTGATTTACAGTCTGGACCAGGTTGACTAGTTTTAATATAGTGGTTTTAGCCCTATCACATTTTATTCCCCACGTTCCTGCGATATATCGGCAGAGAATTTTTTTTTCGATATCATTTCTATCTTTCTGCTAACATCGTCATGATATCTTCTTTATACAGTGTCATTTATAATAATAACAACACGACCATGATGTGCGTACTTTGCAATTTTTCAACTGTCATAAAATAAAAATTCGTTTCAATATCTCTGAACCTTTGCAATGTTTATATTATTACTAGCTGGGTGCCCGGCGTTGCCCGAGATGTCATTTATCTATAAACCCCGATATGACTCCAATTTCGGCTGCTTTTGCGCAATTTTTATGTAACGCTACTCGAACCCTAATCATTATAATTAACTCTGAAAAATATTTCTTCAACGCAAATATCTGCCGTGTTTGCATGTTCCAAAATTTGCACCCCGCTACCCCTGCATCTGAGGGGTAAATGCCAATTTGAATGTCGTAACTAAACACAGTGACTTCCATAACCTTTGATTTGACTCCAATCTCGGTTGTATTCGCGTTATTTTACTGTAAAGCATCTCCACCCCAAACCCGAAGGGTGTCCTTTTCACAGGGCGTAGGGGATGAAAATTGTATTCAGATAATATTGGTAGAAACACTATCAATATCTTTGACCCCTAAAAATATTTATCCGACTCAAATATCGGCTGTTTTAGTATGTTTAAATATTTCCACCCCCGCTTCTGGGGGTTGAAGACGCGTCTCACCCCGACAGTGTTTGTTTCCTGGTCACAAAGAACACGTGTACGAAATTTGGTGAAAATTTCTCGACTGGTGTAGATTTGTATTTTATTTAGAAAAAGTTTGTATGGGAAATAGAAAAGGACTGTTTTTAGGGTTTTCCCGAAATATATTCGATTTTTTCTCGCCTTTTAAACCTTTCCTAGACCTCCACGAACATTTCAAGACTAAGATAAGATAAATCCGTTCAGCCGTTCTCGAGTTTTTGTGAGACTAACGAACAGCAATTCATTTTTATATATATAGATAGATTAATAAATTAAATACTTGAGTAATATAGTGTAGTTTTTAACTATAATTAAAAAATTATTGGAGAAAAATAGTATTTAGAAAGCTAATGGATTAAAATTGGAATTAAAATAACTTCCAATATACAATAATTGTTATTTGCTATTAAAATATTTTATTTTTTAATTATTTTGGTACGGTGTTAACGTTGTAATTCTCCTAATGGTTTTTCCCCTGGGTACAATATAAAAAGTCTCGTACATTGACATATCATCACTGTTTCACAATTATTTTCTGTATTTATCCCGTGGTTATCAATTATTCTACTCTCTCTACTATATTGTCACAGTTTAATCAACCGTGCTTATGTTTTTTATCGTTTTTTTTGTTTATACAAAAAAAATACATTACTGGATATATTCTGACACTGTATTTGACTTTAACCTATATGGTGACGTCTACTCTTCCTCTTAAAGCTACTGGAAATGGAACATTTTTCAAAAACTCAAATACGAATAGTTTCATGACAAGAGGAAAATGGCTAAATTTGAAATTAAGGTTAAGAATGTAAAATGAAAACAATATCATTTTTGGATTTTTGAAAGTTTATAAATGCGAAAGACAAAATAAAACAAATTTCATTTCAGGCGTGCCCTATAAGTAGAAATATAAAGTATTCATTTAATTTTCGAAAGTTATTGAGGCAAAGTCAAAGAATTTTTGACAGAGAAAATTAAATAAATCATTTTGTACCCGATTTCTTTTGAACAATTTTGAAAACAGATTTTAATAACGTGGTCCAGAGATTCCTCAAGGTTCTGTAATGGGTCTATGGATAACTGTCAGATAATCTGATTAAGAAAACCTGTTGAACAGTCCATTCTCCAAGTAAAAGATAGATGGAGATCGAAGTTGATATACATATCATTAAATAACGTGTATCAGCGATTCCTCAAGGTTCTGTAATGGGACCATGGTCTTATAATATATAATGTGATATAGGAGACTGAATAAATATTTTTTAAATAATAGCATGTGTGACTGCAATTAAAACTAGTCTTTCTACTTCTAGCACATTTTAACCTATATACTCCTCTACTAAAGTCTATCAGGCACTGTTTTCTAGATTTTTTTGTCTCTTCATGAATTAAATAAAACAGTTTGTACCCTGCATACCAGTTCTTTAAACAATATATCGATAGGGAAATAGATTTCAATAACGTGACTCACAGGTTCCTCAAGGTTTGGTTGTAGCACCATTTACATGTGTCATAGACATGGCAGAAAATATGTAATCAGACTATTTATGTGATTGACTGTATTGTTAACAGAAAGGTAGCAGGAGATTGTGGCCATAAAAATATGGTCATCCACGTGGTCATGAAAAGATTTTTGTTTTACCAGAAGAAATAGAGCTCTGAAAATTTTTTAAACGTGGTGCATATAATTTGAAAGATATTATAAAGTGGATGGAAAAGATTAAATGGTTATATGATTAGTAAATGCGACAAAATAATTTTATTTTCTATACAAGTGGTCGAAAGACCTGATCTGTAACGCATCCTTGGTGAACTCTTCGTGATTGTCGATAATGTTATAACAATAATCTTTTAACAGAAAACCGCACAGTGACTGTACTAATCGCAATTGGCTATCCTGCGGCACCAGGGTCGTTTCCCGGTGCTGATAAATAGATTGGATTGTAGTCGTGGCCACCGCAACCCTCACCCCACCACAAGAGCAGAGTTGCGTGTTTTCGGCCGCGCGCGCTCGGGGTTAATGCAAACATTACTCACACTTGATCCCCGCAGATCTCGAGATTTTCTGCACGAAGGGTGATACACGCGACACCACTGGGAGGAAAATTCGTTGTTCCACAAAACAGACGAGAGCCGCCCGCGTAGCTACACAAAGAAAGACAGAGGAGGAGTCCTCGGTCGGACGGCGGAGCTTTTTGCGGGCACGACTTTTTGGCTCGTCTAAGTGGGTGGTGGTGGGGTTTCTTTCTCCTCTGCCTCTATCCGTTTCTTTCCCACAACCCCCGCACAAGCAGTCTGTCTCTCTTTCCTTTATTTCCCTCCGTCTCTCGCATCGTGTCAGTTCTTTGTTCACCGAGGACCACGCGTTTGCTCCTTGCCGCGACCTCGAATCATTAATTGTTGGTTGGCTTTTGTGCTTGGATTCTGTGCAGTACCACTCGATTATGTCGACCCTTTGTGCTTCCATTACCCGCACGCCCGCACACACACATACACACATTCTAGCAAAAGGAACAAAGAAAACAAGATGAAAGAAGATTCCCTTACATCGCATAACATCCACTTTGACGCATCGTTATACGAATGGAGGAAATACGTGTGGAGGGGTTGAAGTTCTCTCGTTTTGAAATGCAAATGTTATATCAATTTAGACAGTTCAGAGATTCACACAGGAAATTCTAATTAATATGGGTATAAGAACAATTAAAACAACTGCGAACTCGGACAAAGTACGATTTTTAAAATTACTCATAATTAAACACTAGAAAAATTATAATGACCATTTATTTCATACTGTCATAAACCGACTGAATGTATTCCATATATTTGAATTTCTTCTACAAGGGTGGTTCATAAGTAATAACTCATATTTTTTGGTATTTTAATAAGTTACTTTTGTTAAAATTTTGAATTTCGCGCGATTCGTAAAACATTCTACTCCAATCCTCTGCAGTAACAATTCATAAGTAAAATGATGGCAGCACTGCACCGTATTTCAAAATGACTGACTTATTAGACATTTTTATGCGATTTAATTCCTAAATTCGGAAGGAGAAACGCCCATTCACATTCATGAAAGGTCGTAGAATGTGCATGTTGGTGCAAGAGTGGATGTCTGCAGTGTTCGGCGATGTATTCGTCGGGTACAACGAAGCTGAAGGACTCACACCCGTTTGGCTGACCAAAAGTGAAGCGGCTGGCCGGTTACTGCAGTGACTCCACCACAATGGAAAATATGGCCTGGTTAAAATGTGGAAAAGTGTAAAAAAATCATTGAATATGGGGATTCTTGCTGTGTAAGTTGCATTTAAATGTCTAGACAAATACAAGAGAAAAAATATATGTTGAATTACATAATGAGATCAAATTCCGTGGATCATTTCAATGAAGCCATGATTCTAGAATATGGAAGAAGTCGAAACGTTTTTCACAAGTCTTATTACATTATTAATAGGATAACGTTACATCCTGAATATTTACATTTTCTTACTGTAAGCAATTATTTCAGATCTTCAAATTCATTTACAGGAAACTGACAGTAGTTTGGTTTATTTCTCAACTGTTTAATATGTCGGGGATGATTGTTGGATAGGGTTGTTGTACTCTCTTCTGCCTTATTGATAATTTTTATACATTCTAAACCACAATTATATTTATTTCTAGTATTAATACTGTGTTCTACCCATTAGAAAACATACTCTTAATTTTTATTGTTAATCGCAAAGAGAGATGTAATGACTTTAGTTATTCTTACATATGATTGTACGATAAATAACTTTTATTAACTGAAAAGTCTTCCCAAATGTACTATGTCATATGATAGTACAGACTGATAATATGCATTATAAACTAATTTTCGTGTTATAATGTCAGTTTTGTTAGTTAAAGTTCTGTAGGAAATTTATTTAACAGTTTAAAACTTAGTTTCTTATGCACATAAAGCCATAATAAATTATTATAAAAATTTTAGTGTATTTTCTTATTACTATATTCTAGGTTTGCAGATTGAAGTTTGTTTTACTAAAATTTAGCAACAGACAGACGCCAAAGGCGCGTATATTTAAATATACCACACTTATTTAACACTCAGGTAGGTTAATTGAGGAATAATATGGCATGGAGATGGAAATACTACGCCTTTGGAGCAAAATAGGCCCCTGCAAGTCATCGGAACGACGTGAGACAAGGACCGAGAGCCCGGTTTACCTAGTAATCGTCAAATTTACAATATTATAAGTTAGTATCTTAGAACATTTAACGTCCCATTTCTCCTCTAAGATGTCAACTGCATTACAATTAATGGATTATAATTTAGAAACTTGGATAAAGCAGTGGGAATCGTAATTTGCTCCGGTAAGATCTGGTAGACTGAAATATCGCCTCTGGTGGAAATTTTGGTCCCCTGTGTTTGTTGATATTACTCGTTTGTTTTTAAGAAACATGGATAATGCAAATCGTGCTGAAACCTGGCTCGCTAAATGTCCTCTAAGGGTACAGGAGAAAAAGATCAAATACAGTCATGACCGGATTCATCTTTATGTATATTCATGATTCAACTTTCACCTTTTTCTTGAGTACATAATCCTAACATTACTATTTATAACTACATTTTATCGTGATAATTGCAATTTTCTGAATAAATACAACACAGTAATTATGATATTCCTATTAGTAACCCGAATCGGGGACTTTATCGAAACGTTAACACGAGTAATTTATTAAATTATATAGCATATAATATACAGAATTTAAGAATTCTTTTATTTTTTTGCACGAACGAATATATACGACGATTTACGCAAAATTACACTCACGCTAAAAGTCAATGAAATGGTCAATGCTTTGCGCTGCGATGTGGCTAGCGTCCCTTTATTCGGCGAATGGATTATATGCAAGCTCAATCTCTCTTTTATTTATCTCCGAGATCATGGAACCGGAGGGCTTTAATATAATTAATTTTTTTGGAAGAAAAAGAAGCAACTCTCTCACTTTTTCAAGTGAGCTAAAAATGTTTTCATTTCCTCAAGCTTCAGTTAATTAGTGGAAATGAATTTTACAGATAAATGATTTGTATGGTGAATGTAAATCGACACTAAATAGAAAATAGTGCTACGTTCTCCTTACAAACTTCTGAGAGAATAATATTTTTCTGACTTATTTAATAAAATGAAGAAACATCAGCCTATTAGTCAGAAATTTATTGAAAAGAACTTCATCCCTTATTATTTTGAGATCTCTTCTGCAACTGTAAATTTGAATTAATGATAAATTCATAATCTAAAACTTATAGGAACAATAATTTATAATAAAATTACCTAAAAAATGTAAAATTATGTTAAATAACTTTTTACGTAATTGTATTATAAATGATCATCATTATAACATTTTGCAGTCTTGAAATATGTAGATTTTCAATTTATAACATAATTGAATTTTACGACGGCTGAACAGATCCTCCAAAAAAAAGATGAAACGTCGGGTTAGTTATATTACAATGTTTTAAAATTTAAATGATTAATTACTGACAAATAGGTTCACGTGTTTTCGTTTCAGACACTTTGTTTATATTTTTAAAATTTTTTAAAAAACGTTTAAATTATCAGCCAGCAGAAAACTGACATTTCAGGTCGTACAAATTTAATGTTATTTTGTTTATCAATTGCTCTCTGATAGAAATAGAAATTATGGATAATTATTTTATAAAATGCAAATGTTTAAATCTACGTTAATAATGTCTGTATTTTTTTCATCTTGTATTCTTTTATATTTATTCGTAGAGTGATGTATAAAAGTTGAGTAATTCTTGCCTATTGAATTACAATTCTGTTTCCTTCTCCAAGCCAGTAAACGTTTTTGAGATGTTTATCTTCATTACTTTGTTTTGTTTTATTACACACAATTTTTATCGTATGCATAAATAGCCTAATTAGGGTCACCTTTGGATATATATTTTGTACCCTTATTACTGTTCTTTATTTAATCATAAAATAGCTGCATAATTTTAAAATAAATTTATTGGTCATGAAGAAGAATAAAATTATTACATAAATTAATAAAAATATAACAACTACACAGCATTTCGTTCTCATTTTAATGACTTCGTCAAGTGTACAAGTTAATAGTTTGATGCCAAGCATCCAAATTAAAAAGTAACTGAGCTTTTATCTTTACAGTTATCAGTCCGAATACATTCTTGTCAAAAAATGAGTCCTTTACAGAGCACAACACGTCTTGTAATTGTATTTTTATGGTCAATTAATTTATTTATTATAAAATTAAAACTTCAGATAATTATAATTTAGAATATTTTTTTCTAGTGAGTTCATTAAAGTAAAATTCTACGTAAAAAATTTTGGCTCAATTAATCTGAGTCATTATTCTGTAATTAATTTAAGAAATAAACAGTTATTTTGTTTTTAAAATATTTAATCTATTTCAGAATAATACTAGTTCTTATTAAATTTATTAATATTCTTCGAAAGATTAAAATTCAATTCTATTATTAATATAGAGAATATTAATTAATTTTTTACATTTTTTATATTTAAATAATATGATCGTTTCCCTTTAGTATTTTTTTCCGAAAAAATTTGAATGATGAATATTGAATGATCCTTAAATCAGCTTTTATATGAGGCCTAGTTTCCATTTTTGAGAGGAAATAAACGGCGTGATTTCCAAACACTATTCTTTTAAAATTCTTCTCAAGTGTTTTACTACTGAAACTCCCTCACTATCGATACAACTTTTAAACAACATTTTCCTTTTCGCGTTACGTAAAATATTTATCAGAAAATTAGTGTTCCTTACATTTTAGAATTCATTCAGCTTTAACTCCTTCGAAGAAGGGAAAAGGGAGTGAGTGGCTCTTTAAAATTTCATGAGGCATTGGACTTAAATTTTTTAAAGGTTTCTTCCCCGCAAGCGGGGGATGAGGGGGGGGGTTGAGATTCGGGAGGGTGTTTTGCAACTTTCAAACTAACTTATCCTGAGGGAAAGATAAAACGTCCGAGATTCAATTCGTTCTCAAAACTTTAGAGTAGGATTCTTTTTATCCTAACTGAAGAAGATGCAATCATTAGGATAGTAAATTTTCAAGAACCTTGTTGCACGGAAGTAAATCAAGTTTACATCGAAAATGTCCTGCTGAAAATGACGAGAGAGGACCATAAATGTTTTATAGAAAATTAGCCCTTCCGAAAGCTACTTGTTCTTTGATAAAAATAAATGTCATGGGGAATAAAATTAAATAAAGGACAATTGAGGATTACACTTCAGTAAAGAATTTAAAAGGAAACACATACAATATTCATTTGCTAAATGATGATAATTTCTGTTCTTAATGCAACGTTCTTACCCTGAAAGAGAATTTTAAAAAAATTATAACTAGTTTTATGGTGCTACTGGGAATTAAAATAAATTAAGAATTATTCGGGAAACAAGGATAAAAATTAAAAATTATCTGACATGCTCGGAATATGTAAACGTTGATGGCGAATTAAGTCTAAATAAAATGTTAAATTCACAAATTCTGTATTCAAATTTTCTAGTAAATACGCGACGTTTCGCCTTACACAAGGTTTTTTTTAAGTATTAATTAATTAGGAGACTGACATGTCTCAGCTTCAAGCCGGTGAATTCTCGTAATTATATTTCTCTTTTTGTTCGTATTCCGTGAAAAATATTTTATTTTTTCCGAGAGATGATTTAATCTTGGAAAAATATAATCCTAATATAATACAAGCACAAGAGAACAGAAATATCATATAATGAGAAAAAGAGGAACATTTGACTTAAAAAAAAAGAGACATTGAAGTTTTAGTAGGGGTAAAAATAAAGACCAAAATGTCCAGTAAGTAACATCGTGCATAGCCTGTCTTAAAAATTGTAATTGTAAAATAGTCCATAAATATATTATTAATAATTTAAATGAAGATTATACAAAAATGAGATGTGTACAAGTAAATAAATTTTAAATTTATTTTTACCAGTATATTAACAACTAAAACGATATAAAAGGTATACAATATTTCAAAATCATATAAATACAAAAAATAATAATTCCTCATGGTTACTTATTCAAAGGTCCCAGAAACATCTGAATGAGCCGAAAGGTAAAAACATGCGCATAATATAATAATAAACTAAAATGACTTTCATACGTTTAAATTAAATTAAAAACACTATTTATATCACATATACAATAATTATTCAAACTATGTCTGTACCAATCAGATAAAGTCACAACAGGGATTTTGGAATCCTTGCGATCCTGTATCGTAAACATTTATGTCCTCATCTCTTAACGTTTGCAACGAAGTTTATAAATAAAATATTTGGTTCCTTCATTAATGTCTTATTCTGGGTAAAAAAACAATTTTGTATATCATCCATTTGTATATCTGCAGCACTTACCGTGTCCTGGATAATCTCCAGCAATCGCTACGATGGCGTAAAAACACGTGAGCGCTGCAAGAGTCCATTGTCCTGAGCCTGGAAAAAATAAAGGATAATTATTCTTTAAGACAGCCGGGGGACTATCATATATGGTAATGATATTAAGAGCAGAGAAAGTTCTACATTATCTATTCGATTACTTCTTTAACTGGTGAAAAAATATTAATTTTAACTGCAATTTCAAACAGTGTTTTTTGACAGACGGAGCCGTTTATATATTTCAGATGATAATTTTGTCATTTGGAAATGTGTTAAGAAACATGTTATTGACTGACCGGAGTATATATATATATATATATATATATATATATATAATTTAAGAGTAATAGGCTAAATGAGGGTAATCCACATAGTGGTAAACCCTCTTTAATAAGAAGAGATTTGAAAGAGGGGATGGGATGCGGGGGGGGGGAAGAGGAAGATTTCTAAGGGTTGACTAGGGCTCCCGGGCTATAGCTTAAGGTTCGTACCCAGCATTCGCCAAAAGTGATGCAGGTCAAACCCTATAAAAACCGTCGGGCAGTGGAACTAGTCCCATGCCTTTCAGGTGGCGGGAGAGGAGTTTTCTATAAAGAAGCATCATTCCCTTCGAATGTCGAATTCCGCTCGACTAGTTTAGGAGGCAGCTGGCCGACTATTCCAATGGGAATGGCTAACAACTTTTACCGTGTGCCCAAGGTCTACGACCCCAGAATATACACCTCTCAAGTAATATCGAGGTGCCTTGGAGTGTGGGAACCTCACTTCAGAAACGGAGAGAGGAAAAAGGCATACCCCAAAGGGAGCCCTCTTCTTCTATCCAGAAACGTTCTGTCTGCGAGAGAACAGATCTCACATGCCGGGTACCCCGTCGGGTATATATATATATATATATATATATATATATATATATATATATATATATGTAACAAGCTACATGACGTGGCAACTCCCCTTTAATAGCATAGGAAGGGATTTGAAAGCGGGGATGTGGAAGGGTGGAGGACGGTATCCAAGGGTTAACTAGGGCCCCCGGGCTATATTTTAAGGATCCTACCCGGCATTCGCCTAAAGAAATGCAGGACAAACCCTAGAAAACCTGCATCAGGTAGGTCGGGCATTGGGTACTTGTCCCACGCCCTTCCGATAGCGGGAGAGGAGTTTGCTGTGGGGACGCAGCATTCTTTTCTCCGTGCCACGACCAGTTTAGGAGGCAGGTGGCCGACTATTCCAATGGGAATAGCGGACAACTCTTACCGTATGCCCAAGGTCTGCGACATACACCCCTCAAAACAGGCCGAGGTGCCTGGGCTAGTGGGAACCTTAGTTCAAAAACGGAGAGGAAAAGGCATCCCCGAAGGTAGCCTCTTCGTATCTCTCCTGCTAGGTTCTGCCTACGAGAGAACATCCCTCGCAGGTATTGCCTGCGAGAGAATAGCCCTCGCAGACATCGTCTCTCGGGTATATACGTTATAATGATTTAATAGTACTTTGGAGAAGTACTTTAGACTGAGGGTGTCGTTTAAGTATCCTATTTGGATTGTTTTTCAATTTGAATATAGCTTATTTGAAAACTTACTCTTAATTTTTTTACGCAAGTTCTGAAAAATCAAAACACCTGACGAAATGCCGATTTGAAACGATTACAGATTATTGTAGCAATCCTTCTCGAGGGATTTCTGAGAAGCTACCATTTTTAAGCCCACCGTTCATTTTCTATGAAATGAAAAGGAAGAAATTACTTCTATTTTACAAACACACACACAAAGTCTGGTTAATTTTATAAGGGGTAGGATGTTACGCACCCGTTGCGAAGTAAACATTTTTTTTAACCGCAGAGTTTACTCAGTCATTTACAGCGGACAGTATACTGTACAATGTGTACTTTGCTAATTAGAAAGTCCGTCGTGAAAGGTTCAAGTGAGGTATAATACGAATTAGGGACAATCAAGGGAAAACGATCCGCTCATGCATTCACGAGAAAGCGTTTCGTAGAATAAAAAGGAGAACGCAGTGGAAACTAACTTGAAAAAGAAATTCTCTGACATTAAAGTAAATAATTATAGACAGTAACTTTTATACGTGTGTAACGGAAAATTTATACGCGGGAAAAAATACGCAGAAAACTCTTGAATTCTATTTACATCACTAAAACATAATTCATACGGTCAGAGACCACAAACGCCACCTAAAAGTAGAATTAAACGTTTAATAAGAACGATACTCACAATTTACTACGAAAAAAATGTTGAATTGACTTTATACTACTAACATTGAGTCAGTGACTAGCCAAAGGAGTTTTAAACATGATTTTTTCTTCACCTACTAGCAGGATATTGATTGTTATGTAAAGATAAAGACTTAAATGTTTTGGCGACATTTTTAGTGCGAAATAAGAGGGCTATTCTCTCGCAGGCAGAACCATGTAGGAGAGATACGAAGGGGCTACATTTGGGGATGCCTTTTCCTATCCGTTTTTGAACTAAGGCTCCCACAAGCCGAGGCACCTCGGTTTGTTCTGAGAGGTGAATGTTCCGGGGTCACAGACCTTGGGCATACGGTAAGAGTTGTCTGCTATTCCCATTGGAATAGTTGACCAGCTGCCTCCTAAACTGGTCGAGGCACGGAGAAGGGAATGTTGCGTCCCCACAGCAAACTCCTCTCCCGCTATCGGAAGGGCGTGGGACAAGTACCCAATGCCCGACCTACCTGTTGCAGGTTGTTCTAAGGTTTGTCCTGCATTTCTTTTAGGAGAATGCCGGTTAGGATCCTTAAAAAATAGCCCGGGGGCCCTAGTTACCCTTGGCTACCTTCATCCACCCTTCCGCATCCCCTCTTTTCAAATCCCTTTCTATGCTATAAGAGGGGAGTTGCCACTATGTGGATTACCCTATACATAGCCTGTCTATACCCCCCCCCCAAAAAAAAAACCTGTTTTAGATAAGGAGTATTCTCTCGAAGGCAGTACCTTATAGGATAGATACGAAGGGACTACTTATGGGGATGCCTTTTCCTCTTCGTTTTCTAACTAAGGTTCCCAAAAGCCGAAGCAACTCGACCAGTTCTGAGAGGTGTATGTTTCGGGGTCACAGACCTTGGGCATACGGTAAGAGTTGTCCGCTATTCCCATTGGAATAGTCGACCAGCTGCGTCCTAAACTGGTCGAGGCACAGAGAATGGAATTCTGCGTCCCCACAGCAAACTCTTCTCCCGCTATCGGAAGGGCGTGGGACAAGTACCCAATGCCCGACCTACTGATGCAGGTCTTCCTAGGGTTTTCCCTGCATTTCTTTAGCCGAATGCAGGGTAGGATCCTTAAAATATAGCCCGGGGCCCTAGTTAACCCTTGGCTACCATCCTCTACCTTTCCGCATCCCTCCTTTCAAATCACTTCCTATGCTATTAAAGGGGAGTTGCCAAACGAGGATTACCTTCATGTAGCCTGTTGCCCTAAAAAATAATAATACTTTTTTAGATGTTATTTGACGAGAATTAAGTAATAAAAACGCCATACATTAGGTGTATTTTATGAGTTACGTATAGCAACCACAACATACTGTTAGAAAAAATTAAATTATGTGGAATTACCGATTTTCTAGATTTCTAGATTTAAATAATATTTAAAAAATAAAATGCACCGAGTAGTATTAAAAGACTCGTGCACAGATTAAAAACATGAATCAGTTTGGGGAATTATTAAAAGTGGAGTCCCAACAAGGCATTTACTTTATATATATATATATATATATTAAATTATTTAATACACAATAAGAACTTAAAGAAAAGCTCCTCGTTAGGCCAATTAAATTATGTAATATACAAAATATAAAAGGAAACAAACGAATGAAGTTGACGGGAATTTACGTTGAAATTAAATCAAAATTTTTTAAAGAGATATCAAAAGATTATTTAATTGAAATTTTTGATTTATGTTGAATTCTTTAATATTATTTTATGTTTTTCAGTAATTGCCTCAGCTTTCATGAGAATCTAAATTTCAGGACCGCGTATAGGGCGTCTAATAAAGACAGTGATTTTCAATTTACACCAAAGTTACAGAAGAAAAATATGATTTGAATTTACAATAACAAAAATTTCATACAAAGAATTTAACAACAACAAAAACTATAGAAATCTGTTAAAACTATAGAAATATCTGACAAAGTTATAGAAATGTGGGGGTAAACGATATTTACGTAAAGGATTACGTTTTTACATACCATTTTGTTCAGAACTGCCCTGGTTTGTCTACACGTGGTTATTTTAATTTTTAATGGAAGCATATTTTTATTGACAGACAGTAGCACTGATCTCTATTATCATCTCACTTTACAACACTTTCGGCGTCTTTCTAATTTACTGTCGTACGAATCATCAAACTCAGCTTTGCTGTGGAAAATCCGTTTAATACATAAGCTGGTATATTCAGCTTATATTTCGCTGAATTCGGCCACCATTGGCCGGTTCGCCACAACACACTGCTCCATCTCCCACAAAACACTGACTCCTATCGTCAGGCCCTCCAAACACACAGTGAATGTTTTTACTGAAACGTACGCTTTTCTAAGGTAATACTTAGCACCCATTATAGTCTCTGCATTCTTACGCCGAACAATGCTGTTCTTTACAATGCTCGGCCTCAAAGTTACGCCACCAAAAATTCAAGAAAGAATTTAAATAGAACGTTAAAGTTATAGCGCGTTATTTAGGATAGGCGTCTTTTAATTGATTTTACTGATATTTTAGTCAGTTTATTTAAACGCGTGAGCAACCATGTTTATCGAACGTCGGCAAAAAGTACCGTTTGGTGCTAGTCAGGCTGGGGATAGTAACGGTACCTCCGGGGTTTTCCCGTCAACAAACAGCAGGTGCGGAGAGTCTCGCTGATGGAATCGTCTAGGACCTGTGATTGGTCCATAATAAATTAAATGGACCAATAGAGGAACGGTTGGTCCCACAAGTCGGGAGAAGTGGAGGCCTGGTCAGGCATTCTGTTACTGATGCTGACTAGAGGAGGACTCTTGAGTTTACCAGCGAGAGAGACATCAATGACCAGCTGCGAGGGACGTCGCTGTGTTGCAGAGACCCCAGTCTGGTAACAAATATTGCATATATCATGGTTGCGTAAAGCACTTTTCATAAATCGTTTCCCGGGCCTAATTTGCCACTTTAACCCTTGAGATTTTTATAACTGGCTAGTCGGGAGGGCAAAATTTAATTGTACATATCTGTAATGATATTTAATAAATTAGCTTAGAATGACCAAGGGATATTGTTTTCAAAAGTTACTTCTTCCTACCGCAGGTAAGCCGTTCTAAGAATTGAACGGTCGAAGACCTCCTACGGCTGGTAGTCAAGGAGATTGCCACAAAGTACACATTGGTAACCTATACAATATATATAAATGATCTTCCATAAACTGGAAGATTTTCCTTCCAAAGCCATACTTTTTGCTGATGATACTAGTATATTCGTAAAAAGTAACAATGACACATTAGAAGAGGCCAGTAACAATTATTTAAGTAACCTGATAACATGGTTTACTGTCAACGGCTCAATATATAACTCTAAAATACAATTACAATAATGTAAATGAAACTTCATCTATTAAATTCCTAGGTCTCCGAGTAAATAATAAATTAAATTGGACCGATCAGGTTAATGAATTACTTAGGAAACTTAGCTCGGCCACACAGAATTAAACTTCAGTGATTTAAAAATTGGGTATTTTCATTTTGTTTTGTCTTACGGGATTATATTCAGGGGAAACTTAACGGCGATGGACAAAATTTTTATTCTTGTCCGAGCAATATGTCAGATCACGTCCAGAACTTCAAGTAGAACTCTCTTCATGGGTATTTTCACTCTGTCGTGCCAGCACGTTAAGTTATTAATGTTATTTGTAACTACAAATAGGCTCTTATTTAAGAATAATTCTCATATTCATGGGTTCAATACAAGGAACAAAAATAATCTGTACAAAATATGTAAAAAAGTGTCAATTGCACAGAAAGGTTACCTTTATTATGGGAATTCCATCTTTAACAGACTGAAATAATACGGTACTATTTTTATATGTCTGTAAATAGCAAGCATAAGCTGTTCATAAGTTTATGTTATCGAATATTAATTCATTTATTGATTGCTAGTATTATCATAACAGTAACGAAATAAATATACACCCTGCTAATCTACAGGATTTTTTTTATTTTTTATTTTGGGTGTAGACAGGCTATGTATAGGGTAATCCACATAGTGGAAACTCCCCTCTTATAGCATAGTAAAGGGATTAGAACGGGGGGATACGGAAGGGTGGAGGAAGGTAGCCAAGGGTTAACTAGGGCCCCCGGGCTATATTTTAAGGATCCTACCCGCCATTCGCCTAAAAGAACTGCAGGACAAACCCTAGAAAAACCTGCATCAAGTAGGTCGGGCATTGGGTACTTGTCCCACGCCCATCCGATAGCGGGACAGGAGTTTGCTGTGGGGACGCAGCATTCCCTCCTCCGTGCCTCGACCATATTAGGAGGCAGCTGGCCGACTATTCCAATGGGAATAGCGGACAACTCTTACCGTATGCCCAAGGTCTGTGACCCCGGCTATACACCTCTCAGAATAGGCCCAGGTGCCTCGGCTAGTGGGAACCTTAATTCAAAAACAGAGAGGAAAAGGCATCCTTTTTTTTAGGGCAACAGGCTACATGAGGGTAATCTACATTGGGCAACTCCCCTTTAATAGCATAGGAAGGGATTTGAAAGGGTGGATGCGGAAGGGTAGAGGAAGTTAGCCAAGGGTTAACTTGGGCCCCCGGGCTATATTTTAAGGATCCTACCCGGCATTCGCCTAAGGAAGTGCAGGGAAAACCCTAGAAAAACCTGCATCAGGTAGGTCGGGCATAGGTTACTTGTCCCACGCCCTTCCGTAAGCGGGAGAGGAGTTTGCTGTGGGAACGCAGCATTCCCTTTTCCGTGCCTCGACCAGTTTAGGAGGCAGAGAATATCCCTCGCAGGCCTTGACAGGATTTACAGAATACGAAATTATTATCATAAAGTACCATTGAAATAGCTTCGAGTTTAAATAAGTTACCGAACAGACCTCGTATTTTACGATAACATTAAATACTTAAAAAAATTACGCATGGATTGACGTCGAAATAGAAAGAAACTTTATTATAAGGTTAGTAAATGACTCTGACGAAGTAAACGAAAGAAATATCCAATTACGTTGAGAGCCGTACGGTCTTTCTTTGGAAGTGCTTCTGTACCGGAGCATCTGGAAAATATTTTCTTCCTTGACAACTGGCGAGCGTTATCTCCACATTTATTGTGAATCCTCGTAGTACTTTTGTGGATTAACTTTGTGTGTTCACGTGTCGTCAATGTCCAAGTATATTAAATTTTTAGACTTATAGAATATATTGCTTATAAAAATTTTCCTTATCGTGGAGAAAGTTTCGACCTCAATTATTCGTATTTTATTTAATATTCTGCAATGCTATTTGTTTCAAGTTTTTTTTAGTGTTGGTATAGTCATTAGTTAAACAAAAATACTGCCAAGCCTTTAATGTTTATAAGAAAAACATATATGCATTGCATTTCAAAATATACAATATTTTTATTTGGCTTACGGTAGAATGCTTCCAACATCCAGAGTTTTTTTATTAATTACATTTACATGCAATGGTCTTCTGCTGTTTTATCTCTACACAAATGTGTAAACCCCTGTGTTGTCTATGTTTAAATTTAGATCTGAACTTTATTAATTGTTCCCCATAATTTGGCAAGAGATCAGGAAATATTATTAATCGTTACTTCTTCTGAATTACCAAGCTGCAATAACAATTTCTTAAGATTCAGCAAGAGTTACCATGGAGTCTGAATGAATTCCTTTTGGAAAATTCCTTTCGTCATCAACACAGTTATATGGCTTATATTCAAAGTTACTTCGGAAATAGATGCTTGAAAGTGAAAAAAATATTGAATTATACTGACTCCAAGACAGTACAGAACAAAAGTAGGGGTATTTCTATTTCGTAACTACTATATTTATTTAAGTTGTAGTTTACAAATACTGACATTTGTTAACATTTAAGATTTTTAGATATTTAGTGATTAAAGATTTTTGTGCGGAATAGACTTAACTAAAACTAGAACACGCATTCAAGATTGACTAATTTTGTGATTAATAAGTAGTTCTATTCGTACTTGTTATTTATTGAAATATTTATGAATTAAAATAATAACAATTAATTAATTTTTTACTGACAGTAGTACATTCAATGTTAATAAAGTAGTCACACATAATTATTTATGTTAAAACAAAATTACATATTTAATATATAATCAAATATTTTATACTTAATCATTACTAAAATTTTACGGAAATTAATATTTTAGAAAAATTTTAAATCAGAAAAACAATATCCGAAGTCCTAACCAATTTTTAAATTCTCATAATTAATGGATAATTAGCTCTCTAATACATCACCGAAATCATGGATATTTCAATACAAATTTTATTTTAAGGAATTGATATAGTTAAACATTTAATATGCTTAAATGTGGCACATTTTAGTCTTACTAGAAATAAATAAAGTGGTCCTAAAGTCAGAAAATAAATTTAATGAATCCATTGATAAAAATACAATATTACAATTATTACCATATTAATTCAGGACGTCATAAAGTGGAGAAATTCGGGGCTTGGAGTATTGTTTATATGAGACTATAAATTAATATTTTATAAATGTTAAAATCAACAAGCTCTATTAGTCAGAATTTTTGTTGTTGTTCTGTTTAAAACCTAATATAGACTGTAATGAAATGATTAACTCCGTCAAAATAATTTAATTGAGTATATAACCACTGGTTTATTATGTTTGTAATTGAAAATTATTTATTTTGTATCAGTTATATTTGTTACTGTTACTCTTCTCGTTTTAATAAAAAATGCTAATTATTAAACGGAAGCGACAATCAAGGGAATTGGTGCTGAAATTCTAAATGTCGAGTACGAAGTGAAGGTTGAGAATAACATTATCCCGCGGGAGTTGGTGATCAGCTGTGTAGATCCTGCCTGCTTGCCGTACGTCGGTCAGAGAACAGAGAATCTAAAAGTAAGAGTGTACCAATTTACTTTCTATGAAGTTTGCAGTCAAATAACGAGGTTTTTATTCCAGTAGAGTCCAGATTCCAATTTCTGGAGATATTTACACACCTCCACTTAACTCCATGATGTAAAAATGTTTTCATTTCTAGTGAATTTTAACAGAGGTAGAATCTTCTACAATTTTGTTTATAATTAATTGCTCAATTAATTCTCTTCAAGAGTAATTCGAAGCGTCTTCAATACCTAAAAAGAAAAATTCGTCAAATTTACAGAGAATTTGGAATTTTTCCGCCAGCTGAAATAGACGGAAATCCTTCTATCACCAAACGGACACGGAATTCTGGGTACTATTTGCTTTGTAATTTTTAACTTTGACGGATCCCATTAAGTAAATGTAAACACTAATATAATCGATATCAAATTCCTCGAACACAGTCACGCATAATTAAGCTCACAATTTTCATCCTTGATCAGATAATTTTTTATTTTTAACATTCAGCATTGAAAGGTGAGCTGTTATATATATATATATATATATATATATATATATATATATATAAAACAGTCCAAAAATAATTATCAAGTACAAACATAATAAATCAGTGGTTATATACTCAATTAAATTATTTTGACGGGTTTAATCACTTCATTACAGTATATATTAGGTTTTAAATAGAACATTAAAAAAAATTGTTTATAATTAATTGCTCAATTTTGAACAATTACAACATTTGTATTTTTAAATTTAGTGTTAATTAATGTGTTGTTTTGAACTTATGAATTTAAAGAACGAAAGCCAAATAATTAATGTAAAAGTACATAAATAAATAAATCATTGTTAAATTTTAAAATTTATTAGATACACGTTTCGTCCCGGATTGAGAACCTCTTCAACTGTATGGAGGCACTCCACTGTCTAGGGAACGAAATGATGCGTCTAAGATATATTAAAGTATAACAATCCTTTTTTCTGACTAATAATCAGATATTTTTAATATAAAAATGAAGTCAGATAATTATAATTGTTAATATTTTAACAATTAGTTTGAGTAAAATGTTACCTTAAACATTATAATTATGTAATTTCATTTATTAATTACAGCCTCAAAACACTGTCAACTGTTTACAGTTTTCATCTATAAGCCTTTGAAATTAATATTTTTGTTTATAAAATGAGTGTGTTCACGAGAACATGCACGCATCTACTGATGTTGGAAACGCTGAGGCTCCGTCCTCAGTTTTCCAACTAATTCGCGTGCTGCTAATGAGATCTTCTAACACCACCAATGAATCTTACTTAACTGCTTTAAGACGTGCAAATGGCTGACGAGAAGGGGAAGGGGGTAAAGAAGAGCCCGTAATTCTCTTCAGGAGTAATTCGACCTGGAAGAAGCTCCTTCAATACCTAAAAAGGAAAAAATTCGTCACGACGAACCATTGAAAATCTCAGAAATCAAAAGGAGGAGAGAGGCTTTTCACAAGCGAACATTTAGCGAAGTGATTTCCGGTATCTAATAATATTCAATTATTCCGAATCTATTTCCACGTCGTGGCAAAGTTTTAATGAGCCTCCTTATTCTGTTTCGGCGGCGGGCCTCAAAATCTCCATAATTAAGTTACTTTGTGGCGCAATAATTGATTCCCCCCCCTGGTTCCTGATTAGCGCAATTGGTTGACTTCTCCACGTTTCCAATTATCACTTCTCTCACGGCTTTACCCCCGTCATTCCCACCCTCCTCGCGGCGTCGCCAAGGAAGTTTCCTCCCGAGGACACCTGCGGAAATGAATTGATTGTCCCCGCCATGAGTTCGCTGTTAACTAACCTCCAGGGCCTTTTCCACGATTCGTGAAGAAACTTTGAGACACATCTCACATATAAACATTTACAGTCATTAACGTTCCATTTATTAAAAACTATTTCAAACACTTACACAATCGATTAAATTCATTTATACCCATGTCCTGGGTGTGACAGCAACTCAATTATTTTCTGTTCTTCTCACTTCATTTATTTTCTTATAGCTGATGTATTATATTTGAAACTTCAAAAACATTAACCACAAATTATCCAATAATTTTAATCACATTCATCCTTTTTCTTCATCTAACTTCAATGACTAATTGTTTTAATTTGTTTGTTCTATTTCATCCGTTCAGAACAATGGGGAAACTGTAATTAAATCGTTGGATTACTTAGCACCAAACCGTGACTTCTAGGTTCCTTTATTTAGTCGTATTTATCCGGGTTGTTATAATTAAACTCAGCGATATCCATAACCTGGGATTTCACTCCAATCTTGGTTGATTTTTATAATGCTATTCTACCCCCACCCCTTAGGCTACTCCACTCGCAACGTCTAGCCATGGAGTGACATTTCCTGAAAGACCTGAAGACTTTAAAATTAATTATCGGGTACCGTATGGAACATACAGACGAAAATTTCTTAACCTTCGATCTTTGACTGACGTTACAGTTTACTCGCGTGATAGTTAAATGTTAACCATTACATTTTTACTATTTCAAGTGTTTTACGCAGTTGTTGGCGAGGAAAGGAGAAGAAGGTGTAGATAGGTTAAGTATAGGGTAATATACTTATAGAATAGGAAAGGGACTATAAGGGGGGAAGCGGAAATTAGCCTAAATGTAATGCAGGTAAAGCCCTAGAAAAACCTTCATTGGGTAGGTCGGGCATTTGGTACGTGTCCCACGCCCTTCCGATGGCGGGAGAGGGGGTTCCTGTGGGTTCGCAACATTCCCCTCTCCGTGCCTTGTTTAGTTTTTTTTAGGGTAACAGGCTACATGAGGATAATTTTAATTTTTTTAAAAAACCTTTACCACACGTGTAACTGCGAGACACATGACGTCACATCCCGTAATTCAGACTTTAAACGTTGATTGAAACGTCACGTAAGATTCTTATTTGTGTAATGAGCACGTGTCACGTGTGTGTAATTTTTTTCTCCTGCCAATTTTCCCCATGCCCATATAAATTCTAGTTCGTGCTTAATGATTACGTTCTCGGTTGCAACGCTGTAATGTAACGAACCAGAGGGGTGGTGGGTAGATGAACGCCATTCGATAAACATGCCACTACTCTCTTTACTGACGAAAATGCGATATTTTTTTTAATGTCGTGACTACGCGAATTCATTAAATAAAACGTGAGGCAGTCGTAATCCTTCATCAATTAACCTAAAATGACGTGAAATTTATATATAGTACGGTATCTGATCGTACGAGGACTGTTAAAATATTGCAGAAAATTGCTCAGGTTAAACACTGTCAGTGACTAAATTAATGCTACGGGGATTTACTTTCTAAGAACGGAAGACGATAACTTCGAATAAACTTACTTTTGACTATGACTGATTATTATTCAACTATTTAGGACTTGAGAAAACATCACAGTATATATTAATAACGTTAAGACTAGGTTTTAAAGCATAAATAGAAGAATTAATACTCAGAAGATAACTTAAAACTAAAAAATACTACAAAACACGACCTAAACATTCCGAAAATAAGGATAGATATTTAATAAGGACGAATTACACAAAAAGTAAGATTTAATAGACTAATATAAAGATTCTAGAAATTCCCATATTTAAATAACTAAATTTCAAATATACACACTACTCATTTTTAAACTTATGACAGTATTTTTCTTTAATATTTCAAATCACAATATAAAATTAAATACAATAAAGAGATATAATTAGGAGATAAAATAAATATCCTGAAACCTTTGTTGCTCTCACCAGGTTTAGAAGTCAGTTGAGAAATTTTTGGACGACTCTGCAAACTCTTTTTACACCTGAGAAAAACAGCAAGGTTTTTATCTCTTATTTCTAAAAAAAATACTTATATTTATATAAATACTACGAGCCAAGGAGCTTAAGAGCACAGACAACATTTTGTTTATTTTGCTGAAATGTTCCGCAGTGCTCTTACTAATTTTGTTTTAATTTTTTACACCTAATACAAGCAACAAAGGTTACATAAACGTAGCGTGTTTTTAATTATTATCATAGAACAACCTATTTTAGTATTAGATTGTTTCCTTGGGAGTTATTTTCGTGATAATTGAGTTCATTAAACTCTGAACCAAGACTCGCCCACAAGCGATTATTTCCATCTTGTTACGGATTTTTAGTGAATTATAAAACCACGCAAACTGTAAAAATAACAACGGTATTTTAAATTCATCAAAGATAATATTTAGGGAGGCAGCATGATTGATTCAGAAAACAAGAAAGCTGCTTTACATGCTTCAAATAAATGGAAAGAAAAACAGGATGTTTCTAGTAAAGGTTTTCCAATATACGTTGTTTTATGTATAACACAAATTTAACTTAAACGTATGCAGATATATATTCACTTGTTCAACTACCGCAATCCTGCCACAACATCGCAGTATATATTAAAAACAATGAAACCATTTATAACCAACAATTCAGAAGAGAAACACGTAAATTTAATAATGACACCAATAACAATGTTACATAAATTATAAAATTCTAGAAATTATAAAATAAAATATAGAAATTAAGAAATTTAAAATGGACACTCAGAAAATATCTGATAGTTTATAGAAATAACGAATTTATTATTTGAGAGGTAATTAATCAATAACAAATTTCAATTTTCATACTGAACCCTTAAACGATAAATTTAAAAAACGTAAAAACTACTTAAATTAAGAATTCCAACAACACCAATTATGTTACACAAATTAATGATAAAATAATGGAAATTAGAATTAAAATTATTAAAAGAAAAAATGAAAATAAATGAACACAAAATGTGTGCTAATTTAATGGAAAATAGGAATTTTAATTTAAAAATAGAACGAGTCAATAAAAGGTTTTAAGTTTTTTTTTAACAAGAAAACACCGTGAAAGCTGAATTAGATAAATTAAGTATCATTGAAGATAAAAAGAGCTGGATTAAAATTAATAATTTGCAAATATATTTGAGTGTTCATTGAACACTATTAAGAATTAAAACATATTGATCATATTCCCAAAAATTAAGCCTACATTAATTGCCTGCATGGGGTTTTCTATAAAATCTTAAGACATTCTCAGGAGAAATTATTACCATTAAATTATTACTCATTAAATAATTTCAAGTAAAAGAAAATAATCCTTGACTTGAAACAAAACCGAGAATCTATGACATAATTCATATAATTGTACAAAACAGAGATTGTGTTAAAACGATTAATTTTTTTAAACTGTACTTGAATGAAAAAATATAATTATGTGGTTTCTTTAAAATGAATTAAAAATCAGCCTATCACCTAAGAAATTTGTTATGATAAATTTATAACCTTATAATAATAACACAGACACGACGATTCATCGCATATTTTTTATTCTTGAAATTTTTTGATTAATAATTTATAATAAGACGTCTCAAAATAGTGTCTGTTTTATTATGTTTTATATTGTTCTTGAAAGATTTACAAACCGATAAAAGGATTTAAAAGAGAAGCGTAGGACATTAATATGGAATAGATACAAAAAAAGTTTAAATTTAAGAGGGATAAAAAATATAAATGATGGAAATTAATGGATCGTCCTTAGAGAGGATGAATTGGATGAGAATAATTTTGCAGTAATCAAATGCAACCTTTTGTAAAGTTAACAATAACGAGAAGTATTCATACGTATTCATCCAAAATATAAAAAATAAATATATATATATATATATATATATATATATATATATATATATACAAAAATGTAAAGACCAATAAGACAGAGAGTAAAAAATATCCATTTAAATAAATACATACAGGAGCACAAAAACACTACATTTTTTCCATAATTTTTGCCGTTATCAGTTGAAAAAGATGAAACCTTAATTTATTGAATATTTTTATATTAACTTGTATTTAAAATACAAAGATTCTCAATTATTAGGTTCCAAATTTTTTTTAAAAATTATTCCGAAATTTATGAATTATTATTATATTTAACTTTAACGTCAGATCTCTTTGAAATAATTATTTCTAATCACACGTCATTCAAAATATTAATTTATAAAGAACTACGTTATTCTAATTATAAAGTTTCCAAAACAGCTGCATATTCGTTTTTTTTCTAGCACGCAAATATAATTTTATTTTTTAAATTTCCTCTTCTTTCATCCTCAATATTTGACATTATTCTCTTTCTTCTCACACAGCCGATAATTACTTGGGTCATCAGGATCTTAATTAAAAACCTTTCTAAAGATTATTTTTTATTCCTTTAAAGAAATTTATTAACAGGTGATGTGTGTGTCACAGATTTTTTAGACACCTTTATTGTTGGACTTCTCTCCAAAATCTACCATTTTACTTCTAATTTACTCCGTCTTGTTTATCCCGTCTTAGCCAGAAGCCTTTTTAGTAAATTAATATAAATATGCAGATATATAATTCTTATTATCATGAACTCTCTTTTCTTACGAGAAAGTAACAGTTGACGCCCATGCAGTGACTGTACACTAAAACAAAATGGCAACTGTGTGAAGCTACGTGTGAAGCATAGAAAAAAGAGCTCTCAACTCATTTAAGTTCATGGAGGTGATGTAGCAGAATCTTAACAGTAAGGGTGGGGGAGAAAAACAGGAAAAGAGTAAAGGTTTGCGGCGGCCTCGTGACGTTGGGTGTTGGTGGGGGGGTGGGGGTGAAAACACACCTGCTAATGGGGTCCTAACGACGCGCATCACGGCGACCACGGCGCCCGGCGTCGGCCGCCGTTCCAGTCAACGACGACGCCACGTCCTGGCGCCTGCACAGACAAAGAGAAAAAAATGGCAGCCGTGAACAAAAAAACACACACACTTACAAACCTCGAAATGGAGAAACAGTTTTGCCAATTTACACAAATGAACACGTTTAATAAAAATTGTTGGAAAGGAAACCACGATAGTATAATTTCATATAAATTATTAGTTCCATTAACGATGCATTAAGAATGTAAGAAAGGCAGACAATAAATAGTGAAAATAACATAGATCATAAATTAATTAATACAATTTGAAAAATTAGAATTATTTATTTATTTAATTAGTTCTCTACTGAGAAGTTCAAAAATAAATAAATGTACGGAGCACTTTGTTTATGTCCTTAGTTGAATTACATCACATTCCTTAATAATAATACATATTTTTGTCAGAAAGGATGATTTATATTAATAAAATGAATATTAGTAATGTAAAGATATGGAACAGCGACGGTATAAAATTTATGCTTGATGCTCATCAGAAATATTAGTATAAAAAATTAATTAATTTTAAATAAACTAACAAAAACGTTTCCCTTTAAAAATTAATTAATTATTGCTGCAGAAAGTGAAAAAAAATGTTGTGTTTTCATCTTATTAAATAGAATAGAGTCGAACTCGTTACATGTCAAAATTATAAGAAAGTCTATTTTAAATTGCTGAGTTCAAGATCAAAGGATGTGTTTTTCTTAACTTAAGCCTATAATTAAAAGGCTTTATATTTAAAAATCCAAAAAAAATTCTTCGTGAAATCGAAGATAAATGTTTTACTAAATATATCCTGGTCATGGAAAAGGCCAAGTCCAAAAATTAGAAATGAGGGTTCATTAGAGCAGATAAAAGAGAGATACTAAGGCAGGGAAAGAGTTTTTCCATAGTAATACAATTATTTCCACAATCAAAAGAAAAACGTAATAAGGGAGACATAAGGAAGTGAGTTAAAAAGTTTCTTCTATAAAGAGGAAAAAAAATATTTGGAACAATTCTTCCGACTGGTAAATAAAATCGTGGATGTATTTGAAAATATATTTTTGGCAAACTTAAACAACAATGTGTTATAGGTAGGTGTTGAATTTAGACAAGCAGAAACCTACAATACCAAAACTAAATTAAAAAAATATTTAATCAAGTGCAGTGGCAAGTATTTAATTATTTTATAATATTATTCAAAGCAGTGATAGTGTTAATTATCAAGAAAAGCTAAATTTAGAAACATAGGAAATTAACTATTATTTTTATAGAAAATTCATAGAGGATTTGTAATGGCAATAATAAGAGACAACAGTGGAACCTCTGAAGAGTTTATTCAATCTTAAATCGTTAATTCTATTTTTTTGTCTTTATTGGAAATGTTCCAGAATTTACGTGTATATTTAAGAAAAAATATGGCGGGTTTATAGGCGAAAGCTACAAAAGTTAAAGATAGAAGCGGTTGAATAAAACCTCTTCAGAAGATTTCCTCGTGTGTTATCGTTTTGAAATGTACTTTAAATATGAGTAATAGCCGAATAACAATTGCTGTTTACAGGGTAAAGACAGAGACAAATGATTCGGCCACAAGTTTGGGTAAATGGAACACTCGTATATAAAGTAGGCGGGCGACTGAAATGTACCCACCAACCTAGTTTACATCCTGATAAATGCTTTGATTATCCTGTTAGCAATCAACATACCAACGACCGAAGCGGGATCCTGTCACCCATGAAAATTTCGGTAGGGCGGAATATTCATTAGAATAATGAAACAGAAATTTCGACAGCATTCAATCGAACAAGCACTCGGGCGCTATACAGTCGGAAATAATTAAAAAAAACAAATGCTTATTTAACTGACCTAAATATCGTGTAATTGCTACAGTATTCAATAGAAGATTTTTCCAATTATAAATAATTTTACCATCAGTTATAAAGTTCTCTTTTATTAAAAAAAATTCCCAATTAATTTGTCGGTTTTACTATTAAATATTAAAACAATAACCATATTCGATAAATTTATTTTACAGTCTGTATTCGACGTTTGTTGTTACTTCCCATAATTTACCACTAATGGTCGTATTACATGTACATGATATTTACAAATTTTAATATCAAAATTTTTCTCCAGCATTGAAAATCGAATATTTGGAATCTTAACGTGAATATTTAAAATTTATTTTATAGGTGACTATTATGGTTTTTGTAAATTAGTTGAAAAAATTAATTTTATAGTGCCTAATAGAATCTCTAAATTGAAGAACTATAGACATAATTATATTTTTAAAAGTTCCATAATGAGAATGTAAGCTTTGGTTAATCCTTTAGGCAATGATTTATATGATACAAAATTTTCTGAATTATTAATGGTTCCTAAAAGACATGATTTTGATTCATGAATGATCATGTAAAAAATATTTAATTATATAAAATAATAATGTTAATTTTGTGTTAATAAGTGTAATTTAGTGTAACTGTTTTATTAATGCAGAATGGACAAATATCAGTAATAAGTAAATTAAAAAAAAATATATAATATAAAACTTTGAATGAAATAATACAATTTAATATTGTTTTACACATGCCAATATTGGAAAAACGTTTAAAAAAAACTTTTTCAGTAGCCGTTGAAACATTATATTTAAATGTGCAAGTCATGCAGGATTTGGGGCAATTAGTGACTAATTGACACAGTACAACATCAGATAATTATAACCGAAAATGGGTACGGAGTGTCCAGTATGAATTGGACAGTTAAATATAATGTTTAACATAAGACTCTGGAAACTGATTGTTTTATTGAAGTATATATATTTAATTTTCACTCTTCTCCAGTCATTTTTTGTTTATATCAGATTTATATTTGTTTGCTCTTATTTATCTGACATTATAATTTTAATTTTCGGACTATTGCTGAGAGGAAATATTTGATTAAATTAAATAGAAATATTATGGTAATATGTCAAAAGACTTACTTACTTACAACATAAAGTTTCTATAAAAAATAATATAAGGAATTTATACGTTCAAAGCTGATGTTTTTGAGAAAAATGAGTCTAACATGAGACAAAATAAGAGTTAAAAGGAAGACAAACAAAGAGTTTAAATTTTTTTAGGAATTACGTCAATAAATCGAAATTATGAAGTAGTTACCGAGTTAAACCGGATTATTATACATTTTAAAGATATATTTATATTTTAACAATTTAGTTTTTGTTACTGTACTTGTAGTAGATTTTTGTGTGTTCAGAAAATAAAAAGCTAAGCGAAGATATAATCATCTATTTTTCTTTAAAATAGTTTTACAGGTAAAATAAAATTACCGATTTAATTAAATAATTCTGGTAGCTTCAATCGAATAAATTTATCCTTATTTAATGAAATCAAACGCACACAATAAACGAAATACTATAGAAGTCATTAAAAGAGTGACAAATTATTTAAATTACAAATTGTTCTTGAGTGAAGTGTTTTAGCACTCAACAGTCTGGAGTCGCTTGCTTCATCTGAATCTTCCGTCAACGACGCAGAAAGGGATAATAAGTCTTGATAAAGAAACTCGAGGGACTCCGGTGAAGGGGAGCTTTTATTCTCATCAGATTGCACTCTTTTTTTTCTCGTCAAAATGACCGCCTTAGACTGAGATTTTTTATTACGTTAGTAAGAATTGCTAGCAAGGCATCTTATTGACAACGTCATCTTTCAGGAGAATCTCTTTGTCAATTAGATTTTTTGATAGGATTATGATGGTTCGTACAGGGTTGGGGTTCAAAATTAAGTAGAAAAGAAATGGATGTAAATCGTTCCGCAAGAAGGGAGGGTCATTTTTCAATTAATAAGCTGTCTGTAGTAAGTAGACACGTCTAGTTTTATGATCACATAAGTGTTACGGATACGTAGTATATAAGTTAATATCTTTGGATATAAAACGGGCATATAAAAGCTGTGACATTTTCCGTGCCTGCACCGAAATCAAATAAAACCTTTACAACCCGGTTAATTATTGTTAAAACACACACAATGTATACCAAGTGATGAGAAAGTTTCTTGATGTTATATTATAATTAAATTGTGTAGGGTTGTTCCTTAGAAAAAAAACCTACTATTTTGGAAACTGAAACATTACCGTTTCTACTTCCATTTATAACTTCATCAAACACTAACTGACTTTCCGGTGACACAATTAAACTCAGCGACATCCGTATCTCCGGATTTGACCCGAATATCAATTTTTTCTTTGTTATTTTTATGTATCGCCCTTCCACCTCCACCCCTAAGCGTGGTCCTGCCCCTTTGCCAAAAGGGGTTAAAATTGTACAGAATAATATCTGGACAAACGCTATCAATCTCTTTGACCCCGAAAAAGTATCTCCCGGCGCAAATATCAGCCGTTTTAACACGATAAAAATTTCCATTCTCTTTCACTACCGCCCCTGGGGTTAAACGGCAACTTGAATGTGACAATTAAACTGAGTGACATTTGTTATCGTATCTGTTTTTGCATGTATTTTATGTAAAGCCTCTCCACCACCACCCTTAAGGGAGCTCCCCTCCCTTGCCGAAACTGTTTGAAATTATACTCAAGAAACATTGTCAGAATTACTGTCAATCTCATTGATCCCGAAAAATGTTTATCCTACGCAAATATCGTCCGTTGGAGCATGTTTCAAAATTTCCACCCCCGACCCGAGGATTTTTAGTCGTGTCCTTTCCCCACTATATTTGTTTCCGTTTCAAAAGAAACACGTGTATGAAATTTGGTCAAATTTTATCCACGGATATAGATTTAAATGCGGAACATACACACAAATTCAGAGTCTATTTCATTTATTAGATTTTCAGGAATTGTAGTCTGTAGTAAAGGTGAATTTTTTAATTAAAAAAAGAATGTTATTACTGTTAGGTCAATTATAGGGTCAACAGTTTACGGCAATCAGATTGCGCAACGTCACCGGCATACGTACGGTTGAACGAGAGTGACTTCAACTTTGCCTGTCGTTTGTTTTCAACAAATAATTTGTGTGCGTCATGAATATTGTTTAAAAATCGATATTCAATTATCCTTTGCGGCGAATGAGTCGTAAGACTAATAGACCACGGGAAAATATAAAAATTTAAGAAGATGTTTTTTTTTAACAATTTGTCCTCTTCTATTAATTTTCCCTACAAAAATATATAATTTGTTAATTGCTATCCTCGTTCTAACTTTTTGTTACAGTATTAATTTCCAAGGAAGAGTTCTGCAGCTACATTCCTCTAATGACTTTAACATCCAGTAGAATAGATTATACAGGTGTTTTCTTTCCCGTGCCACTCTAGGGAGACAGACACGTCCTACCAGGTCATTATCCGCTGAAGTAAAGGTACAAGAAAATTTAAATTTTCCGAGGAAGCTCCCGGGGACTGAAATAAGAGTTGGTAAAGACGAGGGGGAGGAGGAACCACTCCAACCCCGTCCGCCGAGGTTGAGTTGCACGCGAGTAAATATATATTGGCTCATAAATGAGGCACAAATAGGGATGGACGAAACGGGGATGCTGGGTGGGGGGGGGAAGAGAATAAGTAACGGAGGGGGAGGCGCACGAGGTGGGCTTAGAGGCTTTTCTGGAAGGAAATTGAAATGGGAGGAGGAGAAAAGGGGTGCCGTGTTTCCACAGGAAGGCATCCGTAGCAATTAACCTACGTGACAAGACGCCGGCGGAATTGTATTGCTTGCTTGGGAGGAGAGAAGAGATTTGAATGCAGACGACGGGGGAGGAAATACGCAAGGCTCGAGATAAGGTAATCAACGAGGCCTTCCTGCAGAGCATCGCTCCAAACCAACCCCCCCCCCTCATTTTCGAGACAAGAGGTGGCTTAAAAATTATATCACCCCCCGTATAAAAATGGCTGTAAAATTTGTGAAGGAAATTTGAAAGTGTCAATTTCCATGTTTTTATAAAAAGAAACATTTTTCTTTGCGCCTTCGTTAAATGAAAGAATTAAGAAAGATTTTAATTTTAAAGAGAACAAGGTTTGTCAATTATATATACATACATATATATAAATATATATATATAAAAGAACGAAAATATATTGTTAAATAGATAGGTTTTTCTACTCTTAATTAAAAACAGCCACAAATACGCGGAAAACTTAAATATTCTTCAAGAAAATAATTATAAATCAAAATACGTGAGTATTAAAAATTGACGTTTGTAAATACATTGGGGCTTTTTAACCAGACTTTTAAAGCGTTTCAGAGTTTGAATTAAATTTTATAATGAAGTTAAATGTAACTTTGAAATTTTTTTTCAAATTCTAGCGAAAATGTTGGTATGAAGTATTTCTTTAAGGGAGGAATAAGATACGATTCTATAAAAATTAAGGAGCGTATAATAATACATATAAAAATAAATATTCAATCTCGCACAATTTCTTCCTTTATTTCTCTAAAATAATGTTACATTTATTATTGAAAGAAGACTTTGCCAATGTATGTGATTAACACTTCACAAACGCACATCTTCATTTGAAGATGATGGCAGTGATCGAAACGTCGTGTTATTTCAACATATTCACCCGGTTGGAATCCCGAGAACTGCTTGACGTTAACGTTACATTTGTTATTTCAACGTATTTAAAAAATGTTTATACTTGTCACACACAAATAATGGACTAACATAAATATTTCTTGCAAATTCAAAAAATATTTTGTTATTTTTCACGCGGATAAATATTTTTAAAATACAAGGTAATGACAAACGTAATATATATTTAGGTGATGGCTCAAAATAAAATTATATATATATATATATCATTACATTTACAAAATTTTCCTAAAATTTTATTTTGTTCTTCATATTATTTATAATATTTTTATTTAACATAAGATATAACATTTCATTAAACATTAATTATAATTTTAAATTCTACGTCTTTATAGTTATATGTAATGAGTACATGATAATTTTCAATTATTTTAAATTCTCTATATTCTCCAGTAAATAGTAGTAACTACTTAAATTTATTAATAAATATAAATGCATGGCAAACGTGTTAATACAATAAAAACAGATTAATGCGATGTTTCGTATCTAATTGAGGACTTTATTAGGCTTGCAGTGATTGTTAAAATAAGTATAACATGTTAATTATTTGTTTGAGAATTCAGAATTTCTTTTTACATAATATTAATTTTTGAAAGATGTTAATTCAACCAGTATATATAAATTCTTAATAAAACTACTTATAATTTAAGATTGTTATTTATCCTTTAATTATTTAGTATACCTAATTAGGTATTTACAAGTATTAGTCCACATAGACAATTTTTTTAAGTTGTCGATAAGATTACCAAGAGGTATGAGTTATTTTCAACGGGGCGAAAAAAAAAAATCTCTGAACATTCTTTAGTGAAGAAAATTATTTTTTAGAAGCTGAACAGTTTAGCCGTTCTTGAACAGCAAATATTGTGGAGTCGCTGAGAAATAAAGCCTTTGAACCGTAATGAACACTTTGGGGTTGCTCCTGATGGTGGTAGAGTTTGGCCCCGGATATTACTCCAGGCTGCTGCGGTATTGGTTTGTCGGAATTATTATTGTGCAGGTTCTCGAGTTTACACTTGAGATTAGCTTCCTCTGGAGGTGTTAGGTAGTGTAATCTACAAGTTCTGTAGGCACAAGGATCATCACTTTCTCAAGTCAGAAAACCCCTGGCTACAGTTTGCTCAATAAAGGATGGAGTGGGGGGTGGGGTGGGGGCGGAGGGTGGTAATTATTTTCTTACAGCGTGCTGTAGATATTATCTGCTAGGAAGAAGGTCTTCGGAAGTTTTATATAATGACCCTCCCTTAATCAACAACCGTTTATAAAAATGTCGGAGTCTTCATAGAATATGAGATTAAATTATCTACGACTTCCGTTGCTTGTAAAATTCCACAACTAGTAACTTGGTTTACTTGAAAAGGGGAAAGTATCCTTATTTAACAAATTATCTGATTATTTTTAATAGTCCGAAGTGCTGTAAAAGTTTAAACGACTTTCCCAGACATTTTAAAATATTTTACTTCACATTTTAACGACTGTTACGTACATTTTTCGTACTATCATCAAGTTTACTATGGTTAGAATTTTGTGTCATAAAATTTTTCAATCACAGATTTTAACCGTATATTTATTATACTTATTATATAATAAAAAATTAAATTCCAATTCGAAATTCGAAATATTCTTGAAATTTTATAATAAATATTACCAATAAATGAATAATTCTGAGAATTTGATTTATATAAAATAATTATTAAATAATTGTAATGAAATACAAAGTTTTAAATAAGATATTTTAAAAATGTCTAAAAAGGTCATCAATTCCTTAATTTATGCGTATTATTTTTCTAGGAACTTAAAGTAGATAAATTCTCACGTAAAAATAAAGTTATAATTTCCTATTTTAGAAAAGCATAACGGTTCTAAAAATATTTTTTCCTTATGGAGATACGAAGGGGTAAATATATTTTAATTAAACTAGGTTGTAAGAACAAAATCACAAATTAATCTGTTATATCGTAATTTTACAAAAACATTATGTTTTACGTTAAAGTCATATAAATGATTATTAAAATTTGCATTAATTCTAATATTTTACTAAGAATTGTAGACTAAGGTCTGCTTACAAAAATAAAATCAGTCTGAATGGAAATAAAATTAATATTAAGATTTTATATAGGACGAATTCCGTGCGATCCATTTTCTGAATTTGGATATCAAATTTGATGAATTTCTTAGGAGGAAAAAGAGTAAAAGATCTGATAAAAATAGATTACTTCACCCCAATCAAATTAATAAAAAATAACTGTCTGTATCTTCACAAATACCTATAAAAAATTAAAAATAATTAGAGTATTGCTTCATTTTTAGTTTACCAACTCAACTGAACTTATAAACTGCAAAATGCACTCGACTAAGAAATTATTGACGAAAGAGGAAACAATCAGGCTATTAGTCAAAAATTTTTTATCAATAATTTAAAAAAATCCATGCGTTATTTTTTCTTTTGTTATCTCTTGGGGATTTTTAAATTTCAGTTACAAAATATATAATTTTAAATTAATAATCCAATTTGATAGTCAGAATTATTTAATTTATCTATACTTGTCGTCAGATAAATATCAATTTTATAAATTAAAACCTTTATACAATGGGTATCAATTTAATTTAAAAATTATAATAAATATATAAATAAATAACCAATTATCAGATAAGAAAGAATTGATAAAAACGTTGTGTTAATTTGATAAAAAATCATTTTCTAATATTTTAAATTTAGTTTTCGTATCACTATAGATTGGTTTATTGCGTTCAAACCCTTATATTTCATTAAAACATCCTTTCAGGTCAATTTTTATGATAAATTGTATTTCGGAATACAAATCCTTCAAAGACGTATGGCATTAAAGGGACATAAATTAGTTTTAATAATTATAATATTGTAGTCAATAAATTGCCGTTAAAAAATTGTGGGAGCGCAGCAGTTAGTCTGAGATTGAGAACCTTACGTCCAGTTCCGATGGGAAATTCGTAATGAAAAGAACCTAAAGAAGCAAGATATAATAAATTTTAAATAAGACGAATACGACCGTCGTATAGCTCACTTTTACTGCCGGAACGGAAGGGGAAAAAAGTTTTCACGATTCTTTTATTAATACTTAAAATGTTGAAATTAATTTCTGTTTCTCCTGTCCTTCCCCCTCCCTCCCGACCGTTTCCATTGGCCAAGATGATACCAATGTTAGACAAGATGAGACGTCGTTGTTGTTCGGGTAGTCTCTTTGTCGTTTCCAGGCTGACAGGCAAATACGATGTCCGCTTTGCTTCCAGAGTTCATTACCATAATGAAACAAATACGGTGACGGATTCTCGAACTAATCAGCTAAAAGGCACTTCCACGATACCGACGAGGGATAGTAATTATATTTAATTAAACAGTGGATAAATCTTCGCTTCGGATGTTATTTTAAAAGCGAAAGAAAAAAGACGAACATCGAGGAGGCCGAGCCAACTGCACGGATTATCTTAGCTGAGAGCACGTGAAGGATCATGGGAAAACTTTGCGAGTCGGGAACAGATATTACACGTTCCACCAGATACAGATGGAGGTCTTACTCAGCAAACAGTTTCGCAGCTTATTTTGCTCTACCATTAATATTAACAACAGAACCTTGTATTGAAAAAATTGTCTGGTTGTATTGGAAAAATTATAAATCAACAACTCAGTCAAATTGGTATTAATAAAAAACGCAGAAAGTTCTAAATTTTATATTGTATACAGTTTGAGACAGATATAAGGTTTCCAAGTCGAGTGAATGTTAACTTTGGTTTACCTCGTAAGGTTTGGGCAATGTATTAGGTTATTTGTCGTTTTGAGAGAACCTAAGAAGTGTGAATTGACTGAGGGAGTCACATTTGTACTTAACTGAATATTGTTGTTGGTTTAGCATGAACGACGACAGATGTTTTGACTGAGGAGTCGTTTAAGTATTACCACTCTAGTGTTTTGAATAATTGTTTGGAAGATTTGTTTATTGGTATTACAAGATATCTTTTTTGTAGGTTGTTAGACTTATCAGCTTGAGTTTAGTGGTTGATACTTCCCATTTACGATTTGATGTTTATGTGATCATGTTACTTTTACTTTTAATTGAGTATATATATATATATATATATATATATTGTTCAATAAAGTAATTTTTGTTTAAAACCACTAAAACGATCCTTACGCTTATTATGAACCAAAACAGGAATGAGAAGAACAGAGTATTACTCTTCTAATTAAGTAAATAAAAAATAAAATTGAAGGAAAATGGTTATACTAACCCGCGGTACACTTTGATTTCTAGAAGATAAGAAATTTATGAATGTACTGTAGCTCAATTTTCAACATACCTACAAGGACTTTGTTCAAAATCACAATTCGTTGACATTAACGTTTTAATATAATAAATAGTTTTAAAAAAATTTACACGTGGACCTTACAATTGAAAATGTGTAATTGGTAGAAAATCTATTGTTAGACATAGATATATTTATTTAATTATTCTCTGCTGAGGAAGTAGGATAAATTAGAACGTCACTATATCCGTAAACAATAATTGTAGATGAAGAAGTATCCAAATAACAGTCAAAATTATGTGTTGCAAAAACGAAAAACCTGCAAGAACAAAACACGGCCCGAAGAAAGTTCCAACAGTGTCGTCCTTCAGTTACCGCAAAGATTTCAGAAACATTTTGTGGTATTTATTTTATCACTTTATTCTATATATTTTCCTACTTCATTATTTATTTTTACCAGAGAATTATTATATTTTATTATTTAAATTAAATGTATTTGATAAACAAAAGTAGGAAAGAAGTACAATTATAATGGAAAATACGTAAAAATAAAAAGAATAAGAGTGTGCGAATAATTCTTGAAATTATATAATAAATATGTGAATGATAAATTATATAATGTGTATAAGCCGGCGGAAGGAGAAAACTATAAAACCATACATTCAGTCCCACAATACATTTAATTTTCAATTAAAAAACATAAGCATTTTTCGTCTTAATCGACTTAATATTTATTTCAAAACAATTCATTCTAGGACTCGTAGAGTCATTATTGTTACAGTTAAAAGCTTAATATGATAATCAAACTAAAATCACATGAGCTGTTGACAATTGTAGTAGTGTATTGTGGGACATCATATATGGATTTTCAACTTGTTCCATCAGAATATCATCAGTCTGACGTTTCAAATTTAAAAAAGGAGAAGACATTCAAAATAAAATTAGAAAGATACAAACGGAGCATAATTAAAAATTATTACAAGAATGTTAAATAAAATCCCTAGAGTTGTGAAAGTGTAGTTGTTTTAAGTATGTAGTCTGGGAGTTATGGACCAACGTTGAACATGAGTACCGTAGATAGTGACCCCTTTGCATGAAGACATTGCCCAGTCGCGTGACGGACCTCACTATCGACTAGCGACACACACGTCGTCGTGACACGACTACAAGAGGGATAATTATTAAAGCACGTAACCCCGGCCTGACGTGGACGTGGTCAAGCTACGTTACTGCGGGCCGATTGAACCTGTTCAGAGCTGGTAATTTCCCGAATCCGCGCCGTCCTTTATGCCGACGCAAACACCGGCTTAATTGCTTCGTTCACGCAAATATGAGTCCTGTTGCACGGAGGGCGAACAGATACGATCGACAGCCAGCCAGTTCTGGGTTCCGCAAAAGTCATGACACAAAACTGCTAATGAATATTTGATGTGAGTCTCCGACCACGATGACGTAGTGAAACACGACACTACTGTAGTCTAGCGGAAAGCAGCGGCGTCGAGACCAGATGTTGAATTTAATTCCGTCTCGACGCCTTGCGGGCATATTTGTGTCTCCAACCCTGAGGAACCAAACCCTCCCCTTTAAGAATTCTTCTCCAGTTGTTCACGAAATTCATTCCCTCTGAAATTCCTTGACTGATGTTGCATTGATTACGCACATAAAATCCATACCATATTTATACAAATTGATCCGAAATAGCCCTCGAGTCTACAACTGACCCTTGAAATTAAAATGACTTCACCTATGGCGATACATATACTTCGAGACACAACATTCTATAAAATTCTCAAACAATATAGATCATATTTTGAAATTTTGGTCGAGGGATTATAATTGAGGGTTTAAAAAATAATGGAAAAATAATTACGCAAGGACACTGTCGTACGAATAGTAACGTTAGCCGGCGATGCGTCACGATAGTACATTTTTCAAGGCGTTAATAAATAATCAATTGTAGTTAATAAATAATCAAAACCAAACCAAACAATTTCATACTTTCATATTTTAGGACACGATGGAAACAAATATGTTTCGTTTTGGGACAGCAACGTGCAGATAATTTTTAGTATTTTAATAATTTTCTATGTAGAAAAAGACAATATTTTATCGTAAGGGAATTAATTAGAATAAATAGTTGTATAAATCTATTATTATAACCATATATTTAAATATATATTCTGACTATTAAAAAAACTAATAAATAAATAAACGTGAGTCAATTGTTTGTTATCTGTCAAATGTTTCTTAAAAATGTTATTCTATTCATTGTAATAGTTTTGTTCGTTTTGTATTTTTAAATGTGAACGTATGAGGTCGCGAAATAAGCGACGAAACGTTGTTTAATTTTACATAAATAAATTATTTTTTTATGACTTAAAATCGGCTGATGTTTGTTAATTAATTACTGGTTTCATTTTCAGTGTTTCAAATCCATTTTATTTAATGCATATATAATATAACTGGTACCATAAATTAATATTTTTTGTTTAAGTAGTTACATTCATCTTCAAATAAATTAATAATAATATTCTTTTTAATATTTTTATCGACTGTTATATAAATTATATACATATAAACTATTAAATACAATAACCATTCCAAAGTCACAAAGTAATCGTTTAGGCCATCCATGTATCATGCCTTTTATGAAACGTCAAGAAAATAACTTCCAGTATTCCCTTATTCCTTTCCTGTGTTATCCCTTCAATGCTTCAGACCACGCTTTGCCTGTATATATTTTTTCTTTTTTGAAAAACCCCTATTCTCTCCCAGTTTATCTTTAATCTCAACATGTTTGTGGACATTCTCCTGTACTATTTCCACTTCGTCGATGTCTGTCTGTACCACGATGGATCAAGCCTCCTTTTTTATTTTTTCCTCTAAGACATTACCTTAAGATCCTATTGCTTGACCTTGTACAACTCCTACAATCAATGTGGTCATAGAAATCAATCTTTCAACTTAATATTTTCTACATTTTTGTTAAGTACGTTACTTTCTTTTTCTGGATTCACCACTTTCTTCGATCGTACCTAGAATTCTTCTCAAAACAAGCCTTACTTTTATTTCTAATTTTTCAATCAGACCTTTCCAACTTAAAGCAAAGCAGTTTTACTATAATTATTGGTATTTGTTAACAGACTTTTCGGGTTTATTTTAAATTATTCGTTGCCTTTTTAATATTTTAATTGCTACATATTGCCACAAAAATTAAATTAATTTCATTAGAATGTAAAAATTTTATATTATACTCAAATATTATTAACAAAATATACTTGTGACTGTTAAATGTGGATATTATTTAATATATAAAAATATTTTGCGCATTAAGTTGCTGCAATAAATTTTTTCTGCACAACTGTCGTATTGATTCTAAATTTTCTATACATTTGGAATTGTTAGGTAAATGTTTTTTTTGTTTACGAATCTGTACATTTGACATACTTTTAGAAATATTTACCAAATGAAATATTTTGAATTAAAGTGTAAAAGACTATCTAATTTTTTTTTATAAATTACAAGTTTATTTTAGTTATCAATATCGTATATAATTTTTTTTTTGGTATTTTATTTATGTTTTGTAACTAAACCGCCGCTGCATGTGAAGCCATCACGTGACATCGACGTCATAGTGACGTGGAAGCTGCGTATCATTTTTCCTGTAACGATTATAAGAAACATGAAAAACCACGGACGGAGTTTTATTCTCACCATCAGGGGGATCATCTGAAGTTAACAATCCCAGAACATATTTTTTCTCTTTCCACCACCCCACTCGGCGTCCCATCCCTCTGCAGCGAGATCGTTTTCACGAGAGAAAGGAAAACTCGCTCTTACGTATTTACCAAATCCAGTCACGTTGAACCAGGCTTTCAACTGCGCCATTCCATCTGGTTGAGATCGTAGGGGGTTGGGTTGGTGGGAAGAGGGGGAGCGGCGGGGGTAAACTGAAATGAATTCTTTAGCATTTTACAACGAAATTTCCTACGTGTTTCGTGAGAGAGCTAGGCTCTCTTAGAAAGCACTCCGAGGCAACGCGGAATTGAGTGAATGGCGTACATAAAATCTATGTATATGTCTGTGAAATTAATGCAACCTTATTCCCTGAACCGAAAAAATATATTACAGTTGGAATCATTTCTATCACTTTGAATTAACGGAGATAATACCACATCTTTAAATGCTGAAATGTTTTTATTGTTGCAGAAAGAAAACAGGAATAAAGATGATCAAAGGAAAAATTGACTTATTGGTAAGTAAATAGTGGTATAGCAAATAATGAAATTTCAAAAAAGGAAAGGTTGAAATAGGGGTTGAAGGACAGAAGGAACATTTACACACGAAAAATGGTTTATTAGAATGACTTTCAAAAACAAAAAATCACAGTCTGGAATCTCGTAATCAGGATCAATTTCAACTTTCGAAAAAATACTCTGATTCAAGAAAAATGCTCTAGAGGTTGCTAAGGGTATATAAATTATTATTACGCCAACTAATAGAATATGATAGAAGAGAAAAATAAGGTAGATCCCTTAGAAAGTGTGCAGAAAAGGTAAAGCTGCAAGGGTTGGATACGTTAGAGGAAGATGATTGGTAAAGTGATGGAGATATGGAGGATAAAACAAAAAATGGAAATTATATAGTTACACATCTGTATTAAATGCTATGGGTAAAAGAAATATCGAATATAGTTAAAAGATAAATATATAAAAAAATAATAAAATAAAGTAGTGGCCCTGTACGGAGCAGTAGAATAGACTGCAAATAAAGACAATGAATTAGACTAACCAGAATTGCCGTTTTGGGGTAGATATTGTGGATTTAATTTTTTTATATCATAAAATGAATTAATATATTATTGATGAAATATATGTGAAGGAAAGAATTACTGGGAAATCTAAGGGAAAACATCTAAAAAGTCTACAAGAAGACTATTATGCTAGATATTTGGAATTGGAAGCCAGAAGGAAAAGAAATAAAGGGAGGTCATGAAGGAAGGAGTAGAATAATATTCATGACGTAATGAGAATATGCAGCTCAGAAGAAGACGATAAGTTTAACAAAGAAAAATGGCGAATGGGGTGGAGTAAATGATCTTCAGGAATGTAAAAACAACAACTTAATATACATATATATGTCGCGAAATATAACAGAAAATATTTTCTCTGAGAAAAGCAAAATTAGATTTTTATTCATTTATATTTTACATATATAAACAAACGCCACGTTTTTGTTAATTTCCAGGTGGTTCTAATCATGGCCACCGTTCTTGTTGCTTAGAATATTTTTTCCAGTACATACCATTTCTAATTACGTAAACTAATTGGTCGCCGCTTCAGTTTCCAAAGCAATTTAGATTCTTTGATTGCTGCATTTCGAAATTCCATTGTTCCTTAGAAATGGAACACGCGCGGGTGCGATAATTGGAATTGGATATCGTAATTGCCTTCCGGATAACAACAGGTCGCGTTCTTTGCTAAAGACTTATCGTGACGGCACTTACTGCTTGAAACACACACACTTTGTAAACCTGAAGAAATGGTATCCAGGAGAAAAACATGACGAAATATTTACCTACAGTAAATTTTCTAATGACATACTTGAAAGAAGCTCCCGATTTAGAATAAATCGATAAACATTGTTCAAAATATTTTTTTCCATTCCATTTTCAATCTAGATATGTATTAAAATATTGTACAACAAATTAAATTAATTAATACATTTAATATATTATGTTAGCATAACATGATAAACAACCTGACAAGTGTGTAAAGAATCGTCGTTGAATTATTTTTAAAAATTCAAATTATAATGGTCGTTTACTTAATCTTATTTATTATGGATTATTATTTTTATTCAAATTTCTGCTTCATTTCATTACGGAAAAAGTTACTATTTCCTTTGTTCGTCGCGTAGTAACGTCTCTCTCGCCCGTGACGTCATGGTCTCTTGGTCCGCAAAAATGTTCACATTTTTTAATTATAATTCTTTCCGCATTCATGGTGGGGGTTTCTGGCCACCAAGGTACCGTTTATCGAGTTTTGAAGATTATGTGTACCAATATTTGTTTAAATTTGTATAGAAATAAATAACTACATACATACAAACTTACATCCTTTTTTTAGTATACAGTTAATAGGCCAACGTTATGTAAACTGTTATTTTTAAAATCAATGTTCTTTTATATAGGTTTTTGATCGGCTTGGAGTGTATTTTCCACCATGAAAGTGACGTCAAATCCTACCAAGTACTTGTAGACGAAGTAAAAAATAATAATGTAAGAAATTCATCATTACACTTGTAAAATGAAGCATTACTTTTATTTATTGTGTGATGTTGCGTAAAACTAACAGGTTTTAATGAACGAAATTAAAGAATATTTTACAGAATTATTAAAGGCAAATAACTCCGAATGAAATATTTAATTAGGAAATAACAAAATCCTCATAGATAAAGTTACGTCCTTACAATACGACCTCTTCAGGTCTTAATTAAGAGACGTGTCATTGCTGCATGTTGACGAATGCAATACAAACACACAGAGCTAAAAGGTGTCTATTTAATAACATCTTAAAAAGTCGTAATGCCGGGGAAGAAACGTTGACGTTCTGTTTGTCTGTTAATATTTTATTGATATACTTAAAAAATTTTATTTTGATTTATCTGACGGTTCAGATAATTTTCAATTAAAAAAGACAGCACTGCGATCCGCAAACTAATATTGTATTTTTTTAACGTCGGATAAAAGGATGAAATTAATTTCAAAACTTATATACTGACCATTGTTAATTGATTTGATTTAAGGATATTTTAGTGCTGGCAATCGTTAGTGAAGCAACCGTAGAAAATAATATTAATTTTTTCCTTTAATTAAATACTGGTACGGGTTTTCGGTCTTATAATGTACAAAATTTAAATTTAAGGAATCAAAAACGTTTGCATGGATTATTTAATGATTCCTCTAAACGTGAAAGAACAATTTAAATAATTTGGGAGAATTTGCGAGCAGTTCTGATATTTTTTCATTAGAATGGATCGTAAAGGCCTTAATTAGGTAAAACCAGTGTGGCACTAAAGGTTTCACAAATTCTAGCTGAATTCAATTTTTTAAATTTTCGTTTACGATGGTCTTTGGTATCGCATACCATTTCCGACCTAAGAAACTGCTCGAGCAGTTGTTAATAACCCGTTTAGAAATGTCAGAGATTCAAGTACGTAAACAATAACTCAAACTGAGAATTGTTTGCTTCAAACTTCGAGGTGGGTGAACTGGTGAGGTTGTTGCTGGTGGAGTGGGAGAGAAAGTGGGTGACGACACGTGGAAACTTTATTGTTTCAACAGGGAAGCCGACTGTGTTTCATGCTCCAGACCTTCAAGGATATTTCGCTTCCTGGCTACTCACTGGGAAAAATAAATACACACAACACGAGGTTTAAAGGTAAAAAAAACGTTAATTGCACAAAGGATTTCCTTCTTGTAGTAAGAGAGGGAATAAAAACCACCGGGAATCAGGAGAAGGATTTATTGGGAACACTGAGCTGGAGGCACAACATTTCTCTTGTTGGGAAAAATATCTCCAAATAATTGACTTCGCCTTTAAGCTGCTTCTGTCTGAAGTAGACAATATCGACTCTCAACATTTTGTTCTAAGTTACGATACAAGGTAATCTCTATATCCTTCCATCAAATAATTGGAAATGTCGAACGTTTAGTCCGTCCGGAAGCTATTTACTGACATAGGCCCCTATATAGTGGAAGTAATTTTAAACTTCAGCTGACAAAATAATCAATCTCATGTTTCTTCCCAAGAAAAAGTAGCATTACAGTCATACAAACTACGTGATTTCAATATTGAAGCGGAATATTTTCGCGCAAATTTCTCAGGTTTATTTCTTTGTTAAAAATGTAAAACAAATTACCAAATTATTTTAAATAAGAACTGTAAGGGTACGTTAGAAATAATATGCTCTTACAAAAATAATGGAAAACATTAATTTAGGTCGACTTGTTTATTATCAACAGTTGCGGATAGAGTAATATTCTTTAATATATTACATTTCTATTGCTTTGAATTAATAAGATTAATTAAATAAATTGACGATCATTATAAATGACAATTAAAATATTTTGATTCAACGCAACGCCGTTTCTGTACGTTAATAGTCCTTATTAAAAATTTTTACTTATTATAAATTCCCTGATTACTTCATCTAAGCGATATGTTCTTTTATGTGTTCAATTATTTTACTAATACGGTATTAACGTTTCTTAAAGTACTTTAAAGGAACAAGTCAATTTATTCTACACTTTTATTTTTAATTTACATTATTGAATATTATTTTTTCAATAAAACTTATGTATGCTTAGAAAGCACTTATAAAAGTATTAAAAACAAATTTGTTTAGGTCGATGAATTCATGCTTCTCTACAGATACGCATACACGTATTGATAATCATAATGAGATACGAAGATAGAGGGTTAAGAATTATTTTAGGAAAAAATAAAACGATTTATAGTGATTTTCAGTTGGGAACCGCTTTTAACCTTGAAGCTCTTCCCTGAGCCGACGAATCAAATCCGTGCGACGTTGCCACATAATATTATCCACGCAGCTCCTGTAAGGATTTTCAAGGCAATCATTATTGACGCTGTGGCAACATTTGTCTAATTCTCTTCTCTCTGAAAGACTCCCATTTGAAAAGCACTATGAATTTTTTTTATTAGGGATTTTGTAAATGGTCACAAATTTTATTATAGGAAAAATACATATATATGTTAATTATGTATTTAATTTATTTGTTGCCAATTATCGTCGTTTCTATATATAAAAAAGTTGCATATTAATACAAACTTTAATGTATAATGTATAATAAAATACTTGAAATATAATCATCCGTAAATAATTAATTAATAATTCAGAAAATAGTAAATAAATATCCAAATCATTAACCAAATTTGATGTAGTCATTATGGGGTTGTTTAGAGTAAAATTTACTCTATAATATATCTAAACCTAGAGGATCTTAAGGGAGCTCTGAAATTCAATTCATCAATTAAATGAACACATCACAGCTAATTAAAACTAGTATTTTAACTCTTAATTTTTTATAATAATAAAAACTCTGTTAAATGATCATTAAAAATATATTAACTTAATATTTTACAAATTATTGTAAATATTTATAGACTTTCACCCGTAATAAACTTTCATTGAATTTCTTAAATGTAATTTCAAATGACATTTTTTGATTTCGAATAGAATGGCGGCGTAAAAGAGGATCTTAAAAATCATTTCCGTTGTACGGAAATCTTAATTCATTCCGTTCCGAGGAATAAATTGCTTCTCCACTTACGACTCCATGACAATATTTCTCGGAACCTCAAGGAGCCTGAAGGAGGCATTTAAGATTTCCATTGAAAAGGCCCAAAAAAATATGTACGAATTTTAAAGACGTCTTGGATTTGGAGAGAACACAAAAGAATCTAGCTGAGTGTGAATAGATATTTTATAAAAAAAAACGGAAGCGGGTTTCCTTTTTAAGTAAAATCCACGTTTCTGAGTACATCCGAGGAAGTAGAATTGTGTACGGGGAAAAATTACCATGTTTCCTATGCAGACTTTAAACATTTAAAGAGCAAGGTGGATAACGAAACTTCGGTTCACTCTGAATATGGTTTTATCAACATTTTACGACGTATTTGTCGAAGAACTCTTCTGAATAGAATTGTAAGAGATACATCACGATATGACTTTATTCAGAGTATTTTAGTATATTTAACAAAATCTGAAAAAAATGAGTCAAATACAGTAACAGAATATCCAATGAAAAAATTACTAATATATAAATTTATATAAAAAATTAATAAAGGATTAAGAGAAATATAATGAATAAGAATGAATTCGATACAAATAAATTATAGATATTATTGGTACTTACATTACTAAAGTAACAACTTAAATAAAATTTAAGTTAAAAACAATTAGATCTCATCCACCAACTTCCATGGCCGAAACAAGAGTAAATAATGTCAAAGCAAACACTTTTCGGAGTATGTTTCACACTCAACATTCAAAACAGTACAAGAATACAAAATTTAAATCGTAAAAAAATATAATCATAAATATAATTTAAATTTTGTGAATAACTTTTTACGTTAATGAAAATAAAAATAGGAATTATATGTAGACTCATCATACGTCGATAATTATTTCTTTCTTCTTATTTTTACATTTATCCAATCAATTTGTGATTATTTAATTGTACAATTTAGGTCAGAACAGATTTTAATTAATGGTTGCTTTGGATTTGCTAATTGTTCTTTAATTCTAGTTTGAAGCTATCGTTTGGTCTGACCCATATAACTGGCGTTACAATCAAAATTTTGTAACACTACTTTAAAAATTTCGACAAAATTTTAAATTATTTTATGATTTAATTATTATACGAACAACATTATTTCGATACAGCTTTATTATTATAAATCGTATGTTTTCTATAAATTGTGAAGTAACTCACAGTTTCTTTAATTATTTCTGGTTGTGACGGAATTATTTTTATATGTCACATTGAGTTTAATCTACATTTAATACGAACAAATCAATAGACGGCTTTAAGTATAAAAATTGTTTATTAACAAAAAAATACTGTCGTTTCGTCCTTTTCTTTAGAACCTCTTCAGGCTTAGTCTACAATTTAGAAATTAATGAATTTCCGAGGTTATATTTGATAAAATATAAAAATATGTTATTAATACAAATATGACAAAATTTCGACAATATTTTATGGAAATTCATTAATTTCTTAATTGTAAAATTAACATGAAGAATTCCTGAAACCAGGACGGAACGTCTCGTTAATAAACAATTTTCTGACTCAAGGCAGTTTATTTATTTATATTAAAAATGTCATATTCTTATAGGTATATATATATATTCAAGTATAGTTTTAATTCTATATTTAACCTAATTTTGTATGCAATTGTGCTACATTTTGTTTTTTATTTTATAATTTCGCTAATATTTAATAATTTTCAATTTAAATATAGAAGTACCTGAAATGTAAAAAATTGTGTGAGACTGACCTGCCAAAAAATCGGCATTAATAAGACTATTTACAAGGAGGTTATATTGAAAGAAATGAGCGTAAACGTAAATTGAACGCGCGTGCGGAAATTTCTGATTCCTAATTTTCTAAGTTAAGGTTGAATTCACTGGCGCGATAATTCGGCGTGTAATCTCCGTTAGCCAAATCCACTAAGTCAGATAAACCTGCGTGAAATAATCATTGACCCGTAAGGCCTTTCTGTTCGCATGATGTAGCGCCTTGTCAGTGCATGCGTACGCTAACGACGCCTGGGATTAGAGGGTAATTTACACTGGGAAAACCGAGGAAGAAAATCGGCGCACAGAGAGAGAGAGAGAGAGAGAGAGAGAGAGAGAGAGAGAGAGAGAGAGAGAGGCTAACTAAGCACTAACAGCTTCCCCTTCAAAACGTGGAGTTGGGAAAAAAAAAAATAGTTCCGAGTCTGCGGGTCACGCAGCGAGTGCCATTGTTATCAACAAGTAGCGATCAACAGCGCAGGTGTAATCAGGCTCGATTAGGCCGCTCCGTTATCACCCGCGGGGGGACGCGGTGGGGGGGGGGTAACTTAGCCGGCCGATATTACGACAAGGGATATCGGAAGATCCGTCGGAGTTGATGGCAACGCTTCGGCGGGATGTCGCTGACATACCCCTCAACACAATATTACGGACCGTAGGGGACTTCGATAACGAGACCGTAGTGGGATACATCGCCATATTTTAACAGAAAAAAAAAATCAGTTTCAGGATAATACAGAAAACTCCGCACCTTTAAACTGTGTAATAAGAGATTTTTCTTCATAACATGACTGATGTATAATTTAAAAGAACACAATTACAGATCCGTAAAATGGACTTCTTTGAAAGAAATTACCTTATGATTGTAACAATTATTATTAAATTTAAATATTCTTGAAAATTTACAAAATATTATAATTTTTAAAAATTTGTGGGGCCAAAGATATGGCCCACACCAACGTCGACGCGGCAACGCAGCCTTCCCCCTATCCCGTTCACCTCTGAGAGGCACAGGAGAGACAGAAAGAGACAAAAAGTGGTTGCTTACACGAGAAGTTTATTAAAACGTCTGGACTGGCCGAACGCAGCGAACGAAGTGGGCCCCCTCTCTCTGGTGCCTCTCAGAGGTGAACGGGAGAGGGGGAAGGCTGCGTTTCCGCGTTGACGTTGGTATGGGTCATATATTTGACCCCACAAATTCATTGTTCCTTACAACATTTAGGATAGACGAATACACTTTCTTTTCCTTTTAAAAAATATTTCTAACTATATTTTTGACTAGCTGGGTTCTCGGCGTTCCCGAGTACTTATTTAAATAAACCCGCAAAAGTATTTAATTCTACATCAATCTTTAGTTTAGAAGTGATTTAACCTAGATCTAACTGTATCTTACTTTCTTAGTGCATTAATTGAACAGCTATAAAATACATTGAATTTTGTAACATCAATCCCAAAAAACATACTTCCGAATTTCTTTACGAATAGAATACTTATAAATACTCCTTGAGTGTTGGAGGATATAATTATTACTCAGTTTTTAGCCAATTTGAAAGATTAAATTGATTAAATTCTTAGCTACATAATTGCCATACGTAGACACTAATATGGCACGAAAATTAACTTACATTTTCCGCAAGGATCGTAAAGTATTTCGTATTGGGTTTTATTATCATTCGATGGAGTATTACTTGATGAAATTATACTTTTTATTTAATGAAAATATTTCTGCTTTATTTCATTACGGAAAAAAGGAACTATTTCCTTTGTTCGTCGCGTAGTAACGTCTCTCTCGCGAGACGTTATGGTCTCTTGGCGCGCAGTAATTTAACAATAATATTATACCGTTTTCTAATTATATTTGTTTCCACACTTATGCTACGGGTTTCTCACCCCCACAGTACCGTTTTACGTGTTTTCAAGATGTGTACCTTTTTTTGCAATCTGTTCACGCGTTTAAATCTGTATAGAAATTAAGGTAAATAAATACATACATACAAATGTACACTTTTTTTATTAAATAGAAGTTTTAATAAAACAATTGACGACCTTATGCAGACACTTTTAATTTTTTATTTTTAATTATGTCGACGATAGATACCTTTTTGTATTCAAGCATCAATCTTGTTAACGTTAACAATGCCTCGGAGCCCCGTTCCAAAAACTGTGTGAACTTAGTTGTCAATGTGTTAATTTGTAAAATTCTTGAAGAATTACAAAGTGGTATCGAAACGTCGTTATAATTAAAAATGTTAATAAGGTCATCAATTGTTTTAGTGATCCAAAAAAGAAGTTAAATTAAATCTTACTTTTGATTTAGTTTACTTTCAAATCCCTATTTTGAATATTTTAATCCGTTCTGCGTAACGAGAATTAGGGTTATCACCTGTTCCAAATAAAAACTTGTTTTGAACATTAATTAAGTAAAAGGACATTGCCAATGAGTTTTATGTTATGAATCTGAAATTTGTAATTTGTTTCCATGGAAACATTCACATATTCATAACCAATCAAACGAGAGTACAAATATAAACGGAATCGTTATTATAATGTTAAAATGTTCCTTGAATCTATATAATAAAAAAGGATGTATATTTGTATGTATGTATGTATGTATGTATGTATGTATTTACGTTGTTCTTTATACAAATTTTATCGCGTGGACAGAATGCAACAAAAATTGGTATACGTTTTCTGCCAAAATCAAGAACCGGTACTGTGGGGGTGAGAAACGCCTAGCATACATGTGGAAAGAATTATAATTAAAAACCGTGATCATTAAACATTAAATTACTGCGCGCCAAGAGACAATGACGTCACGCGAGAGAAAGACGTTACTACGCAACGAACAAAGGAAATATTTTCTTTATTAGGAATGAAATAAAGCAGAAATATTTTCTTTAAATAAAAAGTATAATTTTATACAGCAATACTCCATCGAATAATAATAAAGAAGAATACGAATTACTTTACCATCCTTGGGGGAAATGTAAGTTAATTTCATCAATGTAATATTTCGTAATGTATGAAGACTGAGTGACAATTGACAATTATATCCTGAAATACTCAAGGAATATATTTAAGTATTCAATTAAATACTTTTTCGAGTTTATATAAATAAGTACACGAGCAACGCCGGGCACCCAGCTAGTATATTAATAAAGAAGCAGATGTTGAAATAATTATATTTTGGATATTTTTTTATAAGAAAAAATATTAATTTTCTGATAAACGCGATATTATAATTTTTTAGTCATAGTTTTCAGAACTTTTAGATAGTTTTCCCCTGATTTTCAACTCAATATATTTAAACATTTTACAGTCTCCACAATATTTAGTAAATGGCAAGTATAACTTTTCCCATAAAAATTGTTCATAGATTTACTTAAAATCGTTCAACGTTCATCTGTCAAAATAGTAGAGCTGTGTTTCACTCAAATTTATTCCACTTAAAATTCTCCTCGTTTTAAGTAACACCTTATTTCACTCCACCTGCCCCCTCTCAGTGGAGAATTCAATTTCAGACGTTGCTTAGATTTATATTTACTTCCGACGCGGCGTTCTCCTTCTTTTGATAAACATTCTTGATTATTCTCGAGAGTCTCTTTGACAAAAATATAGCAGATCCTTTGGAGAGAGAAAAAAAATTGGAAGCGGCGGAGTGATATTGAACTTGCATACATGTTGCGACAGGGCCTCCCGTTAAAAGGGTAGTTACAAGATGGCTACATTCAAGTATTGGAAGGACTGAAATAAACTTCATTTTAGTTACAATCTAAGGTGTATCTATTCTCTGCCCCTTTTCCCTCAACACCCTTTTTCTGTGCTGAATGTTCCTCATTGAATATTTATGATAAAAATAAATTTGCGTGTCTGCTCCGGCAGAGCGTCACGGTCTGTATAAAGGGATTCTGGGAAACTGATAACAAATATAGACGCTGCAATGAAGCATTAACTCGGAAGCTTCTAACGGCAGGTTTTTTTTCTCTCTCTCCGTTCTGGTTTGTTGTTCTCGTTTTTTCTCCCAATCTCTTACACGTGCACCCTTTTACTTTTCTCCCCGATCGCAATGTCTTTACCGGGGAAACTTCTCGAAACGCGGTTGGGCGTCTCTAGTTGTGCCTTTATTTTTTTCGTTCGCCTCTTCCGTGACAAGAACTGCTTTTACTTTCATCTCGTCCGCGGGCCACGCAGAGGAAGGAATATCGTGCCACGGAGGTCTCACACGACCAAATCCCCACAAAATTGTCCACAAGTCGCTATTTTTCCCACGCCCGATTGGGGTGGTTTTTTTTTCCTTGTCGTCTGGCATACGAAACGGAATTTTAAACTACAGTAGTCGTCGTATCTTCGAAGGAAAGGGAGGTGGGGGGGGGTTAGGATGCGGGAAAAACGGAAGGAGGACAAACACGCGAAATTCAATTCGCAATCGATTTGTGTAGCAACTACTCGTCCGAAATAAAGTCACATCAAGAGTTTTCCTGCTTTGATGTATGGGGAGATAGAGTGGGATAAATGTTGGAGGACGGAAAGAAAGAATTCGATTCTTTTACGGTCTGTTAGGAGTTTGTTGTTTTCTTCTTGTTTTGTGGCCTCGAGGTTTGCGTTTGATCCTCTGTTGGATTGGAGTCTCTGAAGTGGGGGGTTTCCTTTACAGTTGCGTCTGTATTTCTTTTTATTTGTGGGTGAAATGTTTCGAGGAAGGATCAGCAACCTTCCAGTTTCCGAGATTTAATTAGGTTTACGGGGAAAGTTTTAGTTGTTAAATTATCAGACATTCTTGAAATGTTAGTTACAATCACAATAGTCTGACTTATTTTTTTTAAAATAAACGTTAAAAACATTGGTCAGAAGAAAATATTTATCATATTTAAATAACATATAACAAGTGCTTCACCTATGCGAAAATATTTTGTTTTACTGAAATAGTAATCAGAAAAATGAAAATATAATGTATAATTATTTCAATATTTTGCTTTTGAGTTTGTCAACTGGATTGTGCGGTTTTGTCACTTTTGTCTCTTGTGGTGTTTGTAATGAACTGAAGAAATGAAAAAAGTTTCCAGTATTTCAAAACAAATTTTGTTTAATTATTATTGTGTACGGTTCTAAAATGGCGCTATTTTAGTTCTAGACGTCATGTTGTTGTTTTTTTATTTGCATGTATCTACGAATTTCTAAATAACCATATCACTGTGTTGTCTTAACGTTTTAAATTAACTTCATCGTGTTCAGTACATTCTGACCTATAAATATAACTTCTTTTTACTAACGTACTATTATTTTTTCATGCGCTTTGTGTAACACAAAGTTATCGATTGCAAATGAAGAAAATTTGAGTAGGCTAATTTCTGCAATACGAAACGGGTTGTCAGCTTCAATTTTTTTTACATATTTACATTTAAAATGTTAGTACTCTGATTATATATAATCTATCAATAGTAACTCAATTACATTTTACAAACTATACCCTTCTAAAAATGGAATTTTTAAAATGTTTCCTAAAGTTTGGGTTGTAATATCTTTGTTGGAGGACAAGATAAAAATCTATAATATGTACAAATATAAATATCTCAATAGTATAAAACTACGGTATAAATTTTAAGATTCAGATTAAACCTAAAGTTGATGTAATAAATTGTTAATTAAAGAGGAAAATGCTTCATTTCTAGTTGTGTGATAAATGGGCATCAGGAGTTGTTATTTTATTTTAATAACAACATATAATATTATTATGTATGAAATATTAAGTAATGTTAATTTAACAAACAGTAATTTTATAAACCATAAAAATTAAACAAATTAGGTTTGAACTACCAAAACTTACGGAGAATGGACCGAAAAATATAAAAAATTTCTGAAATGTTGCGGTAAATGGTGTTGGAACACTCGGCATGGATTGACCCGACCGAAAAAAGCCTCCTGTTTACGAATAAAATTCGCTTAATAAGATTCGGATTTGAATAAAGTTTTCTCTTGCCTCCAGCCGTGTAAACAATTGTATTCGCGACATTTCGATGACTTTTGTCGATTAATAGAGTTAGTTAAGTGTTCTCTGGCCTGTATTTATAAAGGTGTGGGGGTTTCGCCACCTCCTTGTCATAGCGCGCCATCAGGTGATTTTAAGATACTCAGCGCTAGCGCGTGCCTCATCATGTGACCTCGTGCTCATGGCTTATTTTCTTAGATGACCTAATTCGTGATGAGGGATTCCAAGAGTTGCTTACCATAAAGTCTGAGTCTTTGTTGAGTACAGCCGTATTTGTTTTTATTTCAATTGCGGATTTATTTTCAGGTTGAAATATAAAATTGTATTGTACAGGGGATGAATTACAAAGGTCAAATATTTTTAAAACCACTGAAAAAGTCAGAAATACTCAACAATTTTTATCTCAGAAGAATAAGAAGAACTAGAATTGTGTTGTATTAATATCAGATGAATCGTAAATACTTGAAAGAGTTTCATTCTTTATCGCGGAAGAACATTGGTGCACTGCTGGGAATGCGGACATTTCTCGTGCAAAACGATTCCATTTTCATCGCGGTATATTGATATTGCTGTATTAAATTTACATGCGCAGTTTTCTCCCGACTGTACGTAAGAGACAAATGGGAAACATAAGCGACGAGATAGGCGACGGTTCCAGGTCTTTTGTTCGCTCTCCATCCTCAGAGCGGGGCAACTCGCCAAACGACTACTTGCTACTTTAGAGCGCGCACGCTATCTCCAGCGCTCGTCAGCAAGAAACAGCCCGAATTCCGCCTCTGATGAATAGCAACAAAGGCGACGTGGGTGGGTATCCGTTTTAAATCAGATGGCTGCTTTGGTAATCACATTTTTCAAACACGCTCGCAGTAAATGCGCGGTGGCCCCTCGCCGGCGGAGGAGAAAGGCGAAGGAAATTGCTTGTGCAGATACGGGACCCCCACGAACAAGGATGGACTGCATCTGGAAGAGTGGCGGGGGAGGAGAAGAAAGAGGCCGGTTTGTGGTTAACTTCCTCGGAATAAATCAAGATGATCGCGGAGGAACCAACAAACAGCCACTTCGTAGCAAAAGGCCGTAAATCCAAGTTCATAAAACACGGACCATTACATTAGTCTCAATTGAACTAATGCACTAAACGTTACACGGATATTCAATTTTTATTCACGTAACGGCCAACTCAAATCTTGTTCGAGTATAGGCATCAATAATTCCAAATTCAACTCATCCGCTAAATTCGCAAAGAAAGAAATGTTTCGGCGGGTGTGCCACAAGGGTCAATAATCGGTACTCTTGGAAGTTAACAACAGAAATTAAAATTCCATTTAAAATTTAGGTTTCTCCCAGCTGACTCCTTGGTATATAACAGAATTGGCAAAATACTTCGAGTGAGATGAAGTTAGAATGAAACTCATCCATGAAACTGTAAATATCCTCGTTAGTATTATGAAAAAACGAAAAAAGTGTACGGATGAAACTGGGGTCAAAAGAATGAGATAAATGCATCGTGAGGTGTACCACAAGGATCAATAATCGGTCCGCTTTGTTATTAAGGACTGACATAACGTAAAATATTCGCTGTAGATTTACTTTTAAAATTAAGCCTTCTAAGAACAATTGAACGATATAAATTTTTTTTACAAAAAATTTCCAGTCGGTTGAAACTTATAGAAGATAGAAAGCATAATATTTATCCATAAAACTTTAAAAGTCAAAATTCAATGGATTTAAATTTTATTGCTACAACAAGGGTGTGGCACAGAGTTCGATAATGGACCCCCTTCTATATTAAAAACAGAACGTAAAATTCTCGGTGTAGCTTTACCTAAAAATTAAGGCTTCCTAGCAACAATTACAGACTAAACATTAATTTTAATATCTAATACTAGAGAGTTGAAACTAAATAAAGTCTCCAGAATGTATAACTTGTAGGTGAACAGCGAAAAAGTCAATATTTATTACAGTAAATTAAGCTTGAGATGGATTACTAAATTAATGCGAAGATAGGAACCATACAAATTGTCTTGAAATAATTGGAAAATATGTGTTTAACAATTAATATTTATTTTACTCTATGGAAAAACAAAGTAATCCATTCCAGATGTAACCAAGTAGAAGAGAAATAGACTAACACGAGGTAACACTACTGTATTTAATAACCAAGTTGACCAACTATAGATCCCTGAGGCACACTTTTCAACACGTAGACTTATTTCATTGTATAAAACTAACGAGGACTAACATAGTTTTTCAGATGAGTTGAATTAGGAAAAATGGCAGACAATTTATAATATTTCTATTTTATGGTGTAATTTCAACAGATGCACTAAGGAAAATCTATCTTGATTACTAAAAAATTAAATTATTCTGCAGAATTCACGACCTATTGACTTTTAAAGCAAATCATATGAGTACAATAATGGATGAAAATTGTAACCTATAGAAAGTATAAATATTATAGAATTTTAATTCATCAATCTCTACAATAAAAAGTGTTTCGCCGAAGTGACATTTTACAAACCAGAAAAACTTTGGATACTTAAATTAATTCCTAAGTTTCACTTAACAATTAATTTGGAATCTAAGGAACCAAAAATATTTGTAATTTATTCAGTTTTAATTTCTCGAATAATTTATTATATATAATTATGTGTTTTCCTTATAGATTTATATTTAAAATATGCGCGTACCACGAAAAATTCTTACAATTTGTGTCCACTTCCGTTATTAGAAAAAAATAAATATCCCTATCTAGCCGAAGTTCTTATAAAAGGGAAAGCTTTTATAAGTGTTCAAAGTTTCAATGGTTTTGGGAAAATGTAGCTGGACTGAAAACCCATCTACAAATGAACAAGAGAATTTCTCCTTTCCTTGTTATTTTTGAATGTGACTAAAGGTTTGAATGTTTAAATTGTGTAACTTTATTAAATCCTCATACAGGTTATAGGTAATCAAAATTCGATATCAGCTACGAAATTTGTTAACCCTTGGCTACCTTCCTCTACCCTTCCGCATCCCCCCTTTCAAATCCCTTCCTATGCTATTAAAGGGGAGTTGCCCAATGTGGATCACCCTCATGTAACCTGTTACCCTAAAAAAATGCGAGGGATTTTCTCTTGTAGGAGAGATACGAAAGGGGTACCTTTGGGAATGCCTTTTCCTCTCCGTTTAAAACTAAGGTTCCCAACAAGCCGAGGAACCTCGGCCTGTTTTGAGAGGTGTATGTTCCAGGGTCACAGACCTTGGGCATACGGTAAGAGTTGTTCTATATTCCCATTGGAATAGTCGGCCAGCTGCCTCCTAAACTGGTCGAGACATGGAGTAGGGAATGCTGCGTCCCCACAGCAAACTCCTCTCCCGCCATCGGAAGGGCGTGGGAAAAGTACCCAATGCCCGATCTACCTGATGCAGGTTTTTCTAGGGTTTGTCCTGCATTTCTTTAGGCGAATGCCGGGTAGGATCCTTAAAATATAGCTCGGGGGCCCTAGTTAACCCTTGGCTACATTCCTCTACCCTTCCGCACCCCCCCTTTCAAATTCCTTCCTATGCTATTAAAGTGGATTACCCTCATGTAGCCTGCTACCTTAAAAAAAATAATTACGACAACATTAAAGTGTGTACAGATAATATCATGCTTTAATAGAATTCTATTTTTTAACTCAATTATTCAACATCAAAATGTTTACTTTTTCAGACAGTAATAGATTTAAAGTTTGAATGCGAGTATTCTCCTCTAAAAATATTATTAGTTTGTCTTCGGAAACTACAGTGCTTTTATAAAGCCTGGGTTTTGCGTGGGTGGGAACTCTGTTCCGTGAACCATGTAAGTAAAGTGGTAGACGCTTTATTAAATTTGAAGATAGGCCCTAGGCTCGAAACGGTTGGCTTTTGGTATCGCTTAGAAGTTCAATGTTATTTTATGCAAACGGATTCGGAAGGTTTGCGGGGTAATATCACAAGTTCTCAAACATAAACGTGAAAGTTAACGGCTGACCGAATAGCTAGCTGTCTATCCGAAAGGATCATGGGGATATCCTCTTCCCCCCCCCCCCAATACCCTGTGTATGTGTGTGGAGCTTATATCAAAATTGGGCACTTTGCTTATAATGGAAGAGGAAAGTCTATAGGATACTTTGGGAGAGATGCTTTCTGCATCATCGGATAAAAGTTTAGCCGTCTTTAGCCGGAATACGAAACGCCTTTATTAAGTTTTCATCCTACAATAAAATGACCACAACTAAATATTACAGTACATACATGACAATAAATAGCCACCCAATTTTTGTTAAAAATAATTGAACCCACAGCACTAATATATTCCTATAAATAATTGAGAATCATATTAGAAACTAAATAAAAATCAGTTTCTTATTGCAGTTACAAAATATAATTTTTTTTTCGGTTTGACGGGTTTGGGAAGCCAATTACAACAATTTAATACTATTTATAACGAATATAAAATTATTTTGTTGGTATTGTTTGCACAGAAGTTGTTTTTAAATCTAATATCAGGGCGTTCCTCAAGGGCATATATTCGGTTCAGTTTAAGATGCCACGTTAATTCATTTTATCATCCAGTGATTGCAAATTTAAAATTCTTTCAATATTCTGATTAATTATTTGGGAATGGAAAAGAAAAGTTTTACTAATTTCCTGTTTTTAAAAAATGTTTTTATAACTAGATTTTGAATAACTTTGAAAACGTTGGTAAGTATTTTGCTCTCAGGATCAAAATATTCGTAAAATAGACAAGTCATTACTGATATTAATTTAGTATGGTGCTTAATCCTTCGTTTTAAAAATGCTTTAAAACTGATAGCGAGGCGTTCCTCAAGGGCATATTGTCGGTTCATTTTTGGACCTTAATATCTATTGCTTTAATTTTTTAATTATTGCAAGAGTAATATCATTATCATATTCTGATTAATTAGTATAGAATGCGAAGCGAAATTGTAAAATATTTATCGAAACAAATGTTAATTATTATATGTTACGAAATCTGTTATTTGTGAAATGAGTATAAATAATTCTCAAAGTATTGATATGTATTTTATTCTTAATATTATGATATGTGTAAATAAATACATACTCGGTAAAATGTAAAGTGGTTACTTAATTAAAATAAAAATATTTATTTTTAAATGATAGTACCAATTGTATGTATTCTTGAACAGTACGGAATACGTGGAATTTTAAATTTACTGTATAGATATTAAGACAATGTGCAATATTGTCTATTATAGAACATAATTTTAATTGGCCATAAATTATACTGTTTTTTTAGGGCAACAGGTTACATGAGGGTAATCCACGTTGGGCAACTCCCCTTTAATAGCATAGGAAGATATTTGAAAGGGGGGATGCGGAAGGGTAGAGGAATGTAGCAAAGGGTTAACTAGGGCCCCCGGGCTATATTTTAAGGATCCTACCCGGCATACGCCTAAAATAAATGCAGGACAAACCCTAGAAAAACCTGCATCAGGTAGGTCGGGCATTTGGTACTTGTCCCACGCCCTTCCGATGGCAAAGAGGGGTTAGTTGTGGAGTCGCAGCTTTCCCCTCGCCATGTTTTGACCTATTTATGATGCAGCTGGCCGAATATTCCAATACGAATAGCGGACAACTCTTACCGTATTCCCAAGGTCTGTGACCCCGGAACATACACCTCTCAAAACAGGCCGAGGTGCCTCGGCTTGTGGGAACCTTAGTTCAAAACCGGAGAGGAAAAGGCATACCCAAAGGTAGCCCCTTCGTATCTCTCCTACAAGGTTCTGTCTGCGAGAGAACATCCCTCGCAGGTTACCTGATAGAGAATTCTCTCGCTAAATGAATACATACTTGCGTGACATATTTATTTAGTACAAAAACTAGAATATTTTTTAAAAAATGGCTAAAGACGTATATACAATTATAGTAAATTAACGAAGTGAGTGTGCGAAAAAAGTGTGTTATAAATATTCATCACTTCATAATGTAAATGAAATTTAATCGACTCTGCATTTAATATTGAGAGATGGATGATAACGGTAAAAAATTGAAGTCTGACTCTGCATTCAGATTTTTGTTATCGTACACGCGTAGGTAGAGAGAGACTCGTAACCCCCTTGGAAACGCGAGACCACTTCTTCCGCCGCCGCTGAAGAAGAAGGTATGGCGGAAGATCAAAGAGAGCCTTGCGGAATTGCGGCTGTTAAATTATTTGTTTCGCGAAAACGGATTTTTCTTTCACTGCGTGTCTGCTTCAGGTGTTTGCGCTTCTAGAGGCATCGTAATACCGTGGAGAAAAATGCGAAGGTAAGCAGAATTCTCTTGGGAGGAAAATATACCAGAATTTGGTTGTTTCAATCCGGAAAGTTAACATGTTATATCAAAGCGAAAGATAGAGTAAATACGGTACATCTCAGTTAGAAAATCCATCGGAGAATTAGAGTATAAACGACCCCCAAATTATTTACAATTAATTTTCAAACATATTCCTATAATTTAATAAATTTGTTGTTATATGTATATATCCATTTGTGGTTAAATCTGAATGCAGAGTCAGCATCAATCTTTCAATATTAAATACAGAGTTTAATATTTATAACACTCATTTTTTAGCGCAGTCACCTCGTTGGGTGCCCGGCGCTGCCCGAGTTGTCATTATTAAACAGCGACATCCATAAGCTTGGATTAGACACCAATCTTGTTTTTATTCGCGGTAATTTTTGTGTAACTCCCCTGCACGCCCTCCATAAGGGTGCTTCTTTTATGGCTATACATTTTAATAGCTGTATTAATAAATTATTTACTTTTAACTTTTTCACTAAATAATTTTTAAGTGTTACAAACCGATTGAGAATCATAATGTCTATATTATTTTAAATTCAAGGCTGAGATCTATTGTGCTTAACCATTATTACAGTATATACTTGTTGGCAGATCGTGTCATATTGAACGAAATTTTTGTTGCTAAAACAACAAATTAACTTGAGTAAGGCCTAGAAGATTGTAAACAAAAAGTCACCATATTTTTTGAAACAAAGCCTAAAGTATGAAACACAGTTTATTGTGTAAAATAAATGTAAAAATAACAAAATTCGCCAACTCTTCAGTAGAAAAATATCAATGTCGGTAATTTTCAACAGTTCTCACTTGAGTTTATTCCCTTGGTCTTTACACATTGCCAATCAAATATGTGAAATCATATTGATATACACAAACAACGAAAATTTTTCAAGAATCCCACTTGAAATAATTTTTTCAGTTTAAGAAAATTAAATTATAACCATTAAAAAATATTATGCATTATTTTTTTCCATAATTCTATGTCCCCTTCAGTGCATGATACAAATGGCAAAATCTTGGTCAGCCATTTAAAAGTCAATTTATTTTGAAGGAAATTAGTTCGACTGTTCATATAACGTTGAGTATTGTTTTTAATTTGATGGAGTATTGCTGAATATAATTGTCCTTTCTATTCAATTAAAATATATCTGCTGTATTTAATCACGGAAAAGGATTTATTTCCTTTGTTCGTCGCGTAGTTTCGTTTCTCTCTCGCGTTACATCACGGTCTCTTGGCGCGCAGTAATTAAACACATAATTATCACGTTTTTTAATTATAATTCTTTCCACCTTTATGCTAGGGTTTGTTCACCCCCACAATACCGTTTCTCGTGTTTCGAAGAATATGTGAATCAATTTTTGTTGCAATCTGTCCTCGCGTTAAAATTTGTATAGAAATTAACGTAAATACATACATACATACATCCAATTTTATTATATAGATACATCAACGAAATTTAACGTTTTTCTGTAATAACAACAACACCGTAGAAATTTTTATTAATTCATTTCGGTTTAACTGTGAAAAGTTGGAAACGTACAGAGTTAAGACTTTTGTCTCATCCACTAAACCATCGACCACAGTCTGATATTCCCCTCAGGCTTGTCTTTTAATGTTTATGGATCCGCCAGTGTTATATGTTTCAACGTTGTCCTTTGAACTGAAAAAAGTGCTTACAAATATTATTACATTCAGTAATGTAGTATCAAATTACTGACCCCAATTTCCTTTTATGTCTATCACGTCACTTCAAAACCGCAGAAAATAAAGTTGCAGCGCCCATATGAAGGGAAATAAATTCCGCGGTGAATTTACGTTTTGTAAAAATAATCTCGTAGAGGAAATACCAGGTTTAATTGTATTTTCTTCCTCTGCGTCGCTGTGGTGCAATTTTATTTTTGTATTCTAGGTGCCTTCGTAAATATAATAAAAATGCGTTCAGAAATATATCACTACATTATTCTAGTTTGTTTACTACTAGAACAGAATATAACATGATTTGTAAGAAAAGTATTTTTACTTTTAAGTACAAAAGACAACGATGTATGTCACACTTATTATTCCATTAAAATTGAATTAACGACAGAGGGAGATAGGATAAACGTAAATGAATTAGTCCCATTACTGTTTTTCCTATCGCAAGGTGGTTTGAAACACGCTTGACGATCATCAACTTCGCAATTACGGACACGATTCAATAAATTACTTAACAGTCCTCAAATTACTGATGAGTCGTGTAATTGCTCAAATGTGCAAGTTAGTTCCATTTCAACGGGCGATCCTAGAGTAAATTTTATTCAAATTACAAATAAATAACCGTGTTTGTATTCCATCTAGGACATGTGCTTGAAATAATGACGGAAATAGAAAAAGGTTTTCTGTAATTGTCCATATAAATGAGGATAAAATATCTGTACTTTATTTCCATCTAGGACATGTGCTTGAAATAATGACGGAAATAGAAAAAGTTTTTCTGTAATTGTCCATATAAATGAGGATAAAATATCTGTACTTTAATTTATTCTGGACATTAAAAATTCTTCACGAAACAATGTCATGAATGTTTTGAAAATATTTCTACAAGCTTCGTTTGAAATAACTGTGTCTGCTTCCTAAATATTTTTACAACTTACTTTATTAACCCAAAATCTCTATTTTCCAAATAAATAACAAGTATTATGTAGTCTTTCTATGTTTATTCAGTGAAACTGTAATTTGTAATTTTTATAAAATTATACTTATATAAAATAAACATGCATAGAGACATTTGTAAGGGTTAATTATTAAACATCTGTAATCTCAAGTAACAGTAGTTCACTTGAAGACGACGATGGCAGTGTGAACGACATGGCAACAGTGTATTGATAATTAATTAACCACTGTTGTGAAAATAATATTTTTATTGCTATATTGAAAACCGAAATACAAATATATCACTTAATAAAAACCGCTAGACATTATTTGAGACTCAGAGAGCAGATTTTGGATTTTAAAAAATAATCAAAATTCTTCTCAGAGCTATCCTCTGGCAACAGGATTTTTTTGAGTAGTATTATGGTATTTATACATTACAGTTTTCCTGTAAAATCCTATAAAAATATTAATAATAAATTTCTTTCAGGGCTGTTGTAATTTGTAATTTTGTGTTTCATTGAATTATACAGTTTCTTTAAAATGAAATAAAATTCTAACCTATTACAGTCATCATTATATTTGCAATTTCAAAACGTAGTGGATTAAAACATACCATTGCAAATAAAATGACTAATAAATTGCTATTTCATTTCATTTTATTGATATAATTGAATAAACAGTCTTGTTCAAAAACCATTTACGTTTCGTATTGATACTGACCTCGTTTAATGCAAATAATTTATTACGAGTTAAGAGATTTCAATTACTATCATGAAAATAATTACGTTTCTATGAATTCATTGAATTATAAATCAATATTTTCAACTAAATTTTTCGGAAATATATTTCTTTTAAATAAAACATTTTATATTCAACATAAGCTTACAGTTGCCATTTAATAATTAAACGGAAAAACAGACAAATATTCAGAAATAAAATTTTTAATTAATCAAGCTAAACAAAAAATTAATGACGTTTCGCCCACAATTTTGGGAATTTTCAGGTAATAAAGATATGAATGTATGCTTATATATAGATATGTTAAAATTAAAGATAAAATTTACTGTAGTGGAATGCGTCATGTAACGTTTGCTTAAAAACTCTTAAAAATAAAAATATAAAGATATAAAATTTGGCAGGACGTATCTTCACTTTTTGGATCATTTTCGGCGTAAATTTAAAAATTTTACAAGCCTTAATATTATTTTATTCTTTGAAATATAAAAAACAATTACAATTTCCCTGAGAAAATTTTCTAAAAGTGTGTGCTTTACCGCATAAACGTGTATCAATGTTTTTTATCTTATTAATCTGCGCTAATCTTATTTTTATTTGATTAAATTATTTTTTTTTTTCTGAAACAATTTGGCTGGTTTATTTGGTTATAATTTACCGTCATCTTAAAGTTACAGTGGTAAGAATAGAAGCTAACCTACTACGTCGGTTGGTTCAGAGATAAGTATTAATACATTGTAAATTACAAACTTAATACATTGTAAATAAAAATAAATAAAACGGTTTTTGTTATTGATTATATTATTTCTGATTAAAAAAATAGTTTTTTAAGGGCAACAGGCTACATGAGGGTAATTCACATGGTGGCAACTCCCCTTTAATAGCATAGGAAGGGATATGAAAGGGGGGATGCGGAAGGGTAGAGGAAGGTAATCGAGCGTTAACTAAAGCCCCCGGGTTATAGTTTAAGGATCCTACACTGAATTCGCCTAAAAGTAATGCAGGGAAAACCCTAGGAAAGCCAGCATCAGGTAGGTCGGGCATTGGGTACTTGTCCCACGCCCTTCCGATAGCTGGAGAAGAGTTTTCTGTGGGGTCGCAGTATTACCTTCTCCGTACCTTGACCAGTTTAGGATGCAGGTGGCCGACTGTTCCAATGGGGATAGCGGACAACTCTTTCCGTATGCCCAAAGTCTGCGACCACGGAACGTACACCTCTCAAAACAGGCCGAGGTGACTCGGTTCAAATAACCAGAGAGATGTGAAGGCATCCCCAAAGGTAGCCTTCGACGGAGCTCTCGGTCCTCTATGTGTGAATTTTTTTTTAATGTGTAGACAGGCTATGTATAGGTTAATCCACGTAGTGGCAACTCCCCTCTTATAGCATAGGAAAAGGATTTGAAAGGGGGGATGCGGAAAGGTAGAGGAAGGTAGCCAGGGGCTAATTAGGGCCCCCGGGCTATAGTTTAAGGATCCTACCCGGCATTCGCCTAAAAGTAATGCAGGGACATCCCTAGAAAAACCTGCATCAGATAGGTTGGGCATTGGGTACTTGTCCCACGCCCTTCCGATAGCGGGAGAAGAGTTTGCTGTTGGTACGCAGCATTCTCTTCTCTGTACCTCGACCAGTTTAGGAGGCAGCTGGCCGACTGTTCTAATGGGAAGAGGGAACAACTCTTACCGTATGCCATAGGTCTGTGACCCCGGAACATACACCTCTCAAAACAGGCCGAGGTGCCTCGGCTTGTGGGAACCTTAGTTTAAAAACGGAGAGGAAAAGGCATCCCCAAAGGTAGGCCCTTCGTGTCTCTCCTACAAGGTTCTACCTGCGAGAGAATATCCCTCGCATGTACTGCCTGCTAGAGAATAGCCCTCGCAGGCATTTTATAAAATGTAGTATTTATGGGAGGCATTTATGAAAAATGTCTTCAAAATAAGGTTAAGAGATGCTAACTGAATATGAAAATTAGGAAACTATGATAAAAAAATTTAAACACCCTCTAATTGGTGAAGTGTGAAGCCCGGAGATGTCTAGTAATTAATCAGTACCTGCAGACGTCATAATTTAATGACGAAACGTCGTGAATGTCAAATAAATTGTTATTAATACTGAGTAAATAACTTTTTTCCCTGACGTATATGGCCATTATTGTCTCTATATTATTTTGTGTTTAATGCCAGATAATTTTGAGTTTGTAGTTGGAGGACCCCGGCCAGACAGACCAACCCTGGGAACGCCTTCTGTCGCAACTGCGATGTGATTATAGATCCCGTGGTTTCATTACCAACTGCGGCTGCCTCTGTGAATAATAACACAACGCTACAGCATCGAATACAAAATTAATCAATAGTATTTATAGACATTTGGACTTGTGAAATGGAGTCTGTCCAAACAATGTCGTGAATAATTCCCCATGTGTCCCGGGTTTGCAAAGTGCTCGTAAATTCATCGATCTGGGGAGTGCCCTCTAAATGGGCAACAAAGGCTGGCGCAATGTAACCTCATACAATTACCGCTGTTAATTAAATGGGTTTCAGTCAACGTATTACAATCAAGAATGAACAGTCGTCCTGTAAATAAATTTTATGATTGATTATCGTCTCCTTTCAGTGAGACATGACCTTGGAGAACTTCTGATACATTATTAAACAGTCATTTGTTTTCCCTTGAGCTCCAGTATTCTGAATTTCCCCAGCTGGACACGGGGGATCTCCACTTTTACATCTATATAGCTACAAGGAAACGTATTAGAGGATCGTGCTGTTCTAAAGCCTCATGAAATAATGCTGTTAACTTTCAGGAGCACCTGGGAAATCAGTCATCTAGCAGAAGCCAGCCAACGGAAGGTCCGGACCAAGAACATTTCCCTGGTGGGCGGCTTCGTCATTATGAGTGTCGTTTAATCAAATTCTCTTGTCGCTGAGTTACGAAGCGAAGAGAAACAGAAATTTATCCTTGCCACGTAACATTACGGAATTGCTTACAGATACGACACCCAATATTATAGGAAGGCGTAATGAAAGTAAAAAATTGAAAACCTAATTTTATTACTTAATTGTTAAGGATTATATAACACATTAAAAACGTGACAGTCAGTAATTGGATTTTGACTATATTAAAATCTTTCATAAAGAGATCACAAATGATCTGTATTAATCGAAATAGAGATTCATTAGAGACTTTTATATATGAAGCATCCGATACGCAGAGATTTTACGAAAATTCCATCAAAAAGGAACAGCCCGTCTTTTTCCCCGTATTTTATGAATAACCCTTTAAAATAATGTATCGGTTCTATTTTTAAAAAACAGATAAAAATGTATAAATCGGCATTTCCTTTTCTGACTGGAAACAATTGTGAATAGTATTTCAGATGTTTAGGAAAAATGGTGAGAAATATTAAAAAATGTTTTTAATAAGTAAATTACCGGCCTCGAGGAATAAAATTGTTTATGAACGAGAAATTGTATAAGCCGACGATTAATCCTTGTTTTAGGACGTCTTCAGGTTTAGTAATTTCGGATTTAAATCACATACAAATATTTAGAGGCAAGGTTTTGCTTCCTTGCCTGTTACAACCGAAAAAGATATATATATATATATATATATATATATATATATATATATGAAATTATCTTATCAGAAGTGGTCCTGAGACAAAAAAAACGACGGAATATTTAATTTTTTTGTTAAACAAATTTCTGGCACAACGCTGTTTTTTTTAAAAATTTATTTATAACCTTATATTATGTAACTACAAAGCTGGATACAGATTTCAAACCTACATCATATATTTTAGAAGTTGAATGTTGACGTAAATTTGCAAATTGAAACATTTGCCAAATTTGCTTTGCCGGTCATATTCGTAAAGGGGGTGCTCTGTATTTGTGAGGAGGAATTACGTCATTAATATTTCGTTTCGTCGTATCAGTATCGGATGCTTCATTTCTAAAATTCACTAAATAATATCTATTTCGGTTAATATAAATCATTTCCGCGAATCAAAGTTTAAAAGTTTTCGGTTGCAAGGCAGCAAAACCTCGCCTCGAAATTTTTTGTATTATCTACGTACGAAGATATGTTAAAACAAGCCCGAAACGTCGTTTTTCGTTAATAAACAATTTTCTGACTGAAAGCCGTTTTTCATTTAATGATAATATTACAAATGTCAGATGTATTACAATCTATAAAAATTAGCTTTAATAATATATATCGACAACCGTTTTCGCTACCTAATAATCGATACTGATATGTTACATTCAATTTTTCGAGAATATTTTGAACCAAATTAGATAATATAGCTTTCTTATATATATATATATATATATATATATATATATATATATATATATTAATCCGTTGTATGTCGAATTCCGTAGCAATGTAATTAAGTACGATGTTATTTGTCCTAAATTTCATTGTTTTCTTGAATAAAAATGACAGCAAGTCAAACTAACAGGGACTGATAATGAAAGGCTCTTTTTTACATCCATAACTCATGACAGATTAAAATTATGACAGCTGGATGTAGGCAATAAATCAATTCATCCTCATTAAAATATATTAGTTTAGGCAACCAGCAATACAAGTTTGACTGCCTTCATAAACAGGGTATGTCCTTGATACTTTAATGAATATTAACAAGAAAAGTTTTTGATGTCAAATTAAGTTACTCGAAACCTTATTTTCCTGTACTTCCGTAATATTTCTCAGGGGATACATTACTTATTTATTAATCATATCCTTATAAGAGAAGAAGAAATAATATATAATAGCCAAGAAGTCAATTGAGAAGTAATTATATACAAAAATTACTGGCACATTATTATTTTCCGCGATATTTTTCATCTTTATTAGACAATTTAACAAAACTCAAATAGTGTCTGTATGCAACAATTGTTCATCTAGAATAAATGTAAAAATATCTGCAATTGCAGCAGTGCGCCGAAACTTAAGGATCAAGGATTCCAGTAGAAACTCGGGGTAACTATTCCCCATTCAATTGTATTTCACGCCATTAATTTTGGATTCTGCATCTGCTACAAATAAAAACAGAAAGCGCATTATCCGACACCGATACAATTTTACGATAGGAATGATACACAATTTTATATCATCGTATTTATGGTTCATTGCTAGATTTAACGTTTTAAATTACTCTGAGCGTGAAAATGGAAATTATTACCATTTACATACGGGTCGTAACCCGTGTGACGTTTCAACGCCCCATTTTTATATATTATATAATAAAAAAAACTAAAACAAAAAAGGTCTTTTTGTCCGATGTTGAAATTTTGAAACATCTGGCGACTCTTTTTTGTATGTAACGCTCCGTTTCACGTAATCAATTCGCTTTAAATAATTGTCCGCCACGAACACGCGCCATCGAGGCGGTATTAGCAGCTAATGACTAAGTGACACTTAGTTGTCAGACTCCCAGTAACTTTAATTGACTTTAAATTTAATCTAGTACCAATCCGGCAGTAATTGGACCTTCATCCCATTAATCGGTTAGTGTAATCATGTCGAAGAAGCTGTTAAAAGTAGGCGTGGGTGGGAAAATTTTTATAGTTATAATCGGAAATAATTATGATTTGAGGCTTGATTAAAATTCGTTTTAAATCGGAGTTAATTCAGTTTCAATCAGTGTTATCAAGTCTGTAATTCGTAATATATTTCGGTGATGATTACATGAAATAAGGGTAAAAATTTCTCTCACGTTGAATTGAAATGATCACATAAACGTCGGGAGAATGATTTTAGTCCCTCCATTCCGATTCAGCTTTCCGATTTATTCATATAACATTCTTTAAGTTTTCAAACGAACGTTGGCTGAACTTTCAACTAGTATCATTAAGATATCCGCCACTCCCAAGTTCCCGGCAACCTTTTCGGCCTTTTCCACTCGATTTCCATCAGATTTCTCTATCGCCGCTTGCGAAAAAAAAAATACTTTCTGGGCCAGAAAGAGATTTGCAACAGATCAAGAAGTTATACTTGGAACGTGAGCAGTATTTTGCAGCCCATCGGATATCAAGAGCTTCTCCTTCACTTCTCTTGAGCGGTGAAGATCGACCTTGTGAAGGAGTTCAACGACATTTAGAGAACAAGCTGTAAAAATTAAAGCAATTCGAGCTCAATCTGTGTTTTTGACGTAAACACCAACATCCAATCCTCGTCGCACTCACAAAGTCTATTTCATTTCTATTCATAAAGACAGTGAATTTGGGAAAATCTAAAAGTAATATACATAATCGGATAATTTAAAGTTATTGTCCACACCCTTAGTAAGAAAATGATAAAACGAAGCTAATTTTTAAAAATGACGTAATTTTTACGTCTTTAATCTCACGTTCAAATTTTTGAGACAAAAATTTCAAATTAAATACCTGGTATAATTAATTCCTAAACAAATCAGAAAATATATGTAATAGGGTTCAATAAAATAATATTATCAACAAAACGGACACGTTACAGTGAACTAATTTTTTGCAATTCTTTATTTGACCAATATTTCAATTAATGGATGGACAATACTTTTACAAACTGTTCTTAAGTGAATTAATTATTTTTAACACTTTATTCACCAATCCGCAATTAAAGAAATGACAATATTTTTTTGTAAAACAATTGTGAATTCTTTAATTATGAATTCGCGAATAAATAATTAATTAAATAATCATCATAAAATTTTTATTGTTTACAAAACGATGTTTCGTAAATAAGATTCGGATATTTTCGGAAAAAATCAGTTATTACTAGACCTTGAAAAAAAAATATTTAAAAAGTTAACTGCATAATTTTTCACGTTGCTGTCGAACGGCGGGATAAATATTAAAATTAAAGAAATCCAAATTTTATAATGTAAAAAATATAAAAAATTAAGGTATTTATTCGTAATCTTTCAAAAATTTAGTAATAATAAAAGATTTATTTCCAGATCATTACGACGTCTTACGTTCTAATGTGTACCAAAAATATGTTTAAATACGTATAAATTCATTTATATATTCATATTTTTTTGTTTATGTACTTCAATATATTTCCTGTCTTTATTTAATAATGATTTTATTTATTTAGGTATTTTAATACTCATAATTATTTCCTTTTCATGTATGTAGTTATATTTTTGACCTGATGTTAATTAATAAATGGAAGTCCGTACGAGAATTTGACTTTTTATGTCATCAGCGTATTTAATCTTACAGGAAGAGGGTTAAAAAGTGGATATAGAAAGGGACAATCAATAGTTGCTGCCAGTTCATCGGAATATAGAAAAGTAGATATATTTTATCACTCTCTTCCGGGTTTTTTTTCAATAAAGAATGACATCCAATAAAAGTTGAGGAAAGCAGGCAGAGTAGAAAAAACTTATTAGCAAAAGTTAATTACGCCTTAATGTTATTTATAAAGTTTGTTCATGAACATTGTTTTCTAACTTTGTTTATTAACGCTGCCTTAAGTAAAGTGCTTCAACTCTTGAGTGCGCTTATCTCACGCAGTCTCGCTACGGATATTTTTTATTATTATTATTAACCTACAAAATAGTTTATGACTTCCATAGTTCTGTATATAAACGTACGGGGGGCAGAAGTTCTGATACGCAAATTTCAATCCTCTTAACGCAGGATCTGTCAGAATAATTGTACATAAACATTTTTTTCTACCGTTGGCAACAATTACGCAAAGTATAACTTTCAAAAAAAAATTATTTTAAGAGTAAATAAATCAATTTTTAACAAAAAAAATAATTCAATTGTTGAAGTAGGACCAGAACTACGATTCGTCCTTAATTCAGGACTTCTTCAGGTGTACATTCGTAGTGGAGTATTATTTCATCTTGTATTAGTCATTCCAAATATAACGTCCGTGTTACTATTTCATATATATATATATATATATATAGGAACATTTTATTCGCTTTTGATTCTTGTATTACTCATTTATCCCCGATTTATTTACATACTTTCTATATATTTATATTATCACTTCTTTTGTCTGAATTTGGCTATCTTTCTAGTTATTAATTTTGAATCAGATATATAAATAAATTTCATTTTTTTATATATACAAAACAATATTTCTCAATTATAGCGCCTTAAATAAATAGACAATTATAATTACCTGATATTTTATAATCATATATATATGCATATATATATATATATATATATATATATATATATTCTGAAACTTGAGGGAACTTATAAACGACAGCAAATTTGAAGTCAGACATATATTTATTTATGTAAAACTACGTTTCGTCGCTAACTTTGCGACGTATTTAAGTTTAAATTTAACACTACAAAACCAAACCAAATAATTACAATAATTTTATTAAAAATTTTATTACAATCATTGTAATTGATTGGTTTGGTCTTGTCGTGTTAAATTTCAACCTGAAAATGTCGCAAAGGTTGTTTAAATTTCCGAAAATAAATAAAGTTTTTCTGACTTCAAATTGGCTGTTGCGTAATTATAAGTCTGTTATTTTAATTTCACTATAATTTTTGGTTACAGTGGCCAGAGCTTTGGTCTCCGAAATTTGACCCAATTTTTTTTATAAAATATCAACTTTTAAGATATTTGCATCATAATTTGCTAATTTTGTTATATTTTTATATATAAACACAATTTTTAATAGACACCTGATGTAATTAAAAAATATAGGGCAAGTAATTGTGTAATTATAATTTCATCAATATCTTGACTACATTTCTGCAATAACGGCAAATTTATACATTTATTTAAGGTTGAAAGAAATTTATGTCTAAAAGCTGAAAATTGTTGGTAACATCCGAAACAAAAATTTTTAGAAGTAGAATAAAAATTATCTTGATACAAGGTACAAATACTTTAAAATAAAATGGATTAAAAATGTCGATAGATATGTTAAATTCCTCCCAAAAAGAGGCGGAGAATTCAAAATGTGTTGCCAAATGTATTAAGGTACCGTTTTTCCAAAGTGAACTATTTGGGGAAATCACGAGGGTGGCATTGGAGGCTTTAACATGATTGTTTCTTTTACAATTCTTCCTACAATGATAAATTATGCGGCTTTAATTCCACCTCATCGTCTTGTTTCATGTCTAGTTTCCCGGGTGACTTTATTAACGAAGCCTCTCCAACTTTTCCTACCCAGAAAATCATTTTTTCTCCTGTACCTCTCTTTCACTTCTCTTTTTACTTGATCTGTCAACCTCGTCCGCGGTCTAGTACCTCTTATTTCTCTCTCGATCAATATCAGTGCTGTTCTGCTCACATCCATTATTTTTTACATGTCAAAACCACTTTAACTACACTTGAAATATATAATTAAAATTAATTTTGACCTGTAGTTAAGAGTAAAAATTATATATACCGATTTTTTTATGATACTGATGTTAATGTAAGCTAAAAACATGAAATTTATTTGCATTTGTATTGAATATGTAACGGATTTTATTTTAGAAAAAAAAAATATGCCTGTCAATGTAAGATTGCAAATATGAATCTGAAAATTAAATTTTATACGAATTCATGTCATGGTAATGTATAAATGGACAACTCCATTTATCGACATATTCTAGTGGGAATGAATTAATATATTCCAAAAAACTGTATGAATACAACTGACGGATAATAAATATTAATATTGTTAACAAAGCGTAATTTAACATTTTTGAAATGAATATATATTAACAAAAAAACGTCGATATGCCCTTCCTTATATTGTCCTCAGTTCTAATTTTCCTTATCATCACCCTTATTTCACGAACAATATTTCATTAGTTATTAACTTAGTTACGTCATAACGCGTCCTTAAACAAATACATCTTCAAATAATAAAATGTTAGCTCTTCTTTAAGGATTAAAACAGAACATTTCACTACAAAATTTTGTTGTGGTTTTGCTCGGTAAAAGTAAAATATGATACGGGAAAAAGTTTAAAAGCCACCCTCTCCAGTTTTTTTCCCCCTCCCGAAAAGCTACGCCACAATAATAATAATAAAAAAGTGAAGAGGCCGGAGGAAAAGCTCTGTCTCTCTCCATGACGTCGTTGAGTTCGGATTTGAAGGTTTTGACGTGTTACATGAAAAGCACATCTGACAAATATTGGAGACGAGGAACGTTAGCTCGTGGAAGCTGCGATGAGGAAGCACTTAAGAGGATACAGTAAACGTTGGCTTTCAAGTGAAGCCTTAGCACCCATGAAGCCAATGGAGGAGAGAACATGCCGCAAATTAAACTGCTCGTGCCTTTCAGAAGCTGGAGAAGCTGCACAGGAAGTACAACGGAGATTAATCCGCCGTTTTACTAAAATAAAGCCTCATATAAACTTCGGCTGTTTAACACGATCTAACACTTTAAAAATCGCAAAAAGGATCAATGGAAATTAAAGATATTCAGGTATATAAATTAGAAATCTATATATATATATATATATATATATATATATATATATTAGCTGAATTCATGACTTTGTCTTCGGTGAAAGATAAAGAAAACTGACGTAATTTTTTACATACTACACAGTACAGTGAATAAGTTTAAAGGTTTGTCATCCTACGAGTGTATAATGAAGTTACATTAAAACTCATTGATATCAGTTTCTTTCCCCAATCGTCGTCGATTATAGAGCCATGACGTCACCCAACGTCATCTAGTTGCATTCGCTCACTGCGTATACGTCACCTTCTCAACAATTATGGAGTAAAAATAAATAGGAATAATATTAAAAAAACTCCAATCATCAGAATACCCTCTCAAATATTGATGATATTATTTCAATACTTATTGTCCTGATATTGATAATTAAATAAACACTAACATTAAATCAAAATTTATAACATCAGTACCGATTCATTGTAAAATAATCATAATGTTCATTGTAATGATGTGGATAATATTAAACTAGACCTTACGTTTTTAGAAATATTTATACGTTAAGACAGTCAGGACAAAACTAAAAATAAACTGTGGAATTTAATTAAATTATATAAAAACCATTAAAAAATTATGTTTAAAATAAATATTCGAAAATAGTTTATGAAAACACATATAAAAATAAATTTTATATACGCCAAAAAGATTTAATTGATTTACAAAGAGAATCAGGTAACACATTACTTAAACGTATGCATAGAAAAGTTAAAATTGTATGTCCAAATATATTTTTTATGGACATATCTAAATATAAACTTATATATTCATACATTAAAAACTGTCTTTCCTGATAAAGGCTTAAAACTGTGGAAGAAAAGTTATAATACTGTAATCTTTTTTTTTAGTTGAATAACATAGATTGTTTGTGACAAATTTGCCATTTTCCTGTTTATTTATAAATGTTAATCAACAGATTATAGTAAATATAAGATTTCGTTTTTAATTAAATATATGACTATTTAAAAATAAATTATAAATGCATCACAGCCTATTAATGTCAAAAAATGATTTATAAGTCAACCAAAATTTATATTATTTTATCATAAAAAAATTATTTTAATTACTATATTATGTTTGTTTTATTGTGTAATCTATCCTATAATACATAAGAGTGTTTGTATGTTTGAATGTTAAACACCTTACAGTATGGGAAAGGAGGGGCTGTACAAGAAAATAAGTCGAATACAACCGAGATTCGAGTCGAATCTGGCTTATGGATGTCAATGTATTTATTTATCACAACCTGGGCATTTCGTGGGGGTGGGCGTGGCTGTTAAACGGCCGATATGTGCATCTAATAAATATATTTCGGGGTCAATGAGATTCATAATATATTCTCTGATTCATAAGTTCTTTGTGTATAATTACAGCCCCTATCACATTGAGAGGCGGGCACCCTTAAGCGTGGGGGTGGACTGGATTTACATAAAAATACCTCAAAAACAACCGATCTGGAGTGGAATTCGGGGTTATGGATGTCACTGATATTAATTATGACATTCAACTTGCCGTTTAAACCCCAATACCGGGGGTTGAAATTTTCAAACATGCAAACACGGCCGATATTTAAGTTGAATAAATATTTTAAATGTTTAATTAGATTGAAAAATTTTCTACCTATGTTATTCGTGTATAATTTCAACTCATTTCGACATGCGATGGGAACACGCTTAGGGGTAGGGGCGGAGGGGCTTTTCAAGAAAATAAAGCAGAAACAATTGAAATTGGTGTTAAACCCGGGGTTATGGATGTCGCAGAGTTTATTTATGACATTCAACATTCTGTTTCAGCCACAGGGGCGCGGATGGACGGGAGTGAAATTTTCGAACATGTTAAAACGGCCGATATATTCGTCGAAAGAAACCTTTAGGGATACATCAGTTGAACCCCTTTCAGCATGGCAGGGGAACACTTTTAGGGATAGCGGTCGAGGTGCGGTAAATGAAAATGACGCAAAAGCAACTGTGTTTGAATATATGACAATCCGGACAACACCGACACCCAGATTGTACTTAATTTAGCTGAAGAGGTCGCAAATAGCGACGAAACGTTGTATTATTTTTCAAATATAAATCATTTTCAGACATTAATAATGCTGTGTTTCATTTAAGATTTAATTGTTATTTTCAGTCCAGTGTAATTATACAGAAGAAGTTGTACTTTACGATCACCTATTTCTATTTTTTAAAATACAATATTCACATTCTATCGTAGCCAGTCTGAGTGAACGTTTCTAATTTCATGTTTTTATAATTTTGCTACAATTTTATTTCAGTCCATATTTTTGCAAGGTGACTTTTATAATTTTGAATGCAATACTTTACTAACGAAAAATATTTTGTAGTGGTAATCCGTCGCCTTTTTTGGCTTCTAGCTACTTAAAATAATTTAATTTAACTTTTCCTACATGCATTCAATAAAGTCTGCTTGATTGCAATAATTCTTTCGCAGCTTGCAATTTTCGTTTACGTGACTTCGACCGTCACTTCCTGGTGTGTGGTTTTTGTAATAGTGCTCTGGCTACGCTCTCTACTTTGTTTACACTCTGAAAGATAACTACTGTGAAATTGTGTACGTGGGAGGAAGGTTGGCAGGCGTGCAGGGAGTAACGCTGTTAATGCAAAGACATCAAAGTAAGCTTATCACGTTCCCCAAAGCCATCCTGTTATTACTGCGAACCCACAGCACAACACTGAACAAAGGTTTCTAATTTTGGTAATAATTTTGCGATGTGGCGGCAGCCGAGCTCTATAAAGTGTCGCACATTAATACATTTTTATTGCTCTGCGCGTTAAGTTCCATGGCAAACGATGGCATAATAAAGCAGTCACAAATCTCTCAACGTCCGCTTTTTTTTGTACTGCAGAAATATATAATTTTTTCCTCCGGTGTTGTTCAAATGAAATTAACTCGTTTTTTATGGAATTTTCAAGACGTGATTCTTAAATAAAATAACTATTTTTCTCTAGAGCTTTTATGACTTGGCCGTCACAAAACAGATTTTAATGTTTACGCACACAAAGACAAATATTTGCTTCAAATAAATGTTTTTTTTAAAAAAAATATTTAAGAACATTGCGCTGTTAATTTAGGGGAAAAATTCTCAAACTATTTTTTGCTCTCTTTAAGAAAATTTTCCTGATCTTTATTTATGTTTCTATAATATATTAAAATTATTATGTTGAAGTTTCATGAAACTAAAATCTAATAAAACATGAATTGAAAATTTCAGGACGTTTCGACACAGATTAGCATCTTCTTTTAACAGCAGAAAACTTTGAGAAACTGAGGAAAGTACAGAAATCAAATATGTTAGGGCCAAAAATCTTAAAATAAAACATTTTGGAACTTATTAACATTTCCTGCGTCGTGTTGAATGTTAACAGTATTAGGAGGGTTTATTTTTAATATACAACACATAAAAACATAGTTTTATATATAAATATATATTCTGAGTATTGAGGAAAATAATAAATAAACATTAGCAAATTTTAAGTCAGAAAAAAGAACTTATCAATGAAATTTCTGTCACGGCAGTCAGCAGTATATCAGAATATTTTTGTTTTTACTTGAACCTAATGAGGTCGCCCAATGAGTTACGAAAAGTTTTGAATATTACATTAATAAATTATTTTTTCTGACGTAAAATTGGCTGATGATTATTTATTTAAAAACTTTTCCATTAATATATCTAAAACTTACAAATTTAATTTATTTTAAATTTTGTTTCTTTTATTTAAAGTTTATATGTTTGAACGTCGTTTTTATTACTAAATTAAGGGAGATAAGGAGGTGTAAAATTAGTATAAATTACACATTTTAAATAAATTTCATGTTTTTTAACTCTCCCATAGGTTTTAATAATGGTGTACCACTGTGATCAAAAAGTAAGGTGAAATTGTCATATAAAACTCCCGGGTATTAGAAAGGCAGGGATTTTTTTTTCCTAGGTTGGTAGGACTGTTTATAATATTTGCCAAGCGTCTTTTTGTTAAAAGGTTTAGTTATCTTCGAGTTACACGTGTTTTTTAAACAACCAAAAGTGAATTTATCGATTTTTGCAATGGATGATTTTATTGAGCAAAGAATTTTGTTTGCGGAACGAATATTATTATGCGGACACGTTGAAAATGATGCGGAAAGCCTTTGGTGATCAAACTATATCACAAAAATACTTTTATAAGTGGTACAACGAGTTCAAAGACGGCCGAGAACGCGTTGAAGACGAACCGCGCTCTGGACGACCATCAACGTCTACCGACGAGGGCCACGTCCAAAAAATCAAAGATTTGGTGCTTGAAAATCGTCGATGGACAATTAGAGATCTCGCTGATAGTGTTGGAATATCATTTGGCTCAGTCCAAACCATTTTGAAGAATGTTTTGTGTCTCAAACGCGTCAACTCTCGATTGGTGCCAAAATCGCTCAATTTTTTGGAAAAAAAGCGTCGCGTTGATGTGTGTGAAACTTTGCTGACTGACTATCAGGACCACTTGAAATGCATCATTACTGGAGACGAGACTTGGATTTACGCATACGACCCTGAAACCACCGACCAATCCAGCGAATATCGTGCAAAAGGTAAAGCAAGACCGAAAAGACCACGGCAAAGTCGATCGAAAATCAAGGTCATGTTGACAGTTTTATTTGATTATCGTGGTGTGGTTCACTATGAATTCCTTCCGCAGGGCCAAACTGTCAACAAAGAATATTATTTGAGCGTTATGCGTCGTTTACGTAAAGCTATTCGTCCGAAACCGCCGGAATTATGGGCGAACAACTCTTGGTTCCTTCATCACGATACTGCACCATGTCATACTGCATTGATTCTTCGCGACTTTTTTTGCCAAAAACTAGACTCATATCGTTCCGCCTGATTTGGCTCCGTGCGACTTCTGGCTAATCAGTAAACTCAAAAGGCTAATGCGGGGACGCCGTTTTTACACGATTGAGGAGATAAAAACCAAATCAAAGAACGTCTTGAAGTCTATACCGAAAAAGACTATTCCTACTGTTTTGAGGAATGGAAAAAAAAGTTGGAAAATGGTGCGTTTTATCGGACGGGAATTACTTTGAAGGGGATGAAATTGATTTGGAAGAATAAATAAAGAATTTATATTTTATAAATAAATTCACCTTACTTTTTGTTTACAGTGGTACAACTGCTGTAGTTAAATTTCAAGTTTAAAAAGTGAAATTTTACATGTTAAATTTTTTTTGGTTCCAACAGCAGTGATGTTATTAAACCTGGAAATAACGTTGGAATTTAAATTCAAATGGGGGTCTATACGCGAAAATTGTTCTAGAATTTTCCACCATTTATATAACGTCAAAAACTTTTCCTGCATCCTCATGCTTTTGAAATAACTGCGATCAAAGTGATAAATCCCTTCCATTTTTTCCCCCCGCGAAATAATATGTATTTCTTTTTTTTTCTCAAATATCAACGTTGATATTTTCATTTGATAGGAGATGGTTTTCCGCTTTGAATATCCGGGGACGCAAATGGACCTATTCTGCCTCGTGCATGTGTGCAGTCGTCCAGTTGCCCCAGCAAAGACCGAAGAAGAAGCAATAACCGGGTTCCATTTTTTTTTCTCCTGCCGTGGGGGTGGGTGGGGGAAGGGGGTGAAAAAGCCAGCTGAAACCGCGGGCTGTTTTGAGAGGCTCGCTCTATTGGATTTCGAGTGCGAAGCGACTCACACCCTTACCTCCCTCAACTCCCATCGCCCCTTTTCCAGCATCCACGAGAATCGCAGCCAATTCAAGCCTTGGCAAACCGACAATATAAAAAATACTTGTGAATCCTCCTGCGTTACAAAGTGTCTCGCCACCACCTCGCCTCTGGTTTTCCAACGTCCCAGGAATCTGGCGGAAGAGCATTCGCCTGTCACCCCCAATTTGTTTTCCGCGAAATGTGTTCCAAGGTGAAAAATGACCTGTTTTAGGAGTGATACTCTCGCTTACAAGGGAGGAGACTACGCGTTACACTACGAATGAATATAAATGGACAAATTTTTCAACTCACAGAGGCAGTATATATTTTTTTTTTAAAAAAAACAACAGGCATTTGTTATGTACACTTCAGTTATATCTAAGTTTTTTTGACCTCTGTAAAATTTCACTTCCATTACGTCACGGGAAAAAAAATATCCATGATTTGTTTTAATACACCATGCGTCACACCGTATTTAAACTAAAGTTTATTACATACATTTAAACTTGACGATTATGCATTATTCTATATATCTCATTCTGTGACCGACACAGATGAGACGTAAAGTTACACGATCCAAATCAATTAATTAAGGTGCTGAGTAATCTATTACAAGTTTCAAAATCAAAATGAGGCCGGATTGCAGACAAAAAATTGACAGGCACACGATAGTGGAATATAACAAGCCGATGTTAATTTATGAGACAAAAGGAAACTTAGTAGGAACTTTTCAATTTTTAATGCTTATAGTTTTATATCCATACTTACTACTTTTCTGTATATGAACAGTCAGTCATCTTACAGGATGGAGTAAACTACGAAAATAATATTTGAAATTTATTATTAGAATTATTAGAATATCAAAGCAATTAAGTAATGTAGTTCCTCGAAATTGAGTAGATGTAAATTTTTAAATACTCCGCGAAAAGTTTGCGATGACATATTTCAATTTTAATTTATTATTAATTATGTATATTGGCCAAAAATACATTTAATAGTTAATTAGAAACAAAAATTACTTGCTCGATCCGTGGATAATTTTGTCAGGTATAACACTACAAATAAAGTGAAACAAGTATAGAATAAACATATATGTATATATATATAAGAGAAGAACAAAGAGACTACTTGAGAATACAGACAAATAAGTTGCTGAAATTATTTGTTTCGGTTTTAACATTAATCGATGAACAATTGCATTTAATGTGTAATATTTCAGCATAATATATTGTTACGTTCCTCGAAGAAAAACTTGGGTTGTGTAAGTCTATATGTTTACTGAGAACTGAATGTTTTTTTAAATTAGATATGTGTTTTTCCAAGGTGAGTTTTTAATGCCCCTTTCGTTTGGCCTATGTAACAAGCATTGCAGTCTGTACGATAAACGTTATGCTTAGCTAATTTATCGATGTAATCGTACCGGTTTTCAATAATAAATTGTAAAGAACTTGTTATTATGCATATATTGTCAATGTCGTGCAATTTTAATAACTTAATTAATTTAAAAATTGAAGGATGATAAATGTTCTTGGAAAAGAGACCTGAAAAGTTCTTACCAGATTAGGATTTTAGCAGTCTTGTTAAAATCTACAAGCTAAAAAGTAACCAAAAAATGTTCTGAAGGTATATTTAAATATTTATTATGAATACTAAATAGGATGACATAGAACGTTCTTTAAATAATAGACGGTTCAGAGTGAGAAGAAAACTTCAGTAATAATAATAATAAGAAACTTAACACACATTGTGTGTTTAAGTGCAACATAACCTTAAAATTAAAGTAATATTAACGGAAAATATTTAAAATATATGGAATTTTGTTAACTGAATCCACTGAACTATTTGGAAATCTGATATACTTATTTTCGTTTCAACCGAATAATTTCTCGTTCTAAAATTTTTTAAATATTAAACAAAATTCTCTTAAATAAGAATTGGGACTATTAAAAATGTAGAAAAGTCTGTCATATATTAACAGTTTTCAGATAAAAAAGTAGTCAATTAGGATTATGAATCATTTGAATTAAATTACAGAATTACAGAAATGTAGTGAAATATTTATTCATCACTTATTTTTGCATGTTATTTGAGTAATTTTTTTCATATTTGGTTTGATTTTAACTCCGAAGTATTATATTTTAATTTTTTAAAAAAATATTACGACGATTCGTGCATAAATTTGGTTACAACCGTCTCACAACGCAGTCCAGGACGCTTAAAGTTATACTTCGACAACTAAATATTAACACATAGGAAAATGCGTATATTGAAAAGTGTCTATGGACAGATGAAGTGGTGGGGAAAACGTCGTAATAATCTAATTATTGTTTGTTTTAGTTGAATAATACCTGTTTCTCACAAATTGTTGGTTTATCTAGTTATTTAACAAAATTATAATACATCAGATTAATTTAAATACAAAATTTTAATTGTGTTAACTACTTTGTTATATCTCCTGAAATTTTGGTCATGAATTTTTATCAGTGGATTTTTGTTTCGTCGTGTACGTTGATAAAGCTTTTCCGTTAATTGGCAACTTCTTTATCTAAATGTTAATATTTCGGTTTATTTTATGCTTTAGGTTCCGAATTAATTAACACTTATGTAAATTAAAATTAATTTAAAATATTAATATCGTTAACCGATCACAATACTCATAAAAGCAGTATTACCAACGTTAAACTCAGAATAAAAATTAATTTATTTCTGAAGTGCTCTATTCGGGGTCGCCATGACAATACGGAAGGTATTTACTAAAACATGAAAACTGTGAAGACAAAAAATTTGTGCCGAAGTGAAGATAACATAAACCTACGACAAGCTGACAACACCCAAAGCGTGACTGGAAATAAAAACAAATTTCGGAAACCACAGTTTTAATTCTCAGGTTCCTTTCTTTCCTTCCGTTAATACATCAAACAAAATAATATGGCACAACAGTTTTGGTTTAGATCAAAGCGGGATTTTTTTTCGAAAATGTGGGAATTTTTAATAGCGGACGATGACATTGGTAAACTACAAATGCAAAATAAAATACCTATTTCCTCTTGTAGTTCGTTGCCCTCATGTCAGGCTCTCATCACAACTCAGAATTTTTTTAATATAATTGTGTGAAATAAACTTCCTGGTGTTACTCTGTCCGATTCGGAGAACAAACAGATGTAATAAATACAATGTTTTGTGAGCAAGATAAATTGTTTCGTCGTTAGTGAAGGGTTCATGCGTCATCATGAACGATTCTGAGAACCTTACAATAAATTTTGGAGAATCTTAATATAGACAAATGATTATGTTATCCGAACACTAAAATAATACTTAAACAAATTGTTATACTTAATAATTTTAATAGTCACCAGTAAACGTACACGAATGCCGTGGTAACTACTTTCACATTCAAACATTTCGTCCTACTTTTCTAATCAACCCAAATCGGATCACGTACGGCCGTCTTATAATGTAGGAGCCCTCAGACCTTAAACTGCTTTTTTTAAGATAGGGAAACAAGTATTATTCTATATTTATCTACTTATGTGTAAAAGTATGTATATTGGGACAGAAAATTGAAGTGGTATCAACGGAACATGAAGCAATCAACTAAAGACACGTCTGAAAGTTGCTTTTTCTTATCAAAATAAAATATTTACATTTTTTATGTATTTATTTAGTCACTGCAACTTCTTCGAACAGTCTAGTGTGTCAGCTGACTGCAAAACTAACTTAATTTTAACTTAACCGATAAAAAATTATATAATTAATAAAAATAAATTAAATAAATTTTTTCTCTATGGCAGTAAATGAATTTTTATTTTTCCCTGTCCCTGTATTAATTCATTATTTGGCTTAATTTTCCGTTGAATGCACAATTTTAATTGTATCTTTTTATAGAAGTAAACAATAAAACGGTTGTTCTGCAAACAAAATTCTGAGAATTATTCTAAATTGAATCGTACTTTCTAAATTAAAGCTCAGTTCATCTCTGTTCGTTTTACATTCTTTTTTTAAGGGAGAAAACGAAGTAGCAATAATTCTTCTTCGAAACACTCCTTAAAACTCCAAGAGATCCCTTATGAGCTCTTTCCAGTTGTTGTCACGGTGAAAACATTCAATCATTTGGTCCTACTTTTCTAATTAACCCAAATCGGATCACGTACGGCCGTCTTATAATGTAGGAACCCTCAGACCTTAAACTGCTTTTTTGAGCTAAAGAAACAAGTATAATTCTATATTTATCTACTTATGTGTAAAAATATGTATATTGGGACAGAAATTTGAAGTGGGATCAACGGAATATGAAGCAATCAACAAAAGACAAGTCTTTAAAGTTACATTTTCGTACCAAAATAAAATATTTACCTTTTTTTATGTATTTATTTAGTCACTCCAACTTCTTTGAACAGTTTAGTGTGTCAGCTGACTGCAAAATTAACTGAATTGTAACTGAACAACCGATAAAAAATTTTTATATAGTTAATAAAACTGAGTGAAATAATTTTTTTCTCTATGCCAGTAAATGAACTTTTTAAAATTTTTATTTCTACCTGTCCCTGTATTAATTCATTATTTGATTTAATTTCTTCGTTAAATGCACAATTTTAATTGTATCTTTTTATAGAAGTAAACAATAAAACGGTTGTTCTGCAAACAAAATTCTGAGAATTGTTCTAAATTGAATCTTACTTTCTAAATTATAGCTCAGTTTATCTCTTTTTTTAAGGGAGAAAACAAAGTAGCAATGATACTTCTTCAAAACACCCCTTAAAACTCAAAGAGATCCCTTACGAGCTCTTTCCAGTCGTTGTCACGGTGAATGAACGCTACAGTCGTCTGTATTGTAACGTCACATACTTTCAGGCGAAAAATATTTTTTTCTGCCGTCACTGGAGAAAATAAAATATTTATAATAAAAATCTCGTGCTATTTTCAATTTTCGTTGACTTATAACACCATTACTGATTGTTTGACCCATAACTTTGTGAAATTTTAATTTATTTTACAGTCAAAAGCTATTTTAAAATGTTAATTGGTTTCTGTCTTGGGAAAAAAAATTATAAAAAATTATTTTACATGGACTCTAAACGTTAAGTACTATTTAACCGTAAAAAAACCATAGAACATTCATCATTGAATGTTGCATTCCGTATTTGGTCTTTTAAGATCCATTTCACCGCAACTATGGTCGTAAATGAACCTGAATTGAGTATGACTTCATCGAAACGAGAAATCGGTCACGGTTACGTTTTTATGAATAAATATTAGAGTAGATCCTAATAGAGACGTTTATTTCAAAAAATTTTCTGTTTTATTTTTCTTCTTTCCATTTTTTTCCACAGAAAAAGTTGAATAATCACGTACCTATAACGTTGTAAAATTTCAGATTCCGAAAAAAATAAAGAACTGAAAAATAATATAATATTTACAATATTTCAACAAAGTATGAGGAAAAGAAAAAAAATGGAAGTCGAAATATACATTGCGTGAGTGCAGCTCTCATCGGTGAGCTTCCCCGCGAGGTGTGTTTGAACAAACCAACCATTTTCATGGTGATGCCAACTGAGCGATGTAACATTTACTCTTCTCCAGCGACACACGGAACTGTCAAAATGCCAATGACAGTCACAATTCTGTGTTAACTTTGTATCTCTCTCTCTCTCTCTTATGTCGACGTGAAACATCCCTCGTGAATTAATAATTACAGTAGCCTTGTATTTTTTTAAAAACGGTGGTTGCTTTTCCAATATGAACTTCAACCAGCTATAAACAGAAAATATGATAATTATTTCCAGGGGAAGTAGAATTCAGACGTTTTCCATGAAACCATGGATATTTTAAACTCATGTATCGCCTAAAATTCCGCAAAGAATCCAAAATTTAACTTGACAACTACCTTTAATTTTTTTTCTGGACGAATTAACGTTTTCAGTAAAACTATGAATCTGGTTCAAAGAATTAAAAATGACTGGTAGCTTTGACAAGGTGACTTCCGAGAGAACTTCACGAGCGATTAGTTGCCGACAAGGTTCGTCGAATTTTAATGAGGTCACTGCGCAGAATACTTAAGAAAGGGGGTTCTGAGACACAGAATGAATAAATTTTTTAAAGTGAGGAAAAAAATCAAATCACGTGTTTGAAATAAAATGTCTCTTAAAAATATTATGGTTTTATAAAATTTTTGGGGTTGGGAAAACGTTTACGCTATGCATAGGCACACACAGATAAATCCTAAGACATAAATATTAAATATTATGAGGCGATCGTTGTATACATAAAACTTGAGAGTTGTTAATCATTGATATTAATCTAGAGTCCAGTTGGGAAAATAAAGGAAACACACAATTTGATTCTGATCACGATTTTTATATTTCAATGTATAATCTGATATTAGAAAAAATGTTTATTAACATTTTTAAACAGTTTCTAGAGTATTAAAATGCCATTAAAAAGAGCGAATAAATTATAAAAACAGTTTACTGCTCGTGATTAAGTTTTCAGTAATTTTAATACTCATTTTTAATTTTTTTTTATTTTACTTCACATATAATTTTACGTCCATTGGGTGCAAAAATGCGTCGTGAATAGCTTAAATCGTGTCAAAAAAGAACAGTAGGTAATTTACAACTTAACATACGCTTAAATACCTTTTACTGTGTCAATGTTTAAACAAAAACATATCTGCCCCCCCCCCCCCGAAAAAAACAACAACCAGAAACTGAAAATTTAAAACGTGGAATTAATTACAGATAATTTCAGATATTACTTTAAACATCCCTATATTTGAATGTGTTTTATCAAAAATAAATATATTGTAATTATTTGGAAATATTATAAATTAAACTGACAGTTAATAATTGTTTTAAAAAATTACTCGTTTATAAGTACCGTAAATTTTTATTTCAACCATATTTTATTGAACATAGACCTCAAGGAAATATTTTAATTATTTTTAACTTACTTGGGAATATTATTTTCTCTCGTGCGCACTTTAACAAAGGTCTTAATTTTTAAAAAATAATTCTAAGCTATAAACAATTCCTTACTTTATTTTTGGTATCTTAACTAACTTTTATTTTAGAACGTTTCCCGTGGTTTCAAGCCTCGTACAAAATATTGACTATAAGTTACATGATAATATGTTTAGCTGTCAGTCTAAATTATACGAAATAGTTCCTCTAGAACGCTTACGACTTCCGTTTTTTAAGGGCGTTCCTCTCTCCCCGACAGCAATTCTCAGCTTTAAAATATTCAGCATGCTGCAAGCGAACTTCAAACGAATAGCATTTATGAAACGTCTCATTAAATCCGACATATGAGGGCGAATATACTACTCACAAATACTTGTTTAAGCCGTGATTTTATCTACAACGAATTATCGAACTGAAACTTTTAAAAAAAATGTGTATTATATGATTTTATAAACGAGTACGATTATTCATAATAAAAAAGAAATTTTGACAACAAAATATAATTTCACTCCTTGTTGAAGACTTTAAGTTAGTTTGTCTTTTTTTCCACTAACCAATTATAACGTATTTAAAATTTTATGACAATTCTAATAGCAACAAAATTTATTACGAAATGTCGTCATTCGGAAATTATTCTGGCATTCATTACGAGCTTTAAACATGAGATTATAGAGCATTTGTAGAAAAATTAACAATACATTTAGTATTCATTAAACAAATTCTAATGACAATTTTAATACGTCAAAAAAATCCTGACCGTGTCTTTGAATTTCGTATATTAATCGGCTTTCACGTTTAATTTGCTTTAAACATTATACAAACATAAAAGGTGCTTTGTAAAATGGTTTGTCATCATAATTTATTAAATTTAAAACTCGTTTAACGTGTTTCTGTAACCGAAAAATTAAAGAAGTTTGAATTGATTAAGATGAACACGTTTCGTGTCAATACTGCCACACTTTAGGAGGGGTGAATGGAATCGTTGAAAATTCTTTTTTGTCCGAGATGTTTGTCTAAAGGGGGATTACCTCGTAGCGATCCCATAGGCTATAGCACAGTTCGCGGACGCACTTGTACCACTGGACAGAATCTCGCTCTGCCGGCGACTGGAGTCCAGAGCAGAGCGGAGCGGAGCGGCTCTCCTGCGGTGATCCCCGCGCATGCGCAGACGCGCTCCAGTCAAGTAATAGCGCGATAGCTCAATAGAACGCCCCTGTCTCGACACGGTCTAGCATTTTGTACAACAAGTCTCTTCTCTGACAAGCCCCTGGGTGCCTACTCCACCGTACCACTTCAATTATCGAATATACCCTACAGTTAAACTGGTAACCCGTCCAAATTACGGGGATGTAAAATAAATTGAGGGGGTGGTCCTTAGAGTCAGAGTTAGCGACGGTGTATTTAATACTATTTATTACTTCATGACCCCGTCTATGAGATTATAAAACTTCAACTGTTCATTAACTTATCGATTTAACTGGTTATAATGGGTGGCATATAGAAAGATTACTTAACCCGAGTCTCAATAAGAGTTTAAAATAAGAATAATTAAGAACATTAAATAAACGTTAACCTCAATTTAAACGCCTGATGTTAATATAATTCTTAATTTAGAGAAACGCCAAAATCAGGAACCTGTGATTTCCTATCGCTATCGTGAATTTTAGTACTTAACATTTTCAAATCATTCACGAAAATTTTATGATTGACTCAAAGCTCACATCATGCATAAACAAATCAACAGTTATTATCTAAAATAACACAGGTCTCGTCCGAACAGTTAAAACAATTATTTACCGTAATAAAAATACCTATAAAAACAGACAAAGAGTGTGATAATATAAATACCACATAACGTTTCCGTAAATCCTCGTACCTTTTATTCAAGTGATTAAAAGCTTAAGAACCGTGCAACGAAACTGCACAATGCACTTCAGGTTTGTTTAGAGAAAATATCTTTAACGAAAAAAAAATTCAATACAAATCTTCATGGCGGACTGAGAGCAAAATCATGAATTTAACAAAAGACAGATTACATTTATAATCGGTCTGACATTTGGGGGAAATAAAACATAAGGCAAAGAGACTGAATTTTTTATCTTCACAGTAAATAATTTTCTGAGAATTTTATTAATAAAATATCTCTTATCTGGCGATTTTTAAATGTTCTACGGATGGAAAAAAAACGAGTTTTTCTTTTTTAGGGCAACAGGCTACATGAGGGTAATCCACGTTGGGCAACTCCCCTTTAATAGCATAGGAAGGGATTTTAAAGGGGGGGATGCGGAAGGGTAGAGGAAGGTAGCTAAGGGTTAACTAGGGCCCCCGGGCGATATTTTAAGGATCCTACCCGGAATTCGCCTAAAGAAATGCAGGGAAAACCCTAGAAAAACCTGCAACAGGTAGGTCGGGCATTGGGTACTTGTCCCACGCCCTTCCTATAGCGGGAGAAGAGTTTGCTGTGGGGACGCAGCATTCCCTTATCCGGGCCTCGACCAGTTTAGGAGGCAGCTGGCAGACTATTCCAATGGGAATAGCGGACAACTCTTACGGTACGCCCAAGGTCTGCGACCCCGGAACATACACCTCTCAAAACAGACCGAGGTGCCTCGGCATGTGGGAACCTTAGTTCGAAAAACCAAAAATAAAAAACGAGTTAAAAGGTTGCGGATTTAACCATTCAGTGTTTTCAGTTGCCTGAGAGACAAAGACCAGCTTCAAGCACTGGTTAAAAATGGAAGAAAAATCGCGTAATTTTTAAATACTGAGTGATAATTTAGAAGGTTACGTTTGAAAAGAGAAGCTGATGTAATAGTTAGGGAAAATATATTAAGGAAAATACCATTTTTAGGTGAAATATATCACCAATTAACTGATTTTTCAACTTTACTATACCTGTCAAGAGATTAATAAACTCTAAATCAGTACGAGAGGTACCGACTTCCGTGAACCATACACAATACGGAGAATAAAATTAAAGAAGTGAGTAACTCTAAAGCTAATAAAATTAAAAAAAACTACAAAAGGAGAAATATACTGAAAAAATAGCGACACTAAAACTAAAATTGGTTAGAAGACCAATAATTATTTAGAGAATACAAAATAAACAATAATTATATATTAGAAACAAAACGGTTACGACTGTGCAGCGTTGAAATGAGGGGGAAACTAAATATTAATGGGATAAAATTAAAAAGTTCGTAACGGAAACATGGCGCGTTGCTGAGTAAATCGAGGTAAATTGGAACTGGAAAAGTAAACGAGAATTAAATTGAAAAGTGGGAAAAGAAAAAAAACCTCAAACGATTTATTAGTCCAATATTTACCAAGTTATTACCAGAGATATGATAAAAACAACCAAAGACGCAAGAACGGCCGTGGAAGACCAATAAGTACGACGATGACGACGGAAACTGTGAAAAATAAATAGTAGGAAACCGTGAAATGTGTTTGCTAGAAGGTGCATTCAGATGCTTGTAGGGAACTTCTGATATTAAGTTTATTTTTCATAAATGCAAGAAAGATTCAAACTCTCTTTACAGCTTGTTATAGGATCAGGTAAAATTAATTTAAATAGGTTTTGAATTTTTTTTCCATTAAATACAATATAAAATAACTACCTTGAACATAAACTGTGACCTGAAAAATAACTGATTATAACAAAAGTAATACTTTTTTCCAGTGGATATTTAAATAAATATAAAATTGATTAAATTACTAGAATATAAAAAGTGTAACGTTGCACAATTCATTAAATTATTCAATCCAATTAGATTCACTGGAAATTATTTTATTTTTTAAATAATTGAACCTTACATTATTCTTCTTTCTGGTGGAATGAAATTCACTTGTCCTTGTTACGTCCTTTAAGAATCCTACGACTATAATACATTAAGTTTATAAAAATTTATATTACTAGCTAAAATTTGACAGCAAGAAATGAAACACGATTTATTTTTAATAACTTGTCACTGAAATAATTATATATAATGTTAAGGGTGAATAACCACAAAACTGTTACATTGGAAAATGTAATCCGAAGGTTTCGAAGAACAAGTTGGAAAATACCAACTAGGTCCATCTGTAACAGTCTATTATCAACCAAATCTATAATAATTAACATTAATTTTAAAAAGGAATGAAAAACGTGTGACCAACAAAATTTATATTCTATTTATAAAATACGACAAGTAATAATATTTAATTGTTATGAAGACTCTTTTCAACAGTGTTTTGTGGGCTTATCACGTGATTTTATTGGAAATGTATATTTATTATTATATGCATTAATTAGTAATTTAATTACAGGAATATTGAAAATTTATGATTTGATTTTAAATATATTGTTTAACATTTACAAGAATAATGTTTTTTCTCCCAAGTAAAATTAGTGCAGAAAATTTATTTTAATTTTCGTATTTTTTTGATTGTAAATTGTGAACCTGATTACCTGAAGAATTCGAAAATAGCGACGAAACGTTGTAAATTTCTTATTAAAAATTAATTGGCTGTTGTCTATTTATAATTGTAATACATATTTGTTATTTGAAATATTCGACGGTAAGAGAGACGAGTGGACTATTAAATACAATATTATATAAATAAGTCGCTGTAAATTTATAGACCTATTTTTTAAATAATAATTTCACAACAGGTTTATTTTCCGGTTCGTTTTTATGAAATATACGAAATTGTTCTTCGCAAGTAGACAAATGCCGGGGAAGAAGATCATCTTATCTTCCCCCCGGGTGCCCGTAGTTTCCTTACCGTAGGAATATTACAGCCGTATTTCTGGAAGGATGCAGAATATTTTAAACCAACGAACGAAGACCACGACGGAGAATAAGAAAAAAAACCCTAGATTTCAACCGTAGCTACCTGCGGCAGAGGGTGTCTAAATCATGTATATAGAGGGAGGGGGGGGGGGGGAGGAACTGAAGCTCGTTCTCCATTTCCTGCTTCCTTTAACTTCATCCCACCACACCCGGATTGCATACTTCATGTGAAAGGCATTATCATTGCCAGGTAATTTTCTCCTGCTGTACCCGCGGGCAAATTTGTGACTGTGGTAGAATCTGAGTCCTTCTAAAAGTCACATCGCTAGAAACATGGGTGTTCCGCTTGATTTACTATAATATTTTCCACCCTCCACATCCCCAGGTTCCCCCACGTGAAGTAACGAGAAGTCGGAAGCGGAAATTGGGCGAATATGTTTTCGCAAGAAAGATCACCATAGAAAGGACACCTGAAGATAGTGTGAAACAGGGAAAAAAAATATTTATGCTTCTAGATCTCTTTACGAGATTTAATTCGGATATTAAATATATTTCTTGAGAATACTGCACACTTTCGCCTGTTCCAAAATAGAATTTCCCTCAAATACTTCACAGGATTAATTAATCAAAAATATTTAATAGAAAAGTGTTTGTGAATCGTTTTTTTTGGGGTGGGACAACTTTTTAAGGAATTATTTGAGGACAACGATCTGTTATCACCAAATTTAAGTTTCTTTTTTTCCCCGTCTCAACATTTCTCTGCACAATTCCTCAAAATGATATTCCGTCATTTATTGTTCACTTTTTAAAATTTGTCACTTAATTATATTTTGTTCATTTAAATTTTATGATTTAATTATGACGTAACACCTGAGCTTCAGGATAAAAGCTTCTAATATGAAAATATATTTTCTGTTTTATATATTTACGACGTTTTTTTAATTTTTTGCGTACGATTTGGATATACTAAAGGATTTATTAATAAGGAGAAAACAGACAACTAAAAATTATGATTTAATAAATTTAATTGAAAATTCTTTAACAGTAGTTGGCATAATTATTAAGCTGAAATGTAGCTAATATCATGCAAATTACTACAGAGATTCTAAAAATAAGTGCAAATAATTATAAATTAATTTGTAAAAATTTATATTAAACACTTGCTAGCATTTTAAAATATAATATATTTAATTGAGTCCAATTAAATCGAAAAAGTGTATAAAATGAGTTGATTTATAAAGTTCTGTTTGGTATTAAAAAAGCCTAACAACTTTTCGTTCCAACATTTGTGGACCTCAGTGTTACAATATTATTAATGTGATTTTTAACATCAACTCATATATTTAAAAATAAATAATGTTATATAATATAATGAATAATTATAGAAACAAAATTAAATTTCCAGAAATGTCCAAAGAAAATTAAAACTAAATTAAATGTTACAAATTTACCCAGAGTGAATTAAATGTAAATAAAAATATGTAAACAAAATTAGATTTGAAATTATAAAATAAAATGTGTGTGTAAAATATACAAATTAAATAAAAATAGGATAAATGATGGACAAAATAAGGACTAATTTCCTATCACACAACGTTTTTTCATTCCTTGGTGCTATCGTCAGGTTGTTCAGCGAGTTCCAGTTCCTGGTCTGTGTTTTGCCACTATCTGGCTTCTACGTTTCATGAATCACTTTACGAAGGTCACAAGAACTACAGAAATTGTGTGAGTGGTATTTAATTATAGTTATTTGGCTACCTGTTAATTAATTAAAATTAAAAAATTGAATTAAAAAAACCTCAAAATAATATTTTTTATTTTGTTTGGACATTTATTCATTACAGTAAAAATTATTCGTTACTTTTGGTAAATATTTTAAATTAGAGCATTAATTACTAAGATTTCAACTTCTGACGTCACTATTTAACGAATGGAATATTGACTGATTTATTAAATATTAAATGAACCGTTTTAAAAATTATTTTCTAATTTAATTGACCATAAATCATTGCATTAAATTCGTTAAAGTATAAAGGGGAAAATTCACAAATAGAATGATCAAACGACAAGTGTATGGACTCTATCGTCTTTAATTTTATACTACATTCGTAATAAAATAAATAAATAAAATGTGGGGAAAATGCCACACTCCTCACGTTTGGGGCAAATGGAGGCACCAGACAAAGAGAACCGTACATTCCAACTAAAATAGGGGGAAAAAAGGCAGCTGCCGAAAAGGCTGAAAACAGGTGCAAGCAGCCTCCTAGTATTGGAATTCCGTGACAGGTATGTTGTATTTTTGTTGTTGTTGCGCTTTTTCTGAGGCCCAGGAACAATGGCAGGGAATCACAGGCGTTTGTGGAGTGACGTACAAGGGATTGTGGGGGGGGATGAGGGTGGCTGGTAGAGGCGTGTGATATGACGTCGCCGACAGAGACGGACGTGATTGGCTGCCGTGATTGATGGCACTGATAATAGACGGCCAATTTATGTCTCGGAGGGGCCTTGCTGCATTAACAAATTGAAAACGTCCCGTCTATCACTCGCAGACACTCGCGAAAAGGGGGGGGGGAGGGAGGGGGTGACAGGGGGTGTTGTTTAAAAATAATACGACACTTTTTTTGATGATAGATGATGATAATGATGAGGAAATGAACACGCATAGTGTCATGTAGGCTTTCACTGGGGAACTTCAATATAAGTGTTCCACCACACCACGCAGAATTCCCATGTATCAATCCGCCAAAAAAAAAGTCACTCGTAAAATACGCGCCAAATTATATTGAAAGAAATTTTATATGCGATCGTAATTATATTATTTATACTAATTATAAAGATTCAAATAACTATTTTCAACCTGAGGCTTTATATGTTTGTAAATCATTGGAACTATTTAACCTATCGCATGTAATCGAAATCAATTCTCAGTATCCTCCGTTTCCGCATCCGAAACCTAATTAACGTCGAGCTCTAAATAGACAAAATTTATAATCTAATGTTTTACTCGACCCGAATTGTTTACCAGAGGAATAGGCATCCATTGCTGCTACAAACCTGTTTTACAAAAATGGAGGACGAGCGCCCGAGGGCAGTTATCCTATGTGGTTTGTTTCTAGACAGTTCCAATTAATTAAACAGGCGAGAACTCATCAACTCTCGTGAATTATATTCTCCCACCAGGCCTGCTGTCCGGTGTTTTCAACCAATTCTCCATTCCGGATGCGGAAACCGCGTGTAACAGATACAAGCAATTGTACATGGTAGTTGGGGTGGCTTCATCATTAAGTGAGCTAAGCTCACATACAAGTGATAAAGGTTTACTATCATCACAAAACATCTCATAATAATTCCTGTTGACTGAAAAGTAATTACGTAAACAGTAAGCTGTGATGAAACAGAAACTGACAGTCAATATGCAGTATTGAGTTAATAACGCTGGTTTTGTACAAACACACATGTTGTTGTCTTGTTATCAACAAAGTTTATTCACATTATATCGTTATGATTATATATTAATGGATCCGGTTAGTAAATCGCGACGAGGTTGAAAACACTTTCTCACAATTTGCAATGATATGACAATTCTGTTTGCTCTGAACTGTAAATAAATCGTAAATGTCCAGCCTCATTTTTATTTTTTGAACCCAAAAATCATAGAAAGTTTGTATGGTTTGTATTCTACTCAAAACGTTATACTGGGATTAATAAATTTAGTAAAATTTCACGGAGGTTATGAAAACTCGTATGTAAATAAAAAATCGTATTTATACGTTTTTATCGACATATTATTTAATAAATAAACACACAAACAGCGAAATAATATTAAAAAATGAGTTTTAATAAAGACAAAACATTTAAAACGCGAACCTGGTAAGATAACGTAGACAAATCAGTGTTGTTTTGACAACCAGAAAGATAGATAGATTTATTTAATTGCAATGTCAAGGACCTATGGCAATTTTTTTTTAAAAAAAATGTATATAATTAATTAACACTAACACCAGCATAAAATATATATAGGAAAGAGGATAACCATAGTTTTACTGCTCTTTGCTCTTGTAACTTCACTGAACTGTTATATATATATACCCAAAAATCATAGAAAGTTTGTATATATATATTGTATATATATATATTGTAATACCAATTATACAGGCTATTAATTGTTTTTAATATAATTTAATTGTTGGTGGTACGGGTGCTTAAAGACGACAATCAAGGCGGGTTTTTCTTTGTTAACAATGGAGACTGGAAAACGTGCGCTTAGAGAACTCAGTCTGCGGCGAGACGCGAAACGGAAAAGTATGCGTCGAGAACTGGGACATAGCAGTTCGGTCCACATAGAGAAATAAAAACAGTAAAAGTCTGCGGGTCCAGAATTATGAATAGGGCTATCTAGGAAGTCCAACAGTGAGATATAATAGTTTACATAAAACGCAAGTAAACAGTTTTGACGGAGAGACTTATAAAATCTCAGTTTGGAAGCAGAAGTTTTGTTTCAGAAACTGAACTAATTTTCGCATAGAGAAACTTTGAGGAGATCTACGTCCGGCAACTGGTTGAGGGTGAGCTAATCCAGGTTCCACGATAGCAGAGATCCAGAGCAACTACCGTGTGTTCAAAATCTAATGAGTAGAATCAGTGTATAATGGCCTGTTTAGTGGGTGTTGACTTCAAGATACAAGAGTCCGAACTGGTACCAGTAGCACTGTCGTTAGTACAAAACAATTATTAATGACTGTAAACGATAATTAAAAGTTATAGTCACATTTCGTTCGCGTTTTTCTTTTAATTCCTTTTCTTTTACTATTGTATTTAATATTGTATTCCGTTTACTTCAATGAGTTTGGAATGTTAATATTTTAGTTCATTGTATTTGTTCCAACTATCAAACCCAGTGGTGACCCTGAGATAACGAGATATTCAACGTAATTTATTGTAAAATAATAAAGCTATATTTTCATACAACGCCACGAATTAATAAAATAAAATTTGAAATATTTGTTTGTTAAATTGGTATTCGGCGTGCAAAGCAGGGCTTATAAGGTGTAATTATCAACAATAAATTTTTAAATATATAATAGTTTTGTAAATTATTCCTATTAATTAAGACCATCTTTTTAATCATTACATAAATGGCTTCCACAAAGTGGGGCAAATTAATTTATTTAAATCTACCTTTTTAATCATTACAATATATATATATAGAGAGAGAGAGAAAGAGAGAGAGAGAGAGAGAGAGAGAGAGAGATAGATAGATAAATCCAAATAGGGTTATACACGGTCTATTAAAACCGTATACGGGAAACAATAGGTGGACATAAGGAGGAATAAGCTTAAAAAACAACTGATATTTGGGAGTAGCGATCACAAATTTAAAATCAAAACGAGACGGCAAAATAAAAAACTGAGATAAGGAAAATCATGGAGCAACAACAACGTCTAAAAGTTTTTTCCCCAATAAGATTAATAATATTCATGAATGGGGAGTATAATATTAGTGCTCGACGTGACCGAAGGCTATAGTTCGATTTCGTACCATCATTTACCAGAAATAGGAAAAAATGTAAAAATTCATAGGAAAGATGAAAGGAAAGTTGGTTAAAGGAGGTTCGGTGTCAAAGATTGCATGACGCTCCAAGAATAGGCTCGGGTTCAGACACATGTCTGACAGAAGATTTATTATAGAAGTTGAGGATACAAGAAATAGAGAACCAGGTTCACCATTCCCCACCAAGTTCTTACAACGAGCATGCGGCGAGAAACACTTCTGCTACCTGTTAATTTCCTGTGGCTTGTAAACGCACAAATAAAAGTTTGAATAAATGTAGCCAAAATCATAATAATATATGTTTGATGGAAACGATTTTTTATGTCTTTCCATTTAGTGAAGTAAAGTGTAGAAAATTACTCAGATGCAATATCTTACACATTTTTATTTCAGTATTGTATTACTTGTTTCCCAAATTAGTTTTATATTTCTTCCACCATTATACGTTCAAATTCTCAGAAAATTATACCAATGTGATCAAAAAGTAAGGTGAAATTGTCATTTTAAACTCCCGGGTATTAGGAAGACAGGGAAATTTCTCTTCCCTAGGTTGGTAGGACTGTCTATAATATTTCTCAAGCGTCTGCTGGTTAAAAGGTTTAATTATCTCCGAGTTACACTTGTTTTTGTAAACAACCAAAAGTGAATTTTTCGATTTTTGCAATGGGTGATTTTGTTAAGCAAAGAACTTGCATCAAATTTTGTTTGCGGAACGAATATTCTTGTGCGGACACGTTGAAAATGTTGCGGAAGGCCTTTGGTGATCAAACTATGGCACAAAAAATACTTTTATAAGTGATACAACGAGTTCAAAGAGGGCCGAGAACGCGTTGAAGACGAACCGCGCTCTGGACGACCATCAACGTTTACCGACAAGGGCCCCGTGCAAAAGATCAAAGATTTAGCGCTTGAAAATCGTCGATGGCAATTAGAGATCTGGCTGATAGTGTTGGAATATCATTTGGCTCAGCCCAAACCATTTTGAAGAATGTTTTGTGTCTCAAACGCGTCAAGTCTCGATTGGTGCCAAAATCGCTCCATTTTTTGAAAAAAAAAAGCGTCGCGTTGATGTGTGTGAAACTTTGCTGTCTATCAGGACCACTTGAAATGCATCATTACTGGAGACGAGACTTGGATTTACGCATACGACCCTGAAACCACCGACCAATCCAGCGAATATTGTGCAAAAGGTGAAGCAAGACCACGGCAAAGTCGATCGAAATTAAGGTCATGTTGACAGTTTTCTTTGATTATCGTGGTGTGGTGCACTATGAATTCCATCCACCGGGCCAAACTGTCAACAAAGAATATTATTTGAGCGTTATGCGTCGTTTACGTGAAGCTATTCGTCTGAAACCGCCGGAATTATGGGCGAACAACTGTTGGTTCCTTCATCACGATAATGCACCATGTCATTCTGCGTTGGTTCTTCGCTACTTTTTTCCCAAAAACTCTTCTCATATCGTTCCGCAGCCACCTTATTCGCCTGATTTGGCTCCGTGCGACTTCTGGCTATTCAGCAAACTCAAAAGGCCAATGCGGGGACGCCGTTTTGACACGCTTGAGGAGATAAAAACCGAATCGAAGAAGATCTTGACGGCTAACCGGAAAAAGACTATTCCGACTGTTTCGATGACTGGAAAAAGCGTTGGAAAAAGCGCGTTTTATCGGACGGGGATTACTTTGAAGGGGATGAAATTGATTTGGAAAAATAAATCAAGAATTTATAGTTTATAAATAAATTCACCTTACTTTTTGTTCACAGTGGTATAAATTCATGCATACAGTTGATGACGGAAGGGAAATAATTAATATTACTAAATAAAGTGTGGATCTTTGTTAATGATACTATTCCATGGAATATTATTCCCCTGATTTTCTGCTATGATCGATTGTTGAAATTAATATAAATCTTGTTTTAAAAGAAAATATATATCTGAAATGGAATTTGGTCCTGTGTCAACGTATGGGAAAGATATCATGGAGTAAATCATGTGGAAACGGTGAGAAAATAAAATATTATGAACGAGCACCGAATGACAATGTTTACTCCAACATTTTATTGCACGATTCCTGTTATCTCTTAGCAACAGAAACACAACAAACGAAACGTTCATGGAAACCGGAGCATTTGGTTTTCGTTGTTAATGTTGATTTTTTTCCCCCTCGTATTTAATAAAAATAAATCTCACACGCTTCGATCGAATCAATAATTGGTTTACGACCTGTTGTTGTGTGTCGACGCTTCCGATTGTGATTGCGAAGCAGAACTAACAATAAATTTGTAACTGAACGAAAGTTTACATATTTAAAACTAACAGTGTTTGGATTCTATATCTGAATTTCACTTACTAGTCGCTATTTTATTCAGAAAACTAATTAATAATTTTCAAAAATCATAATTATCTTTCAATAAAAAAATAAATAATTTTTTTAGAAATGTAACTAGTAATCTTTTAAGAATATTGTTGAATTTATAATAACAATTGAAGTAAACATTTTTTTAGTACCATAAATCATAAATTCTATTTAAATTCTCGGTATAAATTTTACACAATTGTATTATAAATTGTCATGTCTGATTTATTTTAAAAATCAAAACATATATTTCATTTTAAAATGTAACCATATTCATTCATACAAAAAAATATTATTTTATAGGATTTAGTTGATAAAAAATCAGTTTTACAATTTACCAACACTCTTATGTATTAAATTATTAGAAAATATTGACTCTAGATTCTCTAAATGACCTGTGTAAAATGTTTAATTTATTTAAATTAGTAAAAAGTGGTTAAACAGACAATATTTGTTTATAAACATTAAAAGTTGTAATATATTAACTAAAATACAACATGACGTTTCTTCCTGTTTGATTACGGACCTCTTAAGACGATATCTGAAATGATTAAAAATTTGAATCTGAAACAAATAATTTGTTACTTAGGATATATTAATGTTTAAAGTTTTATAAACAATTGGATTGAAAATGTTAGTTCCCCTCTATTAATGTTCATAACCAACATGAAAGTGAAAAATGTCAATAATACACTTTAACAGAGATTATATGGTTGTAAATTAATTTTACACGCAAGTATTATACATTATAAAATACAGGTAAGATTTGTACATTAATGCACTTAATTTAATTATTATTTAACTGTAAATGTTTGGTCAGAACAGATTTATTTATATTAGCAAAATTTTATCCGATTGTAATATAAAGAAATCGTTTTGTCTGACCTATATAACAGTAATTACAAACCAAACATTAAATTTTTGTATATCTTGCATTTTTTTGTCCAAAATGATTGTAATATATTTTAATATACTATTTTATGATATAAAAGCCAACACGTTGCGACAAAATAATGTAATATTCAAATTCAAAGGAAATATAATTAATAGAGTTTATACCTTATTATAAAAACTTTTTAGTGATGATAAAAAAATTAATACAAATTTGGATTTTAATTTACTTACATATTGTGTCTAATAACCACAGTAATTGGCAATTATCACAAATTATATTGAAGTCAAAAGAGTTACTAAATAATAAAAATTAAATTTACAATAACAATTAATATAAAAAATCTAAATAAATCTGAAATCGAGTGAACTTTACAGGAATTTAAAGAAATCTTACGTTACCCATATTTATATATTATTTACAATAAAAAATTTGTACATACCCGATTGTTAGAGCTGCTGTCGTACCATATTAATTATGCACTTCACTATATTCCTTATCAAGAAAATTTATTTCAACAGTCCATTACACTGTTCACAACTTTGGTTCACTTCGCTAAAATCCAAACGCCAAGTTAAATATGCATTTTTTATTTCTACTAAAGATCCAATTCAAACTTTGTAATTATCTCGGGTAGGAAAGTCTGTAAGGTCTAGAAATTTCGTTTCTAGTATCTAGCCCTAGTATCGTGGCAGTGGGTTGCTACTTGTTTACTCGCGAGAACAGCTTTTTCTATGATTATCCTCTCCCGGACTCCAAAACCAGACGTTTTATGACCATAATCGGTCGAGCTCCCAAACCAGACTGCTGTTCTCGGCAAATTTCTGCGTATTACACACGTTTCCGACATTAATAGAGACTTTAAATCATTCTAATCCCTACATTCTTGGGACATATTGACTGTTATTTACAATTCTCTGGCCTCAATATTATGCCGACAATAATATTAAAGAAAGTTATTAAAAGACATTCATAGCACATTGATGATCTCTACAATACCTTCAGAAATTTTTAGATAATTAAATTTTATTCTTTTTTAAATATTATCATACCACCGTAATTCACAAACAGGATGATTAATTTAATTTGGTAAAACTAGTTTAATTGTTTCTTCGTAAAATCTTGATGATCAGTGACACTGTTTACAGACTAAGAAATTTGTTACGTTTTAGTTTGCTATAATTAAATTACCGTAATTTAGTTCCAATAATTTAGTCTTTTAGTATTTATGTAAAAGAACTTTCCGGCTGCTTTTAATTTAGGTGTAGTATTTGAAACCAACATAAATATATCTTTAAAACTTTCTTTGTTGAACGGAAATGAATTGGCTAACATGGTCGTTTAATATGCCGTGCATTATAGTAATATGATTCATGTGGATCAAGCCACCAGACGTTCGATATTAGTCCACCATTGTCTATGTACGTTTACGTGTACATACATAGTCAACGATACACTAATACTGAATGTGTAACAAGATCAATTAACATTACGTGTCCATTATGTACTGTATATTCCTCGTGGCAATTCTCTTCAAAGTAACGCTTAGAATTGGAAATTACGTCCGTATGTTGGCGTTTCTTTTTTCCTATGAAGAGACTGGTTTCATTTTTCATTATTTTCTAGATAGAAATCTCTCAATGTTAATTACATAAATATATCAGAGGTATCAGAGTTATTTAGGAAGGTGTCCTTGAGTATTTGTGTTGTGTTTACGCCATAGATAATTGAGGAGGGGTTCGGGAATGGAAGAGGAATAGGAAGAAAGGGATATGAAGAAAGAGGAGAGAGAGAGAGAAAGAAAGTCCTCGTCTTAACGAGCCCTTACACCGGATGTATCACGTCAGCAGCCTTTCGCTGGTACGAAACGAGGGACTGAAAACGTGCCCTCGAATACCATAGAATTGAAGCTAGGTTAAGTTCAATAAATCGATGGCGATAAACTTATTCCAACTAAACAAAAGTACTTCTTGTAAATAAAGGAAATGTATATATTTTATCCTGAGACTGAACAATAAAAACCGAAAGTAGATTAATCGTAATGGTATGAACCTCACACAATTAAAACAAAAATTAAACATATTAAATGAAAAATTTTCTATAAAAGGCAGCAAATTAAAAATCTTAAAAGATGTAATCAGTATAAAAAATTAGTAGGGTTTTTTAGTGAGTAACCATTTAGTATGAAAAATATTAAACTATAGACGATTCATTTCAATGAAAAAAAATCCTAAAAACTACATAACTTTTTGATTCGCTAAAAGAGATGCCATAACATGTAATGAGACTCATAAAAAACTTTATGTAGCTTGAATCTCACAATACTTTCCAATATATTGTAATAATTAAATATATAATAATGGCTGAATTTAAAAAAAACACAAAAATTACAATTACTTTTTATGGAAATCAAAGCGTCTGAACATAGACGAAATTTGTTGCGGAAGAAAATAATACTAAAGATTGAATTTAATAATTTCAATTTTATCAAGAATTAACAATCTCATTCTATCGATAATTAAATAATTAAAGAACGATCTGACTTTTATCTTTTAAACACGGTTTACAAATTATTTTAAAGTTTTCTCTACTTACGGCCGCCCAGGTCTCATTTTTAGTTTGTCGTGCACAATTTTGGGGACATCACTGATTTTATGTTCTCACAGACTCTAATTGGCGTTGTTTGTTAGTTGGTTTAACACAAATTGGTTGGTTCTCGATGCTTTACTGCAACCTGGATTTGTAGATCTCGTGGCTTTAGTTGACAATGGACTTCATTGGTTTGTCTGAATATTGCTTTACTTTTTAATAACTTAAAGCATGTTTGTGACTGGGCCACAATCTTTCGTTCTGACTGCCGACTGTAAAACTTTCAATGAGTTCCTTTCGTCCGTTCTATTCGCTGTCTGCTGACCGACTGTACTGTTCAAATTTTCATGACTTGGAATTTTAGTCTTTTCTACTCGCTGCCTACGGCCCGACTGTACTCTTCGTCTCGTAGATTTTGAGCGCGTAGAACCTCAACAATGTTTTCTTTGCCTTGCCGGATTGTTGCGGCGTCCGCTCTATATCCATTAATAATGAGTCCTCTACAATCCAACTTTCCAATTAGAACAATGTCTTAATTACCCATTATTACAATATATATATATATATATATATATATATATATATATTGTAATGTCCATTAATTAATTTTAAATAATTGAATTGTAGCGGATAAAAATTGCATTGTAGCGGTATGATCTATCAAAGACAAAAATGGCGGCGAGTTCTTTTCCTTTGTCGAAAAGCCGAAATGTAGAGCGCGCGCGTAAGGAACGGCAGTGTGCACGGAACCTAAGTCGAGAGAGCATAAAAAAAAAGGTTAAAATCTGAGTACGAGAGATAATACAGTTCAGTCCTCTCAGAGCATCAAACAGGTAAGTCTGAAATTATAAATTGCAAATCGCGAGTTCCTGTATAGAAGCAAGCAAATAGTTGTACATAGAGATTTTCATAACAATTTTCAAACGGGGAAGCAAAAGGTTGATTCACGATGATGGAACAATTTTCACATTCAAGGACCGACAACCACTAGCAGACCAGAGGGGGCGGCTCATCCGAGGTTCCAGATAGCTGAGGACGAGAAATTACAGCGTGTGTATTAAAATTGCAATGAAGTAGAGTCAGTGTAACTTTAAATGGTCGTTTAGTGTGTTAGTTATCAAGACACAGAGAGAGATCTGGTACAAGACAGACGATCCGTGAGTAACCAAAACTTTGATAAATTTGTTAACGATAATTAAAAGGTTAGAGTCAGATTTCGTTCAGAGTTCATTTCGTTCAGCTTTCTTTCCACTTATATTTCATATTGTTTTAGGTTAATTTTTTTATATTTTGAATTGTTAATAGTCAAATTATACATTGATTGTGTTCTAATTACCAAACCCAGTAGTGACCCTGAGATTAAGAGATTTTCAACATATTGGATTGTAAATATTGATGTGTATTTTCTAGAACAACATAAATTGTAAATAATTAAAGTAAAGTTTTGTAAATTTTGATCAAAGACCGGCGTACAAAGATAGGGCTAATAATGTGCATTTTTAAGAAATAAAAAAACTTTAATTATTCATAATTTTATTAATAATTTCTTTTAATTAACCCTAACTTGTTGATCACTACATAAATGGCTTCCACCAACGTGGGGCAAATTAATCGTCATTCAGTTGATCATTATATATATATATATATATATATATAATGAATGTAAGTTATATATTTTTTGCAATTCGTTTCAGATTTGTGTTACTGTTGCTTTGTTTGTTAAGGATTTTTGAAAGTATTATTGGAAGTCTTATGTTACCAGTGCGTTGATTATTTAAAATGTTAACTTAATTACGCTTTGTTTATTATTAATTTAATTTTAAGTGTCATTGTTGTAAGTATAACTGGAACTATTATATTACTAATGCCTCGTTTTTTAATATTTTTATTTATGTGGATTTTGGAAGTATTAGAGGATATGTTATCATACTGATAAATTATTTAATAATAATTTCACTTTTATTAAAGCGGCCTTTCTGGAAATAATTTCAGTATTCTCATATTACTAATGATTTGTTGTTAATAATTTCATTTTTTAAGCGTAATTTTTGAAACAGTTGTTAAACTTTTATTATAATGATTCTTTGATGGTTTACAATTTTATTATGAAGCTTAATTTTTTTGAAATTTTATTTTATTTTATTTCAGTTGTTAATAATTTTATTTTTAGATGAATGTTTCGAAGTATAGTTGGAAATATTATATTATTGTTATGTTTGGTAAGAGATGCATTTCTTAACTATAAATTTTGGATGTAATGTGGAAATATTATCATTATCCTTAATAATTTTACTATTTATATGGAGTTTTAGAAGTAATATTGAATGTTAATGATAGTGTTATTGAAAGTGTTATATAACTAATGCCTCGTTTCTTTTTTTTTAGATGGGTTTTGGAAGATTTATTTGAATTTTTATATTATTAAAGGTTTGTTTATAAATATTTTTTATTACTGAGGTGTGTTTTTGGATGCATTATTTGAAAGTGTTAGATAAATAATACTTTTTGTCAATAATTTTATTTTTAAGTAGGATTTACTGGTCAGATGATAATGTATCCATCATAAATATATAGAAATTTTAATGAAGGTCACAAGGATTTGATTCAGAAAAGTCCCCCTTTTAAATTTTAAAACATCTTCGTTGATGAATTTCACTAAAACTTTTTGTATATGAAACATGCTAGAGAGGATTAAGTGAACCGTTGGTTATTGTGAATTATATTTTGCGGTGTTAAAAACTTTTATAATTTATTTATTTTTCACAATAAATGATAGTTTCTCTTATCGTTTTTTTTGGTAGTTTGGTAAAGAAACTGGTCAAACTTAGCCTGAATTAATAAATTAAATACTCCTGAATGAGAAAATTTTCATAATGAAACATAAGATATTTTATGTACTTAAATTACAAGAATATGTTTTCTTAACGGTTATTTCGTATATTGTTTAACTCCACACACAGTGGTAGTATCTATGCAAGTATTTGAGTCTATTTGAATGTAATCTGGAATTTATCTCCTCTGAAATGATTTTATATCAATACAAAGTTAAAGAATAAATCATTCTCGTAATTGAATGAGGAAAGATATACGTTCTTTTGTAACAATTAATAGCCTTATAGTAAACAGAAATTTTTGAATTTTACGCTTCATTGGCTATAAGAATAATCAATTGCATTCCCTTGTAATGAAGTCTTCCCCGGATAATAAAAAGGGCAATGTGACAGGTCGTAATTAGAGGTGGATTGATATTTTTTAAAAAAACGAGGTAGTGGAAGAGGCGTAGCAATTTTTAACAAACGCTCGCCCGGGTTAACAATACGCGTTTTTACAATTGCCTAATAACAAAGCCGTAATGGAATTACTTTGGGGGAAAAATTCTCGTGGCAAGGCCGTTTTGTTTGCGTCCGTGGTAGTGGTAGTAGTTATCTGCCAATTGACGAATGGCTCCCCTGAGAGCCATTATTGGCTTGGCTTTATTTTTTCCCTCCGACAGGAGCACACCACAGATAATGTAATGGCGATATTTTTGCGTTTTTGTTTGTTCCAGGCTTTGTCGAAGGTCCTTAGCCGACGCCGAGCTGTGATTGCCCGGGCGGAAACCTGGATATTTCTACACGAGGTGGCACACAGGCGTTCGGGTCACTGGGCGTTGCACTCTGCGAGGAGGGACACTAACACGACAACAACAGAGTTCAAAATTCAGTACAGGTGGAAAGCACCCAAAACCGCTTTTATAGGAAAAAACATATGTAGTTACCGGTTCTACATGAGTAAATTACAACTTTATTTAGGATAGCGCTCAAAGTGAGAATATCCACAGATCTGGTAGTTCAAAATTGCTAGCCAACTAGTCAGCGAAGGGCGATACGAATGAAATAATTGAGCCAGGCTGACGAACAGGACGGTTACGTTATCATGATGTCACACTTGACCGGATGGTGCGACATTAAAACAAATTTAGGTAGATGAATGACTTTGAGATCCACTCACGGAAAACCCCGGTGAAACCTTTACAAAATATAATTAAACAGTCAAACCTTTGAAATTAACCATACGAAAATAATTTTTTGTAGTCTCCACTGCACGGCTCAATATCCCCTGATTCTTCACCAGCCTTAACTTTTTGATTAGAACTTAAAATTAATTTTATAATTTTACAATTTATATAGGTTAAAATATTCTATATAATGAAAAAGGATGTATGTTTGTATGTATTTACGTTAACTTCTATACAAATTTAAACGCGTGGACTGATTTCATAAAAAATTAGTACACATATTCTTCAAATATCGAGAAACGGCAGTGTGGGGGTGAGAAACCCGTAGCATAAATGTGGAAAGAAATATAATAGAAACTCGTGATAATTTTGTTGTTAAATTACTGCGCATCAAGAGACCATGACGTCACGCGAGAGAAATACGTTGCTACGCGACGCAAAAAAGAAATAGTTCCCTTTTCCGTAATGAAATAAAGCAGAAATATTTTCATTAAATAAAAAGTATAATTAATACTTAGTATACTAAGTATAATAAAAGTATAATTTTATTCAGCAATACTCCATCGAAAATTAATAATAATAAAAATAATAATAAAAATCAACACGAAGTACTTTACGATCCGTGGGGAACATGTAAGTTAATTTTCGTGCTATATTATTGACTACAATATGGTGACCATTTATTTACATGATCAATTTCATCAATATAATCTTTCGTAATGGCTGAAGACTGAGAGGCAATTATATCCTGCAATACTCAAGGAGTATTATTAAATATTCTAATCGTAAAGAAATGCGGAAGTATATTTGTTGTCATTGATGCAATAAAATTCAATGTATTTTATAGCTGTTCAATTGGTCGAATGTATGTACGGAACTAGGAACAGTTATATCTGGGTTAAATCACTTTTTGACTAAACATTAATATGGAATTAAATACTTTTTAGGGTTTACATAAATAAATACACGGAGAACTCTGGGCACCTAGATAGTTTATAATAAACTATCATAGTTAGTTACATCGTTGGAGAAGACTATCTAATTTAGAAACAAGAGATTTCTGACATTATCACAGCTTTAATGAATATTTCCTTTTGATTGCGATATCACTGTATATTTCGTCCAGTTTTTCGCACTACTGAAAATACTACGAGTGTTAACTGAAGATCTTAATTCATAGCCAGGCTGATCGAGGAGAATACTGACGCATGCGTATTAAAGTCATGTTGCAATTTCAATACGTTCATAATTTTGTGAGAGTGATAGGTTAAGAACGTCACGTATTAAATTAATTCATAACAAACACTACTCCAGGTTAAAAATATAGTGTTTTTTTCAAGTCAGTAGTCTTTCAACGCGGTTGTAATAATTCACTTCAATGAAATATTTAGGAAATTAATATTGATATTACTGAAATTTTTCATACCAATATTAATGGAAAACCTAGGCATAATACTATAATTTATATATTCCTCTTAGACAAACAGCTTATTGTTCTTAAATTTAAATCAATAACTATTCAGGTATTAATTAAGAGACCTGTAATTGTTAATTAAATTTTAGATTTGGAATTCAAAATACATAGTCTATAGAACGTCGAATATAAAGAACAAAACGTTGAATTTATCTATGAAGAATTTATACAAATTTAATAACAAGGAAAATAGCCAAAAAAAGCCAATAGAAGAGATTGTATAAATACCACACAAAGTTTCTCGAAACCTTGTTCACTACTACAGGTGCCAAGATGAAAATGATCCTTTCGGTAGTTTTCGTATTATTAATTTAGATACAGAGAAAAATTGTCGTTCTGCATTTTTATTAAATACTAGCTGGGTGCCCGGCGTTGCCCGAGATGTCATTTATCTATAACCATAGATAAGATTCCAATTTTGGTTACTTTTGCGCTATTTTTATGTAAAGCTCGTCGAACCCTATCCCTAAATGGTGCTCATCTCCCGTGCCGAAGGGGGATGAAGTCATTGACTAAATATATCGGCCGTGTTTACATGTTAGAAGATGACCACCCCCACAAAAATGCGATAGTGAAAAAGAATGTATTCCACGCAAAAATCGGCCGATTACATTGTCTGAAAATTTATTCCCCCGCCCAACACCTCCCAAACCCGTCGCGTTACCCAGGTTGTCACAATTAGATTCAGCGACATTCATAGTCTTTGAATTGATTCGAATCTCGGGTGTTTTTGCGGGTTTTTATTTAACGTACCTCCACCCCACCCCTATGCTTTCACCCCTCACATGGGTTAAATTATACACAAACAACATCGGTATAAATACTATCAAAGTAATTAACCCCAGGAAATAATTATCGCAAATATAGACCGTTTAACATGTTTGAAAATTTTCACCCCCCACCACTCCCGCTTCGGGGACTTAAACGGTCAAGTTTAATGTCATAATTAAACTCGGTGACAATCCCGATAGTTTCTGGTTTCTTTTTATGTAATGCTACTTCACGCCCACCCTTAAGGGTGCACCCTTCCGAGTCCGAAAGGAGTTGAAATTATACACAGAGAACATGTAGGGAAATTTTATTAATCTAATTCATCCCGAAATATATTTAATCGACGCAAAAAACAGCCGGTCAACTCATCCCAACCCAGCCGATACCCGCGTGTTGTCCAGATTGTCATAAATAAATTCAGCGACATCCATTACCTTCGATTTGACTTGAATCTCGGTTGTTTTCCCGTTATTTTCAATGACCGCCTGTTTTAGCATGTTTAAGTATTTCCACCACCGTCCACCACCGCTTCTGGTGGTGGTAGACGCGTCTCACCCCGACAGTGTTTGTTTCCTAGTCGCAAAGAACACGTGTACGAAATTTTGTTAAATTTCCTCTCCGGGATAGATTTCTATTCTACACCCCAAACGCTAAGGGTGCTCTTTCTCCAGAGTGTAGAGATGAAAATTATATTCAGATAACATCAGTAGAAACACTATCAATATCTGTAACCCTTAAAAATATTTATCCGACCGAAATATCGACTGTTTTAGCATGTTTAAATATTTCCACCCCCGCTTCTGGGGGTGGTAGACGCATCTCACCCCAACAGTGTTGGTTTTCTGGTCGTAAAGAACACGTGTACGAAATTTGCTGAAATTTGCTCCATGCATACATACATACAAACATACATACATACATACAAACATACATACATATATACACTCATTTTTATTTATAAGATTTTATCTGTACTTTTTTGTATATGAGATTTTTTAAGATTTAAGGTGTGCCTCAATATGACAGCTTGTACGTTAATAGTACCGAGTCCTGTATTAGACATGTTAAAAATTACTAATTTAATCAAAAACACGTGTTATCTAAATTTTAAAAAATTATTGTTTCAAGTCAGAAACTATACAAGTGTTGGTTTTTATTCGAATCGTCTTACCACCTCTACTATTCTCATCGAAAAGCTTTTTACATTTAATAGTCGGATCTTTACGGAAAGGAAAGCTGAATATTATTGTTCAAAGCTCTTACAAAAAGTAACTCTCTGAAGCAACGCAAAAATTATATTTCCAAGCCTCTGTCCGCTGACCCAACACGTGCTGAGTTATTTATTGCGTTGTAGAATTCAGAAAGGATTCAATTCGTAATGGGTCGCCTCTATAAATTATGAGGAGACATCGCTGTAAAAGGAGGAAGGGGATTGTACAAAAACGGTTTCCACCCTTTTGCATGCATTCCACCTCATTTTTGGAGTGTCTCTCTCTCATTATTTATTTTGCTAATAGTAAAAGGGGCTATAAAGGACTTCACTCCCTGTGTCCCTTCTGAAAGCTCAAACAAAGCGTGTAAACGCGGATTGAAAGAGTAAAAAGGGGGGTGGGGGTGAGTGAGGGGGCGGTTCCCTCCTGACAAAGTCAGAAAGTGCCGCAGAAGCCTTCAAATATTAATTGTTCAATTAGCATCTTTCTATGGTGGAGGGAGGTAGACCACAAATACCTGTGCAAGAATATTTCCCACTCGACGCAATTAATTTGCAACATTAACTATGGGTTTTCCGACCCCCAACCCCCATATTAAGGAGATTCGACGTTTGCTAAATAAGATCCTGAAAAATATTTTTTCCGGTTTCCGAAAATTATTTGGATTGATATACCAGCGGTACTAGTAGTCTAATTAGTATTACTGATCAATAACTACTTAAGCTTAATTATTCGACGACCCGACAGCCGGACTACCAATTAATATTGAATACACAGCATCCGAGGCGGCGCAATATTATGGGAGTGTAGAATATCCTACAGGGACATCTACCTTGATGTTTACAACGTCAAAACGGTCTTTTTTTCTTTTTAGAATGAAAAGCTCTGATAGGAGAATAGGTAATTAACTAAACAGGAAATGATGAATTTATTCCAAATAAACACACAATGACAATTTGAAAAATTTCAAAATTATTTTGCCTAAATACATTAACTTATAAGCCCGTAGAACGTTTTGTTGCCTCCTTATAAATAAAGTGATCGTCTTGGTTGCAGATGTTGCAAAAAAAATATTTGAAACGTCACAATAAAATAAAACCAGCCGGTTCTGTGCTAAATATAATTTATTAGCCATGTAATGTAATTCACAAACCAAAGAATTCTTTAGTGATTTTTTAAAATTCTAAACTAAGAAAAATACTGGAAAAGCGAATATATTTTAATTAACTACATTTTTACATTTTTTACATCCTACATTAATTATCTTTATTTTCAATGTTAATATTCACGTATATGTCTTAGAAAGTAGAGTTATGACAGTAGTGTAAGGAAACAAATCAAAAATGTTACGTGTGACTTCCCATAACCCACTGTTTATTCTTTTTGCTTCACACTACATAAAGAACTGAAATTAAAAAAATATGTAATAACTGAAAAATGTATTAATATCTACAATTAGAGTAGAAAAAACACCATTCTGTGGAAATAAAAAATGAAAGAAGCCTTAAAATAAAATAGGGCCAGTGTTCCAAAGAATATATATAGAGGAAGAACAATAATTTGTTTGAGATAATAAACTTAGGATATTATGTTATCTTATTCAAAATGATTATTATATAATTAAAAATTAATTACATAATATTTACGTCTCTTTAGATAAATTAGATGATAAAATGATCAATAATTGACAATTGAAAAAAGTATATTATTAATTAACCATAAATAGTTGACATTAATTTAATTAATTCTAATGTTGCCAGTAATTACTCAATTACTCATCTTTAATTAATTAAATACTTTTTCAATTGTGTATTGTTGGCTCTTTTAGCATTATATTTAATTGATAAACAGTTCTCGGTATTCACTCGGGTGTAGCATAATTAAACTTATTAAAAGACTTCAATCTTTAAACATGTTTAAATTTTAATTAATAAGATATGGGCCCATAGCCGTTTACGACCCTATCTAATCTTCGAAGAATTGCTTGTAAGGAGGATTTATGGAAAATAAATTTATTCTATTCATTGATCCTGAAATTTACGCACATTAAGCAAAAGTATCCGTCGTTTTGCGCATAATGCGTGCTGGAGTTTGTTCCTAGATCGTAAGTAACGTGCGATATTTTGGGGTGAAATACCCCCACGTTCTTAACATTGAATTCGGAACATACATATTTATAATTAATTATTACATTTGATTTATGTGTATGTATGTGCAATAATTGTCGGATAGAAGTCAAGCGTAACCTTTTACGAGAAAAACGGAGATATTCACATCTTATCTTCTTCTGGTATCTTTTGTTTCAGGTTCCTTTTATTTATTTACTTCAGTTTGCACTGTACAGTGTTCTGACCTACTAGATTGTTTGATAACCTAATTTTCTATGCGAACGGTCAATGAGCGCGCATGTAGTCGTTAATAATCTTATCTACGTTAGGGCATGGGGACGCAATGGTTCGGGCCCGTGACTTGTATTACACGGTGCCAACGTGGTTGGCGTGCTATTAATATTCAGAGAGACAAGGCGGGGTTCGAACTACCTTATTCCAATGCAACCAGGAGACACGAGACTACGATGTCCGCTTCCTTTAAGTGCGCTATTTGCATTCTGAATAATGCAGTGCTCTCTCTTCCTGCTGAATTTGCAAATGGCCTCCTAATTTAATAATTAAGTGTAAGTATCAGGTGAGTGTTACCTTGCATCCTACCCGTTTTACGCTATACTGTAAAGATTTTCTTCTTTTACATGCTACACTTCACAAACTATTCTGGGAATAATTAATTCCAATCCGTGCAAGAAAACCACTTCATTAACATAATAAACATTGTGGACACTATCCTTTTACGGTCAAGTCTTTGGGAAGATGCCCATTATTAATCATAATAAAAGGACCTCTAATTATTTATTGACATGTGACGCCAAGAAAAACAATTCTTGTAAAACTGGAAAAAAATATAGAAAACTACATAAAAATACAGTTACGAAGTGTTTGAAAGTAATAATTTAAGTAACATCAGTGACTGAATGCTTAAATAAAATACTTGAATGGCTTATACTTTTATGTAAGTCAAAAATAAAATTCCTAATAAAAAAGTATTTATTATAAAAGGCAATGGAATCTAGAATAATTGGACTTAATACTCACGAAAAACGTATATAAAAATTAGTTTCCCAACTTAAACGGAAACAAATTGACGCTATAACACGGTAATCAAACCAGAAGGTCTTTACAAAAGCATCACAAAGCTGAAGATCATAGAAAGGAACGATCACAGACCCAAAAATACCGTAAATAACAAACGGATCCACATGATGTTTGAAAACTTTTACTGAAGTACGAAAAAAGGGAGTGAAAATGTGGAATTTATTATTTTGGACAGAATAAAACCCAAGTAGCTCAACAAAAAAAATATATTTGACATAAAACGAAACACGAAATGGTGTAAGGTAACGGAGAAGGTTTTGAATAGACTCAAAGCCACAGAAGATATTATCAAACAAAAAACTGCTTAAAAAATAACCAGAAAGAAGAAATACAGAAAGAAGAAGATTAGATTAGATTGGATTTGTTATTCATTCCAATAGTCCTCGGTGTGGAAATAAAATACGCCATAATATACGATAACAATAAAATAACAAAATATTATAAGTACAAACTTCATAAAAACAAACACTGTAATTTACAAAAAAATATATAATTTAAAGGATCGTTAAATATACTAACATAACAGTAATTAAAGAAATAATAACTATATTAATCTTCAATTTTCATTCGTCGTAGTTTCGGACAGCAAATTTTACTTCCATTCAAAGAAACTACACAAATGAAAAAACTACTAATCAAATTCGGAAAATACATGAGAATGAGACTTTCACGGGGGGAGGGGGGGGGTTACTTTGTTTAAAATCGAAGAAAAAAATTTCTTAAACGAAAATGGACAAAATATTATAAATCTAATAGTCAACTTACTGAAAATATATGAGTATTAATGTTACAAAATTAATTGTGTGTTGGTGACAAGAATTATAAAAGAAAATATTATCAATACCCGAAAAAAAAATATTGTCGTCGTTAAATCACATCTTTCGTCATACATTAATGTGCATTTAACTACGGCTGGCTCGAATTACAAATCCACGATGTCCTTACACGTTAACACTAATTAATTCCAAGTAATAGGAAAAGTAAAGTCACTACATAAATAATATGTTATATGAATTAAATCACATGAAACAGAAAATAATTATGAACTTCAACTCCGTCTCGCAAATTCATTTGTGATAAAAAATTCAGTAGCTTCTTCAGGTATACCATCTTGACATTCTTTTAGGATTTACGTAAATGAAAAACAAAATTTCATAAAATGAATTTCGTAAATACTTTGCTGGAGCCTTTACTTTATTAAAGCCGTTTGTTTATTCCATTTATATTAAAAATGTTAAAGAAAAATGTAATCAATTCTTTAGGTATTCTCTTGTATAACTTTTGAGATGCTTTTTCGATATACATAAATGAAAATAAATATTTTATATAAAAAAAATTCTAAATACTTTGCAATGTAGTTTACATTATCCAAGCCTTGTCTTTCTTCTGTTTATTATTTTTATTTTTTATTTTTAATGTAACAGTCTACATGAGGGTAATCCACATGATGGTAACTCCCCTTTAATAGCATAGGAAGGGATTTGAAAGGGGGGATGTGGAAGAGTAGAGGAAAGTAGCCAAGGGTTAACTAGGGCCCCCGGGCTATATTTTAAGGATCCTACCCGGCATTCGCGTAAAGAAATGCAGGACAAACCCTAGAAAAACCTGCGTCAGGTAGTCGGGCATTGGGTACTTGTCCCACGCCCTTCCGATAGTGGGAGAGGAGTTTGCTGTGGGGACGCAGCATTCACTTCTCCGTGCCTCGACCAGTTTAGGAGGCAGTTTATTTAATAACAAGAAACAATACGTATTACATAATTTAAAATGCGTGTCTATCGTTTTAAAAGGGCCTGTTCAGCCTTAATATTATTATATAAATAATATTTTCTGCTGGGGAAGTTGGAAAGTGTTGTAATTTTTTTCCAAAATTGTTTATGCACTTTTAAACATTTAAAATACATTTAAATTGTTTCATTAATAATATTTTATTGGAAGAGGGCTCTAAACAAAGGTATGAAACGTTACAATTTCATTTTAATTTTTTTAATGTGTAATTTTTTATGTTTCTAAATAAATATTCTAACTGTTAGACCTACTTTAAATTTAATATGTTTGATATGTATTTAATTTCTAACATAATTTATTTAATTGAGATAAGGAAAAATATTTTTGATTAAATCGTGTCACTTAAAATGACAAAAAAGCGTAACCTTAGAGTTTTGAAACTTCCGACTTATTTTCTAGGAGAAATAGGTAAAAAAAATTCTCTGAACTTTTCTTGCATCACTAAAACAAGAATTTCCTCTTGGGGAAATAGATCGTGAATCTTATATGGGATCCTTTCGTGATTAAATTCGTTTAATAGTCACATTAATCTCGTACTAAACTCGAAACGTAAATCTGCCTTTAGCCCGTAGCGTTAAAGTCTTGTAATCTTCAAGCACCAAACCAATCTTTTAATATTACGACGTGAAGGTGTATCGGCTTTCTTTCTTGGCTCTTGAGAAATTTATTTATGTTTGGAGGCTGTTAAAAATTTCTTGAAGAATTAAAGTGTGGAAAAAAATTCGGGAACATCCTTATGAAGCTTTGTTTGCAATAATTATCCACCAAATATTAACAAATTATCGTTATAAAGGAAAAGAAATATATTAAAATTTCACGACTCGTATTAATGATCGGAATCGACCAAGAGTCTCCATATTCAACAGTTCGATTATAATGTTTAAATGTAAATATAATTGGGGAAGCACGAAGATGGGCCAATATGAGTCAAATAGTTGATTGAAATACCGATAAAAAGAAAATTGTCGGCTATGACCTTTTAATTAAATGTTCTGGATGCGAGAACTCTGAATTAGAGAAATAATTCCCAAGGAAAATCATGGAGTTACCTATGGGAGTGGGGCAGGGGTGGGGGTGTTGCCACTTCACATTACCGATTCCGTTTGTAGCTTTTCGGCTTATATGAGTTGACGCTACCTGAATTGTGTGCGTTAAACGAATGACAGTAATCTCTGATTTGTTAGTCGAGTAGGTGATATGACGTCATGGCTACGTCACGGATACGAAATTTGTTCTTTTCACGTTTTACGTTCATAACAACTAAATCTAAAGTATATATATATATATATATATATATATATATATATATATATATTACTACAAACGTGTCTAGAATAATAACACAGATATTTAAAATCCATAATTTATTATATTCTGTAAGTAAAATACAACGTTAATGATACGATTTATTAAATGTCTGCCAAAACTCTATGCTTATAACGGACGAAACTTAAAAGAAAACAAATAACTGAAAGAACATAAATTAATTATAATTATTTAAACAACTCTAACTCTAAAAATTCCTACATTACAAATTTCAATATTTTTCTTTAACATACAAAAGACAAAGTCATGTCATAATTATAATTTAACACATAATAAAAATATATAACTAAGGCTCATAAATTGACATTTTATGTAATTCAGAAAAATTAATATTTATAAATTCTTGTGCTTTCTATTTAAACGAAAAACGTTTCCATATATATTTTTTAACTCTTCAGAATATTTTATGACTTAAAGAAATGTTTTTCATGGTGTTATAAACGTTCCTTCAGGTATGTCTATGAATACTAGAATCTAGGTTTCTACGATAACGGAACATCAAAAATTATTTGTGTGTGGACTTTTAGTTATTAAATTAAATATGTTTTTATTTATCCTAATAAAAGAAGTAGACTCAAATAATTGATTTAAATTTTTAATCTCATATACCATTTACTTAGAATACAAAACACACAACTGTATTTTTATGTTCTAAATCTTTTAATGAAGAAACAATTTATTTTTAAAATAATATCTAAATCTAATAATAATGAGTACAAATATGAATAGAACGGACTGAATTTTAAAATATAAAAAAACGTATTTTATGATTAATAAAAAATTAATTATAAAAAGATATCTGTTTAAGGTTCCTAATTTTAATAGTACGAGTTACTAATTTATAACTAATCGACAAAGACCAAAACTTAATTTTGGATATGAAATTGTCGAAATTTAAACAAAAATTCTAAAACTTTATATCTAACACACAAAAGAGGTTAATTAATCTCAATTAGTAACAAACCGCAGTTTACCACACAGAAAAGTAAAATTCCCGGAGTATTGAACTAAATTCTTTGAAAGTTCTTGGATTTTAATAAATTAAATGTAGACAAGAAAATTATATAAAGCATCAAAGTAAGCAGGATTTGATCCAATGACTTGGACTTTGACATTGAATAAGATTTTAATAATGAAATAATATTTTTGATACAGATTGATGTATTGATTAAAGTGGTGCAAAGAGAACCCGTAAGCTACTAAATAAACAGACTGAACATATACGAGTACTACAAATTTAAAACAAGACAAAATATAGTCATTTACCTGCATGTCTTAAAAATATTAGTAATTATTATTGGCAATTAATTGTGAGGGTTATATCGCCTGGCTTGTATGCAACCCGGAGTACTGTTTTAAAAAATTTCCGGTTGACCCCTCCCCCCATTAACTAATGTTGTATTTTATTACGAATATCCACACAAAATATATATATAGATATAGAGTTATAAGTTGTGCGTTGCGCCAGAAGCCAATCGAGTTTAGGTAACGGAGATTGGCATGGAGCAATATCAGATCAAGCCTGCCACGAGTTAGACAATATTTCAGACGCGTTATACGTGTGGAAAAATAAATAGGTATTGGCAGACGTCACAGCTCAGCAAATATATATATATATATATATATATATATATATATGTATATATACATTAGGTGAATAAGAAAATAATTCGTATCTACTGAGAATATTTTGAGTCCAAATTCCGATATTCGGTATTCCGTGTTCCGTGAAGAACATTTAATTTAGTTTTTATTGGTTTTTTAAGTCTAAGTGCCGGGATATTCGATATTAATATAACGTACATATAATTCCAGAAAAAAAAATTGTGTTCGTTTCTGTAGCATTTTATATCATCATTTATAGTCAAGAAGTTAGAAAATAAATTATTTCATGGCAGTGATCTTCGACTCTCTGTGGTTTAAATTCTAGTCTCTATTTAAATTCATGACTTTACAACAATTTAAATCACAACAAATCGTTTATACAAATTGATGCTTTAAACGAAATACCAGACTAAATTTATGTAAAATAAGGACTACAGAAAAATTCATACTAAAGGACAAAATAATATTTGTGGAAAAACTATAATTTAGACATAGAAATTTAGAAAACTGGAACAACACTCCTGGAGACTTTAGCTTCAGGTGTTGAGAATTTTAAAAATAAACTAAATATGTCCACCCGTACATTAAGGAAAATTTTTCATGTATATATATAAAAGGCAGTAGTGAAAACTGCAGAAAGAAAATTAAGAAGAAAGGAAATACTGAAAAGAATAAAGAAAAAAATTTAGTTTGAGGGAAAAAGTGGAAACGATCAAAGGATGAGAAAAATAATAGGCTTTGGGGTACTTGAAATTAATTTCACTTTCGAAGCCACCTCCCACATATAATCCTGATGAAAACATGTCTGACATGAATAATATTATAAATAAACGTATTTGAATTGGAAAACTAATTTTTTGTTAAAAAAAGTATATATACGATGTTTTACGACCCTTCAACTTAAGTAATTTCATATATAAATCATATAATAAAATTGAGGAAACGTTTCACTTCTTTGCCTATTGCAGTCGAAAAATAAACATTTCCATACGATATTATTAAACCAGAAGCGCTCGTAAAACAAGTAGAAAACCTATATTTAATTTATATTTGTCTTTAATTTTTTTTTCATAAACAATATTATGACTCAGTTTAATTATTTATTTATAACTTAATATTATGAAACTTCATAATTGTATACAGATTTTTAACATACATAATAATAAAGTTAGACGTTGACCATAATATTCATTTTGATAAATTTACCAAATGTGTTTCGCGGGTCGTAATCATAGAGGGGCGCTCTATTTTTGTTAGGAGAATTACGTCATTAATGTTTTGTTTCCTCCTGTTTCTTTGTCACAGTGATTTATTTCACGCTGGTAAGGCTGATGAATACACTGTAGGTAATATATTATAAATTTTGACTCCTTATGGAAATTTTTATACATCCATTATCCGGAAAATCGATAGGCCCATGTATCTCACAACCACACACCCCCTCATTGATAATACTGGAACCTTTTCAGAAAGATGCTGTGCGCGAGTGTGTTTTTTTAAGTGATTTGTACCGAAGCTTAGTCTCTTCCTCCTCCTCCCTCAGGTCTCATTATGGAGGGTAGAATTTACTGCAGTCGGCCTCCGAGCGTGAAGCAGATGTCTTTTTTTTTCTGTGGCGGAGACATCCGCTGCTGTCGGGGCTTTATTGGTGTCTTGGGAAGAGTCTGACGATACTGTCTGTCTGAGATTTGAGCACGACTCAGCACGTCATTTGGTTCCCTCACGCAAAAATGAGACACTTGCCGGGGGTAATGTAATGGATATCATGGGATCCGCGGAACTAGGAAGATTCTGTAAATCATACTCATATATGTCAGGAGAGAATGGTAAAATTGTTTTACGTTCCTGAGCTAATTTTCCTCCTGTGACAGACGGAACATTCGTGAATGGCGACTAAAAAATAAAGGCTTAGGAAATATTTTTAAATATTTCGCCGATTTCTACTACGTTTCAATTATGCAAAATTTTCTGCAATAAACACATAACTTATTCCAATCTGAAATGGATCATTTTACGATAATTAATTTCACATCTATGTTGTTGGCTTCATTTTTCGATTTTACGGGTCTCCTAGCTGTAAATCAAAACATGAAGGTACAGATAAATAAAGTTCTGTAACTCTTTTTTTTAAAAAAAATCACTCTAAAGAACTTTTTTAGATAAATAAAATATAGTAATTAAAAAATATCTGACATAATATTATGAATAAATAAACAAAGCATTAGTCAGAAAATTGTTTATTAATAAAAAATTTAATATATCGACTTTGTGTCCTTGTATTAGGATCTCTTCGGGTTTTGTCTACAAATTAGATATGAGTAACTTAAAACATGAAGATTTGAAAGAATAATTACAAAATTTAAATGAGAATAGTGCAGATGTGTCACTATTGGGTCTTGTGTTTTTCTTTCAATAACCTGACGAAAGGTAACAAAGATACCAGAAATGTTGTGTGGTATTTATATCATCACTTAATTTTATCTGTAATTGTTTGTTTCATCGAATTAATTAATATATTATCGTACACTAAATTTCATACATAAATCATAAAATATGTTTAGTATAATATATATAAAATTTGAAAGATTTTTTATATTAAATTGTACGATATATATATATATACATATGAAATAATTTTTTGTATTATATATACATATATACATTCTATAATTAATATATAAATTCATATAATAATTATATGAGATTGTAAGTAATATAAATTAATCAATATATTTTGTATTTATTTTTAAAACATTTATGCACTTATGTTATTAATTTCTAAATCCCAGAATAATCCTTAAGAGGTTGTAAAACTCGGACGAAACATCGCATAATTTAATTTTTCGTTAATAAATAATTTTCTAACTCAATGCTGTTTATTTATTGACGGATCAGATCATAAATGAATAATATTTTTTGATATAAAATTTAAATATTTGACGAATATTTAGAAATTATCCAAAGGTTTTCAAGAAAAGAATATTCGAACAAAATTTTCAATTTTCTTGAAATTAATTAACTGTTAGTATTTATCCTGGATTTTAGATCCATTTTCACTGAATATTACCTTGATATTTAAAGATTTATTCCACAACACTACAGACAAGTTTCTTCAGTTCCGTGAGGTGAATTTTGTTTTTTAAAAAATTTATGCATGGCGAGTTTTCGTAACACTTATCTTCTGTTGACACGTTTCTCTGAAACACGAACTAATGTGCACGCATTCGTGTGAGATAACAAATTCCGTCACGTGCGCCTTGCATTAACATTTTACAGCTAGCGTGAAATTATAAAGGGTCTTGGACACTCGACATCCAATGTCTTTATTATACGATGAAATAAAAAATTCAGCAGCAGGTGTGTCTTTAGTATTACAAGACTTAGGGGTGAGGGAGGTTGAAATAGTTCCATTTTCCATTACTGGGACATATGCTCGATTTATACGCAATTAATTTTTGCACAGATGTTCGATATGGTATTACCGGATGACGTCAAAATAATATTTTTTTAATTATTTAATATTTATAAAAATCTAAAAATTATATAACCAGATATTTTAGATTATATTCTTTAAAGTAGAATAATTGTCGACAATATATATTAACGTCTTTATATATTAAAAATTAAACGGAAAAAAGCTTAAAATTCAGACAAAAAAATGATGTGATTAATTTAAAGTAAACTAATGCATTCAGCGAAAAATTTAAAATTTCATGCTTTCAAGTGTTTTTCCTTCTACTTCAAAGGAAATTAAGAGTCTGTCGCGAGATAATGTTTTAATAAATTATTATTATTAGTGTCCTATGTTTTATTGCAACAACTAAGTCTCAATATTTTTTACAGTGCACTACATCGTCAGATTCCTCTCTATTTCCTTAAAAAATGTCAACATATTCTCTTTTCCTTCTCTTTATTGATGTTTTGAAATTTTTTTGGCCCTCCAATACATATGAAAAAATTTTCAATATTAATTATATCATTAATGACGTCATGCAAAGCATACGGTTCCAACTCTAAATTAGTTGGATATAAACATTTGTATGATAATTTTAAATAAAAAGTGTTACCCAAAAGAGAGACAAAATAATATTCGAATAATTTTCGGTTTTTCGTCACTTACATATGCTCCATTTTTTTATTATACAGCTTTAACAAACGTTAATAATTTTTTGTTTTAATCGTCAGTTCTTTAAATTTATTACAGAAAAACTAATTTACAGATATTTGTCCAAGTAAAAATAATTCATATTACAAAAGACGTTTCAGTACATATTTTTTCTTTCGTCAGGATTGTGATTTTTCCTAAATTAACTTTATCTACAGTATTTTACCCATATTAAATATTTTACATAAACAACTATAAGAATTTTAAAAGTATACTGGACAAAGAGAACCGTTCATATATTTTTATATAAAAATATTGTAGTTTACGACGTACTTTTACTGTGATAAAATTGTAAATTTAGGAAGAAAGGGAACTTATTTAAGATACAAAACAAATGTAATGAAACGTCGTTTATATTACATAGAATTTTCATATAAAAAAATTCTTTGTTGGTTGGGAAAGCATTTTCTTTTATAATCAACATAAAAACAGACGAGTAAACAAATAAAAAATATGTTTTTAATAAACAGCGAGTCAATTAATGTGACATAAACGAAAAATTGGGCTTTGATTATAGGTTCATTTTCATTTAAAATTATCCTACATCTGTTCAGAAGGACTGTTGTATATATCATTTTGAGAAGGAATTGCGTGCTTACATGATCTAATTAACGATATAATAAATATAGAAAAATATGAGTTCGTCCTAGGAGGACGAAGGGTAGTTCAGAATAACGATTAATTGAAGAGAATATATTGGCATATTTGTTTTAAAATAACAAAAATGTATCTGAAGCTACGATGTTGATTAGTGTAAAACATTTAGAGTTAGTTCTTCAAATAAAATACTGGAAACAATTAACAATATAATAATTTCTTCTTGAATAAATTTTCTAGTCATAAATCATATATTTATTTATAAGACGACTCAGTTAAAATTATATACAATGTATATGAAGCTGGAATTGAGTAATATTCGTTTTTGGGAGGAATTATTAGTCATTTTAAATTCTACATTTGTAGTATTATTTATATGTGATATTTTTTATATGATGTGAAAAGAAGACCCTAAGGGTAAAACTTTAATTTAAATTTAATATGATGTTTCAGGTTCAATAAAACTTGAAGTAAAACCTTAAAGAAATGATCCCACTTATTTTAAGAGAAGATCTAACTAGTGAAATGGCATGACGAGCCTAAAATGGAAGCGTCTAGTTTCACGCCAGCCTTTTTTCAAAATTTATAGAGGAACGGGGTGTGCGGGGGTAGCTGTAAACCCTCCAATAACAACGTAAAGCCGCTTTCATCCCGTTCCCTTCATAAGTCTCCCTATCATCCATCAAAGCCATCTGCCAAAGTTGGCTTCTCCATGACTGTGGTTTCCATTACTGCCGGATCTTACACGACGACGCATCTGTTGTGTTGTGACATCGGGTTAATCAAACAAGTCAAATTGTATCGATAACATGGCGGTGAGGGGGTTATTTGATTGCCTGTTGATTGGGTGATAGATGACTGACGTTACCAAACTGAGTAACCAACTCTGTACGTTTACAAGAGAAGGAGTCATTTTAAAGACGAATCAGTCAATTAAATACCTCAATAATTAATTAATTCTGAGTCTTATAACTACGCTTTTACTTATACAAATATGTTACTATAAATTAACCTTGGTAATAGCAGCAATGAACTAAAATCAAAATTAGGTTATTAAATACAATGTCAAAGCAAACATGAGTACTACTTAACAGAATAACATAAATTATTCTCCTGATTCTGTGCAAGGTTTTGGTGGCTTATTAGATAAAAAAATCTTCGATATGTACCCACATTTTTAATTTGATACTTAAGAGTACACAAAATATTTAATAATATTTAAAAAATTTGTGAGTACTATGACACACTAACTTTTATGATAAATGGTGAAAAGTCCTTAATGAGGAAGAAGGATCACACATAAACAAAAACATATTATCCGTACGAAAAATTAATTTAAAATAAAAAAATGATAAAATATGCAAAAAATGAAGTTATATATACATATGACATTTAATTTGTAAAATTATAAAAGATATATATGCGAAATTTAATAATTATATATATTTGTTATAATAGCACAACTAAATAAAAGAATGTATTCAAAAATATTTTATGTATTATTTAATAATCAATGTGTAGGATGGGTATAAAATTAATTTTTATACGAATATTAAACATAAATTACTTAATAATTTGGAATAAATTTATTATCAAATGTCAAATAAATATGAAAATAAATTTTCCTATTGATATTTTTCCCATTTTCAAATTAGTTATTTTATATATTTCTTCATTTTTCTGATTATTATATATATATATATATATTGTATTTGAATTTTCTGTATAGTTAATACTTGTTTGATGAATTTTCATAGTTTTGTATATATCTTTCTTGTACATAATGTAGATAATTACCCTAATAATAGAACAGATATATATATATATATATATATATATATATAGATAGATAGATAGATAGATAGATAGATAGATAGATATTGACAATTTTTCATCTGACAACCCGAATTTCGGTTGGAAATGTAGAGTTATTATTTGAATTGTTAATTATTAAACTTTTTCTGTATTTTTGGCTATTACACTTATATATTTAAGATGAGAAAATACCTAAGTAAAAAGGATCCATGAGATATTTCCTGACTTAAACGTTTAACGGTTATGAAAATATTACTTTTGATGACAGTAAAATACTATATTTAATATAAAATATTATTATTATCAAATCATAAACATAAGCACTTCTGAAAGGCGAAAGGAGGAAAAAATTGAAATACTGTTCTACTAATGATAAAAATATTGGAATTTACGAAAATAAAATTTCATTCCGTTCTCATTGGAGTTATATTCTGAGTTTCGTGGTAAAGGACCGCAACAATAAATGGATGTATTTTAATACGACGTTCATCTCGAAGCGATTAAAGTCTCCCCGTCTGGTAAGTTATATCAGTCTCTCGCAGAGGTTCCATCAACTTCTGAGAACGTTCGCGTAGTTTGAGTTATGAGTAAATAAATAGCTTTCGACTTTCAGGAAAAAGAGGCCAGTACGTACGGAAAAGGGGTTGAAATGAAAAGCCACAGGTTAAAGGAAGCCAATATAATAGTATGCAAAAGACTCTCCCACCCCAATCCACTCAAAAGCCATTTCTCTGTGTTGGTCGTCGCCTCCGCTGCTGTTTAAATGAAGCCTCGACGTTGATGGGAAGGGAAATTTTAATGCAACCCCCCCCCTCCCACATACCCACCCCCCTTCTTTGGCCGTGGTTCCTTGAATAGCTTGCCCGCGGCCGTTTCCGCACTGTATTGGAAGCACAAAGTCGCCCCCAACCCCAACTTCTGCTTATCTTTGCGTTCCTGTGCTAACACAAAGTTGCCCCAAACCGCCTTCGCCTTTTCCAAGAAGTCGACCTCCTCCTCGGATAATGGATTTCCTCAGCCGTCGTCACCGTGTTATTAAAACACGTATAAGTCTTGTAATGTTGAGAGCACACATCTAGGGCTCGCTCATTAGGGTAGACGGAAAAACTACCCTTCCTGGCGGAAACATTGCAAGAACTGTCTTCCACCTTCCCAATCTCAGATTTATTCCACTTTGCAACTTCTTAATTAGATTATCCTCAACTCAAACACTTCCACAAGACGTAATCTTAAGTTCCTGGGATAATATTTAATTTATTCCACGTAAAATTTAAATCCTTCAGCATGGAAAATATGGGATAAGTCAGACTGTAATAACACTATCAAAACTGCAATGCCTGAAGAGTGGAGTCAGTCTTCCAGAAAATTATATTTATATATGTGAATCTATGATAGAAGTAATGACCTAAACATTTTTGTCAAGAGAAACAATTTTACAGTTTTAATTTTGTCCATATTATTAATTTGAAAATTTAATATTCAAATTAATCTGACAATTGTAGTAGATTAAAAAATGGCCAGTTCTTAAGGTGAAACAAAAAATAATTGCAATATAACGACGTTTCGTTCACAATTTAATTTACCGACGTTATAGTCGACTTTTCATTCCTAACTTTTTTGGGTATTAATTTTGCTTATATCGATATATCACCCGATAAAGTCCCAATATTGTGGACGAAACGTCGTAATATGATAATTATTTTTGTTCTACTTGAATAATACATTGTTTTGACAAATTGACATTTTCTATATATTTATTCGTAGGTAGTAGACGTTTGTCCAACTACGTAGGCACTATGCATTTTTTACAATTTTTATAAAAACGTGCTTTTGTTACACAATAAAATGTATGATACAAAATAATACATACAATTTATTAAGAGAATATAACTTTATTTCATTTAAATATTGATAATAGATAAATAAATTGCCGAATAACGGACAAAATTAAGAGAGACGATATCTAAGTATACTTACTTCTTCATGAATGGATATTAAATAGTTTATAGCGAATTTGAGTGGAAGAAATCTCATTGACGGTCTAATTACGTTTATTCATCTTGATAATTTCCCAGATTTTATTTTTAGTATTCTAAAATACCTTTTTCTGTAAATTTAAGTTGGTTAAATCTCTACATTTTAGGTAAAAAAAATTGTTAGACTGTTATTCCTCTCATAGAGGAATATATATATCGTATATGCGTAAACTGCACACATTAATTAATATTTTTTATTACTAACGGATAGTCGAAGACGTCCCGGAATTAATTTTTATTTCTCGGCTTATAGAATAAATTCGTTACTAATTATAAATTAATCTATCAATTCAATTATTTAATAATTAACTCCTTCTCACTCCATTCACAACTTCTATGTTGAAATTCGATTTAATGATGACTGTCAAAATTTAATTCGGCGATCCACCACAAAACTGGGAATTAGACACTATTTAAGTCGTTTTTAAAATATTTTAATGTCACCTACTTCCACCCCTAGACATAGAGATGATACTGATATCTCACTCTAACTCTCGTTTCTTATATTGTACCGGATCACAACATGCAAAAATGCAGGTTTTATTAATTAAATTAAAACGTTTCGTTTAAAATTGAGCTATTTTTTTTAGAAAAATAGCTCAATTTCAATTATGCAAGAATTTTACGAAATGACGCCAACGACACAGATTAGTGACATAAAATTGTTAATGATATACTGCAATTTTGTGTTTTATCGTATCCTACTTCCTCATTCGAGGACTAATGGGAAAAATAAATCGAATAAAATCTTCATAGATATTCGGTTCCAATTTCGAGCGTCTCAACGCCAGGGTTGAATAATTTATACAATTAAAAATGAATTAATATTTATTTTTTTATCGAATTTAAAATTATATTTTTCATTTTTAATGCACAAATATTATACTTTTTGAATTAATAAATGAGATTTGGAGTAGACAATTTTCAATGCCTGCATAAATTTTTGACATACTGATGGACCTTAGAAGGAAACCAAAGCTGACCAATTGACAGCTCTCTAAGAAATCTACTATTACATTATTTTACATAGAGAGAAAAAGACAGTTCAAAAATTAGTGTCACACTGATACACTTGTATGCTAATTTAATTATCTGAAAGTGAGATTTTATTGATGATAGGGTTTTCTAACATAAATAAAAAAACACTGTAGTGTAAAGAGAGGACAGAAACGCATTTATAGGGAAAATTCTCTCTCCACGTCCGTCATCATTTGAATATAAATGCGAAGTACCTGAATGGCGTGTGTCCTGGTAGAGCTCCTTCGTATGCAGCGATAGTAATACCACGAAGTGCATCTCCGTAAAGGTTTGCGGAGAGAGTAAGTAAAGCCCTCCTCTGAATTTTGAAGAAATTCTTTTCCAACGAAAAGGAAAACTTCTACTGCATCTAGGCTAGTATCATGGAAACACCACACAAGGGAAAAAAGATAAAAAGGAATGAAAATTTTAATGCCGTGCGAAAATAAGATACCACTCAGGGGAATATTGAGTTAGTAACAAAACAGTTATTTTAATAATTGAAGACGTAATTTGGTATTAATAAAAACTTATAAGAATAATGGTGGCAGCTAGGAACAATTAGAAAATTATAAAAGTAAGTAATTTATGATTTATGTAGGGGTTGACAACGGTGAGATTAAAATAATAAGTGACCAATTAAATGCTGAGAGTCGCGTGGGAGTACACGATTGAGGTGGGGAGGAATTTATTATGAAATATTCTAAATAAGTGTTAAAAACCCCAGCTTATTGGTCAGAAAAATTATTTAACAAATTTAATACATACTATTCCAAGTTTATGAATTCTGGCTCCCAATTGGAGGAAAAATTTAATAACGCGGCCAAGTAAAATAATTTTAAATATCTCCGTAAGAATAAACTGAAAGACTGTAACAGTCTAAGAGATTGACAAGAAGACAGCATAAAATTCAAATAAGGAAATAATTAACGATAAATTTAAAGAATTTCATATTCTTTGAGTTTAAAATAAAACTTTTCATTTTAATCTTCTTAATATTAGTTGCATACGAACTTAAAGAAGCTCAAAAAAATGATTTTTTATTTAACGTGGTCTACTCAGGAACTTGTTCTACTCTGTTTATTTTCGGTAAAATAATTTTATTTATAGATAAACTTGGAATATAAATATTATCCTTAAGACATTAAATTATTTTATAATACACTAGTACTATAAAAATAGAACAACTGATTATGGGGTCCATAGATTGTAAAATGATAGATTAGTTTTATTTTTATTATAATTAGCTGGTTTCTCAGCGTTTCCCGGGTTGTCTTACATGTAAACCCTGATTTTAATCCAATCTCGGTTACTTTTGCGTTATTTTTACGCAATGTCACTCTACCCCTACCCTTAAGTGTGCTCACCTTCCAAGCCGAAGGGAGTTAAAATTATACACAGAGAACATGTAGTGATATATTATGAATCTCATTCACCACAAAAAATATTTATTCGACACAAATATCGGTCGGTTAACATAATTGAAAATTTCTACCACGTCCACCCGCACCTCTGGGGTTTAAATGGCAAGTTTATTATCAGAATAACACAAAGTGATATACAGAACTCTGGATATGACTTCAATTTGGGTTGTATTAGTTAATTTCTTGTAACGCACCTCCAACACCACCGGTAAGGGTGCTTCTTTCCCATGCTGTAAGAGGTTTTAATTATACATCGATAAGATCGGAAGAAAGTCAATCAATCTCTTTGACCCCGAAAAATATTTATCCGACTCAAATATCGGCCGTTTTAGCCTGTTTGAATATTTCCACTCCCGTTCACATCCGCTTCAAGGAACAGGAGGCGATTATCACCCCGACAGTGTTGGTTTCCCGGTGGCAAAGAACACGTATACGAAATTTGGTGAAATTTTCTGCATGGGTGTATATTTGTATGTGGAACATACATACATACATATATACATAAAAATATACAAACACACTCCTTTATTTAAGTGACTAGCTGGGTAACCGGCCTTTCCCGAGTACTTATTTATATAACCCCGACAAATAATTTAATTATATATTAATCTTTAGTCAAGAAATGATTTAACCTAAATCTAACTGTTCCGTACATACTTTCGATCGATAGTGCATTACTTGAACAGCTATGAAATACATTGAATTTGACACAGATATTATGCACAACAAACATACTTATATTGATAATGTAAACAAATATTCGCCATATTTAGTCACTAATATGGCATGAAAATTAACTTCCATTTTCCGTATATATTTCGTATTGTTTTTTTTATAATCATTCGACGGAGTATTCCCAAATGAAAATATTTCTGCTCTATTTCAGTTCAGAAAAAGGAACTATTTCCTTTGTTCGTCGCGTAGTCACGTCTCACTCTCACGTGACGTCACGGTATCTTGGTGCGCAGTAATTTAACACAAAATTATGACGTTTTTTAATTATAATTCTTTCGATCTTTGTGGTAAGAGTTTCTCACCCCAACAGTTCCGTTTTCCGTGTTTTGTAGAATATGTGTACTGATTTTTGTTGCAATCAGTCCGCGCGTTTAAATTTGTATATTGTAATGCATTGAGGGAATGAATTGTAATGTAATGCATTGAGGGAATGCATTGTTTCAAAACAGCGCACATTTTTGTAAAGAGAATGCAAGTGGAAAGCAATTGCGGGTCCTGTAACGATGTGACAAGACGGAGCGGCAAGACATTTATCTCTGATTGGTGCTCTTGGCCGGCAGAGGAAGTCGTAATTTGTAAGGACGGATCCTGTCACGGTGTTACAGAGCGACGAGACATTTGTTTGGATGACGGGTCTGGGAGCAGAACAGGAAGCTGCCATTTGTTCTAGAGAGCGCTGGTCCGGTCACTTGTTGATTTGGGATCTGTGTGGAGAATCCGCAACGCAGAACGTGAGCGAGCAGCCGGTCCCAAAGTGGTTATGTTATGGCAGGCTATTGTCTCTGATGAATGACCTGTCAAGTGGCATATTTACTTGGGATTTGTAGGAAAGGACGGAAGGATGAGACAACAAGTCCAGAGTAATTGCGGGTGCAAAGTAATTGCAGGACCTGTGTCGATTGTCGGTTTTCGGACAAGAAAGAGCAACTGGCGAAAGGACTGCAGCTGCAATGACGTAAATCTCGGTAATGGAGATTCTGTCACCGCGAAGATGAGACGTGGGTCTTGGAACAAAAGCGAACGAGGAGGCTAAGAGTATAAATGCAAGCGATAAACTATTGTGAGTCAGTCAGCGTGGGAGAGGGATGCTGTGAGCATCGCGAGTATAGTCAGAATTGAGTCAGCGACAGTCAGAGTGGAGCCTGCGTGCTGTGTGCATCGTGAGTTGAGTTTGAGTCAGAGTTGGTCAGCGTTAGTCAGCGGCAGTCAGCAAAATTTATTCAACTATAAACATTTTTACATACAGAAGTTCTATCTGTATTAGTATGAGAATTTAACCTGTCTTCGATGGTAGGAGATCAAGATACAGCAACCGGCGTCGAGCAGTGTCACGACGAGCAACTGGGATATCTTCGCTGGGTATGGAGAACCAGCTATCGTCGAACCAGTAATATGTGTTAGAGCCAGTGTGTGTAAACGTCCAAGCTATAAAGTGCGTGTTTAATGAACGAGCCGAAGGTTCCTGAGAAACCGTGAGTTGAAATTTATGGTATTAACATGTGTAAACGTAATTAAAGGATAACAGTCAGATATCGTTCTCTTCTTTTGATAATAAAATAAACTCTTGTAAATTTATAAGCAATCTATAGAATAAGTTCAGTAATAAGTTTCGTCGATACTTTTGTTTAATTTAAAAGATAAATGTTAGGTTCTTTTAATATTTAAATTCTGTCCGTTATCAAACCCAGTAGAGACCCATGAGAGAAAGAGATCTTTTTATAATATTAAAATATTAAATGTATAATTGTAAATTCTGATAAAGTTTAATAAATTTGTTTGTTAAAGAAATGTAAATATTATTTTTTTTATTTCGACGCCATTATGTGGTTATTACAATATATTACCCGAGAATACATACAAATATACATATTTTTTATTATATACAAGATTAAATTGCAAGAATATTGAAAATTTATGAATTTATTTTATATATAATATTTTTTTAATTTTAAAACAGAATAACGGGAAATATGTTGTAAATTTGTGAAGTAAAACATATTTTCACCAAAACAAAATTTATTATAATAGAAACATAATGACCTGATTAAAGTTAAAATCTGATGAGAGTAAAAAAAGGTTCTGCGACTTCGTGGATATATTAAATAAAATGTTTATTTGTCGGTTAATGAAGGTCGTTAATTTATTTAATTAAAATTAAAATATTCATTTCTCTTTCATCATATGACAACATGGAACAATTATTATACACTCACTAGGCATACAAACGAACATATTTCTGAGAGGGGTTATTCTGTCGCAATTTTGTTTTCTGAGTATGTAGCAATAAAACCTGCATGTTTAAAATAGCAACACATAAATTTATTACCAACGAAGAATCAACTACTGTCGCTTTGTTGGAAAGGAACAGACACATAAAACATTGCGCTTAAGTGCGCACAAGGATCAAGCGATTTACTTCCGTTTCCTACGCAAGATTTAAGTCCTTACACGGGGACAATTTATCCGCCGCAGCTCCTCCGTATTGACATTTTTATACGAGCGTTATTTCTGTTGGAATCGCTGACTTCCACCTTAGTAAAAATATTACTTTTTCTCAATGCTAACTCACTCAGTAAAAAAAAATGACAGGATGCCTTGCATTTTTTCCCCATCTTCCATATTCATAGAATAATAAATAGCATAAGCGCAATTAAAGTGGAGTTCTCTCTATATTACATTTCTCGATAACGTTCCGAGAACCAATATTCATGTCGCAATGATCCGTCTCTAAAACGAATATTAATAAATGTCAGCACCTGGCTGCACAACCAAACCACGTACGTTCTCTGTGAGAAAGATTACCCTTTCACTGTCCTCGGAGAACAGAATAATTAACGTTTTTGTTTATTATAGAATATTAAAAATAAATTATAATAAAACATACTTGACGCTTCATCCCTAATGTTTTGAAAACCCTTTAGGTGTTGTAAATTTTAATTAAATGACAAATTTGTAATAAAAAATTACAAAAAAATTTGCAGTTATAATTTATAATATGGGTAGGAAAATTTTGTGTTACAAATTATCATGGATGTACAATTTTGTTTTCTTGGAACTATTATATGGAGAATTTATCATTAAATTAAATTTACAACACCTGAAGAGGTCCCAAAAAATTAGGAATGAAACGTCGTGTATTATTATAATACGCCAAAATTTTAATAATAAGACTAATAGACTGATACCAAATAAAACATTATTATCTACGTCATCTGTGGTGGAGGGGGGGGGCAGGGTAGGAAATTTCAAACATGTTAAAACGACCGATATTTGCGTGGAAGAAATATTTTTCGGACTCAATGATATTAATAGTATTTCTCCTAATGTTTTTTTTTATAATATCCACCCATTTTAACCTAGAAGGGGAGCAACCTTAGCGGTGGTGGTGGTGGAGGGGCGTAACCATAAAAATAAGCATGAACAGCTGAGATTGTAGTCGAATCCGTGGTTATGGATGTCGCTGACTTTAGTTACGACAACCCAGGAACCGCCGGGAACCGAACTAGTTTATAATACGATGAAAAAATTAAAGAATTTTTTTATTCTACTGTTTCTGTTTTATAAATTATCATTGCTGTAAAATTAGGTTTTCATGGTATTATTACATTGAGAAGTTATCATTTAATTAAAATTTACAACACGTGAAGGAGTGATGGGATGAAACGTCAAGAATGCATTAATAATTTCAAAATATCATAATAAATTAGTCTAGAAATAAATAATTGTTATTAATAATAAATATTTATCAGCGATAAAATAGGATTTCACGGGGTTGTCATTATTTCTGCTCTCACTTCAAGGAAGTTACAAGGGTATCAGAAACGTTATGTGATATTTAATGTATATTATGAAAATCATTAATTCCATTTATAGTAAAAGTGTGTATACTAAATCGACACTTACACATTTAAGAAATCTATGGAATAAGACATAATTAGCGACGTTAAACAACCTTTTCTTAAAAGTGCAGTATACAGACATTTTCAAAAAATGAATGATAAATTATATAAATATTATTGTATAACAGGAACTTTTGGCTTTGTCATAAGCCATATTTCTGTATAAAAACTTAAATTGAGAATTGAAATAATTTGTTGCCTTAAATTTTGTTTTATAATATGTGAGGAATAATAAAGGATTCTTCATTTAACAGACATTTATATAATTAAAATGAATATTAATAATAAGTTTGTGTTTGGTATTTAGTGTAATATTGCGTACCTGTTAAAACTGAGAGATCAAAATAAGAAGGATGTATTGGAATTTTAGTTCTAGCTAAGGTACGGAAATGAACAGGCTGTGGAGGGTCAGGACGAAGGAAAATTTAATGCTGGATCTTCTTCAGTGACAAAAGGAAGACTTCAGTAAAGGAAAATAATATAGTCATTAACGTGGGATTCTTGGTATCTATGTACCTCTCAGAGACATGTACAAGAATCAGAAAACTCTATTGAGTTCAAGAAAAGGTTATTATAAAAAGAATTATACCCAGTATACCTTACTCGAAGATGATTGTATAAAGACTGAAAACTAAGAGTGGCTCGGAAGTTGAAGAGAAAAAACCCCTCCCAAGTGAAAAGTATACTTTCAGAAGGCGGGGAACGAATCAGTGATTCAGACCAGACCATGTAATCTGTATAGGGAATCCTCCAAAACCGGTTCAAACGGAGTTTCGACCGAGGCAGCAACGTAACCCTAACCCGTCAATTTTCTGCTGGCCTAGCGTCGCAACTTGAAACTCACACATCCTTTCAAGCCCGAGGGTCATGATTTTCACAAATATCTCAGTTTGATAGCGGAATGAATATTGATTCCGCTAAGTATCTTAATAAGTTATAATTTAATTAAAACATTTTTTTATTTTAATGTAATAGAAATTTAGTTGCAGCAGGCGAAAATTTAATACGTTTCAAATTAGTCCCAGCTGCTGATGACGTAAAGATTCAAACAAACGAACGAAATTTGGGAACTCAAGATAATAAATATTAAGCTAACAAAACGAGTGACAATATATTTTGCTTTCGTTAATAAATTATGCTAATTTATTGAACTTTTTTGTCCATCAGTCGAGGCGTATTGCCAATCGATTTTGTTACACAGACTATGCACGCTTTATAGTTAATATAAAATATTTAGAAATTTTAATTTGTATACTTTTACCTATGAATAACGGCTGCTTTTTATTCTTCAAACTATTTAATCATCCACTGCTGTCAGCGTCAAGTTGTGTTCACTAAATTATTTACACGCTCCCGTCGTCACTGTTGTGCCATGTGCGAAAGTTCATTACATCGTGGGCTTAAACGCAGCCTGCGCCAACAAGGTGTCATCTTAAATTACTTTGCCACAAAGCCAAAGGTGACGGCGATGTCCGTAAGGTTAGTCAACAAGTGTACAAAAAATTAAATACAGTTTCAGAGAGAAGAAAATTTAATGAAGAACGCTTTCGCGTTTCTTGTGACACATAAAAGTGCCCGTGACTGTTTATAAGCAAAAAATTTAATAATTCTGAAGAACTATATACCAAAAAAACATTATTATATTAATATAAAACTATAACCGTCTTAAACCGTAACGAAGTACATTTGTTATAACTATTAATTAAGGCAGAGTATGATTATATTTGACATTATAATTCCGTAATTTTTTTTTGAGTGTTATCTGGCTATTTATTTATCTAATAAGTATACTTTTCCACAGACGTTTTATTTTGTAACTTCAATACATTAAATAACCAACTTTATGTTCAATTGTCTGATATATTACATTTTTGTTACGCTTAAATAGAGCAGAATAAATTTGTTTACTATTCAAGAATCGACACTGAGGGCTACAAAATTAAAATAACAGATTCAGGACGGAAAAATCTCGACCGTACCCGGGAATTTAACCGAAGACCTCCGTTTAGATTTTTAGCTACCTTCCTCTACTCTTCCGCATCCCCCCTTTCAAATCTCTTCCTATGCTATTACAGGGGAGTTTCCCAACGTGGATTACCCTCATGTAGCCTGTTGCTTTAAAAAAAAGTACATAGGTCTGCGAGGGCTATTCTCTCGCAGGCAGTACCTGCGACGGATGTTCTCTCGCAGGCAGAACCGTGTAGGAGAGATACGAAGGGGCTACCTGCGGGGATGTCTTTTCCTCTCCGTTTTTGAACTAAGGTTCCCACAAGCCGAGGCACCTCGGCCTGTACTGAGAGGTTTATGTTCCGGGGTCACGGACCTTGGGCATACGGTAAGAGTTCTCCGCTATTCCCATTGGGGCAAGTACCCAAAGCGCGACATAACTGATGCAGGTTTTCCTAGGGTTTGTCCTGCATTTCTTTACGCGAATGCCGGGTAGGATCATTAAAATATATCCTATTATTATATGCTATTAAAGGGGATTTGCCCAACGTGGATTACCCTCACGTAGCCTGTTGCCCTAAAAAAAATGAAACGTACATACTTTCGAACGATAGTCCATTAAGTTAACAGCAATAAAATGCATAGAATATTATTGCACCAATATACATCTGAATTTCTTTACGAATAAAATACTTAAATACACTTCTCCAGTATTTCAAGATACAATTGTCCCTCAGTCTTCAGAAATTGCGAAATATTAACTTTATGAAATTGTTAGCTGGATTCACAATGATAACAAATGGTCGCCATATTGGAGTCACTAATATTGTGACGGAAATTAACTTAAATTTTCCGAAAGGGTCGTAAAGTATTTCGTATTGTTTTCATCGTCATGCGATGTAGTGTTACTGGACAAATTTATACTGTTTATTAATATTTCTTCTTTATTTCATTACAGAAAAATGAATTATTTATTTTGTTCGTCGCATAGTAACGTCTCTCTCTCTCTCTCTGTTTCCCGACGTCACGGTCTATTGGCGCGAAGTAATTTAACACAAAATGATTATATATTTTTATTATAATTCTTGCATCCTTTAAGCTAGGGATTTTATAACCCCCACAATACCGTTTCTCGTGTTCCAATCTGTCCACGCGCTTAAATAGAGCAGAATAAATTTGTTTACTATTCAAGAATCGACACTGACGGCTACAAAATTAAATTAACAGATTCAGGACGGAAAAATCTCGACCGTACCCGGGAATTTAACCAAAGACCTCCGTTTAGATATCGGTGATCTAACCACTGAGCCGTCCGTGCCCATTCCGGTTCAGGTACGAGCGTCCTTATAACGTCCTGACCAGAAATAGTAAAAGAAAAAGAGAATATACTGCAACAATAGAGACTTGGATTGGTCTCAATAGCAGAGCGAAACTCTTATAAAATTTGTGTAAATAATTTGTATTAAACTCAACAACAGAAAAATATGCATGAACGTGGTTATGAAACTGAATTAAAGTAACGAATAATTTACGTCTGATTGAAAATAATGAATAAGAAATATAGCGAATTCAGACAAAAAAAGTGATAATATAAATACCACACAACGTTTCTGGGATCCTTGTAGCTGTGGTCAGGTGCGGAGAAGAGCCTAGAACGACACAGCTGCACTCGTCAGTTGACAAAACTCAAAAGTGACTACAACGCAACAACAATGGGAGAACCGACGGGCTGGTGTAACAATAAGGGAGCAACGACAATGGGAAAACAGAAGGTTTAGCGTAATAATAAGGGATCATAGTAATTACTGAGTTTCGTTGTGTCTGTTTGTACATTAATAGCTGTGGTCCTGATTTAATGTGAAGCGTCTCTGAAATGAGCCTGCAATTGTACCTGGTGTAATATAATAGTCTACACGTGCCCTCTTATCATAACGTCTCTTCAGCATAGCGGACCTAAGAGAGCGCAGCTGCAAGAACGCTGATGCAGTTAAATACATCACTTTAGATATAGTGAGTAACGATACGCACCAACAACATAAATCTTCAACCCCTTCCGCTTAGGCAGCTGTGAAAACGCTGCGTCTAATGAAGTCAGCATTTAAAGTGCCTTATGCAGACATGCACACGGCAGCAGAAATATTCCACCCTGTAAGAGTTCTCATTGGAGACTTAAAATCATCAGGGAGGGGGAAAGGAGTCTTCGAATTGTTCAGAGCTTCTAGGGAACGGCAGTCGTGATCCAACCTCCAGACGGGTTGGTGGCTCCTGGTGCTATCCGCCAGTTTGTCTTACTTTATTTTATTTCTAACTATTAAATCTCTTTATTCTTCATCAACTCTTATTTGACTGAAGAGCAGCGAAACACCAACCACTACGCCTAGGTTCAATTAGTTGAACCCGAACCCTCACGTTACCGACTCTCCTGTTTCCTGTTCTTAATTCTTCCTTTATCCTCTAGATCGGTAGCCAGGTGAGCTAACGGAGGTATAGATCGGTTGGTGAACGATCTATCTGGACTTCCCATTTCCAACTGCTGGAATGCTACATGTTCACAGTGCTGGATTGTTACATGATGGCAGTTTGGGATGTTACACTGGTGTCAACGTCTAAAATATTAGCATGTTTCCAATACAAATGTATGTTTAGAATTTATGATATGTTTGGAGACTACAGATTGTTTACCAATGGGAAGTTTGGTATTAGATATACGTTCCTTGATACGGGCATTAAGGGAACATTTTGTTTGCCCCATGTACCAGGATGAGGAAGAGATTTTGTAAAACAACACAATGTTTTCTGCAGGTGTCAAGTGGATCCTCGTGGTTATAATCAAGTAGGAAAGGGTATTAGTTGATCTGTAAATGATGGATATATGAATATTTGGATAAATTTGTGATGTAAAAATTTGAAAATAAGGGAGTGCGACAAAAAATTTGCCTGAGGTGTTTTGGGGACGAGTGACAGGATTTTGTTCAATCTGCTGTTTATGTGTTTAATAATAAAATTTAAAGGATACTCATTGGAGATAAAAATATTTAAGTTGTGTTCATGGAACTTGGGCTTAGAAAGTCTACCATAGCTCTCTCTTGGTTTGGAGGCTGATCAGAAAGATAGTTGAGAACACGTCCAGAGTATGAAGGTTTTCTGAACCAATTGGCTAGAATGGAAGTATTGTGAATGGATACTGTGACATCAAGGAAATTAAGAGAATGGTTAACATGGTGAGAACAAACAATTCGACCGGATCCCGGGACCTAAAACTCTGCACGTTAAATTAAAAGATTAAGATGGAAAAATCTCGACCGAATTTGATCCAAATACCTCCGCTAAGTATGCGGTGCTCTATCCACTGAAACGTTCAACAGCCCTGAACAGAAATAGTAAAGAAAAATATTCTGCAAACCTCGGAGACTTGAGGAGGAAACGCCTATAAAATTTGTGAAAAAAAACCTGTGACCTTTACCACATAAGCTACCGAAGACGACAATCGTTATATAAACACAATTGTCTTAATTAGACTTGATTACAGACTAATCTAAAAACTACCGGAGGAGTCTGCGAGGGCTATTCTCTCGCAGACAGAACCTTGTAGGAGGGAAACGAAGGGGCTACCTTCAGGGATGCCTTTTCCTCTCCGTTTTTTAACTACGTTTCCCACAAGCCGATGCACCTCGGCCCGTTTTGAGGGGTGTACGTTCCGGGGTCACAGACCTTGGGCATACGGTAAGAGTTATTCACTGTTCCCATTGGAACAGTCGGCCAACTGACTCCAAAACTGGTCGAGGAACTGAGAAGGGAATGCTGCGTCCCCTCAGCAAACTCTACTCCCGCTATCGGAAGGGCGTGGGACAAGTACCCAATGCCCGACCTACTTGATGCTGGTTTTTCTAGGATTTCCCTGCATTACTTTTAGGCAAATGCCGGGAATGTTCCTTTAATTATAACCCGGGGGCGCTAGTTAACCCTTGGCTACCTTCCTCTACCCTTCCGCATCCCTTCTTTCAAATCCCTTCCTATGCTATTAAAGTTGAGTTGCCACCATGTGGATTAACCTCATGTAGCCTGTTGCCCTAAAAAAAACTAATCTACAATAAGGAAGCATTTTCTCGCAGGTGAACCTTCCCAAAGAGCTCTGGCGGAGGCTACCTTTGGGGATGCCTTCTCATCTCTCTGGTTTTTTAAACTAAGGTTCCCACATGCCGAGGCACCTCGCCCTGTTTTGAGAGTTGTATGTTCTGGGGACGCAGACCTTGGGCATACGGTAAGATTTGTCCCTTATTCCTATTGGAATAGTCGGCCAGCTGCCTCCTAAACAGGTCTAGGCACGGCAAGGGGAAAGCTGCAACCCCACAGCTAATCCCTCTCCAGCCATCGGAAGGGCGTGGGACAAGTACCCAATACCCGACCTACCTGATGCAGGTTTTTCTAGAGTTTTCCCTGCATCACTTTAAGGTGAATTTCCGGGTAGGATCGTTAAACCATAGCCCGGGCGCCCTTGTTAACCCTTGACTACCTTCCTCTACCTTTCCGCATCCGCCCCTTTTAGAACCCTTCCTATGCTATTAAAGGGGAGTTGCCACCAAGTGGATTACCCTCATGTAGCCTGTTATCCTAAAGAAAAACCTTATCTACAATAAGGAAAAGTTCTCTCGTAGGTGAACCTTCCCAACGAGCTCTGGTGGAGGCTACCTTTGGGGATGATTTCACATCTCTGGTTTTTTGAACTAACTGTTTTAAGAGGTGTATGTTCATGGGTCGCAGACCTTGCGCATACGGTAAGAGTTGTCCGCTATTCCTATTCGAATAGTAGGCCAGCTGCCTCCTAAACAGGTCAAGGCACGGCAAGAGGAAAGCTGCGTCCCCACAGCTAACCCGTCTCCCGCCATCAGAAGAGCGTGGGAAAAGTACCAAATGCCCGACCTACCTGATGCAGGTTTTTCTAGGGTTTTCCCTGCATCACTTTAAGGTGAATTTCCGGGTAGGATCCTTAAATCATAGTCCGGGGGCACTAGTTAACCCTTGACTATCTTCCTCTACCCTTCCGCATCCCCCCATTCAAATTCCTTCCTATGCTTTTATAGGGGAGTTGCCACTATGTGGATTACCCTCACGTAAAACTAATCTACAATTTACTAAATAAAATCCTTTCACGGCCTGAATTTATGACATTAATAAAGGATGGATGATTATTAAAAAATATATTACGACTTATTGGGCCAAATATATTTTATAATTGATTATAAATGGATAAATATATTCTGCTTGTAAAATAAGCAGCTTAAGTATTTAAATATATTATACTCTGTTTAACACTTTCGGATAAGTGGAATGCAAACGGAAGTCTGCTAAGCAGCGGGTGTGAATCCGTCGCGTCGTCGTCACCTGAGCGGAAGCCACGGACAGACGGACGGACGGGGACCGTCTCTGCCTCCTTCCCCTTGTCAACTTGATGTGTCGGCCATACTTCACCGACTCTCGCGACGAGAGAAGAAATTTGAGGTCGTGGCGCTAAAATTGGGTGCTATACGTCTCCCGGAGTCTTGGCTGCAATAACGTGGGAAAGAGTCCGAGGGCGGAGATTTACGCAACCATGCGGGGAGGCGGCGGGGGCGCGCGCCCTAAATCAACAGTCGCTCGTTATTATATTTCTGTCGAACAGAGTTTGGAATTCGCTCGGAACATTTAACAACGGAAACTGACTGTCGAGTCTCACGGCGCCCTGTGAATAACGACAATAATGACCGGGGCGGTTCTCACAGAAGAGCAGAGTTGCTGCTGGCTTAATTCAGGGAACTCACTGTAACATTCTCCTACAGGAACAGGGGATTTTGAAGCTCACATATTAAGCGATTCTCATAATAGATAAATACACAACTTTCCTCGTCTCTATGCTGATTGAAGTGTAGCCGCTAGGTAGAATAATCGTTTTGTATGCAAACATCCAAGGAAAAACAAATCTTAGTCGAGATTGAAGAACTAATGTTTCTGCTGTAACCTTATTTGTGGTCTGCTTGATATATTAATTAAGAGTTGAGTTCATATATAAAATTGACATATAGTTTCAGGACCAATTTTCGTATCCTCTGTGTTTACATAAGCGATATTTAAGAAAAAAACGTCAATTTGTCATTAAAAAAACGTGTGTTGTTGACATTAAACAAATATTTACAATATTCCGACGTTTATTCATATTTTGGGACAACACCAGGTAATAGGAAGAAATGAATATCGGTTTAAAACCGTCATAAGACGCAGTCCATCACTAAGAAATTTATTTACGAGTATTACCTGAATTATTCCTCCCAAAAAAGTGGACGAAACGTCGTAATATCGTAAATTTTTGTTCAATTTGAATTATGCCAGTTTTAACGAGGAGTCGTTTCATAAATTTTATATATATAAATATATTTTCCAGCCCAGTAACTTTGAGATGCCACAATAGTCGTTGGAGTCTCTGCTGCACGGCCCAATATCCGCTGGGTTTAAAGAATGGATTTCTTTGCTGGGTTGCTTCTTATCCTCAAATTAAATTCATGGCTTCTAATTTTAAGACAAGCGTTATTTAAAAACCGATTTAAAATGACCAATAAGTTATGAATCATGATTAATTGTCTGCATTGTATTTTTTATTACGTTTTATATTATAATATATTATTTAAACCACCTAAATTATTTTATACTAGCCAGGTGTCATGCCTTGTCCGTGTACATATTTATATAAACACAAAAAAGGGTTTAATTTTACATTAACCTTCAGTCAAGAAGTGATTTAACCTAAATATAAATGTTTTTATTTCCCGAGACACCTCCCTGTTTTGAGAGGTGTATGTTCCGGTGTCGCAGACCTTGGCCATACGGCAAGAGTTGTCCGCTATTCCTATTGGAATAGTCGGCCAGCTGCCTCCTAAATAGGCCAAGGCATGGCGAGGGGTAAGCTGCGTCCCCACAGCAAACTCCTCTCCCGTCATCGGAAGGGCGTGCGACAAGTACCAAATGCCCGACCTACCCGATGCAGGTTTTTCTAGGGTTTTCCCTGCATTTCTTTAGGCGAATGCCGGGTAGGATCCTTAAACCATAGCCCGGGGGCCCTAGTAACCCTTGGCTACCTTCCTCTGCCCTTCCGCATCCCCCCTTTCTAATCCCTTCCTATGCTATTAAAGGGGAGTTGCCCAATGTGGATCACCCTCAATAGCCTGTTGCCCTAAAAAAAACGAGAAACCTCCCTGTTTTGAGAGGTGTATGTTCTGGTGTCGCAGACCTTGGGCATACGGTAAGAGTTGTTCTCTATTGCTATTGGAATAGCCGGCCTGCTGCCTCCTAAACTGGCCTAGGCATAGCGAGGGGAAACTGCGACCCCACAGCAAACCTCTCTCCCGCCATCGGAAGGGCGTGGGACACGTACCAAATGCCCGACATACCTGATGCAGGTTTTTCTAGGATTTGTCCTGCATTCCTTTTAGGCGAATGCCGGGTAGGATCCTTAAACCATATCCCGGGGGCCCTAGTTACCCTTGGCTATCTTCCTCCACCCTTTCGCATCCCCCCTTTGAAATCCCTTTCCTATGCTATAAGAGGGGAGTTGCCACTATGTGGATTACCCTATACATAGCCTGTCTAAACCCCCCCCCCCCGAGACACCTCGGCCTGTTTTGAGAGGTATATGTTCTGGGATCACAGACCTTGGACATCCCATTGGAACAGTCGGCCAGCTGCCTCCTAAACTGGTCTACTCACGGAGAAGAGAATGCTGCGTTTCCACAGCAAGCTCCTGTCCCGCTATCGGAAGGGCGTGGGACAAGTACCCAATGCCCGACATACCTGATGCAGGTTTTTCTAGGGTTAGTCCTGCATTTCTTTACGCGAATGCCGGGTAGGATCCTTAAAACATAACCCGCGGGCCCTAGCTAACCCTTGGCTACCTTCCTCTACCCTTCCGTATATCACCTTTCAGATCCCTTCCTATGCTACTAAAGGGGATTACGTGGATTACCCTCACGTAGCCTGTTGCCGTAAAAAAAAGGAAACGTACATATTTTCGATCGATAGTCCATTAAGTTAACAGCAATAAAATACATGGAATATTATTGCACCAACATACATCTGAATTTCTTTACGAATAGAATACTTAAATACACTTCTCCAGTATTGCAGGTTATACATGCCCCTGAGTCTTCAGAAATTACGAAATATTAACTTTATGAAATTGTTAGCTAGATTCACAATGTAAACAAATGGTCGCCATATTGGAGTCACTAATATTGGGACGGAAATTAACTTAAATTTTCCGAAAGGGTCGTAAAGTATTTCGTTTGGTTTTTATCATCATTCGATGTACTGTTACTGGACAAATTTATACTTTTTATTAAGTGAAAATATTTCTTCTTTATTCATTACAGAAAAATGAATTATTTATTTTGTTCGTCGCGTAGTAACGTCTATCTCTCTCTCTCTCTCTCTCTCTCTCTCTCTCTCTCTCTCTGTGTGTGTGTGTGTGTGTGTATGTTTCCCGACGTCACGGTCTATTGGCGCGAAGTAATTTAACACAAAATGATTATATATTTTTATTTTTATTATAATTCTTGCGTCCTTTAAGCTAGGGATTTTCTAACCCCCACAATACCGTTTCTCGTGTTCCAATCTGTCCACGCGCTTAAATCTGCTTAGTGATTAACATAAATACGTACATACAAACATACACCATTTTTATTATATAGATAGATGGACGTATGGAATTTTTTCGTAGGAATTAACGAATAACCCAAATATATTTATAAAATATTAGACTTTGATAAATACATTTAATCAATTTGTAAAAAACAAAATGGGAATTTTAAGATGGTATCAGATAAAATAAGCTGTAAAATAATTTCCGTCCAATTAAATATAAACTTATTTTTGATTAGGTCACCATTAAAACAGCTGGAAAAGTCTCTAACAAACCCAAAGTAGTTAGTAACAATTTTTTTTTCCGTGGTGTGGGGCTGGAGCGGTGAAAAAATATAGATGCTGTGGCCACATTATACTCACTCCGTGACACACTCGAGCGGAGCACAGAACTTGTCTTCATTTTAAGAGTTGTTGCAGATTTAAAAGCGTCATTAAAGGAACGCTTAATGAGGTCCATAAATCGAGAGGAGGGTGGACCCCTGAAAAAGAGAGAGACGGACGGGGGAACGCCGTGGTGAAATATTGTTCATTACATCGCAACTTTTCCCTTGGCTGCGAGGTCCACTCCTAATACTGGAGCACATTTGTCATCGCAACTCCGAATGAAGATGGCAGCTCATCAACCGGAGATTGATGAGTTCTACTCTTTCTGTTGTTTTTTTAATGGATATCACATTGAATAAAATATTTTTGGTCTTCTCGGTACGAAATAATCCTAGAATAACACAGTCATTAAACAAATTTCATATTTTCGTATGTTCCGAAGCTTCAAAACATCTAAGACTAGTTAAAACAGGAGAGCAGTAATAAAATGAATGAACCGTTAAAGAATCTTATTAATTTTTCTACGGGAGTTATAAATAAGAATGGCGGAGAGATAGTAAAATTTTAGCACAGTTCTTCCAGGAGTCTTAAGAGCTTTAAGAGTTACTATCGGTACCGTGCCATAATCATACGAGAAGACTTGGGGAATACAAACTATACAACAAAGCCCTCGAAAAATATAAAGTCGCAATTAAAAACAATCTTTGAAGCTTCAAATGGTTTGTTGTTTCCTCTATCCATACAGTCCGCATAGATAAATATTAAACTCGTACTTTTAAAATCGTACTTTATTTTTACTGAAATACATACCACAATGAAATTAATTTAGAAAATCCTAATGTTGAAAATTATGAAAAATAAAACGCCTGTGTTAAAATTATACTAATTACATAGTGAAGCAAAGAGAATTAAGTGATCAGTTTCGTCAGGTGATTTAAGAAACGAAGGATCCACGGAAACGAAACAGAAAACCATCAGGAATTGCACAATTGTCGTGTGGTTTTTACTTTATAACTAAATTTTGTATTTTATTTGGCTAAATCGTTATCTAGGTATCCTATTCGACAAAAAAATTAAATATTTTTAAAAAAAGTCTAAGTAAAATTTAAATATATTGTAGTAATTGGTAATTAAGATATTGTTCTAATTGGAAAGTTGGATTGTAGAGGACTCATTATTAGTGGATATAGAGCGGACGCCGCAACAATCCGGCAAGGCAAAGAAAACATTGTTGAGGTTCCACGCGCTCAAAATCTACGAGACGAAGAGGACAGTCGGGCAGTAAGCAGCGAGGAGAAAAGACCAAAATTCCAAGGCATAAAAATTTGAACAGTACAGTCGGTCAGCAGACAGCGAATAGAACGGACGAAAAGAACTCATTGAAAGTTTTACAGTCGGCAGTCAGAACGAAAGATTGTGACCCAGTCACAAACATTCTTTCAGTTATTAAAAAGTAAAGCAATATTCAGACAAACCAATGAAGTCCATTGTCAACTAAAGCCACGAGCTCTACAAATCCAGGTTGCAGTAAAGCATCGAGAACCAACCAATTTGTGTTAAACCAACTAACAAACAACGCCAATTAGAGTCTGTGAGAACTTAGAATCAGTGATGTCCCCAAAATTGTGCACGAAAAACTAAAAATGAGACCTGGGCGGCCGTAAGTAGAGAAAACTTTAAAATAATTTGTAAACCGTGTTTAAAAGATAAAAGTCAGATCGTTCTTTAATTATTTAATTATCGATAAAATGAGATCGTTAACTCTTGATAAATTGAAATTGTTAAATTCAATCTTTAGTATTATTTCTTCCGCAACAAATTTTGTCTATGTTCAGACGCTTTCATTTCCATAAAAAGTAATTTTGATTATTTAAATTCAGATCAAGACCCTGAGATCCCAAATATTTTGTGTATTTTATAATTGTTTTAAATTTGGCACAATAAATTTTGTTTGTTCTTTAAAGTTATTAGTGTATTTCATTTAAGCCATATTCATAATATTATATTTTAAATTATAACAATATATTGTGATCACTTTTTTTATATCAAAGTTTTTCCTTGTTAGATTATCTATAAAATTTTTATTCTTATCCAAATAACGCTAATTAACACACATTTATATTCTTTCAATCGTTATTTAGACTTTTATGTGAATGATCTTAAATTTCCCTTAATTTTATATATTTTTCGTCACAAGTGTGGGTTTTCAGCTTTGCAGTTAAACAAGTTTCTAATATAAAATTATGTTTTTTTTTGCTTCATAAGGGGTGTTGGATGTTTCCATAATTCTACCCTAAGATACCAGCGAGAAATTATTTTGTAATCTGACTACATACAATTATAATTTGATATTCAAAAAAAACTTGTAATAAATTGGTTTATAAAAATATTTTTAAAAAACGTATTTTTGTCAGTAAAATGTAAAAAAAAATTATCAAAATTTTATGAAATATCAAGGATACTGATATAATAAAAATCAGTTTCTGTAAAGGTGTTCTTCATATTTATTTCACTAAATTGTACCGTTAATAATCCGAAAGAGTTGTAACTAATTTTACGTAATTTCACATCTGAGAAAAGCGACAAAAATTGAATCAATGGGCAAACGTATGTCAGTAAATTATGTTTATTAACAAAAAAATTAAATATACTGGTGCCTTGTCCCTTTTTAGTACCCCTTCAGATTTAATCTGTAATTTAAAAATTTATTACGTAAGCAAATAAACGTAATTTGTCCTTTGATTTTTCACCCCATTTATAGATTTATTTGTTATTGTTATTTTATTACTATCATTAGTAAAGAATTACTCTACTTTGAAACACAAATAAGCTATGATAAATTGATGAAAACTAGTTTCCTCGTGTAATCCTAAAAGAATATATTAATATGAAACCAATAAATTTTATATATTCCATTATAAAATAATATAAACTCGTGAATAAAATTATTATGGTTACAAAAAAATTATTTTAATTTTTAATAGGCATAATAATTAAAATCGGTTACTTTAACACCAGAACAGTGCCATGTATTTTATTCAACTGTTCTAAATATTTTGCATCTGTTTTAAAAGTTTTCGTGACCGATGGAACTGGGACGATTTACTGGGAAAGTATTGAAGGTAAGGATTTACTCGCTTTTTCTCTCAAGGGATGAATGTCAAGCTTTCTATCACTTTAATGGAAAAGGACCTCAAAGTGCGGTTTTAAAAGCATCCTCAGTGGTAAGCCGCTCCTCGGTGTAATTACACAGCCAACAAAATTTATATATATATATATATATAAATTTTTTTGGTACATAAACATGTGCAAATATGTTTCTGATTGTGATTAAAAGGAATGTGTCATCAGGAGTGTAAGCCGCATGGAAGCCAAAAAAAAATTATGAGGTTCGCGAGTAGAAAAATATGAGCCCGGGCGATGTTTAATTAAGCATCACTTTGTGTACGAGATTACAAACAACTTTTTCTCTTCTGTATTGCATCTCAGTGTGATTAAATAAAATTCGGGATTTTGTGTTTCCCAGAGCATGTATTGAACAGCTGATATTTTTTTTTATATTTCAATAAAACGTATCTTCTGCTACAAGCCCTTCTATAGTGCTGTGTCTTGTAGGTTGAAACTAGGGTATTTTTGGTAGCTTCATCACAATTAATAAATTATTTTCTCCTGTAAATAATACATTATATTTCAGGAACAAGTGACTGATATATTGTAGAATATTCTAATTTAAATTCAATTATATTCAATTTTATATTTTTGAAATATTTAAACACGACTGATTTTTTAAATTAAATTTACTGCCATTGTTTCAACCCCCAGTCTAGCTTGGAATCAATTGATTTCCAGAAATTTCTATATATTATAACTGATTGGGGTTTAGTTAAGCACGGAAAAATTATAATCACTTAAATAAGTATAAAATGCCATTTTTTTAAATCTAGAATTAAATTTAAATTATACAGGAAATATAGTTCTATATAAGATTTAATAATTTTAACTACATATTATGTATTTTTATTTTCGGTTTCCATCCGAAAAATTATATTATATATTTTTTATTATATATATTTTTATTCCTTTTGATTAATATTCTTTAAATTAAATTTTTAATAAATAATTACTTGTGGAAACTTTGAAAAAGCTTTGATTCTCTATGTTTGTAATTGACCTTTACTTGTTACCAATATCCTATAAATAATGTCAGTAATAAATAAAAACATTTAAAGGTAAATTTAATTTTATGTACTGCGTCATCTATCGTAAAATCAACAAAGTTTATCGATCGGAAATTAATATACAAACTGAGAATAATTCTATCCGTTTCTAAAAATGTTCCATTTAGAACAAAATGAGACAGTACAATACTCGTAATTATACACGGAAATGAAATAAAAATATTATTATAAAAATTTTATTTTTGTAAGGGTGCACTTTTAATTAACTCTGTTTCACATTTAATGAATAATATAACTCGAGAAATTATAACGTATCATCCTCATAAAAAATTTTATTTATCAAATTTATTTGATTCTGGTGACTTAAGAGTCTTTGATTTTTGTATATTAAACTTAGGGTCCAACCTCAGTAAAATTAAACCCTGCTTTTTTAAAGCATGTATCGATTGAATTATTTGTCTTTAAAGGGAGGGGGGGGGGAAATTTCAAAGTGAAGTGGATTTTCTCTAATTTTTTTTTTGTTACCGATCTCGAGCTTATTTCGTTTCAGTCGTAAAAACCGAGTGAAGCTAGCTTAAACAAGTTATCTCCCCGTCCATCTCAAGTTCTTTATGGGTCTGTAATCTGAAACGAACATCTTCGTCCTTCTTTGAGATGTCCTCGGTCGCTTATGACCTCCCACCCCCCCACGAGTACTTAACCGTTAGCTTTCGTAAACAAGTTTCGTGAAATTTTAGAAGATCAAATGTGTATTGTGAGTTTAAGGTTGAGAATTATCGGAGAGTCAAAACGTCTCAGTGTCCCTGAAGAAGTTTTATTTTTGAACAGAGTGGTTTTGAAATTAACAGCTAAATTTTCTTGCGATTCTTCCCGGAAAAGAAAATGTATGAAATATTTCTTTTGGTTTTTCAATACTACAACGTTAGTGATTAGCCATGTAAGGTTTTGGAATATATAAACGGATTCCTGGGGTAAATTTAATGCTGATAATTATATAAAAAAAATGGAAATAAAACTCTGAAAAACTCATACCTCGAAGTCTTTACACATATATTATTTATTTAATACATCATAGTTTATAAAGAAGTAATTTCGGATTATTACCACTGAAAGTGCTCTATTGCTCAAAATTGTGGATCAATTTAGTGAAGTCCTGTCTCTAATTTTGTTACAGATGCTTTATTTAATTTTCTTCACTATCAGATTCTGTTTGGTTATTGTAAAATGTTTCAATGTGTTGCAGGTGGCGTAACACTCGAACTAAATGTGTCGAGAATTATTAGCAGCGAATTTTTACGACTCTGAAAGGAAATAACCGGGGACGAGAGTCTAATAGAAGTATCAGGACTCTTCTAAAACAAAATAAAAAAAATTAGGATTATATCACATGTTTTTAGACTTTGGTGAACGTTTATATCAGACAAAACCACATAGTTAATTAAATAAATTTATTAAAAAGCCTTCTACCACAGAATTTATCTTTCTGAAAGTGAAATGACCTTTGAAATTAAATAAACACAGATTTCGAAGAATAATTCAATTAAAACACGCGGGGAGGGGGGGGGGAGGTTTCATTCGATCATAGTCGACAATTTTGTGTTTATTTTTGCGTTGTAGCAGGCAAACTGGTACTAATTAATCTGATTGAATTATTCCATTAACATTTAATTTAAAAACAGGATCAAATTAAAGTAAAATGTGGTTGAATTAAATTCTTTAAATAATATTTGGCGAGCAAATAAATTTGTTATATTTATCGTAATTAACTTCAAGCTACCTCCAATTTACAAGGTTATATACGAGTATATATATAATTAATTTGAATAATTATAGAATAACATATATTATTATAATATTATAATTTATCCTTACCTGCTGTATTTCAGGAGTGATTTGTAGCAATCCGAATATTAACATTATTTCAGAAATTTTGACTTTAAATTATGTTTAAAAATCTGAAATCCGAGAAAGGACTAAGCTTAAATTCGATGGTAAATTTTAAGAAGTGTCCTAAAAAACCACCAAACCGAGTTATAGTAACTTAAAATAAAGGTTATTTTTATGTAAATATTACTAAGGTTGGATATTATATGAGATAATTAAATTTAAATATACGTATATATGGTACAAAAGGAATTGTAAATTGAAAAAAAATGGTTTAATAATGAGAAAATGATTAAAATAAAAAATATTGCTGAGTATATAAATTACAAAAGGAATTTTAAATTGTAAAAAAATGGTTTAATAATGAGAAAAGGATTAAAATAAAAAATATTGCTGAGTATATAAATTACAAAAGGAATTTTAAATGGTAAAAGAATGGTTTAATAATGAGAAAATGATTAAAATAAAAAATATTGCTGAGTATATAAATTAAAAAGGAATTTTAAATTGTAAAAAAATGGTTTAATAATGAGAAAAGGATTAAAATAAAAAATATTGCTGAGTACATAAATTACAAAAGGAATTGCAAACGGTGAAAAAATGGTTTAATAATGAGAAAAGAATTATAATAAAAAATATTGCTGAGTATATAAATTACAAAAGGAATTGTAAATGGTAAAAAAATGGTTTGATAATGAGAAAAGGTTTAAAATAAAAAATATTGCTGAGTATATAAATTACAAAAGGAATTGCAAATGGTAAAAAAATGGTTTAATAATGAGAAAAATATTAAAATAAAAAATATTGCTGAGTATATAAATTACTAATTGTTAAGTAAGCAATAACTATGGGGGAAGAAACTGTACTGAAATGTGATTGGTTGGTCAGCGATTCGCATATTGTATGTAAAGAAATGAAGTTGTCTGCTGTAACAGGTACGTTTCAAAATTTGTTATATAGATTTTTCAAAATGCATATATATTTCAATAGATGTCTACGCATATAAAAAAGCCGAAAGGTTTTGTATTTAAAAATTTGACGACGTAAGAATAAACGATTCTTTTTTATAATTTGAGAACCCTTTCGTTAAGTTTTTGATTATATTATTAGATAAATAAATATTTGAGTTTGTGATTAAGAATCAAACTGATGTCATGGGACCTGATGCTATTTCTAAGCCACACAAAACATTTAATGTCACAAAGTCCGATATAATAGTTGAGTGAAGTAAATTAATTCATATGGATTTATAAACTTATATTTGACTAGTGTTTCACTTCTTGTGTGTAGCCGAACCTTTTGTTTTTAATTTTCAGACCACGTGTACCAAACTTGTGAATGGAGGTGTCTTATAACCGGCATTGCCAAACTACCACCCTCCAGTTGGATCATCACCTCCAGGGGACACTCCGGATTCCAGCGGCGACAGTCGGGCTAAACTTTCACCCTCTGTTTGTGTCCGTGAGATGATCTGCGTTTCTGAACGCCCCCGCACGCAGTTCATCATGGGGCAGCAGCACTCAATAGCAAAGCGACGCGCTCCTGGGGGCGACAACAGCAATTAACCCCTCTCTTTCACCCTCGCCTCTCCTCGCGGTCACGGACCCAAAAACGGCATTAACTGCGCACTACCTGTTTTATGGCGCCGTAAATTCGTGTTACCACGAATCCCATTAGTTCACAGCTCGTTGTGCCGCCTGTAGTCTGAACGGGATTCGGAAAAAAAAAATTTTTTCCCCCCCTCTGTTAAAAAAGTCATTGCGGGATATTAAAGAAAGAGGAACCGACATCGTTCATATATCCTTCCGATTTGGTATTATCCTGAAATTGGGGCCATTTACAAGCAAGAATATTTAACACAGTGGTCGGAAAACTGATGGGGTGAATTACACTAGAAGGCCCTTTTAATTCTATGTTACCCAGAAAAGATTAATATATGTAATTATTTCAGAAATATCTGTAACCATTTTAACACTACAGAATTTCCAAAAAAAATAATTAGAAATTATCTAACGTCATATTTAGTTTAAACAATAGAACCAACAGTCTGATAGTCAGAAAAATTTAATTATTCTATTTTAAACGTAATGTATATCAAACACGTATTTCGTCCCTGATTGCAGATCCTCAGCTCTATGCCTGTATTTTATTATAAGAAAATTTTTAATGTACTGTATGTTCCAAACGAAAAAATAAATGTAATCTGAAGATATCCAAATCAGGGACAACACGTCATGTTTAATTTATATTATTTTTAAATAGAATAATTAAACAAAAATTCTGGCTGTTCTTTGCATTATCTTTAAATACACTCAAAATCTGTCGGACTCAGAACTAAAAAAAAGTATTCGATCTTCATGAGTGAGTCACGCTTTTTAATTATATAAATAAGTAGCCTAAAAGAGACCAAAATTAAGTTCTATGTTAAATAACAAACAACGTTTCAATCAAACTTGTTGCTTTCGTCAGGTGATTAAAATACCCACAAGAGCCGTAAGAACGACACATGCACAAAATTTTATTTATCTAATTTTTATACTTTTAACACAGACGTTTAGTATATTTAATTATTGTTATGCCATTTAAATTTAAATTGAATGTCTTCTGATACAGTTCGTTTCAATAAATATTCTCGAAACGGTTTCAAGACTAAATAATTTTCTTTATACTTTCATAATAAAAAGTATCGATTTTGAAGGCAGTTGTAGCGTGGTTAAAATTAAAACCGCGAGGTATCTTGCAAAAAAAAAATTAGCACAATTTCATAAACCAGCCAACATGTCAAAATCATTTTATTGAAATAAAAACTGGCATATTTTTTTTAAAAAATAAAAATTATCACTACGTGTTGTTCTTTTGCTTTTTGGATCCTCTTCAGATGAAAATATGAAACAAAAATCCGTATTTCGTTACAGAGATCAAATTACTCAGATTTGAGGATTTATTAGGGATGTGAATGTTTGTTTTTAAATTCAGGGGTTTTTGGTTTTTTTGAAAAATATTTCTCAGGTATATTAATTTTTTTTTATCAAGTACTGTATGTACCATATGATTGAATTTGAAGGATCAGGGAAACGCAATTGTGATCCAGTTGCCAAAAGAATAAGGGATGATATCAAATAACTGCCAAATATTGAAAACGCTGTATTCCTGTGGATAGAAAATATTTTTCATTCTACAATAATTTTTATTACTTTAAAAACATTATGATAAAGAAAGCAAATTTTTATCTTGGACGTGTTCACGATTTTCTCATGTAACTGCTAATTATTTGTTCGACGAGTGAAAATCCCCGCTTACTACGAAGCGCAATTAATTGGTACTAATTATTCCTCAAGATCAACGCAGTCTATCACGTGGTCTGGTTCCACTGGAAGGGATTCAACAGTAATCAATACGCATTAATGGATTAGGGGATACAGGGCAGGATGAAGCTACGATCCGAAGACCATGGAGGTCAACCAATTTAACACACAGCCCCGTGGCCGACGTCGTGGGATATTCAATCCTGATTGAGTGCAGTACAATGTACGGATGTTTGAAATATAACTATAAATGCTTCATTTTTCTTAATTTCTCTTGGCAACTTGGATCAAGTGTAATACATTGGAAACATCTCTTTCAACTAATACGTTTCTCTGTCTTACAAAACGTATTGTCTCTCGCTAAGAATTCCTTTAAAAGCTCTGTTATTCTTTAAACTTTTTAATGTAAATGAAAAACCAGAAGTATATCAAATTAACGGGAAAAGGGACTGCAAGATAAATATATTCATGGTACTGATTCAAATTCAGAATTTAAAATAAAGTCCCTTAGATTTATGACCTGACTTTTAAGGGAAATCATAAGAAAAAATAATTGAAAATTGATTTAAGAAGGACTATATAGCCCTTATATTTTGATAAAAAAATTTCTTAACGTGACTTCTGATCATTCTCACTTTATTTACAACTTTGAATTCGATCCCCATATTTGACGTCATTCTTCAAAGCTTTAATTACTGGCCTCGTATTTGAGGTTATATAATACAGAAAATATATTAAAATGGCACAAAGAGTCTCTGGACTTTCAGATAAATAATATGAAATTTTATAAAGGTCATAAAAACACATCCTGTAGCCATTATTTTAATAAATAAAATATCACAGATGTAATATTGATGTTCGCTTCTATTCTCTTGTGTGATTTTTACAGGTGGATATAACGTCATGATTTAAAAATTCTCTTAATTACATGTGACATTTTAAGCATTAAATAAATATTAAATGGATAAATTTTAATTCTGAAAAATACGGTTGCCATTTATATATGTAACTAGCTGGGTGCCCGGCGTTGCCCGAGATGTCATTTATCCATAACCCCCGATACACTCCAATTTCGTTTCTCAGTTTGTTATAAATAGTCCCAGCAACATCCATAACCCCGATTTGACTCAAATCTCGGTTGATTTGTCGTTAATGATATGAAACGCCCCTCCACCCCCACACCAAAGGGTGCTCCCATCGCATGCCGAAAGGGGTTGAAATTGTACACAAACAACATCAGTAGAAATACAATCAATATAATTAACCCTGAAAAATATTTATTCAACGCAAATACCTGCTGTGTTTGCATGTTCAAAAATTTCTACCCCACAATCCCTGCATCTGAGGGGTAAATGCCAAGTTGAATGTCATAACTAAGCTCAGTGACATCTATAACATTCGATTTGACTCCAATTTCGGTTGAATTCGCGTTATTTTCCTGTAAAGCATCTCCACCTCAAACCCTAAGGGTGCCCTTTCCCCAGAGTGTAGAGGATGAAAATTAAATTCAGAAAAAATCGGTAGAAACCCTGTCAATATCTCTGAACCTTAATGATTTATCCGACTGAAATATCGACTGTTTTAGAATGTTTAAATATTTCAATCCCCGTTCACCCCCGTTTCTGGGGGTGGTAGGCGCGTCTCACCCCGACAGTGTTTGTTTCCTGGTCGCAAAGTACACGTGTACGAAATTTGGTGAAATTTGCTACATCGGTGTAGATTTGTATAAGGAACATAAAAATAAATAAATAAATATATATATATATATATATATATATATATATATATATATATACAAACACTCTGCTTTATTTATTAGATACAGAGAGTAAAATTAGTAACGTAAAGAGTGTTGCCTCACAAGGGACATTACCTAAAGGGAAGTGTGTTTTACAACAACCGGCCACAATCTTTCTTCTCCTTCCTACTTTCCCGAAGCAACCCTAACATGTTGCTGGGTGGACACGCTTTGTTAACTGTACACAGACACACACACGCCCTCTACCCCAATGCCACTGCCAGGGGTCTTGTATTTATCTCTCGAAAGAGAGAGAGGAGAAAAAAATCTTTTTGTGGCGGTCTACCTGCTAATTTATTAAGTTCGCTTCCATTATTAACGGCTCTACATTAGCTGGTGAACGTGCCAACATTTTGCAATTGATCATAATAAGTCTTTACGTGTACAAACAAACACGCGTACACGGTAGTCTACAAGGCTACGCTTTCAGGAATTCCGTCTGGGTGGAGAACACTCTCTAACACGAGGGGGTTGATGCCATCAGATAGAGTGCTGGTTCAAAATAAAGGGCTGGTCTTAATGGACTCCATTGAACAATTCTTGTTACGTCTTATTTAGCTCGCAACATGGTCCTTGTGCTTCTAATTTTATACAAAAATAATGAGTTAAATTACAAACGAAACGTATTTATCTACAAAATATTTTTAATTTCAAATAAAAAATTTAATTATTAAATTTCTTTATCTATAAACTGTCGCGAGACAGCATTTTGTACCACTTGGAGTTTTATTTAATAAACTTCGCAGTGTTAGAACAACTAAAGGAAAGATGACAATTGAATTCAACTTCATAAGAAATTTAACGAAAGAATTATTTACTTTAACCTCGGCAATTTTTGGAAGATTTTTTCTGTATTTTCTGGTAGTTAGCAAGCGGCGTTTTCACCTTCTATGGTCTTCCAGTCGGTAGTTCCCTTTCCTGTTCGCCTCTCTTACACATTAGCTTTTTACACCTGTTACTATTTTTGTAAAAACAATGCTAACCACACCACATGTTCCAGATAATAAAAATAAATCACTCCCCACCCCAGAGAGCCTTTTATCTCTGGCTTTATATAGGCCGTTCCCCCACCTGGGGACGAGACGTCATCCTATTGACACCACGTGTTCTAGGTGTTAAAGATGTGTTTGATCAATTTCTTGATTCAGACCGGCTTTTATTAATGAAGCATACTTTTTTTTTACATTCCTGATGGAATTACAAGTGTGGACAATTCGCATGTGCTTTCTAAGGCCACGTGTCACAGACGATTAAAAAGCATTATTCCCGCGGGTCCTTTTCTCCTCGTTTTTATACGACGTCTCCCCCGCCTGAGAGAAATGTCATCCACTTTGCCTTCACATACTTTCATCGGAAATTTTTTTTTGACCAACTGTTGGGTTTTCCCTAGGGTCGGCACTGCTTTTTGTTATTAGAGCAAACCATTACTTGAAATTTCTGTAGGATTTACAAAGATGGGCATTCTGCATCTGCTTTTAAGTTAAACTCATAAAATATGTACAATTCTTTCTCTAATTTTTATAACTTTTTAATGATCAATAATAATAAATTAATTATAAATATACGCACAATAAATTAATCATAACCACTTATTCTTACGCATAAACGACTAATTGTAATTTTAGAAAATCTATTTGCATCCCACACCTCCATATATTTTATTAACTGCAAGTAAATTTTCGAGAAATGTGAAATCTCTTTAAACGTTTCCTTTAGAACTTTTTAAGTCATTTTTTGTTGAAAAAAGGCAGATCATTTCCTAATAAATGCTAAATTGATTTTAATTATTTTCCGCAGATCACTAAAGATTCCCTTTTGAATAAAATTGGTAGACGACTCAATTGGAAAATTCAAATTAACAACACAAGCCCCCGGAACGCAAATCTTGGCCGTCCTGAGGGAGAGTTTCCCCTACCAACCCTCCAATCTGGCAGCTGAAGTGCGAATTCATCACCGAAATACCTCCTTCTGTGTCCGGAGCATTGGTGAGTGAAATATGGCGGCCGTTTCTCAACACCTCCACGACTCTGCTCGCGCCATTGGTTCCCGCTTTTTTATTCTCCTTCACGAGGGCTCAGCGAATAATTAATTTTTTTAATTAACTCTCTCTATTTCTCTCGCTCTCGTATACCACTTGACGCGTTCCTTTCTTATAGAAAACCTTTAGGACTGACAACGTCTTCGAATATATGAATACTAATTTCAATTACACCCTTTGCATCTCTCTCCAACCAAGTCTCCCCTTGGTAATATCTTGTAAATGTTATATCGTCATGAATATTTGCCGATGCGTACAATTAAATTTGAATCACGAAATACATTTAACTTTTCTATTTGAATAATTAATATAAAATGTTTTAATCTCAATTATTTTTCAACTTTAAAGGGGAGTGTTTTTATTGGAAATATGCTTTATTATTCAGTGGTATTTAAAAGATCCTTTCTGTGATCAAAAGATAGAGCTCTTAAAAGTTAATTAAATTTTCATTTAGTCGTGAGTTTGGTTAACGGAAATTAAAACTTTCGTTAATTTCCTCATATATTAATAATTAATTAACTGGCCTGTTACCCTATTACAGAGAAAATCAATAGTTTATAATTAAATTAATATAATTAATGCTTATTTGAGTGTATAAGTGCTGTATATCAATTATACAATATGTTGATTTTATTTTTACAGTATTTCAACTAGAAACTTTATTATAAAAATTGCAAAATTCACACTATTAGTCTCCAAATAATTAATAAACTCTTCTAAATATTCACATTTTCAATTTTTCGTTAATTCTTTCTAAAAATTAAACTTTGATGCAACGAAATAATTATTAATTTTATTACAACAATAAAATACACACTGATATTTTGTAAAAGAGAATTAAATTCTAAGTAAATATAAAATGAATGACATAAAATAGTAAAATATGGGACAAGTACCGACCTACCTGATGCAGGTTTTTCTAGGGTTTGTCCTGCATTTTTTTAGGCGAATGCCGGGTAGGATCCTTACAATATAACCCTTGGCTATTTTCCTTTACCCCTCCACATCCTCCCTTTCAAATCCCTTCCTATGCTATTAAAGGGGAGTTGCTATTATGTGGATTACCCTCATGTAGCCTGTTACTATAAAAAAATGTTCATCTTTTATTTAATGAAACTGAATTCTTCTATGTTTAATTCCTTGGATCACTTAGTTAATGTTTTCAACTTTTTTCTGCTTTTCACGAGAATAGAATTCTGTTTCTCTTTTACATATCTTATATTATGAGATGAAAATAAACAAGGTAACACGACGACATTCAATTTCCCCTTTAATCGCTTAACTTCCACTCGTGAGTGGCACATCCTCGTCGTTGAGCGACGCTTTTCTGTTGCGCTAAATACTACAGAGTTGATGGAAATAGAGTTGAAGGAAGAGGGGGTTGGTGAAGAGGTGAAATAACAAATGCATTATACGAACAGCAAGACTCAACGGAATATCTCGTTGCAGACAGACAGAGTGGCACAAACAAGCATTTCCCACACTTCAGCCAGCGGGTGGTGAAATTTCCATTAGGATGAAACAACCGCGAGCCGCCCATCCCACCCCCGCAACTATATTCCTGATGTCTGTTAATTAACTGTGAATATTGCGATGAAGGTACTTCATCAAGCATGTAAATGTGCTGAAATTACGCCAACATCAATATTTACAATCGTCGGTTTCAAGGAAAAGAGAAATTGCAACCTACAAGTTGTGACATCTGGCACCCAATGAAAACGGACAAAAAAATTTTTATTCTTAGAAAAATAAAATACTAAGGCTTCTTTGGCTCTTCACTGGACGTGTACATAAATTTTTTAATAACTTAATGAAGTCGTTGGTCCCAAAACGAGAGTTCTCTGATATTTATTATCAAGTCAGTTTTCTAGGATACAATATGACGGATGATTTAACTGCATCCGATTAAACTATAAACAACAGAGCTATAAATTATTTACAGATATTTACTTTCACCTGCCATACGTGTAATAAAAAATAAAAATTAAGAAATTTATTTCGTTATCTTCTATTAAATAAAGCAGAGTGTCTATGTTTGTATGTATGTAGTATGTATGTTCCGCATACAAATCTACACACGTGGAGAAAACTTCACTAAATTTCATACACGTGTTTTCTTGAAACCAGGAAACATACACTGTCTAGGTGAGACACGTCTACCAACCCCATAAGCGGGGGTGGAAATTTTCAAAAATGCTAAAACAGCCGACATTTGAGTGAGTATGAACAAAAATTTTCAGAGTCGAAGAAATTGATAGTGTTTCTATCTATGTTATCTGTGTGTCATTTCAACCCCTATCAGCACGGAAGGGGAGAACGCTTAGGGGTGCGGGTATATGGCATCACAAAAAAAAGATAGTTGAGTCAAATCGTGATACGAAAGTCGCTAAATTTATTTATGTCAACGTGGGCAACGCACGAAACTTGGCGCGGGGGTGGGGGGGGGGGGCTAGGCGGCGTTGGGCGTGAGTAGTAAATTTCAGACCGGCCGATTTTTGCATCAATTAAATATTTTTCTGAATCACTGATATTCATAAGATTTCTCTACATGTTCCCTGTATTTAATATGAACATCTTTCCGGGATTGGGAGTGGAGCACTCTTAAGGGTTGTGGAGGAGTGGCATTACATAAATATAACGCAAATACAATCGAGATTGCAGTCGAATCTGGCGTTATCTTTGTAATTAAATTTAATTACGACATTCAACTTTCCGTTTTACTCCCTGAAGCGGGAGTGGTTGGGGGTTGAAATTATAAAACATGTTAAACGGTCGATATTTGCGTGGAATAATTATTTTCCGGGGTGAATTACTTTGATAGTATTTCTACCAATAATATTTGTGTGTAATTTCAACCCCTTTCGGCATGTGAGGGAAGCAAGGTTAGGGGTGGTGTGGAGAGACATTACATAAAATTATCTCAAAAAAACCGAGATTAGAGTCAATTCACGAATTATGGATGTCGCTGAGTTTAATTGTGACAACAGGGTGGGGGTTGGGCGGTGGATAGACGGGGGTAGAAATTTTCAAACAATGTAACCGGCCGATTTTTGCGAGGAAAAATACGTTTTGTTTAACCCACAGTGGTGGAGGTGGAAATTTTCGAATTTGTTAACACGTCTGATATATTTGTCGAATTAAGCTTTTTCTGGGTTAATGACTTCAGCCCCCCTTCGGCATGGAAGAGGAGCATATTAGGGATAGGGTTCGAGGTTCAATATATAAAAATAACGCAAAATCAACCGAGTTTGGAGTCAAATTGGGGGTTATGGATATATGACATCCCAGGGAACGGCAAACACCCAGCAAGTTTCAAATCAGATCAATTTTAGGAAACGTGATATTATAACAAATATAAATCATCTAAAATTGATCAACATGTAACTAAAGCCTTTATAAGCACATCTACAGCTTTACATTATCATATATTCTTCAAGTGGGGGGAAGGGCGAGAATAGAATTCTTAAATTGAGTCTTTATAAGGGGTAGGATAAACTGAGCAATGAGGAGGTTTTATAGAGATCAGAAGACGATCGTGCGTTATTATTGAAGGAATTAAAGAAACAGAAAAACCTGGATTGGACATTATTTGAGAATAAATTGTTTGAAGACGGCCGTTCTATCAGACAGAAGGAACAAGAAATAAAAATAAACTAGAAAGTTTGAAGTAAATAATAATAATAATCACGACGTGCCGAACATTTTTTTGGAAACTATTCAGGTTCAAATATAGAAATATCTGACTTTCATTTATCTCTCAAAATATCACTACATAATTAAAACTGTTCGGAGACAATTTTTAAAATATGTAGCAAAAATGTGTCTCTGACTTTTTTATTTATAATTAAGTTAAGTCAGATAAATAAATATATCTATTAAAACCCTTTAAAATTTTTAAATAATATAAGTACTATTATCTTATCTTCTATCTATATAATAAAAAAGGGAGTATATTTGTATGTATGTATGTTTGTATTTACGTTGTTCTTTATACAAATTTTATCGCGTGGACAGAATGCAACAAAAATTGGTACACATATTCTTCAAAATACGAGAAACGGTACTGTGAGGGTGAGAAACGCCTAGCATACATGTGGAAAGAATTATAATTAAAAACCGTGATCATTAAATATTAAATTACTGCGCGCCAAGAGACAATGACGTCACGCGAGAGAGAGACGTTACTATGCAACGAACAAAGGAAATATTTCCTTTATCAGGAATGAAATAAAGCAGAAATATTTTCTTTAAATAAAAAGTATAATTTTATACAGCAATAATAATAATAAAGAAGAATACGAATTACTTTACCATCCTTGGGGAAAATGTAAGTTAATTTTCGCGCTATATTAGTTGTGAGTCTAGCTAACAATTTCATCAATGTAATATTTCGTAATGTATGAAGACTGAGTGACAATTGACAATTATACCCTGAAATAATCAAGGAATATATTTAAGTATTTATTAAATACTTTTTCGAGTTTATATAAATAAGTACACGAGCAACGCCGGGCACCCAGCTAGTTATCGATAAAATGAGATCGTTATTTCTTGATAAAATTGAAATTGTTTAAATTCAATCTTTAGTATTATTTCTTCCGCAACAAATTTCGTCTATGTTCAGACGCATTGATTTCCATAAAAAGTAAATGTAATTTTGATTATATAAATTCTGCCATTTATCAAACCCAGTTCAAGACCCTGAGATCCCAAATATTTTGTGTATTTTATACTTGTTTTAAAATTGTTAATAAATCTTGTTTAATAGTTTTCACTTAAGTTCTTTCATTTAGAAATCACTTTCATATTATATTTAATTATTACAATATTTTTTAGAATTTTTTATAATTTCATGAATTCAATGAATCCAATAAAAATATAACCTTTAAAACTATTTTATAACCGATAAAACTATTTTATTGAAATATATTTCTCATATAATTGGACTGGCTTATTATATGACGTCGTATAACTATAACAATAAAATGAATTGGCGCATTGTATTCGATCCCACCATGTGGTAAAAGTATTGACCTAATAATTGAAATATGGAATAAATATTGTATTGTGAAAGGATTTTATATCTATAATTTACAATTTCATTGATATTTATTTACGTTGATATAATAAGGGTGCTGAAAATACCAGAGTTTCGTTTTTATGATACTATGAATTTTAATTCAAAACAAGTTGCAGATAAAAGCATTCCTGTACTGTCGTACATTATTTTTCTTTCTCCGCTGTAGAAAAGCATTCAGATGTTCCGTGACGGACAACCTCTCACCCCGGGTGATCTTGTTTTTATCCCAGGAGCAAGGTTGCCATTCAGCGGTCATAAGTGAATTGTCCAGGGTTTTTTTGTGGGGGTGTTGTAGTGGTGGCGTGTGTGGGGCTGGGGTTAGATATAGGACCCGTGGAGAGCCGCTGCGACCCCCAAAACCCCGCTAACCATAACAATGCGGCTGCCCTCTCGCGGCGTTTCGTACGAAAATATGTATGGAAGAGCGCGGCCTGGACAAACGCCGTCCGTATCGTGGTGGAAACGGAGCGCAATGTGTTGTTATACGCTAGGGTTTGTGTGTCACGGGATGGGGGTGAGTTACGTACAGAAGCCCCGTGCTATGACATTTATATCCGTACGTAGCGTTTTGTTAAATAAGAGTTTCTATGGAAGGTTGCTCGTTACATTCCGGTTCAACTTTAATTTCTTTTATATCTGACCATATTTTCGGTTGTAGTAAAATTAAATGAATAATAAATCCGCCTTCTACTTTCACAGAATGTATAACATTAAACGGCTAGTTTGAAACGAAATTAAATTTTTATTCCTATTGTTTTAAAACGCCCTCTTACATAAACATTAAATTTAGCATATACTTGGCTTGATTTTTACGGACTATTTAATTTCAACTAATACATGTCTCCTTTCTAACGCATTCAGGTGTCTTAAAACTTTAGAGAGCTCTGGGAATACTCCGCCCCCACAGCAAACTCATCTCCCGCTATCGGAAGGGCGTGAGACAAGTACCCAATGCCCGACCTACCTGAAGTAGGTTTTTATAGGGTTTTCCCTGCATTTCTTTAGGCGAATGCCGGGTATGATCCTTAAAAAATAGCCCGGGGGCCCTAGTTAACCCTTGGCTACCTTCCTCTACCCTTCCGCATCCCCCCTTTCAAATCCCTTCCTACACTATTAAAGGGGAGTTGCCACCATGTGGATTACCCTCATGTAACCTGTTGCCCCCCAAAAAATCACACATCACCACGAGAGCTCTGGCGGAGGCTACCTTTGGCGATGCCTTCACGTCTCTCTGGATTTTAGAACCAAGGCTCTCACATGCCGAGGCACCTCGGCCTCTTTTGAGAGGTGTATGTTTCGGGGTCGCAGACCTTGGGCATACGGTAAGAGTTGTCCGTTATTCCTATTGGAATAGTCGGCCAGCTGCCTCCTAAACCGGTCAAGGGACGGCGAAGGGAAGTTGCGACCCCACAGTAAACCCCTTTCCAGCCCTCGGAAGGGCGTGGGACAGGTACCATATGCCCGACCTACCTGATGCACGATTTTCTAGGGTTTTCCCTGCATCACTTTTAGGCGAATGCCGGGTAAGATCCTTAAAAAATAGCACGGGGGCCCTAGTTAACCATTGGCTACCTTCCTCTACCCTTCCGCATCCCGCCTTTCAAATCCCTTCCTATACTATTAAAGGGGAGTTGCCACCATGTGGATTACCCTCATGTAGCCTGTTACCCTAAATAATAAAATAATAATAAAAAATCGCAGGTTAAGCGTCCAAGAGAGCTCTGGAGGATGCTACCTTTGGGGATGCCTTTTCTTCTCTCTGGTTTTTTTGGACTAAAGATCCCACAAGCAGAGGCACATTGGACTAGTTTTGAGAGGTGTATGTTCCGGGGTCGCAATTCTTTGGCATACGGTAAGAGTTGTCCGCTATTTCTATTGGAATAGTCAGCCAGCTGCCTCCTAAACCGGTCAAGGCACGGCGACTGGAAAGCTGCGACTCCACAGCAAATCCCTCTTCTGCCATCGGAAGGGCGTGGGATTAGTACCAAATGCCCGACATACCTGATGCAGGTTTTTCTAGGGTTTTCCCTGCATCACATTTAGGTGAATTGTCGGGTAGGATCCTTAAACCATAGCCCGGGTACCTCTAGTGAACATCTTGGCTACCTTGCTCTACCTTTCCGCATCCCTCTTTCAGTCCATTTCCTATACTATAAATTGCCACTATGTGGATTACTCCATACATAGACTGTCTACACCTTCTTCTTCTTCTATTCGGTTTATTTCAAGCGATTTTCGTTTTAAAATGAAATTTATTTATCAAAACGTACGTTGTGCCGACAACAAATAAAAATTTATATTAATAGAAATTGCCCAACACACTTAATATTTATTTAAAACTTAAATATTTGAATATTTTAAATTAACATTTCTTCACTTTGATTAGGTAAAACTCTTTAGTTTTCATCCAAAAAAATTATATTGAGTGACTTACTGAAAAATACAGTAAAAATATAAAAATACAAACAAAGAAAGAAATTAGGTATAATATTATTCCTCACATTATCAACAATGTAACATGATTTGTCTAAAACATTTAGTTGCAACACTATAACCAGGGGAATACTTGTTTATATATAAAAATTAATTGTAATGTTAATAAATACATTTTCTGACCGTTGGTCAATTTTTATTGATTAAAAATATGTTTATATGTAAGGCAACAATGTCTGTGAAAAGATGTAGAACTGGTGTTAGAGAAAACAGTGTCCATCATGCACTTAAATGGTATATTGCTGTAAAAGATTTTTTTATGCACAAGGATCAAACATTTAAAAGTACAATAATACATTTTTTAAAATTATAAATCGTAGATTCATGAATGGAACATTTAATAATTAATCAGTTCTGACCAAACATGTATTCTTAAACAACCATAAAATTAATTGGAGTTTTATAAAAGTAATAGATGTAGTGTGTTGCTAATAACAACCTTCGATGGGTGAAATGCTACATATTTTCAATTATGATTTTCTGTTATTATGATTCAAAATAATTAATTATTTAATTTTTTAATTTTTAATCATTCAGTTACAACTATATAACCACTGTTAGCGGTTGGGAAGAATTGTGTGTTAAAAATTTTCTGACTTTTTGACAATTTCAACAGACATAAAATTAACATGAGTCAGATATAGTTATATATATAATTTTTAATTTAGTGAGAAATTATTCTAATTATTTATTGTTATTTACTAAAGCAAAATCTACAAACTTTTGTTTAACGGAAGGGGAAGAATAATTATCACGGCAAGCACCAAACAGAAGCATCCACGTTTACGTCTATATATAGTACCAAGAGCCCGACATACAATAGCAGATTTTCAGGAATTTTCCTGCATCACTTTTGTGAAAATTCGGAGTAGGGTCTCTAAAACTTATATCTTATATTAATCATAATTATTTAGTTTCCTGACGTGTGTGTCTTTTATTTTATGCGGAGCGCGTAAATTTTGCAATGTAACAAAGGGAACTTTGGAGGGCAGATGTCTCGCATTACAGAGGGAATTCATCCGCAGACAAGCTCTTATCTTTCAACTCCACCACCAGCATACTCGTAGCTCACGCACTCAGACACGCGTGTCACCTTCATATTCAGCAGCCTCGTATCTTGCGGTCCATTGAGAAAGCTCTTCGGACCCTCCACACTTACCCCCACGACAAGGGAAAGCTTTCGATGGGGTTTTCTACAGACACGACAATCTTTTATGAAGTCTATAGAAGACAGTCTCTACACGATTCACATTGTCTTTAAAATGATTTAAATTAAGCGAAAATAGTCTTCTCAATAGTTGTCTTATAATTACAATCGAACAAATGAATTAGACAACTATTTATTTGATATATTTAACGACAATTATCAGACCAATACAATTAAATATATTAATAAAACCGTATTTAAAGAAGTGATAAGTATATTAATTAATCTACAATTTTCATTCGACGGAGGCTCCAGCAGAAAATCATGCATCCATTCCCGTCGAACGTGCAAAAAAAGAAAAGTCAGCAGTTAAATTCGAGAAGATTATAATCGTAAAATAATAGCATAACTTGATAGGATAGCAGAAAAGTATTTTATTAAAAAGGATCTAATCTGTCCTTCCTTTCTACGAACTCTTTCAGCTAGTAACATGCTCCATTAATTAACCAAGGTTTACAACTCTTTTTTTTATAGTTACAGATTTTATTTCGCCTGGAAGTCTATTGTATATATTTATCCCGGAATAACGAATGCTTTATTCAAAAAGGATTAGACGATGTTTCTGTATACGGAGTTGAGAGGGATTTCTAGAGTTTTATAAATGATTTGCTCCATTTAGGGCATATAAATTGAAGATTCTCCAGACAAACTTTAAAATTCATAGAATATACGTACCAGGCATTATTAAAATCTCAAGATTCCGAAAAAAAAGGCTTGTAACTGGCATTCCAATGCACACCAGATATTATTTGAAGTTTAAAAATTTGAAACGCGTGATGTGAACGACCCCCAGTTTGCAATCCCGTAAGACATGACTAAATAAACACATATTAATATATCATGCGTTCTGTTATCATATAACAGATAATAGGTACCTTGATAAGAGTAAAAATAACTACGGAAACGTAGATGATTTATTAATAAAATATAATTATAATAATTTGTTTAAATGATCGTCAAAGGTATCTCATATGTAAATTAATGTTTGTCATGTTTTAATTGTTGGAGGGTGATAAAAATTATTGTAAGTGTAGGATTCTCTAAATCTTTTGATTTCAGAATAACTGAATATGTTATATATATATATATATATATATATATATATATATACATATATTGTAGTGAATAACATCGGTAAGTGGCCGCCCTTTGTCCGCGGGCCTGAGAGGGAATTAATTAAAAGTGCACGAGTGCACGAGAGGCCCCAAGAAGCCGAGGGTACGCGTCCCTTTTTTTTTGCATAGTTTGAGGGGAAGGGGCGAGCGGAGTAAGGATATATACTCCGCACCCGGGAGAGAGTGGACAGACAGAGAGGACTGAAAGTGGAGTGAGAAAGACGAGAGGGTGGAAAATTTGACGAGCTGTAAGGAACAAAAGATTTTATAGAGACGACCATCGCGGGAGGCCGAAGAAGGAGATCGTGGGCTGCTACAAGACCAGTGATCCGCTGCAAGTCGGCTGACGGTCACCATTAATGTAAAGTGCCTTCAGAAGTTAAAGATTTTTTTTTACACTGTACGGAACTAAGCTCTGTTTTTAAATTTCCACAGAGCCGCCCACATTACCTTGTAGAGAAGGAGAATTTAATAACCAAGCCGGAGCTAATTATTGTTAATATGTATAGCTGCTGGCGCCCAATCAATTTTTTTTATGTATTTTTATATTTTTTATATAATAATTTTTTATATATGGTAATAAGTCTAATCATTACAATATATACTGCTATTTTTTAAAAACATGATAAAGTATGAAACCATGATTAGCTGAGAGTGAATGAAAACCGCATTACGTTTTTTAAACCGTTGCTGATTATCTTAAGTGTAGAAGTAAAACTTTTTAAAGATGCATTTCAACAAAAAACGGTCGCTAAATTCAATTTATTTAAATCGTTGAAATTTATTATAATGTTTTTACAGGTTTCTTGGAGTTGTTTTCCAGTGTATTCGTGCACAGTTTTACGGGTAGACATTAAAATCAGCATTTTTATGTGGGGGATGCGGGGGTTGTAAATATTCGTGAAAGAAGGAGTTGTGTGTGTGTGTGTGTGTGTATCTCTGTAGCTGCAACTCTGCACGTGTCCTTAATTGAGGGTAACTATCACATGCGACGAGAGTGCGGACTCGGGGCGCTAACGACTTGGAGGAAATGCAGAGGTGGAAATTGCTGTCGGCAAAACCGAGTTCACCCCCGCCGCCGCGTAACCTCGTGGGGGTGGTGGTGGTGGTGGAAATGCAAAGTGCCGAGTCGCCCTGCGGAGTTAGCGACGATCCTGTCTGCCTTTGCACGTTCACAGGGAACTTGGTGCAATTAATCACTTAGTCACATGTGCACGGCCCAAAGCTCCACACTTCAACGGAGTCGATGTTAATGCAACCAGCTATTAGCATAGAAATCGAGAGCTATATTTGAAGTGAGTGGTCACTGTGTTCCTCGGAGGCAGTCACTCATTGTACATTATACTGTTGAAACAAAGAACTTCAGATAAGACATCAGCACCTGCAAAGGGTGAATAAACGTCACACTGATAATAATGAGGGCAAAAACCTGAACAATTATCATTACGAAGAAAAAAAATTGACGAAGGGCTTTGTGACTACATCTGAATATGCCACGTTACATTCTAATTTCCTCGCAACCAACCAAATTCACGCGAATCTCTTGTACCGTGACTGAGCATTCTCTTATCCAATTATCACACTGGCAACGTAATGGACGCGTGTGTGACTAATTTAGCGTTCAGCGATCGACGTAAATTTTCTGACAAGGCAGTTTTGCCGTGGCAACGTTGACTGACGCGTCTAATTATGTGGATTATTATTTGCCTCTATGCGTTTTCGGCTCGAATTTCGAGCAGTAATCTCGTGTAGCCACAAACAACGACCCACCCCCCCTCCTCCCTTCCCACTATTTCCGAGTTTGTCTGTTTGTTAATTATACCCTTGAATATCGTATTCATCTCACTCTCTGTGTGTGGGTCTGAATTCATCCTTTTCCCGCACCGAATGTTACAAATTAATCATGAAACTTACCTTTCAATTCTTCCAGTCATCGTCCTCCGTGTTTATCCTTCAAAATAATCCAGGTGATGTTGTAAAACATATCCAATATTTCAATGACATTCCACATAAATCGTCCATAGTCATTTCTGTTCTCTGTCGCCCATTTTACTGGAAAGTAATTAATTAAAAATTAAAGTAGACGAGATAAATGTATATTTAATTATAGATCTAAAAATTAGTTTTAAATGAGATATTGACAGCTACAGGTTGTTTTTTAAAAATATTTATCTAGATCCACCATTGACAGTATCGTTCTAATTGAGAGAAATCAGCAAGCTTATTGCGACGTCATTGTAGTCACAACTATACATTAATAGATAGATTTTCGTATCCATAATTGATGTTCGGTTCCAAACAAAATGTGGTGTATGTAAATTTTTATACATTTACGTATTAGTCCTCAATACAAGTTTCTTAGTCGTATAATTATTAAATTGTATTTTATATTTATTTAACTGCATTGGTAAGTATGTAAAGAGCATACTCTGAAGTTACACCAACTGTATAACCACATGAACATAATATAAATATCGATAAAAAAATGGGTCAATAAACCAAAAAACATTTTTTAGAAAATAATAATAATAAAGATTAAGTAGGAATAAGTCTATAAATGTCGCCGTCTGCACTTAACTTCTCTGAAATTCTTTACAAAAACTTGTAAAATATTATTTATTTTCTACTTCACTCGATTTATTATTAGAAATGTTTCTATTTTTCGATAAGTCCCATCATAATACGTTAATCTTCTCTAGAATCTCATCCCTTCCTTTGTTTTAATAATTGTATTTCAAATTTCTGGTAATTTTATTTTCTAGGTAATATATAAATTAATTCCTACTTTATCACATATTTATTAAATCCAACCAATTATCCAACAAATTTACACTCTTCTTAATCTTCCGTATGAGGCGTCGAGGATACGAAAGACGGACTCAATATTGGTTGAAAAAAATAAATTTTCCGGGGATATTGTACAAGAGGAGATACACGTTTTTCATGTTCATTGAGATCAACCTTTATTCTTCTTTAAAATAACCCTGAAAGTAACGTCGACTTTGTTTGAGTTCGGTCTTCGCATTTGAAGATTCTAACACTAATGTCAGGGTTAAAAGCGAATTAAGGGAGATATAAACGTAGCAGAAGAACTTTTATTACCATGTTCTACAATATCTCAAGATCTAAGAAATATGAAAAATAAAATTCCACCAATGGTGAGTCCCCTACACCTGACATAAAAGATTGAGGATATTTGAAATACGTTAAATGGCTAATATATGGATAATTTATTATATATAGTAAATAAATGATAAATTATGATTAATTTATTTTCGGACAAGTAAAATAAAGATACAGAATTTATAAATGCAATTATGATTACGATGGAAGAAATAAATAAATAATTACAAAATTACGAAACCTCTACATACAATTGAGAATTGTAAATACGTAAATATTATTCCTTGACGTTTTAACACTTATTATTCTAATTAGACACTATCAGGGACGAAAGGTTGTGTCTGATACATAATAATTTTTATATATCTATAGTTTAAATGTTTATTTTAAAGTTGTTAAGAAATTATGGAAGTTTTAATTTAACGTATGTTTTGAATTAATAGAACAATTGATGACCTTTTTATTATTAATTTTTAATTATGATGACGTTTCGATACCTTTTTGTGTCTTGCTTTTTCCTAAAAATTTGGTTAGTTGTTTGTTATTTCTTTGTGTACTTTAGCTTGCCTTTGTTTACTTTTTGCAATCATATTATAAATCTAATCAGTTGAAAATACGTCCTCTGTGGGAAAATACCTGAAGAATATACAAAAAGGTATGGAAACGTCGTCAGAATTAAAAATTAAAAACAAAAAGTTTCAGTATAGGGTTATGAATTGTTTTATGTTTTTATGAAAGAATTTTAAGTTATCTTAGAGAAAATCCAGTGGATTTCGCCCAAAGAAGAACTGTAAATACATCTCAAGGAATAAGAAAAATGTGCATCCCCGGAAATTATTTTCTAAACAATGTTGAGTTCGCCGTTCGTATCCTAAAAGCCTCGTACGTAAGTTTGAGAAAATTGTACATACATCATATGGCGATTTTGTTGGAAAAATAATTGGATTTAATAAATATTATAAAGTAGGAATGAATTTATGTATTACCCAGAAAATAAAATTACCAAAAATTATAAATACAATTACTATAACAGTGTAAGGGATGAAATTGTAGAGAAGGTTAACGTAGTATGATGAGGATTTATAAAAAAATAGAGTGCGATCATTTTCAAAATAGTTATTTTTCAAAACAATAATTTACGAATAATTATTCATGAATATAATTGTCATATATCGTCAATAAATCTAAACATGACGAACTTGATCCCAAATTTCTTTAAAACTTGTAATAAGCCTTATGGAATTAATTTTTTAATGTTACGATTCTTAAATAGGCGATGAGGACCTACAAAGGTACCTTGTGGCGCGCTCAGTTTAATCTGTACCCAATCTGAGGCCAAATGTGCTTCCTAGTGGAGATGTTACAAGGATATCTGACTATTCCAGAGGGAACGCCACGTACAACTCTATATTGCGTGTATTTAGCGAACTGTGCCGCTGTAGAATGTCCTCAAGCACCGCAAGCTAGGGGACACCTTGGAAGCCCCGGGCAGTCCTTAAGGGCCCCGAGACTTGGCCTTAAACCGCAACGCCTCCTGCAAGCTTAACGAGATTACGAGGCAGGAAAAGGGCAAACACGAGACAAGCGCCTCCTCTAAACGGTTTTTCCTCGCGTCGGAAGGGGTTTGTTTTCCCTGCAGATAATCGCTCAGCCAACATATCAGGAATGCCAACAGCGTGGGTACACAAGAGCTCGTAATGAGATACCCTCGGCCAGGCATAAGAATGAGGGTGATAAATTATTTGCCGGCGTTGCATCTACCCTATCTCTAACGACAAAAAAAACAACAGACTGTCTGACAATTTGATAGTTACTTTCAGCAGTAAATATTAAACACCTCACACGGAGCTAAATAAAAATGTGAAAACACTTTAAAAGGACGAGCCAGTTGAAAGCCCAACAGCACTCTATTCCAAACAGTTTATAAATATTAAATAAATATACCTCAAGTTATAAATATACTATGCTTCAACAAGCACGACGCAGTTTTTAAAAAAATATAACAAACGCTGCTAACCCATTCTAAATTAAACATTTCCTCTTACTAACACATGAAGCATGAATTTATGAAATTGAACGTGATAATATTTCTCGTACAGTATAATGTAATGAAATATGACCATAAAACAGTCAGAATATATTTCATTGCTGAGTTAATGAAATGGTAAAATTTGAAGTTAACTTTCAGTTTAAATCAAAATTAAAATAAGGAGATATTGGACAGGAGTCAGAGTGTTAATATGTAAACCAAATATTAAATTTAAAAATTCGTAAGACGTCAATTTCTTTGGAGTACATGAGGGTAATCCACGTGGTGGAAACTCCTCTTTAATAGCATAGGAAGGGATTTGATAGGGGGAATGCTCAAGGGTAAGGCAAGGTATCCAAGGGTTAACGTGGCCCCCCGTGCTGTATTTTAAGGATCCTACCAGGAATTCGCCAGAAGGAGATACAGAACAATCCCTAGAAAACCTGCATCTGGTAGGTCGGGCATTGGGTACTTATCCCACGCTCTTCCGATGACGGGTGAGTGGTTTTCTGTGGCTCGACCAGTTTAGGAGGCAGCTGGCCGACTGTTCCAATATGAATAGTGGACAACTCTTATTGTATGCCCAAGGTCTGAGACCCGGGAACATACACCTCTCAAAACAAACCGAGTTGCCTCGGCTTGTGGGAACCTTCGTTCAAAAACGGAGAGAGGAGAAGGCATCCCAAACGTCCGTCTTTCCAGCAAGCTACGAGTTAATACTATCGCAGGCTTCCTTCTTGATAATTCGTAAGACGTCCCTAATCAAAGTTAATTTATGTTTATAAATCAATATTCTGACTGTTGGCCAGTTTGCTAGAATTTAATACAAGTTAGATATAGTTAATATTTATAATATTTACAATAATTAAATTGAAACACAACGTTTGTTTCCAATCTTTGGGGGAGCACAAAAGTTATAATTTATTGTGTAACACCTGAAAAATCCTAAAATATACGGGGAAAAACGTTGTTTTACTTGTAAATTTCTGATTTATGAAATTGTTAAATATAAATTTTACTTAATTTAGTGACTAAATTTATTATGACTTAATTTTTTCCATATTTCATGATTTTAAAAATTAATGTTTATCTCTGATAATAATATATTTCTTAACCTCTTTGATCTATGCGATATTATGCTCTTAACTTCATTGATTTAAAAAGCCACAATTTATGTTTTTTGTTTACTCATGCAATATATATATTGTAGTAATTAGTAATTAATCCATTGTTATAATTGCAAAGTAAAGAACTCATTATTAGACTATATAAAGCGTGCACCGCGACACAGGGCGGCGAGTCAATAGAACCATTGTTGAGACGTACGCAGTGAAAAATTCTACGAGACGAACACACAGTCAGCGAGGAGGAGCGAAACGAAAAGGTTCCAAGTTAAAATTGAACAAAAAGTTTTCAGTCTGTAATTCATCGAATAAGGTTACAGGAAAGTTTCTCAATAAGTAAAGCCAAAAGCAGTAACCTAATAATTTCCTGCCGCAGTAAAAATTTCACAAGTAAAGACTGTTGCAAATGTCATCGAGAGGAAGTTGTTAACAATCCATCTAACCCATTAATCCGGAAGGAGTTGCAGTTTCCAGTTTCCAGAAGAGAGACCCAAAAGTTTCGACAAGTGTTTTGTAACGAATTTAAATTCAGTGATATCCCCAAAAACGTGTGCACAGAAAACCCCAAAATTGAGACCTGGTCGGCCGTAAGTAAAAGAACTCTAAATTTATTTGTAAACCATTTCATTAAGATACGTCAGATCGTTCTTCAATTATTTTCTTTTCTTTAATTATTTCTTTTCTTCATTTGTTTTGTTAGATAAATTAAATTCAAGTCACCCATTTATCAAACCCAGTAAAGACCCTGAGATTTTAAATATTATTGTGAAATTATATGTGTTTTAACTTTATTAATAAAATTTGTTTAATTGTTCACCTTTAAAAATCTTTTTGTTTAGACGCATTTTTAATCTGTTTATTACAATATATTAAATATCTCAGGAAATTACTACGACTCCAAAAATTTACTCAATGAAATTATACTGATATTCGCGAATGAAATAATTTTGTACCAGTTTTTCCTTTAAATATGTTTTTACCCCACCCTCAGGAAGTAATACTCCTAATATCGTATCTATTAAATCTGTGTACTCCTAAATAATGTGTAGGAAACCAAATAAAATAAGTAGGTATTTCTGTAAATTATCTTTTCTCTGAATCTGTGCTGCCTTTTTCACTATTGTAATGAATTTATTGTATCTCAGTACGAAACCGCTTCAATATCATTTCTTTGGGAGCTAACAAATAAAATGTTAATTTAATTCTCAATTCCCTCCCACCCTTTTCACAATCTTCTTTCCCATTAAAGACGAACAAATCGCTAAAGATGCGGGCCAGTAAAAGAGGCGTCCAACATCCCTCCACTTCTTACAAACGTTTTTTCTTCTTCTTTTAACTGAACTCGAGTTCGCAACAACAAAGTTCTGCGACATTTAATTCCAAATACATACTTTCTTTCTCTTTCATGTTCACCCTTCAGTGGTTAACGAAACTCCGAGCGAGAATGCGTTATAGTAGCGAAGGTGACTTAAGCCCTCTGTCTTTTAGGTCAATATATGTTTAAAATGAATTATAATACATTACTAAAAATAGTTAATTCGTCATGAATTGTTAATGATTTTATTTATATTTGAAATTAATGAAACCCTTTTACGCTTTGTAGAACATAGAAGAAAATATCACGGCTTCACTGTCATCAGACACCGAATTATTATTAACACATGTCAAGCATTGTGCACTAAACAACATATATATATTCTAACGCAGAAGAACACCCCCAAAATAATCATGATTATTTTTTAATATTTGATTAAAGTCGCCTGTGTACCCTGAGCCAAGCTGTGGCTTGCTGGAAATTACGGCTATAACCTTTGGCACCGACGTGACGGGGTGTCTCTGTCTTCAGATAATAAAGACGGCTGATTATAGAATATTGACCTGAATAAAATTCCCGAAGGTCAACATTTCCAAAAGGTGAGATTAAACCTTCGAAAGTGTAAAATAGACATAGATTGGCTGAAATAAAAAATGTTTTTACCCTCTCATGGGGAACAATGAGAATCGAGCTGGAAGGTGGACCAGCCAGGAAACAGGACAGTTCCTGACTATAACTCAGAGAACGACGAAGTCTGGGAATGAAGAATATGTAGGAGTAAAACAATGTAATAGTTCGAAATATATTCTTGAAAAGGACAGTTCATTGCAGCAACTTGGAGTGAAACGTAGGAGTTCAGATCTACAACTTGGAGAAGTATAAAAAGTTCTGACCGACGGAAGAAGAATCTATCTAGAGATGCTAAGAATTGCTACGCCGACGAGGAAGTGTAAAGGAAAAAGCTGCCATAAATGCCTGTGAAGATTTAAAGTTAATCCTGGGGAAGCCGTCTACAAATATTGAACAAGTTGTTTTCTGTCTCCGACGTAAATAATTAATATTTCTGCCACAAGTATATGCCCTCACATACGACCCATTTTATTTTTTGTCCATGTTCAGAATCTCATAAAATCGCCCTGAGATTTTCCCATTTAACGTATCAGAAATTTATTTCAATATTTGATGTAGTTAAAGTACATTATCTAAAATTTTAACTCAAGAGTTAGTAAATTTCTGCCTTGATGGAATTTAAAAGGACTCTGTTTAATTTTTGTAAACCCTTAATTATAAATAAATTAAAAGACAATCAAAATCAAATTTTATTTTAATATAAAATTAACCCTTCCAGAATCTATAAATGTTATGAATTTATTAATAAACATTTGAGTTGCTTTACACGATTCCAAACAAATTTAGAGAAATTATAAGTTCCTTACCAATATTTTTAAAAGCTTCTCACTAATCTGATTCACACCGTTGATAGGTCGCAGTGCAATATTTATTTATTTTTGACAAAAAAAAGAAGTCTTTTGAATGCTTGAAAGTGTAATTTTGAGATCTGCCGGCGGCTAAATAAATTAGTACTCTTTATTTTGGGAGAAGTGCTTCAGCTTCGTCTAGTCCAAACAGTATCACACAAAGGAAGCAACTGACAGCTCCGCGCTCCGTTTCTATCCTCGGGGAAATAAATTTGCATTCGGCTTACGGAAATAAAGTGGAACATTTAAAAGGTAAATGAAGCTATTTAACACTTCTCTTATATTATTTATTTACTTTTTTTTTTAAAAAAAAGAAACAATTCTCGTTACATTTAAAAAGTGTGTGACTAGAATTAAACGATAAATTATCTCAGTTTTTAAATATGTACCAGTTAACTGTGTAAGGACTTCTAAAAATTAACAAAATGTGACAGTTTCTACGAGAAATACCTAAACTAAATTTATTCCAGCAATAAATACTATTATAATTACTTATTGGGTCCGTCTACTTGATAGAAATTGATTTTCAAAAATTATTTGAAATATAAGACCTATAATTCATGGTATTATGTCACATTTAAGTTGAACAAAACAAATACATTATTCAATAGGAAATAAAATGGATATTTAATTGAATTTATGATAATTTATTTTCCGTGAAATTGTGTAAAAAAATGTAAAGAGAGAGAGAGAGACAACGTTTAGTTCCGAGTTTTGGAGATATTCAGGTGGAAAATATTATTAATTTGTGTAACACCCCTAAGCGTGCTCCCTGCAATGCATGAAAGGGATTCAAATCATACACACATAACATCGGGAGAAATACCGTAAATCTCATTGACGTTGAAATATATAGTTTTGACATTGAGGCATGTTTGAAATTTTTCCACCACATTTCAACCCCACCCCTAGGGGTGGTAGCCGTGTATTGCCACGATAGTGTTTGTTTACGGATTTAAAGGAACACTTTCAGAAAATTTTATGCCTGCGTTTTAGAATTATATGAGAAACATAAACACAAACTTACATACTTACAAACATACATGCTATGAATTTTATTTATTTGAATAAGGAGAAAAAACAGCTTAATTTAATAAATCTATAGAATAGTGAAATTAAAGTAAAAGCTATGTTTCGGTTTAAATTTCAAGGAGAACGTTTCATATGTATATATTTATATAATTATTTAAAAATATGAAAAAGGTTTTATTTCGTTATACACATTATACAAATTAAACTACTTTTACTACAATGACATCCGAAAATAAATTATATGCTCTATAGATTTATTAAACAATGTCTCCTATTTTTCCTCATTTAAGTACATAACTCGTCCAAATAAAACGCCAAATTATTTGACATGGCGTCGTGTGTCATTTTTTCATATACCATTATTTGAAAATTCCCTTTTCTGACTTATTGTATTAATACTTTTTTTTTATTAGGATTAACTTTTAACTATGCAATTTACGTATTTCTTCACTCTTACACTTGTTAAATCTGTGTCCGTAATTAACTTAATTATTAATATTGGTTTTCTCCTTCATCAACGTTCACGTTCTCAATAATTTATGGTGTATTTATTTCCCCGCGCACTCAGCTTTTCATTTAAATATTGTTTTGTTTCCGCACGTACTTTCTCATCAATTACTCATTGTACAAACATTTTTCATTCAGGTATTTTATGTGATATCTTATTTGTAATTCTTACACTGATGAAAATCCATTTGGGCGTTTATCTGTATTTTATTTCTCCATTTGCCAAATATATAAACAAATTTTAGAATTTGTTATGATAGCATAAATTAAAATTATGCATAAATACTGAGCGGAATTACAATCATTATGAAACTAACGTATATTTAGGATTTAGCACCTAATTTTTTTTTTTAGGGCAACAGGCTACATGAGGGTGATCCACATTGGGCAACTCCCCTTTAATAGCATAGGAAGGGATTAGAAAGGGGGGATGCGGAAGGGTAGAGGAAGGTAGCCAAGGGTTAACTAGCGCCCCCGGGCTATGGTTTAAGGATCCTACCCGGCATTCCCCTAAAGAAATGCAGGGAAAACCCTAAGAAAACCTGCATCGGGTAGGTCGGGCATTTGGTACTTGTCCCACCCCCTTCCGATTACGGGAGAGGAGTTTGCTGTGGGGACGCAGCTTACCCCTCGCCATGCCTTGGCCTGTTTAGGAGGCAGCTGGCCGACTATTCCAATAGGAATAGCGAACAACTCTTGCCGTATGCCCAAGGTCTGCGACCCCGGAACATACACCTCTCAAAACAGACCGAGGTGCCTCGGCATGTGGGAACGTCAGTTAAAAAAAAAACCAGAGAGATGTGAGAGCATCCCCAAAGGTAGCCCCCGCCAGAGCTCTCTGGGAAGGTTCACCTGCGAGAAATACTTTCCTTGGTCGCAATTAAATTTTCTCGTGAAGTCGAATTTTAAGTAACCTCCCAGAGAGCTCTGGCGGGGGCTACCTTTGGGGATGCTCTCACATCTCTCTGGTTTTTTTGAACTAAGGTTCCCACATGCCGAGGCACCTCGGTCTGTTTTGAGAGGTGTAACTTCCGGGGTCGCAGACCTTGGGCATACGGCAAGAGTTGTCCGCTAGTCCTATTGGAATAGTCGGCCAGCTGCCTCCTAAACTGGTCGAGGCACGGAGAAGGGAATGCTGCGTCCCCACAGCAAACTCCTCTCCCGCTATCGGAAAGGCGTGGGACAAGTACCCAATGCCCGACCTACCCGATGCAGGTTTTTCTAGGGTTTTCCCTGCATTTCTTTAGGCGAATGCCGGGTAGGATCCTTAAACCATAGCCCGGGGGCCCTAGTTAACCCTTGGCTACCTTCCTCTACCCTTCCGCATTCCCCCTTTCAATCCCTTCCTATGCTATTAAAGGGGAGTTGCCCAATGTGGATCACCCTCATGTAGCCTGTTGCCCTAAAAAAAAAACTATGCTATAAGAGGGGAGTTGCCATGATGCGGATTAGGCTATACTTATCCTGTCTACACCCAAAGAAAAACAACTTTAACCACCTCGAGAAAGCCTGAGAGAGGATTCTCTCGCAGGTGAACATTCCCTGAGAGCTCTGGCGGAGGCTACCTTTGGGGATGCCTTCACATCTCTCTGGTGTTTTTGAACTAAGGTTCCCACATGCTGAGGCACCTCGGCCTGTTTTGAGATGTGCATGTTCCGGGGTCGCAGACCTTGGGCATACGGTAAGAGATGTCCGCTATTCCCATTGGCATAGTCGGCCAGCTGCCTCCTAAACTGGTCGAGGCACGGAGAAGGGAATGCTGCGTCCCCACAGAAAACTCCTTTCCTGCTATCTGAAGGGCGTGTGACAAGTACCCAATGCCCGACCTACCTGATGCAGGTTTTTCTAGGGTTTTTCCTGCATTTCTTTGGCGAATGCCGGGTAGGATTCTTAAAATATAGCCATGGGGCCCTAGTTAACCCTTGGCTACCTTCATATACCCTTCCGTATCCCCCCTTTCAAATCCCTCCTATGCTATTAAAGGTGAGTTGCCCAACGTGGATTACCCTCATGTAGCCTGTTGCCCCCCCCCCAAATAAAGGATACCATTTCCTCTCCGTTTTTGAACTAAGGTTCCCACAAGCCGAGTCACCTCGGCCTGTTTTGAGAGGTGTATGTTCCGGGGTCACAGACCTTGGTAATACGGTAAGAGTTGTCCGCCATTCCCATTGGAATAATCGGCCAGCTGCCTCCTAAACTGGTCGAGGCACGGAGAATGGAATGCTGCGTCCCCACAGCAAACTCTTCTTCCGCTATCGGAAGGGCGAGGGACAAGTACCAAATACCAGACCTACCTGATGCAGCTTTTTATAGGGTTAGTCCTGCATTACTTTTAGACGAATGCCGGGTAGGATCCTTAAACCATAGTCCGGGGACCCTAGTTACCCTTGGCTACCTTCCTCGACCCTTCCGCACCCCCATTTCAAATCCCTTTCCTATGCAATAAGAGGGGAGTTGCCACTATGTGAATTGCATAGCCTGTCTACACCAAAAAAAAATCTACCCTTGCGCATCCCCCCTTTCATATCTCTTCCAATGCTATTAAAGTGGAGTTGCCACAATGTGTATTACGCTCATGCAGCCTGTTACCCTAAAAAAAACTTTTGCGCCCTTGAAAACGTTCGACATTTTGTTTCACTTTCCATAAATCCCTTATTAAGATAATACAAGTCTTCCCTCTGATATGCAAGTAATTTCCGTTGTTATGAGTTGAAATATTATTGTCATATTCGCTGATACGAAGCTTTAATTTGTTCCGTATGAGTGAGCTCTTTATTACTAAAATTGCAACTGTGTAAATTTTTTTTAAAAAAATTAAATATTTGTTCACCATCGAATTTATATTAATATTACTCTTCACAATGTACATTTATTTACTTTCAAATAATTATTTTACCAGAAATATTTTCAACTCATAATCACATTGAATGTTTACAAAGATATAAAGGGGTTGGGGCGGAGTGGTGGTGGGGACGAATGGGAAAGTATAACGCGTGAAATTGAAATCATTGGTCCGAATGGATACCAAAAAAAATAATAATACGTTGGAATTATATGTATGTTTGACAGTGATATGGCTATTAATGCACTGCGACTTTAATTTTAGCAATAACGCAAACAGAAACGTTAATTAATTCATTTTGAAGAGGCGTTGTTGCTGCTGCTGTTTTACAGTATATCCAATATAGCGATAGAAGAGGCGGGGGTTGGTGGGGAATCAAATATGTGCAGATATTCTCGTCGTCCAAATAACCGTGAATTTTTAATTCTATATTATTGACTTCCAAAATTTTACGGTAACCTGCCAAACAGAAAACACTAAACTCTACATCAAATTACACGTTTCTACGCATGTTTCAGCTTTACAAGAGTCATTTGTATTGATTAAAAAATATAAAATCAACCCCTACGTGGCGAACAATAGAAACGTATACGAAGTGATCGAACAACAACCTCTGTAATAAATATAATTGATGTAGAATTCCACAAGGTAGTTATGACGTAAATGGTTGTTATTTATGTTTGTTAGGTTTCGACTCCGTGAGTCATAATTCTGAAGCACAACATAAAAACATGTAATATACAATCACAATTTGTAAAAACAAACAGAAATAATGTAGACATCTTCAAGAAATGTATAATATGAAAGTTTACATATAATTATGCAATTTGTTTAAAACACCGCTATAGTGAATGACTACGTCATTAATATAATTTATAAAATTGATCATTTTATCTCTATTGATAATAATAAATATAGCCTCAGATAATCCTAATTATAATCTATTTTATAAAATAATGGTTTGTAATTTATAGAATGTTTATACACTGAGGTAACCTCTTTATATTTAGCCGTTATAAATACGGATTTTTTAAAAACAAGTAGAAGTCAATATAATATATTGTGGTATTCAATTTAAAGATGTAATTATGTAATAAATTAATGATAATACATGAAACAATTTAAAATTTAATTTTAAATACAAAACGTTTTTTATATGGCATTATTAATTTATATTTAGTTTGATTTTTGAACAAAACTTTTACATAAATGCCACAGCTTTATTGAAATTCTTAAAATATTCAGGTCGCTTATCGAGCCTCAAACACTTATAGTAAATAGCAGTTGTAACAGCATTTAAGACAATCAAATGTTACAAAATTTTCCTCTCCGTTCTTGAACTAAGGTTCCCACAAGCCGAGGCACCTCGGCCTGTTCTGAGAGGTGTATGTTCAGGGGTCGCAGACCTTGGGCATACGGTAGAGTTGTCGGCTATTACTATTGGAATAGTCGGCCAGCTGCCTCCTAAACTGGCCAAGGCACGGAGAGGGGTAAGCTGCGACCCCACAGCAAATCCCTCTCCCGCCATCGGAAGGGCGTGGGAGAAGTACCAAATGCCCGACCTACCTGATGCAGGTTTTTATAGGGTTTGTCCTGCATTACTTTTAGGCGAATGCCGGGTAGGATCCTTAAACTATAGCCCGGGGGCCCTAGTTAACCCTTGGCTACCTTCCTCCACCCTTCCGCTTCCCCCCTTTCAAATCCCTTTCCTATGCTATAAGAGGGGAGTTGCCACTATGTGGATTACCCTATCTGCACCCCCCTCCACCCCAAAAAAAGAAGAATGTTACATAAGACATATTAACATAAGAAAAATTCATATAAGTATAAAGTAATTTTAAGAAATCTTAAAGTGCGAAATTTTTATACTAGATTTACAATTAAAATTTCGTACATACAAAATAATCAGAGCAGCTCTCATGAAACCACACTTATTCAATCCACCGTTAATTTAAAATAATTTTAATTAACAGGCCATGAAATGACATGCAGTACTACAATCTTTACAATTAAAACGTAACTCGTTAAATTTCTCATTTTAATAGTTTTAATATCTGTATTTTCTTTCGTCGACTTTTAATTTTACAACCTCCAGTAATTCCATTGCTACTTCAACACATACCGGACTCAATTTCTCCCACCTCACCATCGGCAAATTCACTCCACCTCGAACGCAGACTCAACTTTACTGTCTCTGTTCATAACGCAGACTGTACTGTTTCTTCCCAGATTTTCCACATCACACATTGCCGACAATAATATGTCTGAAAACTCCACATTTTTATGCTACGCTGTTTCCAACAATACCTGGGCCATAATATTACGCTGACAATACAAATTATTAAAGAAATTATAAAAATCTTTTGATTATACACATTGGTGGTCTCACTATATAAGAACTAAATTTTAAATTTTATCTACAACTCATTTAAATTGTAATAAAAGTTTACACGTCATTTCTCAAGCTTCTTTTGTATGAACGAGATCGTTAAGTTGTTTCAACTGTGTTCCATAGTGTACATTTCTTGAAAATTAAAGAGTTAGTAACTAATTAAATATTATTTCTGTAAGTTTTTACAAACTCCGATTGTATATTATATGATGATATGTTATGCTTCAAAATTACGTTAGTCAAAAGCTAACAAATATAATAAAAGGTTTTTTTGAAACGTCAGTTGGTTTGGAAATTATTTACATTGACAATTTATTTTTTGAGACATATACTAATGGTTTGGTCTTTGTTACAGAAATAATTAAAACTTCTAACAACCACACGAATAGTCCTCAATTTTTATATTCTTTATTTAAAAACACAAGTCGATATATAGAATTATTACTTTCAAAATTTCAGTCTTATTCAGCTTTTTACATAAACCCACATGCATGATACACTACATTTCTATGTTTTATATATCGAATTGTGTTTTTAAATATATACCATAAAAATTGGTTACTTTTCAAGTGGTTGTTTGATGCTTTAATTAATTTTTTTTATATTCGATTGTTATTACTCTCACATTTTTTTCTCACTACGCAGAGATCTTGAACGATCAAGAGATTATAGAATAATTTTCTATAATAATTCTCCCATAAATAAAATTATTTTTGTCATCTGAGCTTAGAGAAATTTATTTTCAAACGTGGGCCAGTATATTATCTACAGAATAAATAATTTATTAATAATTTTATTTGCCATTTCTTCAAATTTTAAGATAAAATTTAGTCGTAAATTAGTATTATTTCTACGAGTTCTAAATATTTCTGTCGAAGCTGTAGTTAGTAATCTGAAAAAATTATTTATACATTGTTATTGGTTGAAATTAATTACCATTTCGCTAATAATAATATATCTTACCACTGAAATCAGAATTATAATTATGAAATGTAAAGTTGAATAACACATTTCACAATATAAACCTTTCTTTGAGCCTTTTAGAAAACAATGAAGCTTCTCATCCCTAATTTTTGGGACTTCATCAGCTGAAATATAAAGATATACCTCAATTTCGTAATTATTTGTTTAAGTTAAATATAATGAGAATACGTTCATCCAACTATCATCATTTCAATAGCTGAAGACAAAAACAAATGTAGTCACCTGAAAACGACCCAAAAAAGAATGGACGAAACGTTGTGTATTTGATTATTTATTGATACGTTCGCTGTAATTTTTTTTTATTATTAAAATATTTCCTTCAAAACATTTATTTAATAAAACTATTTTTGACTTGAGCGGCCTTCACGTTATTATTATGAGTTACGTTGTAGCGTTGGCATTTTTGGAGTTCACTTTTAGAGTTCTTTAATCGTATACTATTAAAAATTTTTGTTACCTCAGTTTCGCTCCTGATAAAATTTATACCTGCATGACGTATTTTCTCAACTGAAACCCAATTTAATTCACTCAAGTAAAATAAAGTGATTAAGCTATAAATAGTTTCAGACTCCAAATACATAAAAAACTTAAAGTATTCTAATATTCTTATTTCTTCTGATGAAAATTAATTTTCGTAATTAAAACAGTACAGTGATTTTCAAAATCATAATTAAGAAAAATAAATTATCCCAAGATTTTCGGTGGCAAAACTGAAACATCTCGCGGATATTTGGCGGCAGAACTGAAATATTCCATGATATTTGTTGGCAAAAGTGATATATTTTAAGATATTTCGAGGTAAAACTGATAGTTTGCATTTTATTAATAATAACTATTGGAATTACATAATCAAATAAATAATAAAAAACGCAAAATTTAACCCATCAATGTAATATATCAGTAATATTGAAGTAAACTGTGAAGTGTAGTGAATAAATTATTTGAATATAATAAATTGTCCTCCTTTAATATATGTTAACACTTGATGTACCCAAGGAGTAATAATAAACTATAAACGATAAACCGAGTGTCAGGGATGCAAATATTTCGTCTGATAATTACGAAGTTAACTTCAATTAAACACTTTCACACATAGAGGTATTTCCGTTCATAGCAACAAACCCTCTCACAGTTCGTGAAATTATTAATTTTCCCTACCACCAGTTAACAAACAGAAAAGTCCGAAACCGACAGCGAACCTATTCCGATATTGAATTTCCGCGTAGAAAAGATGGCTGGATGGAAGCGTGATAAAACCTGTCAATTCCAGAGCACGGGGCTCTCGCTTTCCTTGCTGGACCTCAAAAGTTCAGGAACACATTAGCCTCGAAAAGCCTGTCACAATTGATACAGAGCGTGCAACGTGCGTGCTTCTGGCAACACTGCGAAAATAGTTTCCAAAATTGATTGGGGCGGGGGGGGGGGGCGGGGATTTAACGTTTTCTATGGCTTCTGCGGTTTGAAACGCTTAATTTACTGCTAATATAATGTTCAATTATCAGTCAACATCAACTAAAAATTTAACAACGTTCCCTGGTTTACTTGATTTTAAACGTGTACTGATTCCTGAAAAATTAAAAAAACTTTTAAAAAATAGTGAACTCATTCCTTAACCAGAAATACTTACATTAATCTTTTTAATAATTCTTAATTAAAGTATATATATATGTACGTTACAGCGAACATGTTGCGACCAATTTATGTAGTATTTGAAGTTTAAAAGAAGAAGATAATTTGTAGGATTTATCCTAGAATTAAACAATTTTTTCAAAGATAACAAAAAATTATTTAAAATTTTAATTCACTTTAATTTTTGTTCATATTTAAAAAAATTGTACAAAAATTAAAGTAAATCTAAATTTTAATAGAAAAATTTTTGTTATCTTTTAAAAAAAATTGATCAGTTCATGGAAGAATCCGATAAATTGCCCTTTAATTTTAAAGTGCAAATAATAAATATATATATAATTTCGTTATTTGACACTAACCTTTACCTGAAAATAACATTCTAAGTCGTGTAAACAAATTCTGTTTTACGCAACAATTAAACAAATTTGATGGACACATTCAATTTTATTTACCCCAAAATATTTCCATATACTTTACTATAAGAAAGCAATTAAAGTCCATATAGTATTTTATTATTTAAAATAAATCTTTAGCCTAAAAATTGATAGGTTTTTAATATTCAGTTTCTCTTTTTCGAGACAACGAATGAAAAATGGCGGAATCATAAAAGTTTATACACCAAAATATATTCCTAATTTATGTAGATCAAAATTACAACTAATTAAGGGCTATCTATATCTTTTTAAGTTAAATAGACACACGTGTAAAATTTATAGACTTCTAATTTGTGTATTCAGTTCATGTTTATCGAAATATTGAAGGAAATCGTTTTTTTGTACTGCAAAATATTTCGTTGCATTTTGGTGATAAAACTAAAATTAATGATTGTATTTATGAATTAATTTTAATTTTAACATTAATTCGTACTCGAAAAATTGTTAATATTCTGACCTGCACAGTCAATTTCTGTTTTTGAAAACATCGAAATAATATTTTGTGGAATCAGTAGATTTTTTTAACCGAAAACTTTTTTCGTACATTTTGTCGATATTACTATAATTAATTAATGTATATATATTTATATAATTTATTCAACATTTAACTTTAGAAACTTCCAGACCCTAAAATAGATTAAACTTTCAATTAGATTTACTTACAAAATATTATACACTGTTGCAATCTCAGAAAAGAAAATTTCAACCCTTAAAGTTGGAGTATAGTAGGTAAGGAAATAATTATTATTTATAGAAAATTTGACTATTTTTTTCGTTTTGTGATTCATAATTATTCGATTGTATAAATATAATTTGAAGTTCTATGTTTATATAAAAATGTGGTCATAAAATTCTTGAATTTACTGAAAGTCTGTCTCTTTAAAACTTTTTAATCCTTTAAATAAAAATTAATATTTCTTATGTAAATTTAGGCATTGAATTTCAATTTATTTTACTTTTAAATCCTTATAAAGGTTATTCTGCCGTTAATATCATGTGGATTTTTTTCTAAAATATATTTCGCCTAGAATTATCTCTACATAAAAACAACAGACGCTTTTCAAAGTTTATAAATATTCAAGTGAAATAAAATATGAGACCATAAATCGACTGACCATTGATAAAATATTAATTTTAAAACGCTGAAAACTTAAGTGAATATTTTATTAATTTTCTTAAACTCACCACAATACACATTTGATTTAAATGTATTAAAATATTTTTTTACAATTTCAATTATATAGGGTAATCGTAGAGAAACTTAAATTACGTTGACACGACAGCAAAATGTAACACAGAAAACTCTGATCATCGTGGACCCAAAGAGAATTCATATTTATGGTTCTCCTGTACACAATAATTCATATCCTCGGCGCCTAATTTTAATTAGCGACTCGACTGTTTTCCTCATGGGAGTTTAAAGAAAAACCCTGGCAGTTTGCTCAAACGGACAAATTCCCTCTACGAAAAGTCTTGGAAGAAGTTTTTTTCTTATTCTTAATGCCGGTTTTCTCTTGGTTTGGAAGTTTTGATTAATTTCGCAGTTAAAGTGTGCCAAGTGTGTGTGTGTGTGTTTGAGAAAGACTTTCTTCGGAATCCATTTAGCGCCATATTCCGAAGCATTAATTTCGGCAAGGCACATTAGTAACTTGATTTAGATTCGTAACCGAGAACTGGATTAATCTCAGAGTTAAATATTGCAGTAAAAATTAAATTATTTCACGTCTAGGATGAAGGAGACCATTCGAACATTAAATTTGCTGGAATATATTTCAATAAACTTGTTACTGATTTGTTCAGGCTTCTTAAAGAAAATTACTTTTATACGATTAAATAAATTGTGTATAATAACACGTCAAAATATAAACAGCTTGAATGATATTAGAATTAAAGTAAGTATTATTTCGTCGAACTGAAATTTTACTACTTAAAACTTTACAATAGCCCGACGCAATTCGGAAGGCGGGATTGTCTGCCACCACCGGGAATATTCACAGATATAGAGAGGAAGGATGAGCGTACGATGTATTTAATTCAAATTATATGTATTTAACGACCAAATATAATGGGAAAAATATTAATACTAAAAGTTTTACTTGAAAGCTCTACGTTGCGGCACTTATTTGTACCCTTTTCAGGCTGCCGTCTTATGATAAATAGTGGCACTGTAACACACTCATCATTTAGTAATATTTATATTTAAAAAATGTAATTTTACACGTTAGGTAATTTAAAAAAGTCAGATTAGTTAACATATTTCGCTTTTATTTGCTTTGTAGTTTGCTTTATCCAAAACTATGTAGCTCTTGTTTGTGTGCGTGTGGCAACGTCTAAGATCGAGATAAACGGATTAAACATTTCATTTTGGGCATCATATTTGATTTCATGCACCATTTCTCGTTTATGTTTATATAATTTTTCGCTCCTTACCAAGAGGTTACTTTAATATCTATATTTTTAGACGCATAAAAATTCTCTATATTATACATACCAATTAATTAAATAATAATGTTCTTGGGTTACATAAAAAAATTAATTTGAGGAACAATTACACAAAAAAAGAATTTTTAAAATATAATTGTTTGTCATACTAAATTTGTCTGATAATTAACGGTTTTTATTATTCATAATTTGAAACAACCGTTAAATCAATAATCAATTTTAGAGTTATTGATGCATATATATATATATATATATGTATATATATATATATTAATTACTAAAATATTTATATATATATATTGTAGTATATATATATATATATATATATATATATATATATATTGTAGTAATTAAAAGGAAAAATAATTAACTAATGAACAAGATTTTGGACTTGTATTGTTGGCGGCCTAAACACACTAGTTGTGTACAAGAATATGTGGCGATAATGCATGCTTGCTGAGTATTGAACAAATTCAACAGAGCTCCAGTTGGCGAAGAGCGGAGCTTCAGAAAGTATGGTAGGAGACGGTAGAGAAAGGACAGAAATTCGGAGAGTGTGTTTTTTGGAGGCAGCGTGGAAAGACTCAGAACTTCAAAAAGTGTGTGTTAGGAGACGGTGGAGAAAGGACAAAATTTCAGAAAGTGTGTTTGTCTTTGCTAGAACGTCATCGAAACGTCGCGGATACAATTTTTTGTACTCGGTAAAAAGACCGCGAAGATTTTATTCATTCTTTACACCGAGAAATACTGTATTCTTGGTTAATTATTTACTATTTTTTTGAATACACATTACACAAGCATGTATATGTAATTACTTTTCTCCTTTATGAGGGTACCATTGATATATATTTTCACGCATCAATACACCCTAAAATAGACGTTCTAGCAAAGACGATGACATTGAACGTCGTCGGAACGTCGCGGATTCAATTTTTCACTCAATTAGAATCCCGAGAAGATTTTATTTAATAATTAACCAAATATTTATTTGCAACGTTGCCAAACGCAAAAATTAAATTAAGCAGAAACTTTACGAAAATCACAATAATATGTACCAGTCCACATACACCAACGTAATAAAGAAAAGAACTCGTCAGGAAGACTCGAAGAAGTAGGCAAAGAACTTCTTACTGCAGCATCCCTCTGCCGGACTATAGGACTAAGGAGCAAAGAACGTACAACGAGGTACTCAGAACACAATAAAAGTATTGCTCAATGTTGGCAACACTGATCAGGAACACAGCACATCAGCGTTGAACGAACGTATAACAAACCATATACAACATCGTCAATATAAATGATTAATTAGTTAAAAATATTACGGTCAGGTTCACAACAGCTATTAAAAGATAAAGTGAATAAATCAGGAGAATAAGCGTAATGTTCGACATTATGTCTCTAAAACATCGATAGCCTTGGAAATAAACTAGAACGTATACTAGAATTAGGCTGGGCGATACGGTACGAACCAGATGAAAGCTGTGAACGTGTTAAGGGCAGTGATTGGCAGATCTGACTCCGGGCACAGGACAGCAAAATGAATTTGACCGATCGACACTGAACCTTTCGACTGGAAAGAGATTTGCTGGTAGGACGCACACGATGCTAGTGTGTTGGGGGTGGAGGTGGGGATGGGGGTTTGTATCAGATGTCAATTACGGCACCTCATTCGGGTCGCTGCCTTGAGCCATGCTGGACCGGCTGCCGTAATTGGTTTTGGGCGGATATCGAAACATTGTCTGTGATGAGTTGCCTCCCCCCTCACCACGCGCACTAACGGTTGGACCACGCACACGGTATTATACCACAAGGGTGGACAGAAACGGACCACGCGAATCTCTCTCTCTCTCAAGTGACCCGAGCAAAGATTACGGCCAAAGGAAAGCTAATATTGATCCGAGCCGGCTTAATTTGCAAACAATTACACAGAGACGACCGGACACTTGTTGCTTTAGTGGGAATATTGTTAAACTGGACTTACCGACACATCAGAGGTATGTGAAATTGACTGTAAAAGGCAAAAATAAGCCGAAAAGAGACCTGAAACTAAAAGGTATGGAACGGAAAATTGATATGTGGTTTGGAGAACCACGAACCCGACATCAAACCAATTACTGGCGATCAATAGCTAGTCCTTTCAAAATACATCCCACTGCACTGTAATTAGAGTGGAGTTTGGCCATTTCCAACTTTAGCACGAACGTTTGTTACGGAAAAATTCTAGAGTAAATAAAAATTCAGAGTGTTGTAAAAATACCTTCTGAAAATACCTACTGAAATTGTGTAAATCCGAAACTTAAAAAAAGTAATTTAAATATATAACTCCATTAAATAATAATAAAAATAATTTGGTAGGTTTCTGGGTAACGTTATATTGATAATTAGGATACTTTTTTGATGATCATTTTATAGTTAAAATTGAAATTGATGCATGACAAACCCTAGAAAACTTGCATCAGGTAGGTCGGGCAGCCACGCCCCTTCGAGGGCTTTGCTGTGTGGACGCAGCATTCCATTCTCCGTATTTAAACAAGTTTAGGAGGCAGCTGGACGACTGTTCCAATGGGAACATCAAAAAACTCTCAAAACAGGCCGCGGTGCCTCAGCGTGTGGGAACCTTAGTTCAAAAACGGAGATAGGAGAAGGCATCCCCATAGGTAACCCTTTCCGTCTCTCCTAAAAAGGTTCTCCTAATTTACATTTTTAGGGTAAGAGGTTACATGAGGGTAATCCACATGGTGGCAACTCCCCTTTAATAGCATTGAAAGGGATTTGAAAGGGGGGATGCGGATGGGTAGAGGAAGGTAGCCAAGGGTTAACTAGGGCCCCCGGGCTATAGTTTAAGGATCTTACCCGGCATTCGCCTAAAACAAATGCAGGGAAAACCCTAAAAAAACCTGCATCAGGTAGGTCGGGCATTGGGTACTTGTCCCATGCCCTTCCGATAGCGGGAGAAGAGTTGCTGTTTCTGATTAGGCTGCGAGTAAATAGAACTTTTATAAATTCTTTCAACTTAAAATGTTAACACTTCGTATTTCACTAGATAAATTTCATTTCGTCCATTTATGTCGTCGTTATGTCTCGTAATTTAGTTTTTTTAATAAACTAATAAAATTACTGAGCATTTAAAATATTACGTAGTTATGTAAGTGATTATAAAATTTTAATTTCTACTATATTACTCCAATAACATTCAATTTTAATATAAAAAATGATATTACACTAATATAATATATATATATATATATATATATATATATATATATCTTTTAACAATAGTTAATTAGGCCATTAATTGGTTTGGACATAAAATTTCAATTGTTTGATAAATGCATTATAGCGGTCTGATCGAACAAAGCAACAATGGAGAAGCGAGCTCGCTTGCTTTGTCGAAAAGTCAAAAATAGTTTTTGCGCGCTCAAACTGGTGAGCACTAGGATAGTTAGTTGGCGGAGAAGAATTACGAGGAGCAGAACAAGTAATATAACTTGAGCAGAGACTAGACATCGTCAATCTATAACTAGTTAAAGTTGTAAATAAATACAAAGAAAACATTCACGGAAGTATTGCAGCGTAAATATTGGAAAGTAAGAGCAGTTTTCGTCAGAATAGAACTTTCCAAAATCTTTGTGAAGAAATTAATCCAGGAGAAGATTGGTAAATTGTTGTGGAGCGGAACAATCAACGGAATACAGCCAATAATGCCATATTTTGAAGTGAAGTGTAGAATCAGTGAAAACCAAGGCCTGATATTACATAATTAAAGAGTGTAAAAGTGTCCGAACGAGGTAAAATTGATTGTTCTGGTACCAGACCGACGGTTCGTAAGTAACATAAATTTGAATAATATTGTAAACGCAAATTAAAGGATAAAGTCAGATTTAGTTCTCTTTTAATTGTGAATCAAAATTAATTTCTTTACTTTTTAATTTCTTTCATTCTATCGACGTATTGTTTAGGTAAATTGTGAACGGTTTTGTTAAGAAGATTTTAAATCAATTTTTTTGTGTTCATTATCAAACCCACTAAAGACCCTGAGAGGACATATCCCAAATTTTGTTTGTAATTATCTTTTATTGCCACAAAATAAAATAAATACTTTGTTTGTTAATTGTTAATAAGTTTATATTCACCCATCATATTAATCATTCCGTTAAATTAATAAAAGCCAAACTTTTATTTATTACAATATACATATATATATATATATATATATATATATATATATATGTATATATTACCTTTCCACTTATCACACACGAACACTCAGAGCCACGAAGCATTGAGTGAGGTGGAACTTTATCCCCGAGGCAGCCATTATCCGGAGTTTTAGTCTGGATGAATCTGGCTTTCTAACGCGATTTAATGAAACTGTCGCCAGATTACTAAACCTACCCCACCCAACCCCTTCCTTCCCTTTTCACTGCCTGAGTGAGTTTCCCGAGTATGTGTGTGTGTGTCTCGTAGGCACAACTTTTAAAAGCGCTTTTTGCATATAAATTGAAAGCGGAATCAAATTTTCGAACACAAGCATATTTATGAAACGAAACGCTAACGCAATATATTTATGTTAAACTTGGAAGGGGGCAAAAATTAGCGGTCTGCTTAAAATTTGTATAATATTTGGAAGTCTTTAAATATTTGTAAAAATAAACTCTTGTGGTTCGTCAATGACGATAATTTTATTCGGTTTCATTTATTTGACCCTGTTCTCGGTTTATTTTCAAATAAACTTTTATAAACGGGCTTGTTCTCTCGCACCATTTAATTTTAAAAAATTACCACGTTCGCGGAGGCTTAAGAAGAAAACTGGGGCAGAAATTATTAAATAAAGTCCAAGATTATAGAATTAAAATTTCGTCAGCATATTAACATTTCTTTAGTGCGTTAGGTACTTGAAAATATTTTTAAGTTCCATTAATATTTATAGGTGCTTTATACGTTGATTGGTAATTCGTTAGTTTTGAAATTGTGCAATACCGTGGAGCGGAAATAATGTTTTTACTTTTAAAGCTGGTGCTTTCATTAACTTTGAAATTAATTTCCTCTCTTAAACTATTGGAAAAAACTTAATGGTAACCATTCTTTTTAATAGTACTATCCTGTATAATATGTGCAAAAAAAATATTTAAAACGATATCTTGATATATCAGAAGATAAAAATGTGTGTGTCAATATAATGTGACGTTATTAGAGTTGGCCGATGAACAGCAGTAAATTTATTTTAAATTTGTTCCTTTAGCCAATTCGTAACTGTCTCGTAAAAAATGTTATACAGTAGTTCAGAAAGATTCGTGGCAATAATTTGTAATGAATTGTTTCAATTTATACAGCTTTAATTTATTAATAAAAATTGAAATAATTAACGTTTACAGTCAAAATTAAATTTAACTCGGCTGGAGTCTTAATAACACTCCTGGGAATTTATCGGAGACCAGCGATGTATCCCGTTTGGTCGTTTTATTCTCTTTAAAAATTATTATAAACATGATAACGAACTTAAGAAAGATATTCTTTATTCATATGATTGTGTAAATAAACTACAATATTAAATTAACTTGTACCATGTAATTAATTTATTCTGCCATATCTCACGGTGTAACTGAATACTTGCCTGAAAGATGCCAAATAAATTAATAATTTCTTTCCTTCAAGATGCAAGCCGTTTTAAAATATACCGTTCTCGCTCGCGAATATAAAAAAATTATCGGTTGTAAAGGAGTAAATATATTTCCGTTTCTGCCGCTAGAGGAACCAAAAGTTCATGTCATAAAATTTCGGACGAAGAAAATTAAATAAAAATGATGAAAATAACTCCGTTCATTATGATTATAAATGGGCTTTAGTCAGAAAAAACCCTCTAAATTTTATAAAAAAAATATATATTAAATTCATGGCGTTTCGTCTTTTTCTACGTCATCAGGTATGAAAATATTTATCTATAATAATAGCATATGCGTTTCTTTTTTTTACTTAAGGCCATTTATTTATAACTGGCTGCGTGTCCGTCGTTGCCCGTGTACTTATTTATATAAACTCGAAAAAGTATCTATATTAATCTTTAGTAAAGATGTGATTTAAACTAAATCTTCCTAGTTCCGTACATACTTTCGTACGTAGTGAATTAATTGAACAACTATAAAATAAATTGAATTTTATTGCATCAGTCCCAACAAACATACCCCCGAATTTCTTCTTAAATATACCCCTTAAGTATTACGGGATATGTTTGTCCCTCAGTCTTCAGACGTTACTAAAGATTAAATTGATGAAATTGTTAGCTAGATTCACAATGTAAACAAACGGTCGCCATACTTGAGTCACTAATATGCCACGAAAATTAGCGTACATTTCCTTCAAGGATCGTCAAGTATTTCGAATTCTTTTTTTAATTATCATTAGACGAAGTATTGCCGGACATAATAATACTTTTTATTCAATCAAAATATTTCTCCTTCATTTCATTACGAAATAAATTAGTATTTTGTTGTGCAGTATCGTCGCGCAGTAACGTCTCTCTTTCGCGTGTGCTGTGACGTCATTATTTCTTGGCGCGCAGTAATTTAACACGAAATGATCACATTTTTTATTATAATTCTTTCCACCTTTATGATAATGGGTTCTAACCCACACAGTACCGTTTCTCGTGTTTCGTAGAATATTTCTATCAATTTTTTTACTTTGCCCAGCCATTTAAATAAGTATAGAGTTTAACATACATACATACAAATATACATACTTTTTTATTATACCACTGTGAACTTAAAGGAAGGTGAATTTCTTTATAAAATATAAATTCTTTATTTATTCTTTCAAATCAATTTCATCCCCTTCAAAGTAATCCCCGTCCGATAAAACGCACTTTTTCCAATGCTTTTCCCAGTCCTCGAAACAGTCGGAATAGTCTTTTTCTGGTATAGCCTTCAAGACCTTCTTCGATTCGGTTTTTATCTCCTCAATCGTGTCAAAACGGCGTCCCCGCATTGGCCTTTTGAGTTTGCTGAATAGCCAGAAGTCGCACGGAGCCAAATCAGGCGAATACGGTGGTTGCGGAACGATATGAGTCGAGATTTTGGCAAAAAAGTCGCGATTAACCAATGCAGTTTGACCAGGTGCATTATCGTGATGAAGGAACCAAGAGTTGTTCGCCCATAATTCCGGCCGTTTCAGACGAATAGCTTCACGCAAACAACGCATAACGCTCAAATAATGTTCTTTTTTGACAGTTTGGCCCGGAGGAAGGAATTCATAGTGCACCACACCACGATAATCAAAGAAAACTGTCAACATGACCTTGATTTTCGATCGATTTTGCCGTGGTCTTTTCGGTCTTGCTTCACCTTTTGCAAGATAATTGCTGGATTGGTTCGTGGTTTCAGGGTCGTATGCGTAAATCCAAGTCTCGTCTCCAGTAATACTGAATTTCAACTGGTCCTGGTAGTCAGACAGCAAAGTTTCGCACACATCAAAGCGACGCGTTTTTTCCAAAAAATTGGGCGATTGTGGCACCAATCGAGACTTGACGCGTTTGACACACAAAACATTCTTCAAAATGGTTTGGGCTGAGCCAAATGAAATTTCAACACTATCAGCGAGATCTCTAATTGTCCATCGACGATTTTCAAGCACCAAATCTTTGATATTATGGACGTGGCCGTCGTCGGTAGACGTTGATGGTCGTCCAGAGCGCGGTTCGTCTTCAACCCGTTCTCGGCCCTCTTTGAAAGCGTTGTACCACTTATAAACTTTTTTTTTGTGCCATAGCTTGATCACCAAAGGCCTTCCGCAACACTTTCAACGTGTCCGCACAAGAATATTCGTTCCACAAACAAAATTTGATGTAAGTTCTTTGCTCAACAAAATCATTCATTGCAAAAATCGAAAAATTCACTTTTGGTTGTTTGCAAAAAACACGTGTAACTCGGAGATAATTAAACCTTTTAACAAACAAACGCTCGGGAAATATTATAGATAGTCCTACCAACCTAGGAAAAGAATTACCTGCCTTTCTAATACCCGGGAGTTTTAAATGACAATTTCACCTTACTTTTTGATCACAGTGGTATAGATAAAATATTATTTCTGGTATGAAAATATTTATCTACAATAATTTGGAAAGTAATAACATTTATTTATAATATGAAATATTTTTTTTCAATCTTCTCATCACATATTTTCCTTTTAAGTTAGTACCATTAATTATTCTAAGTTTCTCTTGAAACCAGACAATCGAAAGCTTATTTTATTTCGCAGACCTAATTTCTGTAAAACTGGTCAAAAATTAGGATTTCATTGATACATCTATGGATCAAAAATCTTCCCCAATGAAAATTTACTTTTTCTTTTAAGACTTTTGAACGAATTAGAGAATACAAATTAAGAATAATAAACATGAGAAAATTAATATTTTTTATCATCAAATTGATGCACACACAAAAATAATTTAGTAAGTTTGATTTATTTTGAATTGATTGCCGCCTTCGTTTGAACAAAAAATAATGCATTAAGGTGTTCAGTTCATTAGTACTCACTTTAAGTAAACAAAATATTTTCCTGGTTGAGCTTCATATTATTTCTGCTTTATCTCTCAATAACAATTTGCTTCATTGAATTTTATTCGCTGGTTTTGTATATCCTTCTGATCTCGTTCTTTAGTTGAAAATGTGGGCCTGCCGTGATCGTTAGAATAGTAAGAAATTAATCTTTCCTCCCCGCCAGACTGTAACCCTCACCATGGATAGAATATTAATTTATGATTAACGAAGGGTCCTCCGTGCAAGATTATCGGAGCCCATCAAATTCTTCTTCTTCTTACCTCTGAAGCTGCTTTTGCGCGCCAGAAACCGAGAGCCTCGCGTGTTTCAGGGTTCGAGGTCGTCGTCGATATAAATCTTCGGAAAACGGGGCAGAGCGAAAGAGGGGCTGGGGGAAGAGCAAAAGGCGTGTGGGGGCGGGATGGACTCTCAATTTCCTGCAGATGGTCGCTCTAATGGAGCCCTAACGAGCTCTCGCCATTTCATAATGAATGTTGTTATGCAAACTTCCGGGAGTTAGCCCAGGATCCTGTCCCTCTTCTGCTCGCAGCGTGTAATTTGTACAACTTATCCCCTGATGATGATCAATGGGGGTCCAAAAGTCTAGTTTGGAAGGGTGTGGGTTGATGGTCCTTCTCCGTAAAGTGTTTGCGCGCTTTTAAAAAGTTTTGTTCGCAGATGAGTTTTGGTGTCCATATCTCTCAAGTGTCGATGTCTGAATTTTCCTGAATTGAGAGAAGGCATTCCACTGTGTCCTAGAAATTCTCGAGAAGAAACCATGTCATCTTAACACTACCACCATGCATATGTAATTACCGCAAGATGTAGGCTAGAAATTTAATACGAAAAGTACCAACATAGTAATAAGCAACGAAAGGTAACGAAACGACTTACGTGTTTCTGAAAAATTAATTATTATTATTGAATAACTAATGTCATAATTAACTTTCCCGAATAATTCGTGTTAAAATGCTTCCTCTACAGAAGTTCCAGTGACTTAACTTAAGAAAGTTATAATTCATAGTAGCTAATTTTACTGAAGTACCTCAAATATTCAGTTAAATAATAACAGAAAATATTAACTATGTCAATTATTTTTATGTTTGTGCCTTATATTTATATTTATATATATATATATATTTCTCATGACATTGGAGAAAGTAGATGGTTAAGATCCAGACTAAAGATGAGAAGAAAATCCTTCTTTAACACGACTGGAAATTTTTCTTTAAATCTATACTAAAGTCACGTGGTTGATTCTAAAATTTCATGAAAGAAGAAATCCTATTTTAGTTTTAAAATAGTTACTGATAAAGTAGATCCAAAACTGAAGTAATTGCAGAAGTGGTTTATTTATATGAAATTTTTCAAATGATTTAAATATCAAAATGTTTCCAACTTAAACAAAAAATTAACGTCTGTTGAAAATAATAAAGCTAAAAACGACCTTTATACAGACAAACTTAAACTAAGTAAATTTAAATTTAAAACATGCTGGACGTTTCGACGGACATTCTTTTTTTTTCTAACTTAAGTTATTCTCCGTTAGAAAACGACGTAAATCCGAGGTCGAAACGTTTGACATTTTTAAATTCATATTTAATTACTTTAAATTTCTCTTTTTAAAGTTTGTCTCTATAAAGGTCGTTTTTCGCATTAGTTTCCAATTTTTTCATAAAATCCTCACCCCTATCAAATTTAATTAAATGGCAGAACTGTCATCGTAATAATTTTACTATTCATATTGTGTTTTCTAAAAAAAATACCTTCTAAAATTTGTACTTCAAGTTATATTGGTCAAACGAAAAGGTCTTTAATCATAATGGTTAAGTAAAAATATTCTTGCTATTTACAATTGATTATAGGTACTAATCTCCGTCACTGTTATAGGTGATTATAAGTATAAGGGTTGAGGATTTTATGAAAAAATTGAAAACCAATGCTAAAAATGACCTTTATAGAGACAAACTTAAAAAAGAGAAATTGAAACTAATTAAATATGAATTTACAAATGTCTAACGTTTCGAGCTCGGATTATCGTCATTTTCTAACGGAACATAACTAAAGTTATAAAAGGACGATAATCTGCGTCGAAACGTCCAGCATGTTTTAAATTTAATTTTTAGTTTAAGTTTGTCTGTATAAAGGTCGTATTATTTTCAACAGACGTTAATTTTTCGTATAAGTTGGAAACATTTTTAAATTTAAATAAAGTAAACAATTTCATATAAATGCAACCACTTCTGCAATTACATCTGTTTTGAATCTAATTGATCACTTGATTACTAAAAAAAAGTTTTTATTGATAAATCAGTGTGAGACGAATAACCCAAATTATTCCGAAATGAAAAACGTATACTTTCCAAAATTTTAATTATAATACAGTGTCAAATAACTTTAAATATTAAACTGGACACTGAAAGTAAAATAAGTATTACATGTTTACAATCTTTGAAATGTATTATATTTGGGTTTCTATTGTTTGATACATACCTGTATTTAGATCGAAAGATTTTCTTATAATAATTATTAATATAAAACACCAGCGAAATTATTAAATTTTATTCTATGAAGGAGAAACGTATCTAAGTTTATCGAGTAGATTTTAAAAAAATTGAAACATTGACTTCCAATTAAATTACATTTAATACGTTCCGTTTCTATAGTTCTACTTTATTGAGGTTAAAAAAAGGAAATAAAACTACTCTTTCGTGCCCATATTGTTGGAAATAACTCCTGCATACAATTTTCCGCGGGGGACTCTCTTTTGAGTTGGATTCGCTGTTTCGCTCGAAGAGAAATAACAATACAGTCTGCACTTTCATAAATTTCGCCTAAAATATGTATCTCACTCGGTCGTACAGAAAACAGATATATGAAATGGACGTAAAATAGTTACGTTTCAAGAGGACAGTTTACGACTGTGGTAGTAAATTTGATGCCTTATGCGAGACACATCTCCAATAGCATCCAGCTCCAATACACGTTCTCCATGCAAAGAGGAGCCCGGTACTGGAGAAAAATAAATACATATACAACAGACTTTCGTCTTCGGGATTAGGAAGGAATTTTGGAGGTAATTACTCAGGATTTATCACCGTTAATGAAGACTTACTGCCCTCTCTCATTTCTGCTATAAGCCCAAGTAGGGTAAAAAGTACAAATATTTATACGACATAATTTCTAATTATTCTTGAATAAAATTATTTTACAAATCTTATCCCAACGAAATATATTGTTTCACACGCAATATTGTGAAAGTAAACGGTTCATTATTTTTATTTTTATTACATCAGTTGCCTCTTCTGGTTCCTTGTTTTAAATATAGAAACGTAACCACACGGCAAAATGTAACTAGCTGTAAATTCTGTTTTATATTTCGCTTATGAAATTTATTTACTAACATATTGTAATTTTATTTAAGATTTTAAGGAAGAAACCTTTAAATTATTTTGTCAGTCATTTTTCAGTAATCTTTAGCCTAATATTTGGTCATAATTATATGTAACGTATCTACTTAAAAAAAACAGTTACAGCTGAAGCTTATAATCGGTTGTAATTTAAAATAACTTTATTGTTTAAGGGAGTGATGTTACATATTATTTACAGCCAAATATAAGGTTGAAAGCTACTGTAAAATGACTTAAGAACTATTCAAATACTCACAAAAATTTAAATTGTGTATATTCATTAAAATCCTGTAAAATATTTAAACAGTCAGTTTACTTTTTACAGAAAATATTCCGTCCAAAATAATATAAATTTTGCTTGTATCGTTTACCAAATTCCCTTTAATGTACAGCCAGAATTTTTGAAATTTTAAGACTTTGTATCCTTTTATTATTCTATATGTGAATTTAAAATTATTCCTTAACGAGCTTTAACTCTACAATAGTTTCTAAAAGTAACGATTTGTTTGTTTCTAACCGTAATTTCTTTCCAAAAATCATGTTACTTTTTAAAATTGCTTAGTATTACAAAAAGTATATTTTAAGTAATTATTTTGACTTATAACTACATAATTATATTATGAATTTTTGGAATATCGGGATTAAATATAAATTATTTCCTTTAAATTTTTAGGTAATCTTCAATATTTTTTTATTTTTTACAACACCTGATAAAGTAACCAAAAAAAGGAATTGAATAAAAGTTTTATTTATAAAACCTTTGATGGTTTATGTTTGATAAATAATCGGCCCTTACTTTCTGAATAAAAGTTATACGTCTCTTTCTTTGTCAATAACATGTATTGAAAAAATTTTAATTGTAATAATAAATTAAATTTTATTTTAATTCCTATAATTTTTCGCAATTAATTGTTCATTACATGATTTTGGATAGAAGAATACTATTGTTTTTTTCTAAGAAGGAAAATAAAAGACGATTTAAATTTTATATTTTTTGTTCTTAACACCACAGCATGACAGTTTATATTGTTGATTTTTCTACTGATATATATTTATTAAATTTTTTAAATGTTTATAATTTGAAATTTTGTAGTGTTCCTTCATCTTTCGGGATTTGTACTTGATTTCGGTTACCTAATTTATATTATTTATAAAGCTTAATAAATTAGTGTTATGTATTTTTAGTATTTTTTGGGATTTCAATATCCTTTTTGATTTACTACACCTAAAGAAGTTAAAAAAAACTAAACGATGTGTTAGTTTGAATTATTTTTATTTTTTATTTAATATTATTCCAATAAACTATTTTACAGATTTATTCAATGAAATTTCCGTGTCTTATGATAATTTTTTTGAGTTAAAATTCTAAACAATTGTAAAGTATCGATTATTTAAAAGTAAACAATATAATATTGGAAAACTTCACAAGAGATTCTGAATCTAAATAATATTTTATCGTTCCAAGGGAAGAATAACCATCACATTTAATTCCTCATAAACATATATATGTTAAAACAATAAAAACAATATAGTTTATATAACTATTGGATTTATAAACAAGAAAATAGTTCATTTAATTGAATATAAAACTCCAAATTAACAATTTTCTGAATTTCGTTTGAATTTTTCTTAAAAGGAAAGGCATTTTGTTATCTGAAGAGTATTTATCTGGATATTTGAACGGAAAGTATTATTGACTCGATGTGACGAATTAGTGTGACGTCACTGTGGGCTAAATAACGTTTCTTCTAAAATTTCACTCACCACATTGATATAAAATTTTGGTTCTGCCGAACGACACCGAAGTGAACGCAAGAAAACAGGAAGACTCTTTACTACTTCATAAGATATCGCAGATTTCCGGAGGAGCCAGTAGATATCTCTGAATCACCTTGCTTTTCCCCTCCTTTTTCTCCCACCCCCCTTGTGACCAAAACTTTTCTCCCAAAGTTACGCTTCGACAGAGACCGACGTCAGTTTGACAACTTTTGCTCACCTTCGGGATCTCTTCAGAAATGTTGAGGTCTGCCTTTGGAAGATAAACACGTCTGAATACAGCCTTGTAACCCCCTCGGAGATATTTTCCTGGCGTTACCAGTTTCATTTTAAAAAAGAGAATCAGTATTATATGAAGATATCGTGTTGTTGCAATATAATAAATTTAAATTATTAGACAATGGGCGACGGTTAGAATATAATTTTAATAACAATAAACTTATTTCCCGTTTTTCCCTTTGATTAAGGAGGTCTTCAGTCGTTATCGAATATTATTTGATTTGATTAATTTAATCCATTATTCATCAAATGAGGAAGTAGGATACGCCATTACATAAAATTAAAGTATAATTTTTTGAAACTACAACTAATAATAATTATAAGTTAAGACATAATAAATAAATATGTGGAACACAAATATTACTATCCAACATAACTAAAAATACTATATAATAATAATAATAATAATGTATTTAACGTAACTAAGGGTTTTATATAATATTTACAGTACTCAAACAAATTAAATACGAACTATGTTGAACAATTATATTTGTAGTATTAACTACCATAAAATATGGAATTACAAATCACTCTAAAACCCGACTCACTATATTGAGAAAAAACAACAAAAAGATTGGAATTATGTACTCTTGTATTTTTAGGTGCTTAATACTTTGTGTGTAAGAAATTGCTACAACAATATAAACATTGTTTACTCTCATTTAAGCCATGGAAGTTATTGGAAAAATTCTAAAATAATTACACTTAATTAACAATAAACAAATAAACAATTAAATTTAATTCGTTTCGTTAATTATGTAAGTAGCCAATTTATACTTAATTTTTTGTTTGTTTGATATTCAAAATTTTTGTTTTCTACTGGTTATATTTCTCAAATAATATTAGATAACGTCTGAAGGGATCCGTAATCAAAGGGACGAAACGTCAGTAACGTTTTATGTATTATGAAATATATGTATAATTTTATGTTGCCGAATAATTTTGCAAGCAGTCAGCCATTATATTCCAAGTAACAGTTTTTATATAATATTATAAATTCCTTAAAATTAGTAGTTTATGAGATAAAAAATAAATATATATTAAATAATTATAAAGATTTATTCAAACATAAGTATTTACTCAGATACAAAATAGATCGATAAATAAGGCATAAAATGAAGATAAATATCTATTCTACATCGACAATAAAGAGATTTCGAATTAGATAAAAATCAAAATAAGTTTTAATGTCAACTTCCTTCATGAATTAAGGTTTATGCATTTTATTTCTCGTGTCTCTCTGGATTAATACATAATTGTTCTATAATAATACTTGTCAATATTACAGCTAGCGTTTAATAAATATTTGACCATGTGTCAGTCTGTATTTTAATATTAAAACTTTTAATTTTTTTCCTGAGTATTCTCAGTAAATTGAAAGACTTGGTGTTATAAAATCTTCATTTATTCGTTAAAAGAACGATCATGGATTAGTATTGCGGTTTATATTACCAGTAAATTTGGAAAGTTTAATAAAATTTAATGATGAGAAATTATTTCAATTATATCTGAAAGTTTTACAGGGGCGAAACATTTACAAACAATAATTTTTTGAAAATATAAAATCTATTTCTGTGGAGAAACGTCACGGTATGATACAGGAACTTGTATTGGATGTTGCGGATTTTTATCAATTATTTTAATGTGTCGTTGTGGGCTGGAGATCGGCTGTTTATTTAATCTAGAAAACCGTATTTATATGACGAAATTGTAATGGAACAATTTTTAAAAAAAGTATAATTACAATAAATATTATTCTTTCTTTGTGTGTTCAAATTACATTTCTGTAAACATTGGAAAAATTTATACATATTGTATATTTAAGAATGTTTTCTCAGTTTTCGCCATATGATGTGGTAGAACCAGTCGTTGTGTAAAATTAGTTTAAATTTAAGGAGCGAAAATATTTAATTCAATGTTATTTTCTTGCTAATATGTATTATTTATAGATTAAGAGGACACGAAAGCAATCACAAAACTTTAAAATTCAATTTTGTTACTGTACTTAAATTGGAAAAAAAAACATGAATTTTTTTGGAAAAAAATTTAAAATGTTTGGATCTTGAAAAAAATTATTAAAACATAATTTATCAAGAATTCTACATTTTGAAACACTTGTAAACATATTTAAAAAATTAAGATATATATATTTTTATTCTAGTTTGTAAGATAAGATATTTTTTTATTCAAATAAAAATGTTTTATCAATTTTCAGTACAAATTTGTATTTACAATTGGTAACATTGGCTATTAAATGACCCGACTGTTGAAAATTTATGATTCAGTTTGCAAAATTAAATTGTTTTTACATTTTCAGATAGAAGAATAAGAAGAGATAAATGCTATATAAATTTGTGTATTTAAATATTGTTTTGTTCTTTATATAATTTCTAATAAATAATTCTGTTACCATAGAGACGTAACAAACCGATGAAAGTACAGAAACGTACTGAATAAATTATCTCTTATTAATTAAAAAAACTGACGTAAAGTAAATTTAATTATCAATAGAAAAAAACGGCCTTCAATCAGAAAATTATTTGTTAACAAAAAATTAAACATAACGACGTTTCGTCCTTGTCTCTTGAGATTTAATAATTTCTTATATAAATCTGTTAATAAATAATGTTGCCTTGCCCGTTTCAGCTTGCCTCTAAATTCTTTTGTATTATTTATATATCAAATTATTAAACCTGAAGATTACCTTAATCAAGGACAAAACGTCGCTATATTTAATGTTTCGTTAAAAAACTATTTTCTAACTCCTGGCCGTTTATTTAATTATTGATTATATTATAAATGTGAGTTATTTCTTCATTATTATTAAAAGTGTTGTTTTGTTATTTTTTTCTCTTGATTGGATATTTCCATCTCTAAATAAAATAATTTTTCTTCCCTTTAATTCTCTATTTGATACTCTTTTAGCCTTCGAAGAAGATGATGCTTGACAATTCATATTGAAAGTTCCTGTTTCCCTTCGCTGGCTCTGAAGGGTTAGGAAAAATTATCAAGTGATAAATTGCAGACAATTAATCTACAACGCCTTTTAAAATTTCTTCATCCACTCCGTCCCATACACACACGAAAAGAAAGATAAAAGGGAAGAGTGAGGGAGATATTCTCTTAGAGGAAGTAATAATTCATCTTTTGGAAAGATGAAATATATTTAGTCCCGATTTTTCTCTTAAGAGTCGCAAAGTCGGCCATTAGCCGACGAAGTGGAGCGACAAAGCGTCACAGCACGGCGGCGCGTGGCGGCGTCTCTAATAACCTGGACCTTGATTTATCATCCGCAGACGCCACGTTCGCCGTGGAGACGGATGAAGGTGGCTGTGAATGAGATGCGGGAATTATTTACAAGACAGCTTCAAGATCAACGACTCCGCCGAAGCTCTGCCGCGTGCATTTGGGTAATGACTCGAATGAAGATGCGAACGGTGTTACGTAAGGAATGACAACGGGGCAGCGACGAATAATACATGAATCCGGTAGCGGGAGAGGAACGTTTGATACACGATGGAGTGCAATAAAGTAAAGGATTCGCAGTTTCAAGCAAGGGGAAAAGGGAAGGGGGGCGATGACGCGAACATTTCCAGGACGCCGTCGAAGTGGATGGCCCATCCTTTCCCGAACAATCCCTCAGGAAATAACATACATAAATATAACATCTGTGTACGAGTCTGAGAAATCAACAACGCTCTTTTGTTTTATGATGTGTTCCATTTCCTCAGTAAAATAGCAAAGTAACAAAAAATAATTATGAACCAATAAAGAAACCTACACATGGAAATAAACAAATAACGTTTAGAAAAATATATAAAAAAATATGTAAACAAAAGAAGCATGTACAGAAAGCACGTACACATTTTAAATAATTTAAATATACACCAACATGTTTATAACATCATGTGACATATCTCTTATCTATATAATAATGCGTATGTATTTACGTTAAATTATATACAAATTTAAACGTGTTTACGAAAAAAATTGGTACCAATATTCTTCAAAATTCGAGAAAAGGTAATTTGAGGCATAAATGTGGAATGAAAAATAATTTTAAAACAACGTGATAATTTTGTGATAAATTACTGCACGCCAAGAGACCATGACGTCACGCGAGAGAAATACGTTGCTACGCGACGAACAACGTTACTTTTCCGTGATGAAATAAAGCTTAAATATTTTTATTGAATTAAAAGTATAATTCTGTCTAGGATCACTCTAACGAATGATATTAAAATTAATACGAAATACTTTACGATCCTAGCGGAAAATGTATGTTAAGTTTCGTGCCATATTAGGTAATGGCAATATTACTTAACAATTTCATAAATTTAATCTTTTTTAATGGCTGAAGACTGAGGGGAAATTGTATCATGCAATACTCAAGGATTATATTTAAGTATTCTTTTGTAAAGAAATTCGAAGGTATGTTTGTTGGCATTGAAGCAATAAAATTTAATGTATTTTATAGCTGTTCAATTAATTTAGTATAGGTCGAAAGTATGTACGGAACTAGGAACATTTAGATTGAATTCTACCGATGTTATCTGTCTATAATTTTAACCCCTTACAGAAGGGTAAAATAGCGGAAGGGGGAGGGGAGTTACAAGAAAATAACGCGAATACGAGCGATATTACTGTCAAATCCAGGATTATGGATGTCGCTGAGTTTAATTATGACATTCAACTTGCTATTTAACCCACGGGGGAAGGGGCGGCCGGGGATGGACATTGAGTTTATTTATTTCAACCTACGCAACGCGCGAGGGCGGCCAGGAGTTGTACGAAAAATGTTCAAACATGTTACCCGGTTTGTTTTTGCGTCGAATAAATACTTTTTGTTCAACCCACAGTCGCAGGGGTGGAAATTTTTGAATATGAGAAAACAGCCGGTATATTTTTCGAATGAAACTCTATCGGGGTCATTACGTACACATACGCTTTTAATAATTTTTGGAAAAACGTTGCTTATTTATATGAATACCTGGTCTGTAATAGCTCCTTCTAAATATGACAGTATTACGAGTATTAGAAAGTCGCAATTAAATTTAATAGGATTTTCTGTGGGAGACGTGACGTTTCTTGGGTAGATGCTAATACGTAATTCAATGTTTGTAATATGTTAATTTTAAACTTAAATGTGTAATTCGTAAATACAATGACTGAATATTGAGTTCAACCCCTTTTGGCACTGGAGGTGAGCACATTTAGGGAAGGGGGTGGACGTGCGTTACATAAAAACAACGCAAAAAACAACAACTGATGTAGGAGTCAAATCGAATTAATGGATACATAACAAACCGGGCAACGTGGGCTACCCACTTAGTATTAATATATGCCAATGTAATTATAACGTATTGTGGCTAAAGATTAAGTTGTTTACGTGAATACTAATAAAAATATAAACCGTCAATAATATAAATATGTTATGTGTTAATAAATGTCTGATTTTATAAATATTAAATAAAATTTAAAATAAATATATATACTTTTGAACGAAGCTCAGTCAAATTTGCTATGGAATTGAATAAAGGAATCAGGATGGAAAAAACTCGACCGGATCGGGATCGAAGTCGTGACCTCCCCTTGTAATTAATTCGTAAGTAATTTTTAATAGGCAAACTGTGACACATTGACGTGGTAGGCTGTGACGTCAATTTAGTGGTGGACGGATACTCGCTTTAGAACTTTAAAATGACCCGATCTTTCTCGTAGAAAAGAGTTCATTTCTCGGTATCAAACATTGATTTGTGGCAGTAAATTTAGAGAATTAAGATATGAGGTTTTAAAATACCATTTTGTTAAAATGGGATTTAAATTTTAGGTTATAAAGTTCAGTAGTTGAGTTGATATATATGCCAGTCTGATTCACATATATTTATATATATAAAAGTAAATACGCTTTATAGGGTGAGAATCATATCAAAAATAGAAACTTTTAAATGATAAATCGTTTTATTTAAATTACAAATCCTAATTAATCATATTTTAAATATTAGACATATACGTTATTTTAAATTCAAATCCAGTAATTAATTAAAGAACAGGAGAAATGCTCAAACTATAAGATTATGAAATATTAGTAATACCAACAAAACTCAATGTTAAATTCGAATATCAGTGGAGAGTTGGAATATTTTAATTCAATTGTTAGTGTGAACAGAAGGGGGCCAGAAGAGTAGGCCCTCACTTGATTCAAAGTTGAGCTCTTTCTCGCTGCAGAAGCCCGATGACGAGTCTATTCGACGACGATCCAGTCCAGACTCAATTTCCGGGCGAGCAGTGGACGCCGATGTTATCAGCGCCGCAGAACTTCTCAGCCCTCCATCTATCACTCCATTACCATTTGGCCCTCTCCAGCACTGAGAGGGCATGCGGGTTAAACTGAATAACTTCTCCTCACTTCCAAAAGGTCAGCTGAGGGCGTCTCCACCTCCTTTACAGCCTGTATAAGATTGCACTTTATAATTAAACGCACTGGCAGTGTGTAAAATTAAATATTCATAACTACATCGCACTTTTAACACACTCGACAGTGTCGCTAGTTGTTTAAACTTGGTTCCGAACGAGCCCTAACAACGAGGAATTCATTGGATCTAATCATCTAATAAATAAAGCAGAGTGTTTGTATGTATGCAGGTATGTATATGGAGCAAATTTCACCAAATTTCGTACACGTTTTCCTTGCGACCAAGAAACAAACACTATCGGAGTGAGACACGTCTACCAATCCCCAAGCGCAAGGGTGGACGGGTTGAAGAATTATTTAAATATGCTAAAACGGCCGACATTTGAGTCGGATAATTATTTCTAAGACTTATAGTACTTATACCGATGTTATCCGGGTATAATTTTAAACCCATAAAGCATTATAAAGGAGTACCCTTAAGGGTGGATGTGGAAGGGCGTTACAAGAAAATAATAACCGAGATTGAAATCGAATCCGTTATTATGGTTGTCAGTGAGTTTCATTATGACATTAAATTTGCCGTTTAACTCCCCCGCGCTGGGATGGTGGAGTGTGGAAATTTTCAAACATGTTAAAACGGACGATATATGCGTCGGATAATACTTTTTCGGAGTTAATAATTTCAAACCCTATTTGCGTGGGAGGGGAGCACATTTAAGAATAGGGGTTGGGGTGCGTTTAAGAAAAATAACGCAAAAGCTACCGTGTTTGGGTCAAATCGGAGTTTATGAACCAGCTGGTTCAAAATAAAAGAAATGACTACAAAACCACCATTTTTCCTTCCAAAACATCGAAGAATAAATTTTTTGATGTTAACAGACTTTTACATTCTTGTTAAATTTATTTTTGGCCTGATTTATTGTACTCTGCTCTCATGTGTAATTTTACCAACAAAATATTTTAATTTATATACGTCCTGTATGACTCCGTTTCTCTGCTTTATTGCTGTCTTCTTTCCTTCATTCTTCCGCTGACGATGATTTCAATTTGTCTTTTAATGTTCATATGGAATTCTTGTCTCTCAATACTTAGATCCAAAAATGTACCGAAACGTCGTTGAAAAAATATTTTTAAAATGCCTGCTCTAATGGGCGTTTAATTTTATCTTATAATCAATTTATTTTAATTGGAAGATCTTTTAGATATTAAATATCTCAACCAAAAAACAGTCCTCAAAGAAGTCGGTTTATTAAAACACAAATCAAAAACACAAGCTTTTGGTGCTCTTGGCCATAATCGTCTGTGATATCTGTGATTTCAAAACAAAATAATTTTACCAGAATTGAATCGCCTGAAAAAATTAATTAGAATTTAAGACGATTAAATTATACGAAATTTAAAATCACAGATGTTACAGATGATTATGGCATAAAGAGCCGAAAGCTTCTATTTTTTTATTGTAACATCTTTGTGGACTACTTTTTTGTTTACTTACAATGAATGTAATTTATAACAGCGTGACCGGACGCGCGATTATGGCGCGATAATTATTATACCCTTAACGGTTGATATATATTATTACTGAAGTCAATCCGGACGTCTCGTAAGAGCTCGGGTGAGATCACAATTGCTTACTATGGACAGCACCCGCATGACCCTTTCGACCAATAGAGGATTATATCCATAATTTTCTTCTTCGCATAATATAGCTCATTTGGACTCATGACTGAATTCTTTTTTTCAATTGAAAGCTACTGTAATGTAACGTAATGTAATACGAGGACGTCGAGAGGGTACGAGCGGTTGCAACTGGTTGCTGACACTGATGAAGTCGTTGTTTACTAAGGGAGGTTTCGAAGGGAGGAGGCAGGTGCCTGCGCGCTCACAACACACCGCTCCACTAAATTAACGACCGCAATAACGCGAGAGCAACCCCCACTTCCACTCCTTCCCCCCCAACCCCAGAAGTTAGTAGCGATATCTGGGGGCCATAAAAACAACTTCAGCATCGTCAGGGGGGCTGTGGTGTGAGACAGACACACACACACACAGAGGGGAGAAAAAAAATATAATGAACAATGACAAGCGAACGGCGTTAATAGAGCGCACGTATCCGGTAACAAGTTTCACGTGTGAATTCTAACTAATAGACGGTGGCGGACGGTTTAATCGATATTTAGTACCGGACCTTCCGCTTGACCGCGTAAAACCGTAACAAAAGAGAATTTCCGCCTCCTCCCCCCCCCCCCGTGCGCGCTCAGTCTTGCTAGAAGTGGTGGTCGCCCCTATTATATATCAACCCCAATCACTGCCCAGCAAGAGTTAGTTATCCCTTTCATGGCGACCTCATGGACCTTTCATTGTACCAAAGAGAAATGTGTGATCCAAGGACTCCAACTAATCTAACAGAAGTGGCCCTCGTAATAAACATTACACTAAAGAAATTCAAAATCCTTGATTTATTATTAGATGGGGGCGGGAAGGGGGGCGGAAAAAAACAACGACCAACATAGTCCGGACTCTTCATGATCCATACTTTTCAATAGCTTTCGAAATGTCATTCCCCAGAATAAGCCGATTAATCAATACAGTTCATATGAAAGTTTTTGAAAAGTCGGAAATACGATAATACGTGAAGAAACTCATATCAAGATATTTTTTTTATATTATATTTTTATTAGCAATCAGATTACTAATGATCTTTAAGCTAATTTGATAACATGTACATTTAATAATAGGGTCTTGTACTGATGTCGTGGAGAGGTGAGGGTCCAACAACGCCACCTCAGTTTTTATTGTAGTCTATTGGCCAGCATCTCGTCAGTCTTCGGTTGTTAGTTCGTTGTAGTAACGGCTCTAGTAGTCGATTTGGGTGGGATTGAAGTACAGTATGGTGTTTACTATTTTTATCATTGAAGACGTCTGCTACATATGGTGTATTGAGGTCAGTATGTAAACTGAGTTGGATACATACCAGGGGGCATTTGTATTAGTGCGGAGGATTTTTGATTGTACTCTTTGCATGATAGCGATGTGAGACTTGGCTGCACATCCCCAGAGCTCTATTCCGTACGTCCATATAGGTTTTATCACTGTTTTGTAAATGAGTAATTTGTTTTCTACTGATAATTTTGATTTTCGTCCAATCAGTCAGTTTAATAATTTAGTTTTTATTTCTATTTGCTTTTTATTTTTATTGATGTGATCCCTCCATTTCAGCTTGGTGTCTAAGTGAAGACCAAGATATTTGACTGATTCTGCTTTTGGAATTTCTTCCTGATTGAGCTTTACTATAGGACAATGTTCCTTTTTAAGGGTAAATGTTATGTGGGATGATTTCGGTGCATTAACTTTTATTTTCCATCTTTTTAGCCAGGTCTCAATTTTTTGTAGATGTTCTTGAAGTTTCTGTGATGCGGTATCAGGGTCTGTGTGTGTTGACAGTATTGCTGTATCATGAGGTTGGCAAGTCGGAAGTGTATAAGATGTATAATAAGGGGCCAAGGATGCTGCCCTGTGGCACCCCGGAGAGAATGGGATAACGGTTTGAACTTTCTCCATTTACGTAAGTAAGAAATTTTCTTTGGTCAAGGTATGATTTTAATAAGCTGAAGTATTGGTCAGGCAGAGTTCTTTTAATCTTAACTTGTAGACCTGAATGCCAAACCTTATCAAAGGCCTGGCTTACGTCTAAGAATATTGCTGTGCAGTACTGCTGGTTCTCCATAGCTTTGTTAACTACGTCCACAATTCTATGGCATTGTTGAATTGTTGAATGCGACTGTCGGAAACCAAATTGATGATCCGGGATCCAGTCTTGATTACTGCTGCCTACTCTGATTCTTTTCAGTATGAACTTCTCAAGCAATTTGGATAGTGTTGATAGCAGACCTCTGGGCACTGCAAAACGAATCCTTTGAAAATTATCTAATATCAAGATATGGGGGACAAAATAAAAAAATTTCTGTTACCATGGAATCAACCAATAATATTCACATAAAAACCGTATGTAATTAAACGGTGTTGAATAATAATTTTGAATTATATTAAAGACTTTTAATATATTCGTTAAATGAATAATCACGGTTTCGAACTATAATGATAAATGTAGACCATTATTTGTTGAATTAATTACAATTACTATGATTAGTCAGTATACTTATAAATACTTGATAACTATGAAGAAGAACATATGTAATTCTGACCTTCATCTCCAAAATCATACCTATGTCACCAGATTTAATTATCACATTGTGACATCTAATGTAAGATTACGTAAGACCACTGTTTAAGTGGTATCATTCGATCTCAATTGATCTTTTTGAAATATTACCCAAGTATACCCATTCCATAAGATTAAATGTATTGAAAATATCAATAAAAAATAGTTAATTTAAAATCCTTTCTGTTTATTACATGAATTTTTTCAATGTAACCCAAATACGGAATTTTAATTTTCTTTTTTTTATTACTTAACACCGGCATATTGCTGTATTCTGCAGGTTTTTTTGGCAATAAATTGATTGTTTGATCGTTAAATATATCATATTAGTGTTTAAATTTTCCGTAAGGTATGAAATAAAAAAATGAATAAATCATAAACATGCAACTTTACAGCTTCATCCGGTGTACTTTGGAATTATTTAGGACTGGAGAATCTTAAATACTTTGTATACCATTTGTTTAAAATTTACAGGAAATTACTATTACATAAATGATATTTCAGTTTTGTAAATTTACTCAATTTATACGATGTCTATTGTTTTCAGGCTTCAATGGAAGAACATTGAATTTCTAACAATTTATTAAAATACTTCCAGGCTTAAATCAGGATCTGAGCCACGGAAGAAACGATATTAAAAATATTTTCTCATCAATTAAGCTTATCTTACGAATAACGGGAAATTTATTTATTGTAAAATATACCCTATTAAAGGTTTTACAAAAAAATTCATTTGATTTTATATTATCAGCCAAATTTTATATTATACTTACAGAATAAATTTCCGTTGTTTATTGTACTGTACATATAAATTTTTAAACATTTATTAATGTTACTAAATTTAGGTAAATTATATTCAATATATATGAAATTTTTTTCACGTGCCATTTTATAGAGAAAAAAATATTAAATACAGCAACAAATGTTGCTGTTTTATTTGCTAAATTGACAGAACAAGTATTTCAATATTTATTAATACAAATTTCTATGAGAATTTATTAATAAGCTGGACGATTTATCCGTAATTCACTAAAAATTGTATGCATTTCATGAACCATTTTTACGTTAATACTAATAAGTAATTTATCAATTTTTATTTTTACTTAGAGGAAAAAATTATCATAAGAATTGTCACGTTGAAGCATATATTTTACGCCACATTTTAGTGTCATTAAGAAATATGTTTAAATATCGCTGCGCAGGGTTGTAAACTAATCCTCCCTCTCATATTTCGTTGTTCCGAAAGCAGACGAAAATTAATGCCATTAGCGCATACAGTTTTTGAGCATACTTTAAACGACAATAATTTTACACTTTCCAAGCTTTTATCTTGGAAAAAGCCTTCAAGGGGTCAAAACAGAAAGTTAAAAAAACAAGTTAGTAATATGTTTCACTTTCCAACTTTTCATTAGGAAGAAACTTCCTCCCCTCTCTTTTTTTAGGGTTAACGACATAAATGAAAACTTGTTATGGCAGCAAGAAGAAAACATTTTCACCTCGAGGGAGCTGTTGCAGGAGTTAAAATCCTTCCCGTTGGTATTCTGTTACAAGGCAAAGTTTCGCCCTCGTACTATACTACTTATGTGTATAAAAAATTATGGGGGTCGGATGGGATGGGGGTAGTCGTGCAATATTCGACTGAAACTATCTATAGGAAACAAGGTGTAGTCTCGTGAAATAAATGAAAATGAAACATTTCAGTACAGCTATTGAAATTCCGTGTGCTCAATTTTCGTTCAAAATTTTATTAATAGTATCTTAAAATAGCTTCAGACATTTTGATGGTAAATGCGATAGGTTTCAAGAAATATATAATGACAAGACTGCACAAAAATAAACATCTCGCATACTTGCCCAGTTTAAAATATTTATTAATCTTACATTTATAAAATAATAGATTTTAAATTATTTAAACCGTACAAAATTATATCATATTGTAAAAGAACTAGTCATTTATCCTTAATTATAACAAATTCAAAAATATATAAAAAGTAAACATAAAATAAATGTTTTCATATGAAGAATAAAATGTTTGTTACATGGTACATATAAAAAGGACAAGAAAAGAAGCCCTTGAAAGATAATGTTTCTAATTTAAATCATTGAGTTCTCAAGTAGCTTGTCAACTAAAATAACTAGAGTTTTTATTGTAATAATTTAGCAATAGATCCTTAAATCAGAGATTAATGTGTGAAATGTAACACATTACATACAATTGTTCACCAATTAATGTTAAAACAGGTGCTACTAATGACAGAAACATTTACGACTGTATTCTTCAAATAACCTCTTTCGTCTCCTCTTATGTATATCTTTCTTAAAATCTTTTTTTTTCAGTTATTTGAGGTTTTATCCCTGATGAGGTCCACGGATTGTGGGAGAAACAATATATTACAAATTTTTTGTTAATATAATAATGTGCACTAAATATTTCCCTATTTTTAATATTAACTGACTTATGGGGCAATTTACTTGTAAACTCAAAATGAGGAATATATTTATTTAACTGTTTGCTATTATAAAAATATTCGAATTAATTTTATTATTCATAGCGAAAAATACAATGTGGGTCACGTAATTTGGCATCCAAAATCTTGAAGATGGTCCGCGAAAAGGAATGGCGCGGCGTGGGAGGAGGTAAAGGAGAGAAAGAAAGAGCAGGCAGCACTGTAAAGGTCGAATGAGCGAGGTTCAGAAATCCATTAAGCGTCGAATGGTCTGCAAATTGAAAGCAAAAAGTGAAGTGCGGGACTTTACAGACAGCCTTAAAGCTGAACGACGCGATAAAAATTTAGACCGTTCCTTATAAAATATATATGTCGTTTCTTCTCGTCCTCTTCTTTTTACAACATCGAGGACACACACTTCATTGCGGTTCATTTGTTGACGATGGTAGAACATTTCTCGATGTGAAAATATTTTCTTAATTGAAATGGATGTGGTCCTTGGAGATGTTCCGAGTGATAAAGAAACACTTTTAGGGCGCGGTTTCTTTACTGTGTTATTTCGCAGACATAAATGATGAGAGTGTTTTCAACATTAATTATCCGTGATATATTTAGTTGTATTTACACCTGAGTGTATAAAATGAGCACCATAAGAAAATGACCATAAACGAAAATTGTACTGCGGGTATGCCTAATCAATATTGTGCAGCGGGTTTGCCTAGTCTCTACTTCGGGCGACTAAAGATAATTTAATTTGTATATTGTAACGCTCTTTTATATACATATATGATTATTCATTCCTCGTTGTATTTAAGTCTCGATATTTACGATAACCAGGAATTCTTTAAGGGTTGATTACTGAGGTTAATACGAAGGATTGAGAAAATAAATTACAACTCCCGATTTTGGAAACGAATATTATTTTAAACTAAAATGAAAGCATTTATGTGTGGTTTTTGGCCACAAAATGGTATAGTCCTACTATATATAACTTTTTATATAATTGTAAAGTGTGATACAGCCAACGGGAAAAATATTCGCAGTCAACCAGGTAATAGATATATCAGTGAAAAATAGAGGAAGACGGTATTAGAATGTAACTGAAAGTAGATGAATTAAGAATATGAGAGTAGAAAGAAGGACGAGTTAATTAAATGAAAGATACTTTGTTTGAAAATTAATTTGTCTGGATGTGGAGAACAACAACTTTTTTTAAGACAGTCTAAAACCATGGTAGGAGTCAGTAATATGACTGAAATGTTGCTGCAGTATTACACTATTCGAGATTTTGTCACTAACCAGCCGAATAAAGAGTTTCTGATTCTCCTGTTGACGCAATTAGAAGAATGTCCACTATATTGTTAACAGACGAGAAATACAAAGCCAACTATCGATATTTTTTTAATCAGAATTTTTTATAACAAAATTCTAATTGTATTATTGTTATTCATGAAATTTTATTACTGCCATAGTGACCATTAAATTTTAATAGCGACTTTTGAGTTGTTTCTTCATAAAAACATTTGTTTGTGAAACGACTATAGTTAATTTTTTTCGGGTTTACTTTATTCTGTATTATTATAGGTTTTATATTTTACTGAATGGCTGAAATATATTTTTTCACCAATTTTTCTGCATACGAATCGACCGCAGAATTTTAAAGTATATCCTCACCTTTTGTTTCAGTTACGTCATATTTAAGGATGAACGCGTCACGTGAAGACCATTAACGTTCAAAATGGCCGATAATGATAATAAACGTTCTTTGTGTAGAAACTGTTTGGCTGCGCCACTGTATCAGGACTTCCATACATCAAATGTGACGTTTCTCTTTTCTGGCCAGCTGTGAGCCGGTAATGGCCCGCCAAAGAGCTGGGCTCACAAGAAATAAAAACAGAAACAAATTCAATATACGTACGGAGCGGGAAAGAAGTATTTTGTCACTGCCAGTGAAGGGGGAGGAAAAATATAATTAACAGAGAGGATCGGGCGGATATTGGAGTCGTCATATATCGTTATTAATTTTTAATATATCTCTCTCTTGTCCGGATACTCGGTAAATAAATTAAGGATTAATGTAAATGTGAATTATAAATTATTTTCGCACCGCGGTATCGACTGTGAGTGTATCGGAGTTCTGATGATTGTTAATAATTAATTTGCCTGTCTTAGATTAAGGAAAAATGGCCTTAAATATGTGAAATGTTTTTAAAAATATATACATTAATATAAATGCCAATAAACATATTTTTTAAAATCGCTCGCCACTTCATAACGGAAATTTCTTTTAACTTATTATTTCTTTATATAATTAAAGATCAATTTGGTCATTTATAACCAAATTTTCTACATTTCCAAAACTTCTACTAAAAAAAATTTGCCGACGTGAAAACGTAAATATATGACAATATTTTCAAACTGAAAGAGTTGCTTGTGGTTGTTTCATTTGATGAGTTATAAAATGCACGTTTGACATAAAAATTTTACTGTTGACGTTTCATAAAAATAAATGTCGACACCACAACCAGAAAACTGTATTTTATAAGACGAATGTAATTTTCAGTACAGTTGAAGTTGAATCCGAACATACCCTATTTTAAGGGTTCAGCAACTTCAAAATTTTATTTAGAAAAATGGTACCAATATTTTTCCATCAAAGTATGGGTTTATATTTTATAATTAATTAGCCAACACTCAGAGAAACATTATAGGGATCAAATACACCGCGTTATATTTCTAAAAAAGTCAATTACCTTACTACTAATAAGAAGAAGGATAGCCAAATACGGATGAAATAAGTGATAATATAAATACCCTTTTTATGGGTCAAGTATCACAGAAACGATGTGTGTTATTTAAATTATCACTTATTTTGAGAGCATTTGTGTATCTTTCTTATTATTAATTTTCAATCAGAAGTATTTTTTTCCATTTCTATAACTTTTTCTTCAACTTCAATTTACATCGTTTTTGCTTTTAATCGTATGGAACCGTTCCTGTAATTAATTTTCTTGCCAATGTTATAAAACACATTTTCCATTTTCCCTGCATCACATTATTAATCGAACTAAAATTTAAAACTTTACTTTCAGAATAAAAAAAAGGATTTCGTTAGGAAGCTTTTGTACAAAACTTCTAATGGAAAAAACACGGAGAAATCATTGCTTCAGTCATGGAAGGTTTTATTTATCACTCATAATTACTTAACTTCATCAGCTCATTCTTAACTGTTTATAAACTTATAGTTTGGTCCTTATAATTCACGGGGAACCAAATTTTAAGAACAAAAATATTTCCTACAAAAGTATGTATCTTCTCGATCATGATGATCTGAAAATCTTCTGTACTGCTTAAATAAAATTTCATTTGAAAAAAATTGGGTCAGAAATTTTTTAACACATTTTTATATATAAAACAATACAAGTGTAATAAATATAAGTAAATATAAAAGTATAAGAAAATATTTAAAAGATATTAAATAATTATAATGACAGCTTCTAAAAGTTATTATAATCAGTTTAGAAGTTTTTTTAAATATTACAAACGAAATTAATGTAAAAATACGTCAAGGAATTAAGTCTCCATCATTCAACAACAAAACAATTGGCTTTCAGCCAAATAGCCATATTCATCGTTCAAATAGCCGTACATTAATAGTAACCCTTGGCTACCTTCCTCTCCCCTTCCGCATCCCCCCTTTCAAATCCCTTCCTATGCTATTAAAGGGGACTTGTCCAATGTGGATCACCATCATGTAGCCTGTTGCCCACAAAAAAAAAGAATTTCTTGAGGCGAATGCCGGGCCGGGTAGGATCCTTAAAATACAGCCCGGGGCCCTAGTTAAACCTTGGCTACCTTCCTCTACCCTTCCGCATCCCCCCTTTCAAATCCCTTTCTATGCTATTTAAGGGGAGTTGCCCAACTTGTATTACCCTCATGTAGCCTTTTGCCCTAAAAAAATCACACATAAAGGACAAAGAGCTCTGTCGGAGACTACCTTTGGGGATGCCTTCACATCTCTCTGGTTTTTTGAACTAAGGTTCCCACATGCCGAGGCACCTCGGCCTGTTTTGAGAGGTGTATGTTCCGGGGTCGCAGACCTTGGGCATACGGTAAGAGTTGTCCGCTATTCCTATTGGAATGGTCGGCCAGCTGCCTCGTAATCCGTTCAAGGCACGGAGAGGGGAAAGCCTATGCTATTAAAGGGGAGTTGCCACCATGTGGATTCCCCCATGTAGTCTGTTACCTAAAAAAATAAAAAGTAATTCGCACATACTTGCTCCATAATTTTAAAATTCTTTAAGCCATTGTACCTTACAACTGATGGCGGTTGAACTCATTGAAGTATAGTAAACCATATAACAATTCGTCGTTATAATTGAAAATATTTATTAATTTAAATATTCAGACAGAAACCTGTGTCTGTCGTTAATTATAATTATATATATATATATATATATATATATATATATATATATATATATTATCAGTCTAAAGGAATTAAATATTCAAATAATCTGTACATTGGATGTCTGGACGATATGTGTTTTCGAAATTCTCTAACTTAAGTATGTTTAACGCAACTTATACTACGTATTAAATTTCATTTTCCTTACCATTATATATATTTTTAAAATATTAATAAAATTATTAGTATTGCCTAACTGACTTAACGGACTACGTTTAATATTGATTTTAGTTTGAGTGAATGGCGATTGGAAATGATAGTCGATCCGATTCCACTGAACATTAAGGATTTTTAAGTTTCTATCTAATATTGACTCATTAGATTTACGTCTGGTTCACAGAATTTCTTCCAAAATACAGACTATCTTACATAATATCTTGGAAATTTTATTTTGTGTTTATTCTTGTGCATAATCTGTGGTAGTTAATTCTCTAGTCATTAATTTTTTACTTGTTAGTATTGAATTTTTGTTTGAGTAATGTAAATATTAAATTATACCATTTGTATAGCTAAATAATTATTATTATTTTTATTTATTTTTGTTATTATTACTATATAGTTCATTTAATTATATTAGGCAAAGAATTTTGTGTTCCAGAATTTTATTATTTTTTATGTTAACTTCTAATTATTTATAGTTGTAGCATCCAGTAATTATCATTTTATGTAATGGCGTATCCTATTTCCTCATACGAAGACTAAAATATATTAAATCAATTCTTTGAATTACGTCTGTCTGTTCTTATGGAATCTTTCCCCATACTTTTTTCATGATCTAAAACAGTTTATATTTTTCAATGTTGCTGACTGCTACATCTTCACATTCGGTACGAAGAAGTGAATGCTCTTTGTATTTGTAGTACAGATTCTTCTTCTACGAATAATTGTTTAAGGTTGCAGAAAGGGGTTGTCGACTCAACTTCGATGCGTGAAACCACTGATGCCTTCCCCCCCCCCTTTCATTTGGATAATATACAATTTTTGTTTCCTTTTTGGCCATCGGATGCGGTGGACAAAGCCGCTTAGTATGGACCGGCTGCTATCGGCTTTCTCCACAAACTCCTCGTGCGTTCGCGCTCGGTCAAGCACATCGCCAGCATTTTGCACCGGGGAAATGTATGACGCGGCCGTAAATAAAGGGGCGCCGCGCGTGGCTGGTGGCCAAGAGGACCAAAACCACCACTGCAGACGGATCAATCGGACCTCCTCGACGTCGTCGTCGGCCAAATATTACCGCAATTTGCACTGCAATAGACCAAAAAATGCTCCGCCGCCTCATATAAGGGGCAATGTTGGCTGAAATTCTTAAACACGCGACATGTGGCAAGTGTTAGCAGCCAGAAGAAAGAAAAACTGACCTAGCGTCGTATTTAAAACGTACATGGGGAACAAAGCCTGGGAAGACACGGGATAGGCTTAAAATCATACTTTTTATTGATACAATTTTTTTTATTGATACTATTTTAAACCACGACGAAATACCAAAGAAATGGATGTAGGGAAACTTGCATTTTATAAATATTATCTGATCTTAATTTTAAAAAAATAATAGAATTTGATGTCAGAAATAAAATTAATATAAGAGTAATTACTTTTTGAGAAAAAATTAGGACCTCTTCAGTTTTGGAAATTTCAATCAAAAACATCTAAATAATTATCAATTTATTAAATAATGGCTAATTAATAATTTTTAGATGTCGTTGATTGAAAGTGATTTGATCAATTTACCTGAAGCGCTGATTTTTCAACCAACTTAAAATGTTGATACGTGCCCAATGTTGATTAATGTTAATGGAAGGGACATAAGTTCTTTTTGTGGTTATACTCACAATTTCGAAATAAAAATTGGGACTATTTTGAATAAAATGACTGGTCAGGAAAAGATTTTTATGTAAATAATCTTATAAATAAAAATGAGTGTATGTGTGTATGTATGTATGTATGTTTATTTGTTCCGCATACAAATCTACACCCGTGAAGCAAATTTAACCAAATTTCGTACACGTGTTCTTTGCGACCATGAATCAAACACTGTCGGGGTGAGAGACATCTTCTACAACCCCCAGGAGCGGGGGTGAACGGAGGTGAAAAATTTAATACATGCTAAAACAGCATATATTAGAGCTGGATAAATATTTTTCCGTGTCAAAGAGATTCATAGTGTTTATAACGATGTAATGGAGCTCCCTTAATGGTGGGGGTGGAGAAGCTTTACAGAAAAATAACGCGAATACAACCGAGATTGGAGTCAAATCCAACGTCATAGATGTCACTGAGTTTAATTATGACATTCAACTTGGCATTCAACCCCCAGGGGCAGGGATGGGCGGGGTTGAAATTTTAGGACATGCAAACACGACAGATATATGCGCTCAATAAAAAATTTTCAGGTTTAATTATATTGATTGTATTTCTACTGCTGTTGCTTGTGTATAATTTCAACCCCTTTCGGCATGGGACTGGTACACTCATAAGGGTTGGGTTTGTGTGACATTAAATGAAAATAACGCAAACACATTCATGTTTGGACTCGAATCCGGGGTTATATTTATCACCGTGTTTAATTATGACATTAAACTTGCTGTTTAACTCCCCCAAGCGTGGGTGGTATTTTTAAAACAGGTTAATTGGCCGATTTTAGCGTCGCAATCACAGTTTTCGGGATTATTTACATTCATCATATTTCTCTAGATGCTCTCTGTGTAAAATTTTAATCCCTGTCGGCAAGGAGGGGAGAAATATTAAGGGGGGGGGGCTGGTGGAGCGTTACATGAAAATAACGCTAATACGATTACGGTATCGATATATCTTAACTTAATTATGACTTTTTTTAATCCAAAGTAGAGTTGGGACGTGGGTGAAATTTTGTAAAATGTTGGAAAGGACGATAAGAAATAAACTTTTTCGAGGTCAATGAGTTCAACCCATTTCGTCATGGAAGGTGAGCACATGGATAGGGGTGAAGTGCATTACATAAAAATAACGCAAAAGCAACCTTGATTGGAGTGAAATTGGGGGTTATGGATATACGACATTCCGGGCAACGCCGGGCACACTGCTAGTATTAAATAAATTACATGAAATGCAATTATTTTAAGAATTTCTGTGATTATAAACTTCCCTGTTGACAGGAAGACTGTGAACTATCATCTCTGCTAATATTTAATACTTTTAAATATATATATATATATATAAATATTTTTCTAGGCGTTTCAGAAACAATTTTCCCCGATACAACATTTCTTATCTCTCTTTTACGTATCCTTACGCCGAAACGGAAAATAGATTTTTTTCCCTTCTCAGTGTTAACGTAGGTTGGAGGGGAAAAAATACGACGTAAGTTTACATAAGAAATCCGACCAGTTTTCTTCATCCGATGTGTGTGCGTGTGTATTCCGTGATTGGTAAGCTCACGTCGGGCTTGCACGTGGTTGGGCTTTCTGGTTGATGAGAAACTTCAAGAATGTGGCACTGCTCCGGATCAGATAGTTCCGCCGGTGGAGGAATTGAAAATAACATTGTGCGCACGTAATCTTGATACTAGGACTGGATTCTCCGTGTTATTGATGGCAGGGCAAAGGATATACGGAAAATTCCTTGTCATAACAAAAGATGCTATAAACCACGCCTTATAAAAATATTCTCATATCTGTGCTGGTAAATTTCTAAACTCATTTAGAAATTTGGATATATTTGCCATTATTTAGGTTTCTTTCTTTATTCATTTCTTCAAATTTTTCTCTGTTGTAGAGAAAGGAATATCCGATTACATATTTACAAAATGTCCTACCGACTACTCATCCATAGTAAACAGTTTAAAAGTTTAATTATCCTGAAATATATGTAAATTCACCAGTAAATTAATGAGAGGACAGAAATGAACAATCAAGTTATTAGCCGTTTGAATGGAGTAGTTTATATAGCCACCATTATACCATTTAATCGATTTAATTAGTTACAAATCGGATTATATTTGTATATATTAATTAAATGTGTATTAATACGACCAATTTTTTCAGACGTAATAAATGAATTATTTTTAATAAGTGTATAAAACATTTTGCTGAATTCATTCATTTTAATTATATATTAAAGTCATATACGAAACAGTACCTACACATAAATTTTATAGAACATGAAGAAAAATGTGGACCGGATCGGGGAATCGAAACTGGGATCTGGTGGGAGTGGTGCTCTTACCATCTGAGCTACCCAGGTCGACTCCAAGGTTTTTTTTTATTAATTTCGTATGCCTGAACACTCTCGCCTTCAATTTACTAAATCACAATTTTTCGCGGAATAATTTCAGCATTTGAGTGATGAATAGATGTGATTTCTTCTAGTCTTTATACTGAAACTGTTTGAAAAGTGGTAGCAAAACAAAAGTGTCATTAAAGTTTGTGGATGTTGACCAAACCAGGAATCGAACCGAGGAATTGCCTCTTACCCGATCGGACACTCACCCACTGAGCTATCCCTGTCGACTCCAGATCCAGTGCAAAAATTCCTCTATCCTTTAAACCTAATTCGGAATAACCTACAATCTACGAATTACAATTCTTCCACGACATTCCTAGGACCTGAATGAAGAACGAACTTTGTGTAAACTGATAAAGTTGTTTTTTCAATTCAAGAATATGGAGAAAGTTTCGCAAGCATCAGGCCATGTTGAATTTAAGTAAGAGGGTGGAAAAAATTTGACCGAACCAGGAATCCAACAGTTCCAATATATTTTGACGACAATTTTTTTAGTGCTTCATTATCACAGTATTTCTGATATGATCTATATTGTATGATGTATACTTAACTACAAAATTACAAATATGTTATTTAAAAATTTACGTCTGATTAGGAACAACATGGCCAAAAAGCAGACCTCACAAAAATAAAAACGGGTACGACATTTCTTCTGCAGATTTGTGGATCTTCTCAAGTACCAGTGTTGTGCTGATATATTTAGCTGTCCAAAGATGACAGGAGTGACGTGGGTAACAAAATATTGTAGACTTTGCTGTCAGTGTCAGTTTCAATTTTAAGAGCATTCAGTTTGTGAATTTTCGTGTGTACCATTTCCGAAATTAGTGTTTGATAATAATTGGGTTCATCGTCAAGGATCTCAATTTTTCTCCGGTATATTGTAATAATTAAATATAAACTAGTTTTTGTTGTCTTTTGACAATAATTCAAGATATGAATTATGTGGCGTTTTTAAATGAAAAAACTTAAGTGAAAACTATTAAACAAGATTTATTAACAATTTTAAAACAAGTATTCAAATCACAAAATATTTGGGATCTCAGGGTCTTGAACTGGGTTTGATAAATGTCAGAATTTATATAATCAAAATTACATTTACTTTTTATGGAAATCAATGCGTCTGAACATAGACGAAATTTGTTGCGGAAGAAATAATACTAAAGATTGAATTTAAACAATTTTAATTTTATCAAGAATTAAGGATCTCATTTTATCGATAATTAAATAATTAAAGAACGATCTGACTTTTATCTTTTAAACACGGTTTACAAATGATTTTAAAGTTTTTCTCTACTTACGGCCGCCCAGGTCTCCTTTTAGCTTTTCGTGCACAATTTTGGGGACATCACTGATTCTAAGTTCTCACAGACTCTAAATGTTCACAGGCTCTAATTGGCGTTGTTTGTTAGTTGGTTTAACACAAATTGGTTGGTTCTCGATGCTTTTCTGCAACCTGGATTTGTAGATCTCGTGACTTTAGTTGAAAATGGACTTCATTGGTTTGTCTATGGCCAGCATGATGAATCTACGCTCGACCACCGAATACACACTAGTTGCTCTGTCTCCTTCCCGACTAAATATTGCTTTACTTTTTAATATTTGAAAGCATGTATGTGACTGGACCACATTCTTTCGTTCTGACTGCCGACTGTAAAACTTTTCGTCTGATCTATTCGCTGTCTGCTGCCCGACTGTACTGTTCGTCTCGCAAATTTTGAGCGCGTAGAACCTTCTCGATCGATCAACAATGCTTTCTTTGCCTTGCCGGTTTGTTGCGGCGTCCGCTCTACATCCACTAATAATGAGTCCTCTACAATTCAACTTTTCAATACCTTAATTACCAATTACTACAATATAGTGTTTTGTTTTAAATATATGTGTTGCTTAATAATTGCTTGTCATTACGTAACATAATTCGCTATCTGTTCTTTGGTCATCGTTTTAGGGCCCGTTTGGTCTGGCAAATGTAAACTGAAATGCAATCTCTGCAGCTGATTTTGTATAGTACAAAATTCGTGTCTTCAGGTTGTAAATGATCTGTCGTCTTTGATAAGTGACCTTGGTGGATCTACAAAAAATTGCATATATTATACTGGTGTAACAATTTGGAAATTTTTATGTGTAGTCCCCAGTAGCATAGAAAAATGATATTAACTTTGGAAACACACGGGGTTTGGAAATAGTGGATTATAAAAGGTGTTAGTAAAGTTGAATTTCATAAAATAAAATGTATAACAGTTTTCTGTGTGAATGTTGGTGACGGTGGACAAATTCTGAGAATGACGGGAGTCGTTGTCAACCAGATTGTAGATCATTTTCGGTTTTGCTAAAGTCCACAAATACGTGGATGAAACGTCGTACCAGTTTTTATTTTTGTGACGTCTGTTTTTTTTGCCGTATTGTTCCTCATCGTAATTACAAATACGTCACTCTACTAAACATAGGAAGGAAGCCGAGGTATTCGACGTTCCAATAACTCTCCCCCGCCAACGGGAACAAAGTGAAGCCACCACCGGGCATGGAGGAGAACTTTTGTAACCTCGCTTGCTGTAGACTTCACAGCATTAGTTAAAAAGAGAACGACAGAGAGAGACTTAGAAGAAGAATTTCGCCCGCAAGGAGGCGGCGGCGGGAGGCGGCGCCGCGCCTCACTGAAAGACATTCCTTTACCTCTCGGACAAAAAAAAAAGGACTGGAATATTGAATTCTAGACTCTCGTGTCCAGGTATTCAAGGAGACGTTGCTGCTGTTGTGAATGATGCATACATTGCTACTTTGCGGAATGCGAAGCACTCCACTAAAACCCGCAACTTCATCATTACATATTTCCTATGACAAAACAATTTATTGAATTTTCCTGTATGGTATTCACTATGTACCTGTCTCGGTCTCTGCTTTTAACCTGATGTAAATTCAATTCTCTAGTTAACAGGTTCACTGCTACGACGGAATAGCCCCCTCACTTCACCCCACCTCCCCCCTCCCCTATTTCGGGTATTTGTTTGCAAACCCTGAAAATTAAATTCCGGAAATTGATTTCAGCCTGTCAAACTGCACTTACTGTTCAACACATAGGGGTGGGTGGTGAAGTATAGACGGGCTGTTCCACGAGAATGGTAAATATTGAAAAACTTTCAGGATGGAAAAGTTAGAATGAAACGTTTAAATATCAAACTGCCTAATTGTCACAGACATATTTTTTTTTCAGAAAAGAAGAAATTTACCGAAAACGAAAATTTCGCTGTGTATACAGCTTAACTTATTCTGAGAAAATATATATTTTTAATTATAACATAATTATATAACTAAACAAATGGTCTTGTGTCAGAAAATTGTATATTAACATATATATATATATATATATATATATACAGCCGTTTCGTCCAATTTTAGCTCCTCTTCAGGTTTATGTATGTCATGTAAAAAATCTTTTCAGTAAGATTTTTCAGCCTTGCTTATACCAACGAAAAATATTATGTCCTCAAAAATAAAAGGACGAAACGTCGGTATATTAAATTTTTTTTGTCAGTAAATGATTTTTTGACTCTTGCCCTTCTCTGTATTTAATTGCTGCTTAATTAATTTTGATTTAATAAATATTATTCAACTTTTATAAAATTAAATTTTGTTAAAAAAATAAATTTGAAGAAAATTATAATTAACCTAGATTTGTCGATTTTAAAAATTAAAATATTTGTATTTTAAAATTCTCTATTAAAGTTATATTTTAACAAAATCATTACTAACTTACAAAATTATATTTTCTATGTATCTATTAATTTTCTTATATACATATATATATATATATATATATACTGTAATAATGAAATATTAGGCATTAATTAAATTAAAGAAATGATATAATAAAATTATTAATATTTAAAGTTTTTATTTTTTCTTCTTAAAATGCACATTATTAGCCCTATCTTTGTACGCTGGTCTTTTATCAAAATTTATAAAACTTTACTTTAAATATTTACAATTTATTTTGTTCTAGCGAATCAATATTTACAATCCAAAATGTTGAAAATCTCTTAATCTCAGGTCGTTCACTGGGTTTGATAATTAACAGAGTAAAAGATTTAATGATCTGATTAACTTTTTGTGTGTAGTCCCCAGTAGCATAGAAAACTGATATTAACTTTGGGAACAATACAGGGTTTGGAAATAGTGGAATATAAAAAGTGAACAAAATGAAAGATAAACGAAATGAAACATGAACGAAATCTGACTTTTCCCTTTTAATTATAGTTTACAAATTTATCAAAGTTATGTTATTTACGGACCGTCGGTCTGGTACCAGAACAATCAATTTTACATCGTTCGGACACTTTTACACACTTTAATTTTTAATATCAGGCCTTGGTTTTCACTGATTCTACACTTCACTTTAAAATTTGGCAAGTTTGGCTGTATTTCGTAGACTCATCTGCTTCACAATAATTTACCAATGTTCTCCTGGAACAATTTCTTCACGAAGATTTGGAAAGTTCTATTCTGACAAAAACTGCTATTACTTTCCAATATTTACGATGCAATACTTCCGTGAATATTTTACTTTGTATTAATTCAAAACTTTAACTGGTAATACAGTAACGATGTATAGTTTCTGCTCAAGTTTTATTATTTGTTCTGCTCCTCGCAATGTTTCTCCGCCAAATGCCATCGTAGTGCCTCCCGAGTTTCAGCGCGCTCAATCGCCATTCCGACTCCTCAACAAAGAAACAGAACTCGCCGCTCATTGTTGCTTTGCTCGCTCATGCCGCTAACATTCATTTATTCGCTAACAATTTAAATTATTTGGAAACAATTAATGGCTTAATTAATTGGCATTACAATATATATATATATATATATATATATATATATATATATCTATATATAGATAAAATGACCATTTTTTCAATCTATGTATAAATACAAGTTTTTGCCCATTTATGTAACGATTTAAGATTACAATTTTTTCATTCTTAATAACTATGTCCTTGTAAGCATTTTTTTTAAAAAAAAGATGATTTATTTTTTGAGTAAAATAGAAGATATTGGAAACATATTTACGAAGTACAACTGAAAATTCCGGATATTTAATTCATAATTTTTAGTTTATGTATTTTCATCGTTAAATTTATTTTACTGTGTCGAAAATGTTCAGTATTATCCCACAATAATAAGGGAGAAACGTACTTTTGTATGACGTCAACCGAATAGTATTTCATTTGTTACTATTTACACACGTCCTTTTCCGGCTTAGGAACACAGTATTTATTATTAATGAAACAAAGACTTTTTATGTCAGAAGATGATTTATAATTGAAAGAATACCACGTTTCGTCGCTAATTGCGACTTCTTTAGATATCTGAAGTTTTACAAACTTTTGATAGTCAGTGACTTACTCTGCTGATTGCTATGGCGAAATAATTTTCTGACTTTAAAAGGTATTGTTTCATTTATAATTTAATCTTAAATAGTCATATATATATATATATATATCTGTTTTACTGTATTAATTTTTTTAAACATCTTTCACTGTTCTGTCCTTCACGTAATTTTAAAAAATATGAGACAAGAATTCATCCATGAAAAACTTAAAACCGTCTCATCAACGGCCGAAACAAAGCTCGGTAGCAAAAGTAAAGGTTTTACAAGGAATAAACTTATTCCTACCCTGGGAATTCTACAAATTCTTTACTTAATACGCAGGAGATAAACTTTTAAAAAAGTTAAATATTCATTTTGTTCCTTTAAAACTGAGTTTTGTGTCGCCATCATTTGGATTAGTTCTCAGAACATCAAAGCCTTATTTATTTAATATTTTCTCCTTTAACTTATTATGACAACAGTGGAGAAGGAAAAAAACACCCTTTCCTATTATATTATTCTTCAATCCATCTTTCTGCTCACGTTACTTGGAATTTCTACGAATTCATTTCTTTTGTCTCTGCTTCAAAGATAAGACGTTATTTTTATTTTCCAACACACTCAAGATAGTGGAAAAATTATAATAAAATAATTTAACATTAATATATAATAATAATTCACACGTATGTGCAATTAATATAATAAAAAATATTATAACCGAAGTTAATGAAAAATTTTACTTCTACTGAAGATAAAATTATGTTTAAGTCGTTAAACAGAAAATAAATTTTTAGACCTTTTAAATATTTTAATTTAACGTCATGTTTAATTATAAGAATTTAACAGAACTGATAAAATAATATAATCAAAAACCTTTTAAATAATAAGAAAAATTCTGTTACTTAATCGTTAAATAAATTTAATTTACATTAATTGTTTACACTTCTCCCAAAACCTTTTAATTTCCTGTAAATATTTGTTAATTTAAGAGCAAATATTATAAGTTACATTTCAAAATATCATTTGGGTAAATTCATGACTAATTCTAATTAAAATGTTACACTCACAGACACGAGAAATTTAATGTTTTTTTAAGTTTTTTCGGCGAAGTTGCAGGGGGGGTCAAATTCCCGGCTCCTCCTCTTTTAAACGTCACCAATCAATCCCAATTAAAAAGTAATTACTCTGTGACCCGCGAATTTTAATAGCATCGACTGGGTGAGAAAAAAAAATGCATGCCGCCCGGATGACGTCACACTCGTGTAAATATTTGTGGAATAGTTCACCGGCGTTGTATTCCCGCGATTTACCCCTTCCTGCGAAAAAGTTAATAATTAAATGTGTGATTGCATATGCCGCTCTTTGTAATTAATAAGTGAAATAACCTCTATAGCCGTGAGCAAACAGAATCATATTTCAATCAATGCAGTTGGCTTACCGTCGTGAAATGTATTGTTTGTGACTAAATGTAAACAGAGGCACTCGACATTCAATGTGTGTGTCATTGACATTCAGTTCACCGACGCGACAAATGCACTGTGCGGTAAGGTAAAATTATATAACACATTCATGCATCCAACAATATGATTTGTTATAAAAATAATGATTTTGAACTGTTGTTACCATATTTCTTTATTGATTATACCAAATATATGACAATATATATCATGTATATTATAATCTGTACATAGACATTGTAATCTGTAACACAGTTATTGTAATCTGGAACACAGTTATAGTAATCTGTAACACAGTTATTGTAATCTGTAACACAGTTATTGTAATCTGTAACACAGTTATTGTAATCTGTAACACAGTTATTGTAATCTGTAACACAGGTGTTATAATCAGTATCACAATTATTATAGTCTAATTTTAATACTCTTACCCCGTATTCTTTTGCATATTATCTAACTTTTTACAAAAAATATCTGCAATTTTTTATAATTAACATATCAAGCCAATAACAGAAAAAGATTTAATGCATAATTATTTACTTATATAGTTACATTTACTGACATACTTAAGTAATCAGTTATATTGGAGTACACAAATGCATTTATTTATAAAAATAATAAAATAAACTTAAAATTTGCAAAACTGATTTTTTTTGCAATAATTATCTCTCGTGCAAAATGAGAATATATGACTGAATGAAGTTTAAATGTTAATATTATATAAAGCTAAATACTGTCCAATTATTTGATAACTCACAATAAAACACAAATCTATATAATAAAAAAGGATGTATATTTGTATGTATGTATGTATGTATGTATGTATGTATGTATGTATGTATTTACGTTGTTCTTTATACAAATTTTATCGCGTGGACAGAATGCAACTAAAATTGGTATACGTATTCTGCCAAAATCGAGAACCGGTACTGTGGGGGTGACAAACCCATAGCATAAAGGTGGAAAGAATTATAATTAAAAACCGTGATCATTAAATATTAAATTACTGCGCGCCAAGAGACAATTACGTCACGCGAGAGAAAGACGTTACTACGCAACGAACAAAGGAAATATCTCCTTTATTAGGAATGAAATAAAGCAGAAATATTTTTTTTAAATAAAAAGTATAATTTTATACAGCAATATTCCATCGAATGATAATAAAGAAGAATACGAATTACTTTACCATCCTTGGGAAAAATGTAAGTTAATTTTCGCGCTATATTAGTTGTGAGTCTAGCTAACAATTTCATCAATGTAATATTTCGTAATGTATGAAGACTGAGTGACAATTGACAATTATATCCTGAAATACTCAAGGAATATATTTAAGTATTCAATTAAATACTTTTTCGAGTTTATATAAATAAGTACACGAGCAACGCCGGGCACCTAGCTAGTATACATAATAAATTACAAGGAATGAAATGCGAATATATATTAAAAAGTTTATCTATGATTTAATATAAATTTATATCCACTTTAATTTATAATTATGAAATGTCTATGGTATTTTATATAGACTAAAGAGTTATTGTGTTAAACCTTTAAATAGATTTAATTCTACGGTGACACTGATAAGATGTGAAAACGAATTATCTCTGTAATTGCAATGAACATAACCATTAAAACATTACTGCGTGAAATCGTAAAATATCATTTTATGAACTGTCTTTATAACAGTTATATTTAGATATATTTAAATTCGCGCAAAAAAATATATTTTCGATAAATAAAGCAGTTTATGGTAGAAAAAAATATTTTCTCTGATAGTAGTCGTCATATATATTGTTTTAAAACCGATCGGCCTTAATGATTTACAGTTAACAGTCAATAGTATATTGAATAACCCTATTCTCAAGCACTCTGTGAAGCTTAGAGTTGCTTTTTGCATTTTACAGGGTCCCTGATAGCCTCACTTGTATCTAAAATTGTGAAAGTTGATTCAATCCAGGATCCTCCCAAGTAACCCCTCTCTCGCACTCTCTCTCTCCCTCCCTCGCTCTCTCCTCTCTCCCCTATCCTCTCCTCTCTCTCCTCTCTCTCGCTCCATTTTATTGTTTTCTGAACAAGCAAAACCTCGCTTTTTATTTATGTTTTAAATCCATTTATTAAACGATCGTTATTTTGCTATTTTATTAATAAAAACAGACCAATTTTTTAATTTCATTAGGAATTTTTTTATCAATATCTTGAAAGTTATAGACTGTCAATACAGGTTCAATTCAATATTCACTACTCACATACAATTCGTGTGTGTGGGCCAGTTGTCGTTAATCCAAATACAATGAGTTTTGTAATTAAAAAGTGATGAATGTTTCTGTGTATTTACGGTAATTTCTATACAAATTTAAACGCGTCGACAGATTTCTTCAAACATTAGCACACATATTCTACAAATCTCGGGAAACGGAACTGTGGGACTGATAAACCCAGCATAAATGTGGAAATAAATATAAATGAAAATCGAGATTTGTTGTTAAATTACTGCAGGCTAAGAGACCATGACGTCATTCGAGAGAACAAACTAAATAATTCCTTTTTCCATAATGAAATACAGCAGAAATATTTTCATTAAATAAAAAGGATAATTTTATTTAGCAATACTCCATCGAATGATAATAAAACCCAATACGATCCTTGCGGAAAATGTTAATTTTCGCGGCATTTTAGCGACTTCAATATGGCAAGTTTTTGTTTACATTATTAATGTAGCTATAAACACCATTAATTTAATCTCTCGTAATGTTCGAAGAAAGAGGGACAGTTATATCGAGCAATAATCCAGGTTTATATTTAAGAATTCTCTTCGATAAGAAATTCAGAGGCGTATTTGTTGGAATTGATGCAATTTAATTCAATGTATTTCATAGCTGTTCAATTAATGCACTATCGCTAGAAAGTATGTACGGAACTAGGAACAGTTAGACTTACGTTTGACTAAAGATTAATAATGAATTAAATACTTTTTTGGGTTTATATAAATAAGTACATGATCAACGCCAGACATCCAGATAGTACAGGAACAAAATAATAACCAAAAAATCTTTAGGATTGTAAGTCGTAGGCCTAATGTTTTACAATAGGCTAATTAATATTTACAAGGATAATTAAGGTTGCAAAATTTCTAAGGAGCTTATTTGGGTTGTTTTGTATAGCCTTATCTCCCTTGTAACGTTACAGGCAGTCCATTCAGTCTAAGATTGCAGTCGCATAAATTAATTTAAATGCCACGTATAATATAATGAAATAATTGATGATTTAAGAATCCCTGTCTTTTTATATTAGTTACATTACTCATAGAAACAAAATGTATCTTTGAAATTCTGACTGTTGTGAAATAATCTACAAGCATCCATATTACTTTTTTTCTTATTAAATTTTCTTGGGATGAAAGTGACATCATTTTGTAACTCATGACTGTCGCTAAGTGGGTGATTCATATCCCCCACCCCCCAGCACTTCCAGCTCATCCCTCAGCACAAACCTAATTCTACAAATTTATCAGAAGCGAAATGACATATTGAGCTCGTAATTAATCGTTGTGACTCCTTCCTCTGAAGGCTCGCTCCTCTTGTGATCTCTCACAGTAGCTGTTAGTCAAAGCATCAACCTGCTCCGAGGAATTAGAGCATCTGTATATCCGTTCCATTCGGGTCCATTGCGTTCAATAATGGAAGATCGCGTATTGGGAGGGAGGGTGGGTAAACGGGGGTGGAATCGGTCAGCATCGACAAAAACAGATAAATTGACAGATTGAAAAGTGCTGCTGATGCTGCTACATACCACTTTTAGCCCCCACCCCCGCAACAAAAAAAATAAGTTCCTTTTTTTTCGGGTGTGGGATGGGGGGGTAGGAGGGAAACGTCACACGAAACTAAGTCCGATATGAAATTCTACCCATTTATTTCCCTCCATAATTAAAATCCTCGCTGACAGAGTGATAAAAATGAGGATATCTGATTTTTTCCCCTGTCTTTTGTATGCATGGCGTAGAACTCGTGAAGCTGCGGAACGTATTTATTGGGGTTAAATTAAGTTCACACTTGTCTCACACTGTATTATCAAATTTTTAATGGATTTTTTTCATAAAAAACGCATTTATAATGATAAAATATTTACTAAATTTATATTATTTTTATATGAATGAATTTAACAAAACTGTTTTAATGAGTTGATATACAGAAAAATTAAAAATGTTAATACGATATTATATTACTTAATCTATTTCTGTATATTTAACTATCTGTTTGTAGAGCAAGCGATATTTGAGTGTTATGCTGTTTTTTTTCTACGTGTAATATACTTATATGTCGCAGATGTTCGGTGTTTTAACTACAAATCCGAGCTATATCCTATATTTATATTTATTTTATAACACCACAGTATCCGTCTACAGTATCCTTTTATTATCCAGTTTGCCAGCCACTAATTTAATCGGCAACAATATGACCAAATCCTATTATAAACAATACATAACCCAATAATTTTGCTAATCATAGATTTATTAATTTTACATAATAATTTTAATGTCCACATAAAACTCTTATAGTGCATTAAAATTATCATTCATTTAATTCGTGGTGTCTACTAGATAATAATAATAATAATACTGTGAAAGATTTAGAAAAATTTGGTCCTTAAATTACATGCCGATAAGACACTAGAACAAATAAACTGAATTATTCGCAATTTCGTTAAAAATATTCACTCCTTAAGGTTACATATTGGACTGTTCCTATTATTTATTAATAATAAAAACATAATACATTCAGCGAAATTTTGTTAAGTTTTTTTTACTTTAACTGAAGATTTCATAACATAGTTTAAACAACTCAATTAAATAACGATTATGACAATGTCACGAAAGCTTTCTCAAGTTTTTTAAAAAACCGGGGACTGTATTAAAGGTTTCATTAATTTACAGTGAAATAAAACTTATTATAAACTCGTAAAGACACACAACTTTATGTTAAATATTAAAAAGAAATTTCTACTCTAAATCAACAGTTTTAAAAAAACATTAAAGATCCTCGCAAAATATTTACATTGAGTGACTTTGATACATTTTCTCGAAATGATACACACATTTTAATAGAAGTTTGAGATGTATTAAATTGTATAATAAAACTTATTTCTTGGCTGGCTGCTTCAATCTTAAAATAAATTTTCTTCCCACTCTCAATTTTGTCGAATTTCAATTTGTCCCGTTATTATAACAAATGATCTTTCTACTATTTATAAACATCAGACAGTCGATTATAGGTGTTCTCATTTTATTTCTCGTAATATCGAAATTAGAAGCCCTCAAATTTTTTTAAAAAAACTGTTTAAACTAAATGAGATTATATGACTTAGAAAATTTTTCAGTAGTTTTTCTATACTTTGGTCGGACCTGTAATATTATTACTGTCAATAATAAATATATATATATATATATATATATATATATATATATATATATATATATATATTGTAATAAACACAATTAAATTATATATTATTTACCCCTTCAATGGTGCCAAATTGTTGTCCACCGAAATATTAAGGGGGAAAACATGTCTCAGGGGTCACCTACAGGCCTCCAGTAAAAAATAGGAGTTTATTAACTGAACACAGAAAACTATAAAACTTTTATAATAGAAATCAAATACTTATTACTATCCTTAACCAAAACAAAACAAACACCTAAGACCATCAAAATTGGTTCCCTAGCGGCCCAACACCCTTCAACGGATGGACGTTAGTTCGTGGTTCGTTAATGATCACAAAGAAACTCACAACTCTACATTAAGCACCCTCCTCCACTTAGCTAAAGCAAAGCTGCATTGCCCAGTGTCACCATAGGAGGTGTGGAAATAGGATTTGTTGGCAGAGCTATCACAGATAGACGGCTTTACCCGAGATTACCATCTCCCGGGGCCTTTTACCAACCTTGGACTGGCCTCAATCTCGAGTGAGATTCGCTATACCAAAAAAAAAATACAAATTGGATCCACTATAGCACAGAACTGGTTAGGATCGGAATGTCTTCAGATAAAAAAAAACGACCACAAACGACGGCACACCTGGACGGAACGTCCAAGTCGACCAAGCTTTCCAGCAACCACGCGACTGCCCATGGACTAACCATCTCCACTATTGCCTGCCTTGTGTTTATTTCTTATGGCTTATACCCTTCTCCCGAGACACAGATTTACCCATCGTCAAACGTTCGTAAACAACGTACGCAACGCGAAAACATCTCCCGTACTACCAAACTGAAGAAAAAAATCTTTCATACAATAAATTCTTTAGTATTTGCTAGAATATATATATATATATATATATATATATATTGTAGAAAACACTTATAAATTTTTGATTCATGAAATTTGCCTCACGTTGTGGTAGGCATTTTATGTAATACCTCAAATAGAACTACCGTTTTAAGCGAACAATTTTTTTAAACGCAAATTTGATGAAATTTTATAAATCAACACAATTTTATTTACCTAGAATACATTTTAAATAATTGGACTCGGTACCCTCAAGGTCTTTACTGGGTTGATAAGGAACGGAACAAAATGTTACAATTAAACAAATACAGTTACAATAAATGAAAAACGAAATGAGTGAAATGATTTAAATGATTGAAACGAATGAAACGAAAGTAATGAAATTAATGAAATCTGACACCTTTTACCCTTTATTAGCAATTTACAATTATTAATTCAGAAAATTAAACTTACACGCTCTTTGGTCCACACACTCACTAATTTCTTACAGGCTTAAAAGTCCCCAGGCTGCACTCACACTCTTGACGACGTTACCCTCTCGACGAATTCAAACACCTATGCTGACAGACAAACCTCCACGATCACGATGAAACTCCCAACTGTTGACGACTGATGTCCAGCTGATTACTCTCGGTCCTGCGTCAGCCCTGCATCCGCCCTGTGTCCGCCCTGCGTCCGCCCTGCACCACCACTCTCTCCCATTCACGTCCGTCTCCTCTCCAACCGAAAATAATAATGAAGCCCCTTAACTGTCCAACTGCCCTCTTATTTATATCCTGGCTCCCGGAAATTACATGTTCGCCAAAAGAAACACCATCTGTTAGCTTTCTCCCGCTCCGAGAGCCACTTAATCAATTACAAGAAGCATCTCCTTTTTGTATAGGTGCCGCGTCCATCTGTTATGCTGCCTTTCAGGGTTCCGTCGGTCACACAATTTGCCCTGAGAGCTGCCAAAATGCCCCAATTATTTGTCCTTCCTTCTCTAAAAGTCCACTTATCCGTCATTTTATCATTATTTTTAATATGTACCGACCACTCAAGGATCCCCAGTCTCAGTTTGTAAACAACTCTGACAAAAATAAGAACAGAATTCTTGTCCTTCTGAGCTGGTTATTACAATATATATACATATATATAATAAAAAATAATTTTTATAATTGACACTAATAATATAACTGATTAGACACAAACAGTCAAAATATATTAAATATATAATAAATTAATAATGAACTGCCCTTTTAAGCGAAAAAAAGTATAGAAATGAAAATATTTACGTCTGATTGAAAATAATGAATAAGAATGATAGATAATTCAGACTAAAAAGTTATAATACCGCACAACGTTTCTGGGATCCTTGTCCCTTTTCCTGACGAATGGGACAAGGGCCTCAGAAACGTTGTATGGTATTAATATTACCACTTTCTTGTCTGTAAAAATATATTTAATGGTAATTACACAACGTTTCGTCGCTAATTTGCAACCTCTTCAGGAAAGACGTTTCACACTGTGGAACCAAAAGAAATACTTTAATTAAAATATTATTTTAATAATTGTTACTAACTTTATAATATAAATTTTGGTGGACTTACAATATATATTGTAAAATCTTACGTGAAGAGGTCGCAAATTAGTGACGGAACGTTGTGCAATTACCATTACATTTATTTTTCTGATTTATAAAGGCGGGTTTTTATGTATAAACCTTATTTATTTTTCTTGGCTTATTAGTTCACAATTTAATATTTTTGGATTTTTCTCTTACATTCAATTATTTTTCCTTTTGCATTAATTTTTAATTTTACACCGATATCGTTTACAGTTTTCTATTCCGAATTATAAACATTCAGATTATGTATAATGTTATTAAAAACTTGATTTTAAACTGTAATTAATACTATGTTCATTTTTTTTGCGGGAATAGGTTGGGGTGACTCAACGATAGACATTCATAATATTGGCTATTTACTCAAGGAACATAAAAGAAGGCGACAATCTGTCGTTTTCCCAATGGAGTACAGCCGCTGTACCGTGTAGTTATTGTCCTTGACATTGGCGCTCCCCCGGAGTCGAACAAGGGCATTCTGGCCCGAGAGTGATGTCGGTCGGGCGTGATCACGTCAGCCAAACACGAAGCCCCCGTAATTTACGGCACACGTCGGGGTGTTTCTGATCTGAACACGGGACGACGATGTTCCGCCATTACATCTTCAGGCATTCTCCGAGTACGGTAGAAGCTAAAATACTCTTCCTCCCCAACCCTACCCCTCCATTATGGGAAAATACAGATTTTAAAAAATAACGTTACTCAGAATATTTTGAATCGATGGCAAGATTGGGTATAAAATAGAGAAACATCAATTAATCGTATATTAGTCATATTAAATTTAAAAGTCAGTTTATATATTAAAAGCAGAGATATGATTAACTATAAAAAAATCAGACAAAACCCACTCGTAAAGGAAGTTACCGAAATTTGAATAATAACTCTATCAAATATAATAAATTCTAAGAAAGAAAAACAATTTAATCCCATTTCAGTTAGCTCTGGTAATGAAACCATTCCAGCTTGGCTTCATAAAGACTGTAGAAAAAATTGATGAGGTTAAAATTCAAATAAACACGAAGTACAAGATTAAAAATTCCTTCGTGAGTGAAAAGCTAGGAATTGCTCCATTCTTCATAGGAATTAATTCGTAACATTACGCTTTTGTAGATGATATGCTTTTTTTTTCTTATAACCACTGCTTGGCGCTGTGTTTCGCGAAATCTCCCCGGTCATCTCCTATGTTTTGTGAGGTCAGAAAATATAAAAACATAAGTTTTTTCATGGCCAGTTAATTCCCAATTTTACTATAATGAATCGCCTAAAACCGCGGGCAGGAAATAATTAACTTTGTTTCAGTCCCGGCTGTGTAAAATTCATTATGAGTTAAACAACAGCAACTCCTCTGGCGAAACGTGTAAGTATTTTTTTAAGCGCAGTCTCTACACGTGGATTGGTAAATACATTTTAAATTTTTTTTCTACCGTTGAATCTCAAAGAAATTATAACGTCTTTAGTGATAAAAAGAAATAGTATGTGTTAGAATTGTTAACAAAACAGAGAATATATTTTGTTAAACTCCAAATGTCTCATCTATTTTTTTCAACACGATATTTGAATATGAAATAATACCACTATGATCAAAAAGTAAGGTGAAATTGTCATTAAAAACCCCCAGGTATTAGGAAGGTAGGGAAAATTTTTTTCCTAGGTTGGTAGGACTGTCAATAATATTTGCCAAGCGTCTGCTTGTTAAAAGGTTTAATTATCTCAGAGTTACACGTGTTTTTGCAAACAACCAAAAGTGAATTTTTTTATTATTGCAATGGGTGATTTTGTTGAGCAAAGAACTTGCATCAAATTTTGTTTGCGGAACGAATATTCTTGTGCGGACACGTTGTAAATGTTGCGGAAGGCATTTGGTGATCAAACTATGGCACGAAAAAAACGTTTATAAGTGGTACAACGAGTTTAAAGAGGGGCGAGAACGCGTTGAAGACGAACCGCGCTCTGGACGACCATCAACGTCTACCGACGAGGACCACGTCCAAAAAATCAAAGATTTGGTGCTTGAAAATCGTCGAAGGACAATTAGAGATCTCGCTGATAGTGTTGGTATATCATTTGGATCAGCCTAAACCATTTTGAAGAATGTTTTGTGTCTCAAACGCGTCAAGTCTCGATTGGTGCCAAAATCGCTCAATATTTTTAGAAAAAAAGCGTCACGTTGATGTGTGTGAAACTTTGCTGTCTGACTATCAGGACCACTTAAAATGCATCATTACTGGAGACGAGACTTGGATTTACGCATACGACCCTGAAAACACCGACCAATACAGCGAATATCGTGCAAAAGGTGAAGCAAGGCCGAAAAGACCACGGCAAAGTCGATCGAAAATTAAGGTCATGTTGACAGTTTTCATTGATTATCGTGGTGTGGTGCACTATGAATTCCTTCCGCCGGGCCAATCTGTCAACAAAGAATATTATTTGAGCGTTATGCGTCGTTTGTGTGAAGATATTCGTCTGAAACGGCCGGAATTATGGGCGAACAACTCTTGGTTCCTTCATCACGGTAATGCGCCATGTCATACTGCATTGGTTCTTCACGACTTTTTTGCCAAAAGCTCGACTCATATCGTTCCGCAACCACCGTATTCGCCTGATTTGGCTCCGTACGACTTCTGGCTATTCAGCAAATTCTAAAGGCCAATGCGGGGACGTCGTTTTGACACGATTGAGGAGATAAAAACCGAATCGAAGTAGGTCTTGAAGGCTATACCGGTAAAAGACTATTCCGATAGTTTTCAGGACTGGAAAAAGCGTTGGAAAAAGTGCGTTTTATCGGACGGGGATTACTTTGAAGGGGATAAAATTGATTTGGAAGAATAACTGGAGAATTTTTATTTATAAATAAATTCACCTTACCTTTTGTTCACAGTGTTATACTACTAAAATTGTTAACTATCCGACGCAGTGCTGACGTCGCGTGACGTTATCTCACGCACTTGTAACACGAAGATCAGAGAGCAACCATAAAGTATTCAAACTACGTACTGAGCATGTTAAGGATTAACGACTGTTATCTACATCGTGCGTGTCGCATATCACACCATTATAAAAAATTTTACGACTGTGTACTTTACTGAATATATTTCGCCGAGGAGAACATTTAATCGTCTGTAAGGGTTAAATGCTAACGTGTGATTTTAACTAAATATTTTCCATTGTGCCACTGAGTTTAATATTATTATTCACACGTCAAACGATACTTTTGATACTGAAAATTTCTACAATATGCCGATTAATTTAACAAGTTATATTACGTAACACTACTGTCGCTGAGGAACGCAATTTCGAAACGAAATAAATAGCTATCGTTGTTAATATTTAATTTTTATTATCACTTTGCAAAAATGTTTTATAAACGTTAATATTATAAGGCGTGTCTGTCTATTTTCGGAGATTTTATAAGGAAAGGAAGAGTTAGGATCCCAGGGCGCAGAGTTTAAATGAGTTAGTTTCTTCCGAGAAGTGGTGACGCTGGCATTTTCACGGAATTTATCAAAGCACACTTCAAAATAAGGAAATATTTTATGTTATGAGGTAGAACCGAACGCAATAATTAAATTTTTCGTTCAATAAAATAAGGGAAGAAGGAAAACGCACTAATTTCAAAAGCGTTTCAAAGAGGCCATATTTTACAGATTTTTTAACATAATTCTTCTTCACCTGTTATTAAAATATATTCACAATTATTGTTCTTTCTGATAGATAATTACAACAGATATGTTGAGATGTCTTATTAATAAACGTAACTTTACAAATTGTAGATATATTTTTATTTTAGAGTAATCCACGTGGTGGTAACTCCCGTAAGGGTAGAGGAAGGTAGCCAAGAGTTAAGTAAGACCCCCGGGCGGGAGTTTAAGGATCCTGCCAGGTATTTCACTAAAAATGATGCAGGACAAACACTAGAAAACTTGCATCAGGTGGGTCGGGCAGTAGGTACTTGTCCCACGTCCTTTCAATAGCGGGACAGGGGTTTGCCGTGTGGGTTGCAGCATTCCCTTCTCCCTGCCTCGACCAGTTTGGGAGGCAGCTGGCCGACTATTCCAATTATGATAAATCGCATGTAAGACCGATTAACTAATGTATCGTTTAAATTGTAATTTAATATAAAATTTAATTACAGAAGCGCAGAAAAACTACTTGACATTTAAGAAACCCTTCAATCAGTCATTCTAAAAAAAATTCAGGTACCAACGAAACTTGACCGAGGAAACATCTGCTAAGCTGAAACTAAACTTTGTGAAGTTCCTCGTTTGAAGAAAGGTTAATTAAAATTAGGTTATTAATATACTAATTATTCACGAGTTTCACCTTTTTTGTTTGTTTGTGGTCAATCAAGCACAGACATATTTTTTTTACCCTTTTAGAAACTGATATCTCGATAGGACATTTGCAATGATTACTCACATTTGTAGGACATGAACATAAATCGAATTCCGACAGATGCATGGTGTGAGGATATTAGCGTGGCGGGGTGGACGGAGGGCTCAGGAAACACTCCCTGAGGTCCTGATCACATGTAGGACAACAGCCGCAGACCAATCAGAACCGGACGACCAGTTACACAGACCAATTAGCTGCTCATATTGAACACGAGTGTGTGTGTGTGTGTGTATGTGCGACCACCCTCCCACCCATCTCGAGTGTATTTCCGTTAATGGCTTTGCAGATGAGGATTACAGCGATAACAACTGCACCGCGTCGTTCCGACAGAGGAATGCGAACTCACGCTGGAGTCAACAACGGAATTAGCTCAATCGAAGGACTGCCATATCAAACTATTATACGAGAGGAATTGCGGAACATACGTGCTTTTGTAATGTAAAAGTACTACGTTTTTGTAAAACAAAGCACCCACGCGTCTCCAGAATTATGCATAACTGATGACGAATCACCAAACTGTTACCTGCTATTTTAATAAAAACCTTCTAATCCTACTACAAGAAATAAAACAATCTCCTTTCCATTCCGTTATGTATTAAACATAATTCTCCCACAATCACGCTGAAAAGACTCTAATAATATAAGAGACTTCTCACGAGAAAACTCTTGTATGACGTCAGGAACGCACATTTCCCAATAAAGGGGTGGAAGTATGGACAAAGAAAAAAAAGAAAGACGACTACGTTGATTCTCCAAAATAATGCAAATTTCATTATTTACAATAATGGTGCATTTAAAAAGAATTAAATGAAATTTAATTCACAAGTTATAATAACGACTTTAGTTTTTACATTTTAAAACACTATTAAGACCAAGAAGAGACGATTTATAATTTAAATTAATTTAATTTCACAACATCTCCGAAATTTTACGTTGTAAAAATTCGCTTTATAGAGAATGTATGGAATCAAAAACCTACAGTAATTTTTAATTTATATTTATATTATCTTAATCGACGATCTGTAATCTTCAAACAATTTATACTAGTACCCTCTGTTATTGCTTCCCGTTTGTTAATATTTGACTGTCGACTAATACCTACAATTATGTCTACAATAGTGATTACTACATTAATTATCTATTAGTAATTAGTTTCTTTGCCTAAAAACTTGTCTCGTTTTTTTGGTATATATTCTGAAGCATCGCCTACCTTAACTTACCATCAAATATTTACGACTCGTTTCAACTGGATAAACTCGAAATTAACTGAAGCCATTTAAATAGAATTTTTAAATAATCTGAATATTAAATATTTTTCTTTACATCTGTTTCCATATTAATGTACCTTTTTTACAGTATTTTTATTCAACACAACGACGTTTCAGTAATTTTTATTAATTTTACCATAAAGTAACACTTATTTATTCTCATTATTATTTATTAAAATGAAGAATCATATTATATTTAAAATAAAATAACAATTTCGTCGATTGGTAAAGTAATTACAACCTACTGTTTTATATGAAAGTTACAAATTTATATTAAATGTTTAAATCTGTTTTTAAATTTTTTATCAATAGTAAAAAATAATTAATTTTAAGGCTTTATTTTGTGAATTTAGATATTACATATAAATAATATTTTAATAATTTTTTTTTCGCTGTCTTAATGTTCTACATTATTTCAATAAATATTCATGATTTTCTTCTAATTTATGTATAGTGGCAACTTCATGGTTTAAAGTTTTGTGATTGTAGAACAAGTTTAGTTTGCCCTATGTAACATTTTCCGCAAATAATTTTCTATGTAATATTTTATGGTTTTTTTACCTTTTTGTTTTGTCTTTACCTCTGTTTATAATCATAAGTTTGTTATAAATTTAAAATTTTTTATAACAGTATACACACTGCTAGTAATTAAGTGAAGTGGGAGTATCCTTTCAAGTTCTGTATATTATCATAGGAAAACGTATTTTAAATCTACCTGTTCTGGACTTTTTGTACTAACTAACTGTAAAATAAATTTAATTTGTCGATTGGTAACACGAGCACAGAAAAATTACGCCACTGTCATCAGGAACGACTAACTTCCCCAAGCCCTAATTGGTAATCGGAACCTTCCATAAAATTTATGAGTTTTTAAATCAATTTTTTTTTTGCATGGTCGTGATAGATTATCAGGTTGCGTTTCGACGTCGAAAATTTAAGAGGAAGATCGGGGTTCAGTTTCGTATTTATTGAAGTTACCTCCCCCACCGACATTTTTTTCTTTTATTAGCGGTGAATAGCGCACATGGTGGTGGCATTTATAAATGTACCACGGAGCACGAATGGAACCGGGTAATTTAGTTCCCCTTAATTGGAGCGATGCGTTTAACTTTTCCAATGAATATTCGACGCGCAAACATTTAAATGCGGACCGCGGATGGTCGTGTTGGCGAATGTAATGATTTACCCTGGCAGGGTTAACCGCGGATATATCAAGACGATTTCCTCAAATTACCCAGCATATTTAGTTCTGAAATGCTTTCAGTAGTCGAAAAATTTAAAATCCTGTTTTATACATCCCTAGATGAGACAGGTTAATTGACAGAAATGTCTGTTTTTTTTTTCAACTACTTCTGTACAAAGGTACATAAACGGTGCACTGGAAGGGTCACTAAACATTCTAGATGCTGAAGTATATTAAGCGCTGTATGACCTTTTACTGACACTTAATTTATTTAATTTAGAAACCAACAACGGTTCGGTACATATTCGTACCGTATTCAAGGGGTTTCTTCCTATCAAGGTGATATTAACAGATATTTAAATTGTATATTAGTAAAAAAAAAACCGACAAACAATTTATTAATTATTTGCAACATATTAGCACCAAAAACATATAAATATTTAATAATTTCACTGAATTTGATCACCTCAGATTTTATACTAGTACGCAGAATCACAGATGTATTCACCACTCTGATATTTTTTTACAGTTATCACCCCAACATTGCCAATTAGAACCTTTATCTTTACTTACTATATTTTTTATACAATTTTCACTGGTCTAAAAACGGAATAAATTATGTTACGTAAGTATGAAAATTCCTCTGCATTCGTGGTATATAACCTTAAATTAAATATCTTAATTCGTAACATCTGTGAGGCGACTTAATACAGTTTATCCTCTGACTGCCAACAAACTAGTGCCTTGGGTCAGAAAATTTCTATATCAACCATTTTAGAAGCCCAAATACTCTAAAACTATAAGTATATTTCCACTTACCCGCCATGCGTAATTATAATAAGTGTTCATTATTAAACTTTCCGTGTAGAAATTAACTTCCGAGTTAAATGCCAGTCGTAGTCTACTACAGTAAATTTGATTCATTCAAAAAAAAAACAACTGCTGAACAATATTTTCCTGTTTGGAAGAGGAAATATTGCGGCTTTTTGTACGGAAGGGGAAAAACTTTTTCTCCTGTTCCTTTCCTTTCCGAGGGAGAACCTGACCTCACATGACACGAATCGACCTTCTCCACCACCATATCTGCTCCTCAGCTAAAATCTCTGTTCTCTGCGCCCCCCACCCCCTTCCCAACAGTCCGCGCGCCAACCACCCCTTATACGTATGTTTCTCTGTCTGGTCTTCTTCCTACCCACTCTCCTGCTCGCCTGTGTTCCTGGCAACCGCGCAATTCCCGCACTCCCTTCCCTTGTCTCCATCAAAAAACTTTTGATGTATTTATAAAAACAAGCTTCTGCGGTACAAATAAAAACAAAATCCCTAAACAAGTTTCAGAGCTATCATTGCGATTACCTTATTTTATTTTCCTTCTCCAAACAAAATACATTTTTAAATTATTACATACGGAAATTTTGCGATGTTATGCTGCAATATAACTAATTGAATTATGCCTCACATGTTTCCTGTGAAAACATTTGTAAAGAGATTCCTCTTGCATCACCTCGATTATTGTTTTTATTCTTTCTTCTGCCATTATTTTTAACTTGTAAAGGAAAAATCTTCAATTAAGTTTACCTAATAGAACAGGAGTTAATAAAATAACATTGGTGTGTTCAACTCTTATTTAACATTTTTCTTCCTTGCATACATGTATTACCTTATTTCTCTCTCAGTATCAAATTACAAAATAATATATTTCAGGATCGTTAACCTCGTGTTAACCATTTGCAATATTGCTCTACCTACCGTATACGCACTTTAAAATACCTTCCCCGCGCACTTCCAAGCAAAAAATATTTTAACTGATAACAGTTTAAAAAATGAAAACTTTACGTCTGATTGAAAATTAATAATAAGAAAAATAGCCAAATCACTAAATGAGTGATAATATAACTTTTCTGGAAGTCTTGTCCTTTTCTTCATATGCAGAAAAAACGCAACAGTTTAATTAATGAGTCAGTATAACTCAGTTACAAAATAATCGTTAATTTATAAATTAAAATTGTTCGATTTAACTAATTAAAATTTTTAAATGAAATTATTTATTATGTTATTGGTTCATAAATCAATTTTTCTATTTACATTTGTTTTATTTCATGTACACTTCTCACTGATAATTTTTATTCTCTTGAAAGTAACATGGTTCATTTTATGTTTTGTATATATTTTAAAACCTTTTCGTATTATAATAAAGCCTCAGTGACACGTCAGTTTATGACCTACAAACTAGGAAATAAAAATTTTAATATATTTATTACTTTCTCTGTAAAAGAATGAACGCGATTTTCATTCTGTTTTTTAAAAGTTATTTTCTATTTTTACTGGAATATTTAACAATGTGAAATGCATTATATTTATTTCACCATATTTAAATAAAATAGATATACTTATTGAGTGTGTGAATTTTAAAAATATTAAAATAATTTGTGTCCATTAGATATACTTGTAAATAACCACATTGTAAATTATTTGAAGTAAAATCTGTTATATCAGAGTTAAAGGAAAAAATTATAGGGGACGTTATAGTGGCAGATAATTTTCAGAAAAGAAGTATGTATTAATTAGGGACAAAAATTTACCTTTATGGAGCTCGTTTAATAGTTAATTTTTTGTATGAAAAACGATGATTTTAATAAAAAAAACTCGGGAGGAAAATTACTTAAACGTAGACTAACAAAAGTAATATATAATCTTATCCAAAGCAACAGCTGATTCATTTTTCTTACAACATTCATAAGACCTTTAAATAACGTCGTGTACAAATGGTTATTTTTAGCGAAATTGAGCAAAGAAAAACAGTCAATATTATTTTTAGTTCTTCTGGGATAATAAAAGCGGAAAAGTTTCAAACTTAAAATTTAAAGCAGACGTTTTAAAGTTATAATATTTTGTGAACTAATATTTATTGTTTACGGAAAATTAAAATTTAACGAAAAGTAACATAATTACAATTAACTGACATTTTAATAACACACACACATATTCAGGAAAAAAAATTGCTAAAGCAGGAAGACAATAAGAAAATTATCACTGCGTTTCGTTCCTAATTAGAAACTCTTTCAATGTATATTAAAAAATATAAAAATATGAAACCTTATTATTAATTTAAAAACAAAAATGTCGTCAAATAAGTGGGATGTATAGATAATTTCTATACAGTGCCAATATGTGAAACTTACTTTGGAATTAAATTTTTCAAATTAATTATTCTGCCTTTGACAGTTACGTCTACTTATATATTTTTAATAGACTAAAGTGAAACTCGTCAGTTGAAAGAGATCTATTATTGTTTTTCGAAAAGGCTCTCTTTAGTTTGAAAATTTCATTTTAATATACATGGACAATTTGAATACACAATCCACCCTCATGTATAACTAAATTTGGCTTTCCTAACAGACGGATTAAATAACACATTTGTGGGGTTTGGGGCATATTCGTGACATCTGTTGAGTCTGATACATTTTTCAGACCGATCCGGCTGTATAATCCCATCCGAAATTTTTGAATACACTTGAAAAAAAAAAGACATAGCAGACATCAGACACACTAGCCGTTGCAAAAGAGGTTGGGGTTGGGGATGGGGGTGTAGAGGAAAAGAGATTGGGTTAGGCGTCGGGGACAGCTAGGTTTCACCAAGCACATTTTACTCTATTAGACTTTCATGTATTCGCAAGCCGGCTGCTACATTCGTCCTTTATGTTTTCCTATGCAAAATTATGCCTTGTACGCCTCGGAAGAGATTACCGTGGCTCCTGATACTGTCCGGCGACTCCTTTCTGGATGAAAACACACACACACACGTGCCCAGAAGGTGAAATAACGAGCGCATGTAATTGTTTTCAAAATAGGAACAGTCTGGTGGTTACAAAACAGAAAGAGATTTAATTTAGTGAGTAATTTACGAAGTGCTTAAATGAGTATACACAGTTTTTTTATGGGCGTATATAAAATTTCTTTTTACCAACAAACGGCTTTCCGTTTTCGTCTTGAGCCTCTCTGCCTTCAATAAACCTCTAAAGATATCAGAATTTTCAACAACTAAAATTCGTATTTGCCGCAAAACAATTTATTAATTGATTAATTTTTCCCCTTCTCATCTATTTTTCAACGTAAAATATTTCTTGGTATCTCAAACTAGTTTCGATTTCTTGGTCCTTCTTACTTCATCGGTTACGGCAACCCGCAATATTCCAACGAAGCGTCACACGTAAACATCGATTCCATTACTCGCCTTTCACACCCATAAACCACGTTCCTTAGCCATACAATATTTTGTTTACTAGACTTATAAACCCTATTCCGTAAACAATTTCAACCGTGGAGATATTTAGGGGGTTTTTTTTTCGTTAGCCAGATCTTTTAAAATGATCACCCCTAGTATCGTCGATCCTTTTGTACTTCAAAACTTTAAAATTTCCTCACTTCTCGCACAACATAGGAGACCTCTTCTTTTACACTACTTCCGTTGCTAAAAATCGTTTCATAATAACATAATGTGTTTCCACTCAAGGAACATATTTTCCAAACACTTCTTCTCCGACATCAGATAGAAAACAGCTTTCCGTTTTTGTCTTGTATTGACTTCAATAAACCTCTAAAGATATCAGAATTTTCAACAAGTAAAATTCCTATTTGCCGCAAAACAATTTATTATCTGATTAATTTTTCTCCTTCTCATCTATTTTTCAACGTAAAATATTTATTGGAATCTCAAACTAGTTTCGATTTCTTGGTACTTCTTACTTCATCCCGCAATATACCATTGAAGCCTCACACGTAAACATCTATTCCATTACTCGCCTTTCACACCCATAAACCACGTTCCTTAGCCATACAATATTTTGTTTACTAGACTTATAAACCCTATTCCGTAAACAATTTCAACCATGGAGATATTTAGGTTGTTTTTTTTTTCGTTAGCCAGATCTTTTAAAATTATCACCCCTTGTATCGTAGATCCTTTTGTACTTCAAAATTTTAAAATTTCCTCAATTCTTGGACAACCTAGTAGACCTATTCTTTTACACTACTGACGTTGCTAAAAATCGTTACATATTCACATAATGTGTTTCCACTCCAGGAACATATGTTCCGAACACTTCTTCTCCGTCATCAGATAAAAATTAAACATTATTTTTCTCTGTAATGCCTTTTTGATTATTTAACTGTTTCTCGAATAATTATATTAATTTACAAACCCATCGTACACAAAAGTAATATAACTTTTAAGTCAAGTGTATTAATTACTAGCTGGGTGCTCGGCGTTTTCCGAGTACTTATTTATATAAACCCGGAAAAGGATTTAATTTCATATTAATCTTTATGCAAGAACTGATTTAACCTAAATAGAAATTTTCCTAGTTCCGTACAAAATACATTGAATTTTATTGCATCAATAGCAACAAACATACCTACGAATTTCTTCTTAAATAAGCTCCCTGAGTATTGCAGGATATAATTTTCCCTTATTCTTCAGATATTACAAAAGATTAAACTGATGAAATTGTTAGCTAGATTCACAATGTCAACAAATGGTCGCCATATTGAAGTCACTAATGTGCCGCGAAAATAAACTTGAATTTTCCGCAAGGATCGTAAAGTATTTCGAATTGCATTTTATTATCATTCGATGGCGTATTACTTGATGAAATTATACTTTTTAGTTAATGAAAATATTTCTGTTTTACTTCATTATGGAAGTAGGACCTATTTCCTTTGTTCGTCGCGTAGTAACGTCTCTCTCTGTTGTGTAACGTCATGGTGTCTTTGCGCGCAGTTATTTAACACAATATAATAACATTTTTAATTATAATTCTTTCCACCTTTGTTCTAGGAAATTGCCATCCCAACAGTACCGTTTATTGTCGTTTGAAGAATATGTGAACCAATTTTTGTTTCAATCTGTCAACGCGGTTTAAATATGTAAAGAAATTAACGTAAATACATACATGCATACATACAAATATACATCCTTTTTTATTATATAGATATTTCCTTCGCCTATAAAATATTTTTACCAGTTTTTGTTAATAAAAACGTGGCGGTATTCAAAATAAAACCTTCCTTTCCCACACTAACTTAAACCGTTAAATATTGCGTAAACAATGTTAAGTTGGAGTATAATATAAATTCATTTTATTTGTTTGCATCATTTACCGCCATTTTATTTTGTATAATAGTTCTAAGAAATGAAAAAAAGGATTATGAATGTAAAGACAAAATTGTATATTTCGATAAATTAAACATTTATTTAATTTAAAAATATCTTATGATTAGAAAAAAATTAAACATTACTTCGTCTTATTCTGCTCAAACTGCAGTAATTAACAATTAATTATCTTTTAATAAATCCATAAAGCCAATAATTTTGAAATACTTTTAATAAATTAATCAAAAAATTCGTTTTCATACGACGTTAAGTCCACAATTTTGGAACTTCTTCAGGAAATATGATAAAATATAGTTTTGAATATAGAACAATTGACGGAGTCCTTTAACGGTTGAAGCCGTAAATCTTTACAGTAAACAATTTCTTTATGTCAAATATTTAATTCTTATCTTCCTTTACAATTATTATTCAGTAAAATTTCTAGAAGTTAATATGTAAAAAATTTACGATTTATTTGTGAAATAATTTTGAATTGTAATTTCACATCAAAGAAATGTAATAAATAACTTGTCAATAAAATTGAAAAAGAATCATATTAATTCATAAATGTATGTAATTATAAAACCATTTTTTATTCAGTATCACTGCATATAAATAAAAACTTTAACTACACAAACATAAATATGTGTTAACTAATGGAGTTAACTTGCTGAATGAGTTCGTAGATAGGAAGGACAGTAAAGATCCTATTTAATAAAAATTATTTTACAATTATAATCTTGAAGAATTTTTCTACCGAATTATCTTCCTTTTCATGTTCGACGGGAATCGAAGTAAGACTTGCAGTTGTAAAGTACCTCGAATGAAAATTGGAGAGTTATATAGTTATCATTTCTTTACTTACTGTTATATTATTATATTTAACGCTGCTTTAAATTATATTTTTTTTGTAAAGTACAATGTTTACTATTAGAAGTTTGTAATTGTAATATTTATCTTTATTTTTATAATTGTATATTCTGAAGTATCCTATTTTCTCGACAGAGGACTAATGAAATTAATAATAAATCTAAAACTAAATCTTAAACGCTCTCCTTAATTTTCTACTATAGAAAATAGAACACCCGATACTTTCTTCACAAAATATTAAACCACGCGCCTTTAAAATAAAAATCCGGCTCTCTTTTTCTGTATTTTTTTGCGGTTATGAATGATATCCTTCACTGTAATGCACCGCTGTAAGTCAAAATCTTAAGGCGTCTACAATATGACATTTTCTAAGGATACAATCTTTTCATGTTGTAATTTTATATGATGATTGAAATGATTTATCGGGGACAAGAGTTTCGTGTAAACCATGATTCTAACTCTAAGACGGCTTTCTCAACCCTATTATTCATTGTGACGTCACCGCGTAGCCTTTTATCGGGGACAGGAAACTGCTTTATAGCTGCAGTTCCGCAGTGAGAATCGCCTTTAACTACTTGTCTATTTAGTCCCTTTTGCAAGTTCCCCGCGGCACTTTAGAGGAAGCAATGAACTTGCTCTGCGCAAATTTACATCTACAGGGGGGAAGTCCAAGTTTAGGCACTTCGCTACCTCCAAACTGAGGCGGTAAATAGACACACATTTGCAAGCAAATATGAAACATACTACTAAGTAATTCAGACTAGCGCAAGAGTTATGGAATACACTGGAGGAAACTTTCGTGAATCGAGTAGATAGTCACGAATCTCAGACGAAATTGATTTCATTTACGCCGGTTTCAGCGGAACGGTGGGCTTATACACGGAATATTGTAACCAAAGGCGAAAATAAATTTAAATACATCAAAAACACGATCAAAAATTTTAAAAAGAAATTATAAACTCCTGGGAAATAATTCTAAAACTTATACAACAAATGA